>JAWNOQ010000003.1:1250000-1875000 GCA_035045865.1 Drosophila austrosaltans | reverse complement strand
CGAGGATTGATCCCTTAGTCGTCCCCGAAGACAGTTTCCATCCAACTTTGGACTTGACTATTGATCTACCTTTTCGGTTATCAAATGCAGGTACCAGTTCGACGTCTCGTACCCGTTGCTTTCGTAAAACTAACTTTTTTAAGCTCAATGAGCTAATTCTTGCCACAGACTGGTCTTATCTGTACTCCTGTAATGATATGAATGCTGCCATTTGTTTTTTCTATAATACTATGTTTTCACTTTTTGATGCCTGTGTTCCACGTGTGACCCATGTATTGTCTAACAAACCGCCATGGTTTACACGTGAGCTAACTAATTTAAAAAATGTAAAGTCTAGATATTATAGAAAGTTTAAAAAATAGGGTCGACCGTCTGATTTCTCTCTCTATGCTGTTGCTCGATCGAATTTTTCAGTGCTTAATACACTATGCTATAAGGATTACATTAGGCGTTGTAAACTTCAGTTCTCCCGTGATCCTAAGCAATTTTATAACTTCGTTAACGCCAAACGAAAGGTGGCAGTGCACCCGTCCTATTTATGTTTTGAAAATAACAAAGCAAACGATGATCAGGCCATTGCCGATATGTTTGCTGATTTTTTCAAAACGACCTATTCCTCCAAAGAACATCGAGCTAACTTTTCATATCCCTATCAGTTGAAAAGGTCTAATTGCGTCTTTAATCCTGTGATCGATGAAGATTCGCTTCTCAGCGTGCTTACTTTAGTGAAGCCCGTGTACTCACCAGGACCTGATGGGATACCTGGTTGTGTACTCAGGTTTTGCGCTGAGACTTTGATTTCCCCGATTCTTAAGTTATTTACTTTGTCCGTTGAAACTTCCTCTTTTCCAACCATTTGGAAAGAATCTTTTATTATTCCTTTGCATAAAAAGGGTAATAAATCCGTAGCTTCTAATTACAGGGGTATTTCCAAATTGTCCGCTATTCCTAAGGCATTTGAGAAAATTATAACTTCTCAACTGCAACATTTCTGTAGTTCTATTCTTTCATCTTCTCAACATGGGTTTATGAAACGTAGATCTACTACCACTAACCTTTTAGAGTTTACTTCCTTAGCGATCGAAGGATTCAGGAATGCATTGCAAACTGATGTCATTTATACTGACTTCAGTAAGGCTTTTGATTCTGTCAATCATACACTGCTTTTGTTCAAGCTGAACGAACTTGGGATTCCAACCCTTTTGCTTAATTGGATTTCTCAATATCTTAATAACCGTACACAAAAAGTTTTATTTAAAACTTATCTTTCGAAGACCATCAATGTGACCTCGGGGGTGCCACAAGGTAGCCATCTAGGACCATTGCTTTTTACACTTTTCATTAATGACCTTCCGTCAGTTGTAACTCATTCTCGCGTGCCTATGTACGCTGATGATGTTAAACTTTCTATTAGTTTTAAAGACTTAAGTTCTCCACGCCTGCTTCAAGTCGATCTTAATAACTTTCAAACTTGGTGTGAAATTAACTTATTAAACCTTAATGTTTCAAAATGTAATGTCATGTCATTTCATAGAACCTCTTTTCAATTAGTGGTGTATTATCTCACTAATACCCCACTTGAACGTTTGAACGAGATTAGTGATTTGGGTGTACTCATGGACCACAAATTAAATTTTACTCGTCATATTAATATCACTGTCAATAAAGCCATGAGTGTTCTTGGTTTTGTTAAGCGCTGGTCGAAAGAATTTAACGATCCTTACACAACCAAAACTCTTTTTATTTCACTGGTCCGCCCCATTTTGGAGTATGGATCATGTGTTTGGTCTCCACAATATGGATCACACCAAGTTAAAATTGAATCTGTTCAAAAACAGTTTCTAATTTTTGCTCTTCGTGGTTTAAACTGGGATCGAAATGTTAACTTGCCCTCTTATTCTAAAAGACTTCTTCTAATTAACCTACCCTCCTTACTTAATCGTAGAGTAATGCTTGGTACTTTGTTTATTCATAAGCTTCTAAATGGACAAATAGATTGTCCTAATTTACTTAATCAGGTCAATCTATCTGTATCTTGTAGATTAACCCGAAATTATGTCCCTTTAACTTTAACACGCTGTACTTCCAACTATTCTTTACATGAACCTTTTCGAGTTCTCTGTTCCGACTACAACCGCCTTTATTCTGTAATCGGATCAGAGTTCTCTATATCTATTCTAAAAACTACTATTTTAAGTTATCTATCTAGTAGTTAGTCTTAATTATTATTTAAGTTGTCGTCCGTTGTCCACGCGACTTCGTTTTTGCATGCTGTCTGATAGGGTTCGCGCGTAACAGGCTTTGTCCTGGTGTCGCTTGGACCACTTGAACGTACTGCGCATTGTACGCGTCAACGTCCAGAAGAACTAACCACCCTGATGTCAAAGCTCACGTAGGCACTGGTATCCTTATCAAAAACCGGATCAAACACTGTCTACACAATGGATTTGCCAAACAATACCTACAAGCAACTTCAATAAGTGTCCAAACCACTTTCGGCAGTACAACCGTGGCTGCACTTTACTGTCCACCACGATTCTCAATTTCTGAAAAAGAAATTACTGATTTCTTCAATACACTCGGAGTACGACTTATTGCTGCAGGAGACTACAACGCCAAGCACCCTCATTTGGGATCCCGCCTGGTAAATCCAAAGGCAAACAGCTGTATGACACAATCATCAACCCAGCAAACAAAATGGGCTATGCCTCACCGAATAAGCCCACGTACTGGCCAGCAGATCCACGCAAGCTTCCTGATCTAATTGACTTCGCAGTCATGAGAGGAATTGCGCACAATTTGATAACGACCGAGACACTAGCAGAATTGTCATCGGACCATTCGCCAGTAGTTTTCACTATATTAACACAACCACAAATAATAAAGCACCCACTCGGGCTAACAAATAGTAAAACAAACTGGCTCAGATTACATAAGCACCTACATCGAGCTAAATCCCAAACTGGACGACGAAGAAGACATCGAGATTTACACCTCTGCAGTAGAGTAGATGCTCATTGAAGCAGCTGATATCTCTACCCCAATCATTTTCCACACCGAGGAAAAACACAAGTCTAACAACCGCCTAATTGAACTACTTCTAGCAGACAAACGACAGCTCAGGCGAGAATAGCAAATGTCTCGATCACCGGCAGCAACACATCGCCTAAAGGCAGCTTCGCCAACTCTAGCAAAAACGCTTAGGCAAGAAGAAGCAAGGACACAGCGGCTATACATCGAGAAGCTCACCCCTACCAACACTAAATAACCGCTGTGGAAAGCACATCCAACCATAACTGCTCCAGCCGAGATAATTTCACCTTTACGATGCCCAACTGTGAAATGGGCCCGTTCAGACGAAGAAGGAGCAATCATCTTTGCAACTCATCTAAAACCGGTCTTTATGCCAAACCCGTCAACAAACTCTTTTCAGCGCCCCTCCTTGCGCATCCCAATGGAAAGTGAGCAACCGAAATTCCAAGCAGAGGAAATTTTCGCAATTATTAAAAACTATCTTAACCCAAGAAAGTCGCCCGGCCATGACAAAATAACCCCGAAAATGATCCAAGAACTGCCGTCCGACACATCTGCAAACTCTCCAACGCGATAGTAAAAACCGGTCACTTTCCCAAAAGTTGGAAAAAACACCATACAACCATACAAAGGGCACAATCCAAGGTTCTCATAACCATTACGGGAGAACCTTGGTAAATCCGAAATGAAAATGTACAGAAAGACCTACACATTCCTAGCGTAATAACCGAAATAAAGTTACAACAGCTAAAGTACACCGCTAAACTCCAGGCACACCCGAATACCCTTTCCAAATCATTAACCCGAGTACGTGAAAGAACTCGTCTTCAACGAAACGACCTCCCAACCCTCTAGCAATTAATCAGGACCATAGATCAATGTAGCATCTTTCAGATGTTAGGTTATGTGTTAGATTAAGATAAACTTAGAAAATTGTTGCTAGTCTTATAAGTCTATATAAGAGATCCAACAAACAAATAAAACGTTAAAAAAAAAAGTTTTTAAAAAAACATTAAAAAATAAAAGTTTTCTCTTTTTTGAAACCCTGTCTAAATCATTCGCCTTGCTCAAATATTTTTTCTTTAAGCACCTATTGTACATTCTATAAATTTTGAAAAGGAGGTTGGCGATCTTTATTATTACTATTACGATCAATAGGATCGTAACAGTTGCCAGACTTTGGGTCTCTACTTCTACTTTATTGATCACGTTGGCTCCACTGTCCACTGTTTTTGTGTCAATTAAACCCATTTTTGGGGGTGGTATATCTAATATATATTTCGAACTTTTGAATAATTCCGAAATTCTTTCTATCATTAAAACGTATACATTTGAATTTTTTTCTAAGATTTAACTATGAAATTTAATTAATGAAAATTAATTGATTGAAAAGAAAAAAAAAATTAATTTCTTTTGTCAAATTTTACGCATATATAAAAACATATTTTCGACTGCTATTAGCAGTGACAGAGACGTGGAAGGTAGAAAAGATAGTGCACGTGGTTGGCTCACAATTCAAGTTTACATTTCATAAGGTTTTACAATAGATCCTCCAACCACATGTGTTAGTAATAGTCTATCGATTTGTTAGTTTTTTTCAAGCAGCGTTTGCACGCATCGGCTGGAGGGGAGCCTCTTTTATTGTGGGTGCATCCATTCAGTATTGGCCATACACGTGGTGGTATGTATGTGCACATATTTTTTAAATTTTTGTTGCCGTTGAGTTTTTCATTTCCTTGTGTGGTATGTGTGCCAGTGTATGCAGTTATTGGTTACGCACTTCCTTTTGGCCTTGACAATTTTTGAGCATTAAAATTCAGTGGGTTGAGATCTGACAGATTTGTTTTAAAATTCTTTTATTTTAAATAGTATATTCCACAATTTCAGAAAAAGTTTCTTCAATGTGACGTCCTGTCACGGTCGCCATGAAAAGGTTCAAGTTTTATTTATGAATTTTTAATTAAAAGATTTATTAATTTTATTGTGTTCCGCTGGCACATCTGTGCTCTCGGAAGTTCAATTATGAATCTGTTCTTAGCTTTTACATAAAAAGCTTATGCTGCTTATTAGCAGCTACAAATATAAAAGGGGTTAAGAGTGAGAGTGCTCTCACATGTTTGGTCACTCGTTCTTGGTTGTGACCAAAATGCAAGCTCAGCATATTTAGGCTGGCTTGCCAGCACAATTCATTTATGTAAATATATATACATAACGAAATGTATGTATGCAAGTTTGCGTACATACATAAAATTGTTCTTATGTATATATTTATAATTATTTATTGCTCGCAACAGAGCGGTACAAGCTGTGCTGAAAGTTTTAACTATGACATTTGAAATCACACCACGAATTACAGATGTCCTGTCTTTAAGAAACTGAAGGTTCGTCTCAATGCGAAGAAATCTACGGCCCGACACTTATTCCGTCGTAAAGTACACCGGGTACATTTTTCTCAACAGCTGTAAGGTCATAAGAAACTCCAACTACACCTGGAATAACATTTGCAAGTGTGCTGCACAACGGAAATTCATATCCCACTCCAACTTCAGATTCCGTTATTATTCTATCTATAGCGGCTCCAAGTCCATCCGTACTAGGCCAGCAGCCCAATCGCTCAACCAAAATATGACAAACTTCATGACGTTCATGCTAAATTTCATGCTGTAAATCATGCGGAACCAAAACTCAAAAGCAAATGGATGGTAATAAATAATGTCAGCACTACATGTAGGCCTCTGGAATGCAAACTGTATTTTCAAGCACAAACAGGAACTGTCACTGTTTCTGGAATCAAATGATATTGATATCATGCTGCTATCGGAAACACACCTCACAAATAAAAAAAAAACTTTAAAATACCTAAGTATACATTCTACGCAACAAATCACCCAGACGTCAAGGCTCACGGAGGAACTGGATTATTGATCAAAATCCGGATTAAACACAATCTCCACAATGGATATTTGCCAAACAATACTTACAAGCAACTTTAATAAGTGTTCAAACCACTTTCTGCAGTACAATCGTGTTTGCACTTTACTGTCCACCACGATTCTCGATCACTGAAAAAGAGTTTACCGGTTTCTTCAATACAAACAGCTGTACATTGCAATCATTAATCCAGCAAACGTGCGCTATTCCTCACCGAACTGGCCAACAGATTCACGTAAGCTCCCTGTTCCTATAGACTTCGCAGTCACCAGGGGAATTACGCACAACTTGATAGCGGCAGAGTCAGTAGCAGAATTGTCATATGTACAAATCATGAAACAAACTGGCTCAGATGTAACAAATAAATAAGCATCCATATCGAGTTGAGTTCCAGACTGGACGACGAAGAAGACATCGAATTTTGCACCCAGGAAAAACACCGGCGATCACCGGCAGCACAACATCGCCTAAAGGCAGCTTCAAAGCGCTTAGGCAAGAAGAAGCAACAGCACAGCGGCAATACATCGAGAAGCTTTTCCCACCAGCACCAAATATCAAGAAAGTGGCCCGGCCATGACAAAAAAACTCCGAAAATGATCCAAGAACTCCCTATCTGTGCCGTCCGACATAAGTTGGAAAAAATCAGTGTTGCCGCGTAAGCTCATAAGTAACCCTCGCGGCAAGCTCTCTGTTAATCGAACAGCTGATCGGATGACTTGGAGTTTCGCATAGGAGCGAATTTAATATGAACCACAAACTAGGAAACTGTGAAGTGGCGTGATGTGGATGCAAAGAAAGAACACGAAAGGGACGAGATGATGGAAAATATCTGGATTGGTACAGACAGTCCAGGTGTCGCTAAGCAGCGGAGTTTAGCACATGTTTTTTAATTACAGTATACTCCTGTATATCATATCACATATTGTTACACTTGTATACATCCACTTATCGTTTGTCTACGTTATATAAATATTAACCTGAATTATAATAGCAATAAGTTTTGAGGTTAAATAAAGTAAATTGAAACGTAAGAGGTGGAGATTCAAAAAAGGTGCCAAACGACAAGACAGCGTCGCAACAATCAGTAATCATAATGATCCCAAAACCCGGAAAGGACAAAACACAGCCATCATCATACAGACCCATCAGTTTATTGCCGAGTCTTTCAAAACTATTTGAAAAGGTCATACAACTCCGTATAAATACAATCCTAGTAAACCAAAATATAATCCCACATCATCAGTTTGGCTTCCGTGAAAAGCATGGCACAATTGAGCAAGTAAACCGTATCACCTCAGAGATCCGCACAGCATTCGAGCAAAAAGAATAAGCCTTCGATCGAGTCTGGCTAAGCGACTTAATATGTAAAGTAAAAGCGACGCTCCCAGAATACACACAAAGTCTAATGGAATCATATCTATAAAACAGAAAATTCGTACGATGTAATAACAACACCTCTGATGACTTCGAGTCAAAAGCACCTTTACCTCAAGACAACGTGTGGGGTCCAACACTTTATCTTTTGTATACAGCGGACATACCAACAAGCCCTACACTTACCACATCTACTTTCGCCGATGTCACGGCTATCCTCAGCCGCTCCAAATGTTCGATCAAGGCTAATGATCGATTGGCAGCCCACTTAAAGAAAGTTGAAAAGTGGCTAGTAGACTTGCGCATCCGTGTTAACGAACAAAAAAGCAAGCACATTACGTTTACCCTCAATAGAAGAAACTGCCCATCATTGACTCTGAACAACATGCCAGTGCCTTAATCCGACGATGTTGTATATCTTGGAGTTCACCTCGACAGAAACGCAAGTAAACGCAAGCAACCCTCTAGCAAATAATCAGGTCCATAGATTAATGTAGCATCCTTCAGAAGCTAGGTTACGTATTAGTAAACTAGAAAATGTAACTATAAAACATGAAAATGTTGTCTTAGTCTTGTACACTAGATTGTTAGTCTTATACACTGCTTATAAGATCCAACAAATAAATAAACGTTAAACAAATGTATATCGTTGAAATAGAAAGACCAAATGAAACTCTAACAATTTGATATTTACCGTTTTGAGTGACAAAACAAGTGTATTTACGGCCCAATTCATCTATGTTTTAAGTCGATTGTGCTTAATACTTTTTCATTTTGATGCCTGTTAAGTTATTCTTTTATCATTGGCAGCGGCAAATGGTCATGGATTAATACTTTGTAGTCAATAATCAAACGATGAGTGGCGTCCTTCTTCCATTGATCTATTTGGTTTTCGACAATGTATCGTTCGGTAAATGAAAACTTTCGTGGTCGTGCGTGTATGGCCGTATCATCTTCAAGAATAAGGCGCATTGTAATTTTAGTAGATTTTAAGCTTACCGGGTTGTAATTCCTTATGATTTTTGAAACTGTTTCTATTGCTGCATTGCTCTTCAGTTTCGATTTTGATTATCTTACTTATGGAATCGTCTGCACCGTAAGAATGGTTTTACGCAGAGTAAAGGCGGTACACTTTCGTCTTTCTTTGGCTAAGGGGACCTGCCAGTTTTAATTTTTTAAGTCCAACGATGAAATATATCGGGCGTATCTCAGCATCTTTAGAATATGGCATTCAGCTGCCTGAAGTCGATGCACATACGCCCCATACTCTTTATCAATACGATCGGGGAACTAGCTAAATGGGTCACTCTTTCTTTGTCAGGGTTCGTAATATTAATACAGTGGTTCTAATCTGTATCCGCGTTGCCATCGCCTGGGTGAAATGTATTCCCAGTAACACTGGATCTAACATATTCGGCATTACCAAGAACGGTATGACGACGATTTTTTCTGCCAGCTGTACCAGGATCCTAAATATTTGAGTGATCTCCTTCGGGTGGCCCCTGTATCCAGAGTGGTCGTGGCAATGGGCTCTCCTATTTTTATTTGGGCTATTTTCCAGAGAAGATTTGTGTCTACTGTCTGGGCGCTGATTGCTTGTTCGCTTCCCTGGCACGGTCTGGGGAAGGATCTCCACTGTTTCCCCCTGCATGACGTGAGTCCTCTTCTGCCACATTCCCAACAAAAACTTATGCGTTCATTGCTGCATTGTAGACTCATGTGGCCTAATCTTCCATATCGTCTGCAAGCGCGACTCACATCTACTGGTCCTTGGTCGCTACTGGCTTTGTGATTAATTAACGGGAGTATGATAGGCTGCCTTCTGGGGGCGGAATCTTTAAAGGGATTATCTCGATGTGAGGAAGTTGGATAATTCGGCTATATCGTGGACGTAAAAAAGATATTCCGTGCCAGATTTCCTTATATCCGATATAACTCCTAGGCAGCATCGTAGCCCGCGTGGTGCAATAGGGTTTGCAGCTCGATGACGTAATTCTTGAACAACTCTTCAACCTTTCGAAATAGTGTGGGTCCACACAAGTTCGGGGAGTTCCTGCGTTGGCATTGCTGCGAAGTTCTTAAGGGACCCTTCGTTTCGGCACTCTTCGTCGAAGCCGAACTCATTTTCTAGGGAGATCAGCTCCTCTTTACCCCGAGCTTATATTATTAGGTTACGCGTGTTTGAGTAGGCGTGTAAAAAAGTTGTGTCAGGGTTTTTAAATTACGCGTATACTTTTTAATTCAATCTCCCTTTTTTTTTTTTGTTTTAGAATTATATTCCATTACACGTATGGGTGGGGTAATGTTTGCATCTTTTTTAAACTGAAATCCCTAGTTTTTTACCCTAAGCTGTTTCAAACTACCATGACTACCATGGACGGTGTTTTAACCCGTCAAAAATCTCGGGTCCCTGCTAGAGCGTCACTTGTTAGGAACTTTCTTTGGCAAAGTTACAACTCTCAGCCACTTGGGTCCACAAACAAGAGAGTTTATATTTGCCGAGTCCTTAGATTGACGGGGCGTGGTCAGACCGGCTATCAACTACTAAAGAATGGAGGGCTTACCTAATCGAGAGTGGTCGGAGCACCTCTGAGGATCGTCGCCCAGGCGGGAAGTGTCGTTCTTGCCTGGATTACAGATCGCTAATGGGCACTACGATGATTAAGGTCATTAATTGAGCACTAGTAGGGCGGCACCGCTATGTGCAGGGCTAATAGACCGGAGGGGCAAGAGGCGGGGTTAGTCATGGGCTTTGCTGGGCGGGTCAAGGTATCCCTGAGTTTCTTCGTTTAGGCAGGCAGAGTCGTCTTCCTCTGAACTAGAAGTTCTTAATGGATATCACTGGGGTTGAGATATGTTACTCAGCACTAGTAGGGTGACTTCACTACTAGAATCTATTGGTTAATGGGAAAGATAAGGCGTGGGTAGACGTGATTAAAGGCCCGGAAAGGCACTGGTCGGGATTAGGTATAGGCTTTGCTAGGTTATGGGCGTGTCAAGGTATCCCTGAGAACCTTCGTTTAGGCGTTTAGTGTTGTCCTCGCCTCAACTAGGAGTCTTTAAAGGATATTCCAGGGGTTGAGGAATGCTACTCGAGACTAGTAGGGTGGCTCCACTACCTAGAATCGTGTAGTGATCATATAGTGTCTGCAAAGGTCGCTACATTTCAATACCACTTAAGAAGGCACGCAATGCATGTGCATATGCGGAGTCATCATATTACAATATATAACACACTACCTTAGTAAACTACTTCGTAGCATAAGCACTCCATGTGACTAGACCGTAAGAAATTGTATAAATAATGCGGCCTCGACCCTAAGAGGTCAGACAACTGGCTTGCCTCCTTTACTTCAAAGTCGCCTACAACTTGGCGTTGCGTTCCAATCGCATCCTAACGAACGTTCTTACAATGACATGGCGATCCTGCCAGATTCCCAGTAGGGATCAAGGCAACGCTTTAAAAGCAAAAAGGAGAACCAAGAATCCTTTTAACAAAAGAAGGAGCTGCCCTGATGAGCGTCGCGCATCTAGAGGCAGTGAAGAAGGCACTGAAGGAGTGTCCCCTCGACAGTCCACATCCTTTGACCGTACAAGACTACCTTGCCAGACAACGGAGTGCCAAAACACAGGCACTAAAAACAAAAAGGAGGAGGATCAGCTCACTAAGATCCCCATAGTAAAAACACCCAAGAGGAGGATATCTCGCCAAATACAGGCAAAAGAGGACATCCTTGCTGAAATTTGTCCAGCGTAACCCTCCCATCCCGTGGAACGACGCAGAAATCGTCTGGACAAAAATACACGCCCTGGAGGAAGAACATCAGAAGGAGCAACAGAAGCAAAACCAAAGTAAAAGAAACTAACCTCCAAAGCAAAAACAAAAAATGTTAAACAATAATAAAAAGAGTGCTCACACAGCACTATTGAAAAACAACAACAATACTTCAACATACACAAACAAACATATATAAAAAATCATTTTTTATTACATACTAAAATAAATCATATGTTCAATAATAGCCACTCGAATTTTAATGCTGAGTCAAAATATTTCGCTTGCTCCATATTAGTAGGCCACTTGACAACAAAGTAAATACCATTGCGTATGTAGTGAGAAAGAAGAGAAACAATATAATATAGGTCAGTAAACCGAGTCATAAACGAATTTTATTGTGCGATTAAGAAAAATCAGAGAACTCATTATGGGCGGTGAAACAACAAAAATAAAAGAACTCAACACGAATGTAATTAATGAGGTTCATGTAGCTCCATGGGACCCCGAGAATACTTGAGGTCAAATTCGTTCAATACTATTGCATTTTTACTAACGGCTATACTATTCACGGAGCACAGTATGCACAGACCCGAGCGAGGCACGGTCTACCAATATGGTGGATACAATAATTGCGGAACATCTCGTGCCGCGTCCACGAGGTCAAGCTACAATAACAGAGGTCGGAACAATAATACTAATTATAGAGGTGGTTATCGAGGAAACAGGAACAATAATTCAAACCGGAATTCCAACAAAAGAGGAAATGCAAATATAGGCAATAACAACAATAATAGAAACTATAACAACAACCAAAACCGAAACAACCGCGGCAGTATAGAAGATAGAAACATACGAGCCATGTCTAATATAAGAACAACAATGTGAAGTCAGATCAGCCAATATTAACCTTTATTTCGAGCTATTTAAACCATGAATCCCAGGTCTCATCATTTTTCATAGATACAGGAGCAGATGTCTCCATGATTAAAATCAAAAAATTAGGAACAATACAATTCAGAACACAAAATAATCTTTGTCTTAATACAAGCTCAATACGAACAATAGGACACCACCAGCTTGAACTGAAGTTAGATAACATATTAATAAAACACCACTTTTACATAGTTGTAAATTCATTTACAATACCAATGGATAGAATATTTGGTTTAGATTTTTTCAAAAGATACAATTGCTTCCTTGACTATGCTAAAGACAAGAATTGGTTGGTGCTAAGACCCAACGATTACCATGAAAATCTAGCCATTCCATTGAAAAATGCATCAACACTAAAAGCCATAGTTATACCAGCACGAGCTGAAACCATTCCACAAATCAATATAAACAGTAAATCATCTAATATCCTTATACCAAACCAAGAAATTTATGAGCTAGTTAACAAGCTTTTGTCCGATTTATTAACACATCCAATAATGATATCATAATACGGGCGGATCAATCAAAACAGAAAATTTAAAGGACTATGAAATAATTCAGGATTTAGAACAAAATCAGGAGGCAGAAGTAAATAAAAATGAGAAACTAGAAAGTGTGGTAAGTTGTATGTTTCCAATATATCTTGTTCACAATATAAGAATACGTGTGTTTGAATGAATCTTAATTCTTTAACAATGGTTAAGTACAGCTAAGACCGTGTAGCTGCGCTGCCAGTGACGCCGGCAGAGGAGCGGTCTACTTATGCATAAATGTTTACATAAAAATATATACATATGTGGGAAGCCGCAGCGGAAGAGCGAGGATGTATCATATTGCTTGGTGACAGAGTGGTCGCGCATGTTAGTTCTGCCGACTCAGCAATGTCCAGTACCATGCACTCATCGGTGGTCATGTACTTAAGAGGCATGGAACTTGAATGTTGTGTACATAAAATTATAACAAAGTGTTACAATATGTAATATTATTAATATGTTTCACTGAGTACAGTGATCAATTGATATTACAGAACATGATACATCCCCCTCTTTCAGAAAAATAACGTAAATTGATTGTATATAAAAACTTATTTATTATTGTTTTTTTTTTTGGATTTTTTTTTTTTTGATTATGTAAAAACTTATTTATATTTTTATTTTTATTTTCTTTTTTGTTTGATTGATTGTTTGATGATATATATGATATTTATTATTTTTTTTATTATTTTTTACATACATAGATATATATATATTTTTTATGTACATATAGTGTCATAAAACATGAAAATTTGTTTTGTTTTTTTTTATAATTTTCTTTTAAATAAAATTCTTCGTAGTTTTTTTTTTGTATTTTAATTTGGTAACTGATTTAGGAAATACAAATTTTTAACCTATCTTTATGTACTATTTGTTTTTATTCTTTTTGTCTGCAATGTCTCTTATGGCCCGTATCGTTTCTTAATAAAACTTTATTTCCTATTTCTAATTCAATGTTGTTTATATTTCTATCATATAACTCTTTATTTTTAGCTTCATGTTGTGCTAACATAACTCTGGCTCTTTTATAGGCCTGTTCTAATCTAAATTTTGATTCCTTAGCATAATCTTCTATATTATTAAGTGGATTTATCCTGTCTATTGTATAAAATTTCTTAGGCAAATTTGAAGTTTTACCAAATACCAACTCATATGGACAATAATCATGTGCCATAGAGGGTGTGGTATTGAAACAATATGCAAAGTATCGTATCCATACATCCCAGTCAGTTTTATCGACTGAAATGTATGAACTTATAAACTCATTGAGTGTTCGGTGGCTTCGCTCCACAGTTCCTACAGTCTGGTGATGATGTGCGGTAGAAGTTGTGTTTTTAATATGCAGATTTTTGCATAAGTCTTTAATTATAGAATTTTTAAATTCTGTTCCCGTGTCCGCACTTCAGAATAAAATCTTCATATATAGCTTTTGCTACAGTTTTATCTTTAATTGGTATTGCCACAAGGTATTTTGTTGAATCGTAGATTAATGTTACTGCATATTTATTTCCCTGTTCTGACTTAGGTAGTGGACCGATCGTATCCACAATTACCCTGTTGAAAGCCATTTGTGGCGTTTCAGTAATAGTTAATGGAGTTTCCATATGTTTAGTAATTTTTGATTTTTGACACTTTTTGCATTTTTTTATATATTGAGATGTATCTCGAGTCATACTAATAAAATAAAAATGTCTTTTTATTTAGGCTAGTGTTCCAGCTGTTCCAGTATGACCCCCTTGTATAGGGTCGTCATGGAATGTGAACAGTATTACTTCTTTTTCTTTATCATCATTTGATAATAGGGTCACCGGCTTAAGTAGCGCCACTCTTAAAGAATGTAATAATTTATTGCCCATTGATTTGGAATATTCTATTGTAATGTGCTCAAAGATCTCTTCGCTCGGTGCCAGTTTGGCTTGGATTGTATTTATTATACCGTCTTCTTTTTAAGCCTTTGAAAGAATTGACCTAACACAAGAATTTCATTGATGTACATATCGCAAATGTCAATTCTTGTATAACTTTCTTTGCATGTTTCAGTGTGCATAGAGAATCTGTTATTGACAAGGTCACTACTTTTCGTACCTCGTCATTTACAATGGCTTCGTATACGTTGGGCTGAGAAGCATTTAGAGATTGCTTATGCAAATCTTCTTTTTCCTTTACTGCGCAGAAGTTCAACTGTTTACTTTGATTTCTGGTAGTGACTCTCAGAATTTTGTGATAGTTATTGTAGATAGCGCGTCCGCTACATAATTGTCTAAACCATTTAGATTCGTGTTTGTTTGGAACTTGGGTTTATCATTGAAAATAGATAGGTAAGTGCCCTGTGATCTGTTTTGACAGTGAAGCGTCTACCATAAATATGTATATGGTCTGAAATGTGTTATTATAATCTGAATAGCTGCTAATTCCTAACTGTTGTACTCAGATTTCTCTCAACTTTTGTGAAATATTTAGATGCGTATGCAACTACGTATACTTGCATCTGTGATCATGCAAAATTCTTTGCTAAAATCTGGGTACTGTAACAGAGTAGGATTCATTAATGCTGATTTTAGATGTTCTAATGCGTTTTGACAATCAACTGTGCATTCAAATTTTACATCTTTCTTACATAATCTTGTTATGTGACAAAAATAATCAGAGAAATTGTTTATAAATCTTCGGTAATAATTGCAAAATCCAACAAATCTCCTAGCGCTGTCCGCATCATGTAAGACTGGGTAATTTTAAATGACATCATATGTTGTGTCATCAGGCAAGATTCCTTTATCTGTGCATTTATGTTCCGAAAAGGTGACTTCATGCAAAAAAAATTAACATTTTTCAGGATGTAACTTTAGGTTGTGTTGCCTACATTTCCTAAAAACATCGGTTAAGTTCTTGAGCATATTATTTACGGAACAACCTATGACTATTAATTCATCCATATAAAGGAAAGCTTGCGAAGGTTCAAGTCCAGTGAATGCTATAGTCATCATTCTCTGGAACGAATTCGGCGCTATCTTTAAACCGAATGAGCCATTACCTGTTGAAAAGGATGTAATCTCTCGTGACTCTTCTTCGAGTTCAATTTGATGAAAACTTGACATTAAGTCAAGGCACGAAAAGTATTTTGCTTGACCTAGTTGATCTAAAATATCATCAGTTCTAGGGAGTGGAAATTTATCGGACAAAAGTCTTTTATTAATCTGACGATAGTCAATTACTAATCGCCATTTTTTGTTTTCGGAATTTGGTCATGATTTATTTTGTACCTTTTCTTTAGGAGTGGGCTATTATAAGCATATACGGAGGGCTCGACTATTTTGTCGTTTTTTAATTTTTAGAATTGTTTTTAAATTTCATCTATCTGGCTATGTGGATTTCTCTAATTTTTAATGTAGATGGGTTTATCATCCATCAGTCTTAATTTTTGTTAACGGACTTTTTACCCATGGCGGCCTAAGAACATATCTACGTTATTTTGAACTTGACTATCATTCTCTTAGACCGCCCGTTTTTTGATAAGTCAATTTTTGCCCTTCTGTCTCCCGTAGGTAACCCATTTTGGCGTGAAAAAATTGGATAGGTTAATTTTTTGCTGGAGTAGCAACTGTTAGAGTCACGAAACTGCTCAATTTTTAGTGAGATTCGGATCGAAAAAATAAATTGCTATATATTGAAAGTGCTCAAAATCTTTGCGATAAGTGCGGAAAATTGAGACTAATCAAGTATAATTTACTTTTTCGTTTTTTTTTTTAAGATTATTTATTTGTTGGATCTGTTTTAAAGGTTATAAGAACAGCAACAGTTTGCTAGTCTTATCTTAACGTAATACTTAACCTATCATCTGAAGAACGGCCGTTTCGCTGAAGGTAAGTTTTCCTAAACAATCGACTTTGTGATCGCTCCAAACACTTTTATTCTTTTGCTTGTTATGTTAAAAATTAATTATTCTTTGGCCTTATGCGGCGCGGACCGCAGTGGCAGTGCTGCCTTATGTATATTCCTTGTTTAATATATAATATAATAAAATGAATATATATGTATATGTTTATTGGTATATTTGAAGTATATACTGGACATAATGCAGACAGGAAGCTCTCGATATGTGCATATCACAATTAGGGAGCTCCTTTTAAAAATAACGTAATTATATGAAGTTATTTTTAAATAATGTATTAATTTGTGTTTTGTACATATATTTCAATAAAGATAGGAAAATAGTAGAAAAAAAATTTTTTTTAACTTTGAAATAACTTTAGCCTATTCTTATTAACTGTTTGTGGTTTCTTCTTTTTACCTATGTCTATTATGATATTATTTCAGTAAACAAGTTCATACGAACAGTAGTTATGTACCGTTGATGCAGTAGTGTTGAAAAAATATGTAAAGTAATCCAACCATTCGTCCCAATCATCGTTTTCAATCGAGATGTATGACTTCTTTCTACTGTTCATAAAGTCTGGTATTGATGTGCGGTTGATAATATATTATTGATTTTCATATATTTGCACAGGTCATTAATAATGTCTGCTATGAACTTCTTCATAGGACCGTACTTTTGTATAAACGATCGAAATGTTGCTTTGCTACTGTTTTTGCAACTAGATGTTTTGTAAGGTCTCATATTATAGTTATTGCATACCCATTAGCATTCTCCGTTCGAGGTAATGATAGAATGGGTATCAATTAAAACAGTGTCAAAAGTTGTGTTTGGGATGTTGGTTATAATCATTGATGCTTTTGTATGTGTTGTAGTTTTAGCTCTTTGGCAGTCTAAACACGTTTTTACATAATTTTTAATTGTTTGTGTCATTTTGGGTCAATAATATAGTTTCTTTATTTTTAATAGGGTACGCGTAATCCCTGTATGGCCTCCTTCTATTGGATCGTTGTGATATTTTAACAGGATTGCATTAATTTGACTTTCGTCATTTTTGTCTACTTGTGTTACCTTTTGTAATAAGCGCCTATTTTAATATTTTTTAAATTTGTATTGCCCTTATTTTTAAATTCATTGAAAGTGACAAATTTAAGTTAAAGATTTTGTGTATCCCGGCTTCTGAAATAAGCCGATGAAAAAATTGACCTAAATCGAATTTTTCATTGGAATATATATCTTTTACTGAAATTTGTGAAATAATCTGCTTTCCTCTTATGAGTTAACACTTGAACTTATTCATTTTTATTTTTACGTCGTCTTTACGTCGCTATTGCTAACGACTTCGTAGACATTGGGCTCATATATTTTTTCATGCATTTTACGTTTGTCACTTGCGCAGATGTTTTCCTGTCTTTTTGATGATCTTGTTTGGACCATCAATATATTTCTATTCATTGCAATTAAGTCTTCTATATTTATGCGAGATAATGCATCCGCAACGTGGTTGTCCTTCCCCTTGAGGTATTCAACTGTAAATTGATACTCCTCTAAGTCTAATCTCATTCTAGTCAGCTTTGAAGTAGGGTTCTTCATTGAAAATAAATATACTAGTGGTCTATGATCTGTTTTTAATAAGAAATGTCTTCCATATAAATAAGGTCTGAAATGTTTTATTGCCCAGTGTATTGCTGCTTATTCCTCGATGCAGAGGCAATTCTTAGTTGAGCGCCGTTGCAATCTTGTGATAATACTGCACCACACGCAAGTTACATATATTACGCATATAAAATTATAATTATAATTTGTAAAGTACTGTGTGCTGGTGCATACCCAGGTTTGGATTACGGTAAATGCAAATAGTTTTGGCAACTGCTACAATTTTCCTGGAAAAAATTTAAGGAGAGGCAAAATATAGAGCTTAAAATATATTATCAAAATACTCAGTCAGTTGATCTAAGTGGCATAGAATCTTTAATAGTGAATACTGTTAAACGAATGCTCTCAGAAATTTGACAAATCTTAAAGATGTAGGTACTTGCTGAAATGACTTCAATTTTTTTCGAAGATACTTGTATCCAAACACAGTATAGAACCTTCGTTCAAAACCGCACATAACACAATATGTATCATACTGTAATCATACTGTAAACTCTCACCAGATGCCAAGTCATCAATCACAATTTCCTAACAGAAAATATAATTATGATAATGTTAAGCAACCATTTTAACCAGTTAATACGGTAAATCAACAAAATCAACGGCTGTCAAACGCAGCACCTCCGATTCCAATGGAAGTGGATCATATTTTTTCAAATCAAACAAGAGGTCAACCAATTAACGATGTAAATTATTATCAATATGGTCAATTAGTAATTTCAAACCCAGATGTACAAGAAAAAGTAGAATATGGTAAACCAGATCAAGAAGTAAATCATGTATATTTTGAATCACTGTCAGAACATTTATCTCCCATAATTAAAATCACTTTAGGAGACAAATAGTAGTCTGCTTTAATTGATACAGGCGCTCTACGAGTGAGTCTTATAGACGATCGGTTGCTTGAATTCCAGAAGATAAAAATTAATCCAGTAAGTTTTTCTACGATGAATAGGGACGGTAAGTTTACTCATGAAGTGATGACTGAAGGACCCTCTGAATTCAAACCTGATAAGGAAACTCAAATAATATGGAAATCGATGAAATTTCCTTCCAATTCGATGTTACCAGTTTATAATTGGTACTGATTTCATAAAAAATCAAGTTATTATTAACGAACAAACCTTAAAATTACAAAAACACCCATATGATAGAGTGACAGTATTAGAAATGCAATCTAATTGTCGATTAGACGATAGTATTTGTACAAAACACCTTAATTCTGAAGAGCAAACAGCCTTGTATAAACTTTTGAAAAGATTCAAAAATTTGTTTTATCAGGAAGGTCAACATCTAACTCATACTTATGTAATTGAACATGAAATTAATACAAGAACAGATTAACAAATTAATTCTAAATTGTATCGATATCCTATGTAAGGAATCTTCTAAGGCCGGGGTACACCTCTCAGTCTTATGGGTCCACAAAACAAGGAATTTGTAGTTGCCGAGACCTTTGATAGACGGGGCGTGGTAGGTCCTCTACCGCGATTTTGATCTCGTTGGGTCGCGGAGTACCCTAGGATGTACGACCGTGACTGAGACCTGGCCAAGGGCTATCATCAAATTGTAGTTAAGGAGACCGATAGAAAAAAAACTGCATTTGTGACACCATATGGACTTTATGAATTTATTCGAATTTTTAAGCCATTCGGGCTTAAAAATGCACCGGCTACGTTTCAAAGGCTAAGGAATGATGTTTTGCGACAATTCATTAATAGAACATGTGTAGTTTATCTTGACGATATTTTGATATTCAGTACATCTTTACAGGAACATATACAACATATCAAGAAAATATTTTTTGAGTTAGAGAGACATAACCTTAAAGTTCAAATAAACAAATGTCAATTTATGAAAAGAGAAACGCCATTTTTAGGTCATATATTAACCAGAGAGGGTATCGCTCCTAACCCTAATAAAATAAAAGCCATAGTTAATTTAAAAGTACCCAGCACTGTTACACAGATAAAAGGCTTTCTCGGTGTCACTGGTTTTTACCGAAATTTCATTAAGAATTACTCCTTAATAGCTTATCCAATAATTAAATACCTCAAACAAGGTGCTAAAATTAACACGGCTGATCCTGAGTATATAAGTGCATTCGAAAAGTTAAAGTATATGATAACACATCATCCAATTTTAATTTATCCAAACTTTGACAAGTTATTTACACTTGTTACTGATGCTTCGAATTTTGCATTAGGAGCCGTTTTGACTTAAGATTCTCAGCCTGTATGTTGTATATCTCGAACGCTAAATAAGTATGAAATGAACTATTCCGCGACTGACAAAGAATTTTTAGGCGTGGTTTGGGCCGTGACTTATTTTAGGCCGTATTTATATGGTAGAAAATTTAAAATATTAAGCGACCATTTACCACTCAAACATTTAGTAGAAAAATATCGCGGAAAAGATTTGTCAACTAGACATAAAAAATGGATAACGAAGCTGAACGCTTACAATTATATATTAGAATATATAACTGGTCCTCAAACTAAAATCGAAGTTTTTTTTGTCTAGAAACCCCAACGAACAGGAGTCCTTTAAAGATAGCGAAAGTGAATGTTCCGAAAAAGAAATAAATAATCATGACTTGATAATGAAAATAATGACTCGTCTATAGAGCAATTTATAGAAGTTATGGAAGAAATAGTCAACAAATATAGTATTCAAATCATTTTATTAAACCAAAAGGAAAAAGATGAGGAGTATATACATAAACACCTAGTTATATACTTAGATAACATCCCAAATTGTGGGGAGATTTTGCGAAATTTTGAGTTGAAAGGAACTGTTGGAATATATTCCGAACCAGATTCTGAGAAATATAATCAGGTGGGTGCAACAATAAACTTATTGTGTGCAGATACTGCAAAAGTAAAGTTTGTGAAATGCCTATATCGAGCGCAAGATATGCTTTCCGAAGATGATATATTAAGGTTTATTTCTACTTATCATACAACTGAAAGTACACATTCCGGGATAAACGAAACGTACGCAAAACTGAAGTTTAAAGTATATTTTTCTAAATTACTCGAATATATATGCAGAATTATCAACAATTGTGAGACTTGTCTTTTAGTTAAATATGATAGAAATTCAATTAAGGAAAAATTTTGTATGTCCGAAACTCCACAAGATGTTAATGATATAGTACATATCGATACATTTACATTTTTTACCCAATTCCTGATAAAACTGCAATAAGCCTAGTTGACACTTCTGGAGAACACTTTGCAAGACTAGGGACACCAAGGAAAATTGTAGCTGATAATGAATTTAAAAGTTTTCATATTTAAGATGTCATAAGATCCGAAGATATTGAGCTACATCTAACAAAACCTAACTCCTAAATTGTAGCTGATAATGAATTTAAAAGTTTTCATATTTAAGATGTCATAAGATCCGAAGATATTGAGCTACATCTAACAAAACCTAACTCCCATACAGGAAATAGTGATATTGAGGGATTCCATAATACTACCCTATAATACCATATAGCTGAGATTTTCAGATTGATTAGAAAAGAATCACCCGATCTAAGTGTAAGAAGAATCATAAAGAAAGCTGTCAGATGTTATTGAAATGATATGTTTTCTCTATCGCCATAAACCAAGTATTTTTATCCAAAATAAAAGATAATCAAATTGTGTGCTTTGGCACGTCTGTGCTCTTGTGTCAGTTTATTCAGAATGATTCATATTGTATTTTAACTTATGCTGCTTGGTGGCAGCTACAAAATAAGAGGGGTGAGACGCGAGAGTGAACTCACATGATCGAATTGCAAGCTCAGCATAATTGGGCTGGCTTGCCAGCACAATTCGTTTGCGTAAGCTTATATACAGAACGAAATGTATGCATGCAAGTTTGCGTACATACATACAATTGTTCTTATATATAAACTTATTACTATTATTTCCTGCTTGCAACAGAATGTTACAAGCTGTGCTGAAGTCATTTAAAACCGACATGTGAATTCACTACACCTCCCCTTTTTAAAGAATAACGTAATCTAATGAAGTTATTATATATGTGTATATGAAGTAAATGACTTTATAAAGTAATTCGTGTTATTTAAAAAAAAAATTTGACGTCCGTCAATGAATATATATATTTTTCCCTTACATGTATGCATTTTTTTTTTTTTTTTTTTTTTTTTTCGCTCCTTTCATTTATATATATAAAAATAAAAATTTGTATATATGCAAATAACTTTCCTTATTTTCAATGTATACACTTTAGATTTTGTAAATACTAGAAAAAATTGTTCTGTTTGTTATTTAAAAATTTTTAACCTATCCTTATGCACTCTTTGTGCTTTATTTCTTTTATCTCTTATTAAAATATTATCCTTATCTTCTATTGCTTCTACTCTATATGGGCCTAGATACTTAGATTCTAACTTATGGCCCGTTTCATTCTTAACAAGAACCTTATCTCCTATTTTTATTTCAAAATTGTTTATGTTCCTATCGTATAATTCCTTATTCTTTACCTTATGCTCTTCTAGCATAAGCCTTGCCCTTTTATAGGCTTGCTCTAATCTAAACTTAGCTTCTCTAGCGTAATCATCTACATTATATAAGTTATAGAATTAAATTGTTTTGGCAAATTGTTTTGTTTGCCAAAAACTAACTCATATGGACAATAACCATGTGCCATAGAGGGGGTCGTGTTGAAGCAATATGTAAAATATTGGAGCCAAACATCCCAGTCAGTTTTATCGACTGATATATATGAACGGATGTATTCATTAAAAGTTCTATGACTTCTTTCCACTGTTCCCACGGTTTGGTGGTGATGTGCAGTAGACGTTATGTTGTCTATTGGTTTCACCTGAGTTTATCAGGTAATCAAGGAACGGTAGGTATTTCTGTAGACGTTTAGTCTCTACTTTTTCCATTTGGAATAAAAAAAAATTTTTTCAATTGCTTATTATTATCTTTTTGTATCTAGACTCTATCTAGATCATTCGCCTTACTCAAATATTTCTTTTTCAAGCACCTATTGTGCATTCTGTAAACTTTAATTAGCATGTTTATGCTCATTATTATTATTATTACGATCAGTAAAATCGTAACAGTTGTAAGACTTTGTTGTTCTACTTCTACTCTATTGATCACATTGGCAGTGGAATCCACCGTTTTCGTGTCAATTTTTTTTTTTTTATTTCATTGCATTTCATATTTTGAAATAATATTTTCTAAAGAGAAATTGAACTTTAAAGACTGTAATTGGATTTACTTTAAATTTGCATATAAACATAAAAAAAAAACTGTAGTAGTATATATATATAAAAGAAAAAGGAGTGTGATATCAGTTATTGATATCCACTTTAAGTGATCAATAGATCATCGAAAAATTAATTCGTTAAAAATTACTCATTACGTTATATACGCATACATGCGGAAATGAATTTATACGTTCAACTGCTTATAGCAGTGACAGAGACGTGGAAGTTAGAAGGGGGGATAGGGCATGTGGTTGGCTCACAATTCAAGTTTACATTTCATAAAAAATTTTACAATTCATACTCCAACCACATGTGTTAGTAATAGCCTAATTTTTTTAGTTAGTATTTTTCAAGCAGCGTTTGCACGCATCGGCTTGAGGGTTTAATTAAATTTAAATGATTTAGAGATTGTTTTATATAAACATAATAAAGAAAAATTTTTTTTAAATGAGTGAATGAATGATAAAATTTTAAAATTAGCGGCAATATCGGAAATCCGATTTGCGTTACTTTGCACCACGGCAAAGTTCTTCTTCTAGATTCTTTAGACTCTCTTGGTAGAGTTGTCGGTCTTCCTCAGGCAATGTTGTGGTTTTCAACATATCCTGCACCAATCGTCTCTGGCGCAGGAGGGCGATTCTTTTTCCGCCCCGCTTCTTCCTTCTTTGCGTAGATTTATTTAGTTGTCTTCGAGCCCGGTACTCAGCAATGGTGAGTGGGCGTGGTCCATCGTTTGGATACACCACTAGAGCCTCTTCTAGTGTGGGTGCATCCCTTTGCTCGACAGGAGCAGCACTTTCGAACGTCACTTCTGTATTGGCCATTCACTTGGCAGTATGTATGTGAACATATTTTGTTGTTGGGAAATTGGTTAGCGAGTGTGTACTAAACGATGCGAGGTACGACTGTACTGAGCAAAATGCAGATTATCTCAGTCGAATCAAAAAAATTTTTTTTTTTATTGTATAATCGGGCACTTTTTGTTGTTTCCACATTTCACACACAATTCCAATCAAAGGGTTCTGCAAGGTGACTGTCCTGTCACGGTCGCCATGAAATGATATGTTTTCGCTATCGCCATAAACCAAGTATTTTTATCCAAAATAAAAGATAATCAAATTGTGTGCTTTGGCACGTCTGTGCTCTTGTGTCAGTTTATTCAGAATGATTCATATTGTATTTTAACTTATGCTGCTTGGTGGCAGCTACAAAATAAGAGAGGTGAGACGCGAGAGTGAACTCACATGATCGAATTGCAAGCTCAGCATAATTGGGCTGGCTTGCCAGCACAATTCGTTTGCGTAAGCTTATATACAGAACGAAATGTATGCATGCAAGTTTGCGTACATACATACAATTGTTCTTATATATAAACTTATTACTATTATTTCCTGCTTGCAACAGAATGTTACAAGCTGTGCTGAAGTCATTTAAAACCGACATGTGAATTCACTACATTATAATTCGAGAATGCACAGTACCACTCATGTCACTCTAGAAAAAATAGTTAATAATGCCGTATGCAAAAGAAAAATTTATAAATACCTTGTTAAAACAAAGCAAAACAAACTTAATAAGCTTAATAAGAAAAGAGAGACTTAAATTGAAGGTCGGACCCAGGGATTTATTAAAAACTACAAGGCAAACCGACACAAAGAAAACCCGAAATATAAACTTGTCAACTTAAATGACGAACATTCACAAAATATTAAAAGAAAGTATAAATTTTCAGAAAATAATTTGTAAATTTGTAAGCTGATTTTTGAATGAATCGATCCAGGAGAATCTAAAAATTTAAAAGGGGGAGAAGTTACATATATTACATGTATAATTATATTTTTTTAAAGCACTGTGTGCTGGTGCATACCCAGGTTTGGATTACGGTAAATGCAAATAGTTCGTAAACAAATATGATAGTAAAGCAAACTTAGGAAAGAGTTCGAACCTGAGTATGCCTTACACACCGCAAGCTATATTCATTAAGACGAGAATTGTCAAACTTAGCGGTGGTGGAAACGGAGACTGTAAAATAAATTAGAATAAAAACTGTACTGTACTTCTTTAATTCATCGAGTTTGAGTCTCATTTCTTAATCATATATTTCCCAAATATTGTAACGATCCTTATTCGTTCTGATTTTCGGCAGAGCCGGATTTCAGATGTCGAGGTTCGGCACAACAAATTTATATGTGCGCTGGTGAAATGATAAGACTTTGTTCTTGAAATTTGAGTATGCAAATCGGTGGATTTATTAATTTTCTTTTGGTTATTTTTAATGATTTTTTTTACAGGTATTGTCGTGTGGCTTTTGACTGGCGGTGACAGAGATTGGTATCAGTTGTTATTGTTGATGATGCGCGTCCAATATTCAGAACATTCGATGACCAAGCGAGAATAACTTTAGCAGATGATTTATAAAGATTGCCAGGAATACTCCTGGTCTTGCCTTTCTATCCTAATCACTGCTATTCTCCTAAAAGTTGCTAGGAATGACTCCTAGTCTTCCCCCACTATGCCAGGAATACTCCTGGTCTTGCCTACTCTGTACTAGGAATACTCCTAGTCGATCCTGCCTGTGCCGAGAATACTCCTGGTCTTCCTAACTGTGCTAGGAATTTTCCGAGTCTTTCCTGTGGTGCTAGGATTGGCTCCTAGTCTTTAATTAGATGCTAGGAATAACTCCTAGTCTTTTTATTGGTGCTAGGAATAACTCCTAGTCTTTGGTTTTCTGCTAGGAATAACTCCTAGTCTTTAATTCGATGCTAGGAATATCTCCCAGTCTTTAATTCGATGCTAGGAATATCTTCTAGTCTTTAATTTTGCTTGTTATTACCCTTCGCTTGATCGCAGACTTCTGTAAGGACTCAATTTTGCTAATCGTGCAGACGTTGGTTTTCCTTGCCAATCTCACTTAACTTGGAACTTCACTTCTTGACTTTACTTTTGACTTCTTCACTTGTTACTTGGCTTCCAGAACTTTCACTCATGCACTAATTAATCCTCTGGTCTCAGCCGTGCGTATTTATAGGCATCTTGACACAATCAGGACGCGTAGTGAACTCCTGTTTTGCTGAACTCCCAGCCTTGGTTGCCAATGGCGCCTCCTTTTTGCTCTCTCCTGGTCTCGTGCTGGCCCCGCGATTTCCGCCACCTCCACCACTTTTACTCAATTAAGAGTATTCTACAATTAAGAGTAATTAGCAATTTTCCTAATACAACATAATAAACTTACAGCCTAAATGAGTAACTAAATGAAATACATAGCTATATTGAATAAATATAACAGAAATATAAAATAATAATATATACTGAAAATATAAATGTAAATATATATAAATAAATGATAATGTCTCCACAGTAACATTAATTAACCCCCTTTTTGCTGTAAACATATAAATTTAATTTGATTTTATTCAAATTATACCGCCCTTAACAATTTCTCTTTATTTTAGTTATTGCAGCCACTTTTCAGTGGCTGTCAAACTGTATTCTGATTCGCAGCTGGCACACCCACACATGCTAAGCGGCGCTCTCACGTTCATTAAAACTCACTCATACACACACACCAACGCTCTCTCGGCCCTTCACGCTCTCACTATGGGCTGATCATACATTCTCGTCGCCTCCCCTCCCTCTCGGCTCTACACTCTGACACGGGCCGACTCTCCGTTCTCTGAGCGTAGCTTTTGGTTTCGTTTGTTTGTGTGTGTGGATAATTATTATTTCGGCAATGCTTATGCATTGCCGACCTCCCGCTTCAGCCCACAAGCTGTTCCAAATGCCGCTCTCTGAGCGTGGCTTTCGGTTAGATTCGCGTTTGTGTGTGTGCGCAATTGTTAATTCGGCAGCTGTTCAGAATTCTCATGCGTATGTGTGCGTGAGAATTCTTTCGTTTTTTGATATTTTCGGAAATGCTTATGCATTCCCGCCCGCCCGCGTCAGCCTACAAGCCAGTTAATTGCATATTTCTCTGACGTCATCGCGACCAAAGTCCGATGACATTTCTGTACCGCCGTTGCATTATTTGTTCATCACGATCATATGTTCGATATTTGTTTATAAGCAAATGATCGTTTGGTTTTGTTTTCATGTTTTCTCAGCTCGCTCTTCCGTCTTGGCGACGTTCGGTCTTCTCTCTCGTTTTTTGATCGTGTTTTATATGTTTTGTTTGTATGCATGCGTATATATTTATTTGTGTACATGTATATTTTATGTTTCTCCCTTGTGTTGCTAGCGCTTAGCTTATGTTGACAACGCCTGCGATATTGCTAGCTTTTGATATTGCCAAACTCCCGCCATGTTGCTAACATACGATATGTTGCTATCGCGTGTATGCATATATTGGCGGGACGAGCAGCATTGTGTATATCATGTACATGTATATATGTGTTATATATTTCTATCTCAATTGATCACTTTACATACTGGTCAAAATGCAAGCACAAGCGCAGAATGAAAGTTTTGTCGTGGCGTGTGGGGCATTTGATGATGTAAAGAATTCTTGGGTGATGATAATGTTTATAATCGGATATATTTCATTGATTATACGAGGTAAAAGGGTATTGTTAGTACAATTGGTACAAAAAAAATATAAAGTCGGAATATTAAATTAAGTTTGATGTAAATTGAATATTTTTAAGTCAAGGTGCCTGATTAATATGACACGAGGACGTGTAGTAGTCAGGATGGCCGTGTCGGAGATAAATTAGGGTATTGCAGTGTTTGGCATACCTTTTCGTACCGTACTCGGTTGTCCCTCTCTACTTCAGTCTCATACGTCATTCTTGTAATATTAGGCTGGTAACATTAAGTACAGTTACAGTGACTTCGGTCATGTAAGTCTTGTAGTGAGTATTGTCATGTTAATTTGACGTTCACTGTTGAGTCCTAGAAGTTTGCTTAGTCATGCAGGTGTTGTAGTATTAGTGAATATCTGACTGTGTATTTCAGCGGGATGACAGCCCGACTGTCATCGAGTGTCGCAGTTGAGACTGCGTAATCAGTCTGCAACAGAAAGCCAAGGTGTCCGGAACTCGCTGCGCTAGAAATGGACAATAATAATTCAACCTCAACCGGAGTAATAGAGAATACTCCGACATCAGAAGTGGGATCTAACTCCAGGCCAACAATTATGGAGGAACAATTTCTTTTTCTATTGGAGCAGCAGAATCGAAACTTCTTGGAGCTGGCAAAAACTTTGCAAGTGTCGTCCAGTGAGCCTCGACAAAATGGCGGCCCGGCCCTGCCGAAATTTTACTCGGAATTGGCTGGTGATGACGCTTTGCAGTGGTGTGCTACGGTGGACATAATTTTAAACGAAACACCGCTACAAGGCAGCGCGTTAATCTTGGCGTTGTCGAAATCTCTGGAAGGGAATGTGTCGCAGTGGTTATCCCAGATCTGTTACCCAGGCATCACGTGGCAACAATTCAGACAGCTTTTCGAGCAGAGATACGAATCAACTGAGACACCGGCGGCAACAATTTTAAACTTGCTGAACGGTCGTCCAAATACGGATCAGTGTCTGGCTGTGTATGCGAGTCGGCAAATGACGTCACTGATGACAAAATGGCGTAACATGAGCCAGGAGGAAATTGCTGCGTCGGTAGTGCTTGGGTATTTAGCAAGCTATGATGGCAGACTGCAACGACTGGCTTACACTGGCAACATTACTGGCAGGCGAGATTTGCAGTCCGAATTAAAAGTTTTCTCATTCGGAAAAAAACGATCAAATTTCCCAGACGAAAATTCAAATGCCCAGCGTGCTAAGATGGAGCCTATCAAATGCTATTCTTGTGGAAAGCTTGGGCACAGGAAGGCGGAATGCAGAATAAAGAACCCATCGACATCTGGAGAAGATCGTCGAACGTTGTCGCAGCGAACAAAAACTGTAACGTGTTATCGATGTCATCTCTACCCAATGCCCTAACAATTCAACCGGTCATGATGCAGAATTAAAGATACGCGAGTGGAGCTATGAGTAATCAATGTACCCAAAGTAATCATGGTGCAACGAGGTGAGAAATTTCCGATTATTTTCGATTAAGAGACCGAATACTGAAACAGAATTAATAATGTTGTTTCGCTATGAAGGCTTGATATTGGCAGTATTGTTTGCTCTATTCAAATTATAACTAATGTCATAATTAATGAAAATTGTCTCGAAATATTTTTACATGTGGTACGAGACGATAATATTAAGATTAGAATTGTAATTGGACGTGAGATTGTATATCAGTTGACGGTTTTTAATTATTAAAAAACAAAACTTTTAACGTTTGCTGACTTTAATAATTTAACAACAAAATTACTAAGGCAAGTCCCTTTCGAACTTTTAATAGGGAACGGTAACGAAACAGAAGTAAACCTAGATGAAGAAAAAGAAATCTCAGTCTAGATTTGAAAAAAACAAAGAAAAGGTAGTCAAGTTCAGTGAGGGAGACTATGCTTTAATTAAGAATAGTGAAAGATTACAAATTAAGCTTGTAACGTTTAAGAAGGCAATTTCTACATTGTTAATATTCACATGATATTTTACGAAGAATGCCAGATGGGCAGGTACCAAGCGAGCTGGATATCGACGGAATTGAGTGTGATTTATCTGATGATACAGTTAAAAAGAGACTGTGAAGAAACGGGTGAAACAGACCGTATGTCTTAGTGGATAAGATATTCGAAAGATGATGAGTTGAGAAAGTATTTTGTGGTCGATACTACGTGGTGGTGCCTTGCCTAGGATTCTTTAACGAAATGCGAAAGTGTTTATTAACAATAATGTAGAACAAATGAGAAGTTGAACAACTGAAATCCGCTAAGAAAGGTAATATGTCTGGCATACCTTTTGGTACCGTATGTGGTCTTATCTCTTTGTCTAGTTGATGACTCGGCTGTCCCTCTCTACTTCAGTCTCATACGTCATAGTTGTAATATTAGGCTGGTAACATTTGGTACAGTTGCAGTGACTTCTGTCATGTAAGTTTAGTAGTAAGTATTGTCATGTTAATTTCGACATTGACTACTGAGTCATGAAAGTTGACATTAACCGCTTAGTCATGCAGGTGTTAGAGTATTTGTGAATAAGTGGCTATGTATTTGAGCGGGATGACAGTCCGGCTGTCATCGAGTGTGGTCCGGTGTATTGCTAAGACGGTTGAGACTGTGTAGTCAGTCTGCTACAGAAAGGCATGCAACCCGGAACTTGCTGCGCAAGAATAATGGCAAATAATAATAATTCAACTTTAACCGGAGACATTGAAGTTACTCCGACAAATATATATTATGTGTTTTATGTATTTGTGTGGTAAGATGAAGTATATCTTTCCTTACATTCCCCTCTTTCTTCGGGAGACAAATACCTCCCCTCCATCAACATTTTGTGTTTAGTTAATTTTCTTATTATTTTTCTCTTTTTTTTTTTGTTTTTTATTTGGCTCGGTTCGCATCGTTTTTTTTGGCCATTGTGAGCATCTCTTCAAATTGCCGATTCATCGATGCTTCTTTTCGGATCTTTTGGCAGATACTGAACATCTTTTCAACAAAAAAAAAAAATATGTGTTATTTTATTAACATGCTTGGCTCATTCTGTATCTTTTCTTGGTTTTCATTTTTAAATTTCATGTTTTTTTTTTTACTCTTAATCTATGCGTTATAATTATGTCCTATGCTATACTTCATAATTTTCTCCTACAACTAACCTATTTCCCTATTTTTCACTGTTCTTTTTCCTACAACTAACTTATTCCCTATATTTCAGTTTTCTTTCCTACAACTACCTTATTTTTATTTGTTTTCCCACCCCAACGCTTAGAGCACCTCCTCTAATACCCTGTCCGCCCCCTCGCCATCCTTATCCGATACCGGACCTGGCCGCCCCACACCACCCTGGCTTGGCGGGCCCTGCCGCCTATCGCCTGTACAGCGATGACAACGCCGAGTGGCCACCTAATTTGTTTGATTTCGCGCCATCTTTGGTGCCCTGATGGCACTGGCACCGATATCTGCCTCTTGAACGTAGGCCTAGTTGGCGCTTGCCGTTCAGCCGGTGCAGACACCTGTCGTGTCAGGCGTCGTGGGTCCCTCGGGTGTGTTGGATGCCCTTTTGGCCCTGGCAGGCTCCAGGCGGTTGTTGTTGTTGTTGTTGCTGGGTTCCTTTTTGGACTTAGCAGGCCTCAGGCTGCTGTTGCGGATGTTGCGGTGTCTGTGCCGGTTCTGTCCACTGACACACCATGGTGGCCCGGTGCATCCATACGTCTCCATGGCATACGGATTCCACCCACTGATCCCGCCGCGGCGGTCCGGGGGTGTCATCGTTAGCCGTGTGATGGCCTTGATCGTTCATCGGCTCATCTGCTGCCTCCTGCCAGTAGTTGAACCCTTCTGGTTCTTCGTCGCTCGAGTGGGGTTCACAGAACTCGTCCCAGAACGCCGGATTCACCGTTGGTTCTGGCGACGCATCGTCTTCCGACCTGCAATATTGTGCGTAGAACGCCGGATTTACGTTGATATGGGGTGTGGGTGGCCTTGCTGGCTCCCATGCCCCTTCTTCCTTTTCGTCCTCCGCCACTAGGTCGATTATTGGCACCTCCTCCGCCTCCATCTGCGGTACATCTACTGGCTCATCCCCAATTTGAGCCACCATCCGCCGTAGTTCCTCCTCTACTTCGACAAACAGCCCTGCCAAGCTGTCTGCCACAATTCGCTAGTCTTCATATTCCCCCTCTTCCTCCACCTTTTCTTCATTACTCCTCTCGTCCTCTCCCTCTTCGGAAGAGATGACGATGACCGGCCCCTCTGGGACTCCTCTTCCGACATTTACGGCGATGCTAGTACCTGCAAAGCCTCATCTTCATGGTTATGAATGTTACGTCCACTCATGATGATTGATTTTATGAAAGTGCTTTAGTTTCTGGCAGCGTTGACCGCGAAACCTCGCCTTGCCTCTGCTCAAACGCTGCTTATGCATCTTCGGCTCTGGTTGCCATTTCGTATGCATTATCACCCACGCAGTGCGTGCATTTCGAACGCACTCACACCTACACTGTGCTCGTGAGTGCTCTCTCGCGAATTCGCCGCACCTGTGGGTTTGATGTTGCGAGTGCACTTTCTCGATATATGTCTGCTTTTGATATTGCGAATGTAATTTCTCTTTCTTTATGCGTATTCGCATAAATTGACCAATCGCTGATCTTGAATTTATTATTATCTTTTTTTTTATATCACGCTGAGTGCGTTTAGATTTAGATATTTGTATATATATATGTATTGTATATATAGTATATATTGTACCCTTGTATTTATTTTTGTCTATATATATAAATATATATATTTCTTTGTTTTTTTTTTTTTTTGTTTCTGTGATGGTTTCATATTTGTATATATATATATACTTTTATTAACTTATTCGCGTCTGTCTTGGCCGAGCGGATACGGGACAGGCGAATTTAGATTTGAGGGCTCCAGCAAAACACAAATAACAATGTTTTATTAAAGGATGGCACCAAACAAATCAGATTAAGATCCTCCTGAATTTTTTTTACCAAGAGCTTGTAGTTGTCGTCGCACCGGAACCGGAAGAAAAAGTGAAGTTGGCCGCATCCAACTTCTAAAATGTTGCCTTACATCAGTAGTTTGGGTGGAGTTGTTAATCCTGTGGTGGCCGATTTGTTATCAGCGTACGTCCGAAGCGGCGGATTCAAATTGAAACGCCTATCGGAGTTACACTACCCCCTCCTTAGACTCGAGGCTCCTGACCGAGTACTAGGTCCTGACGAGGATCAGAAAGATAGGTGGCAAGGCGGTTGACGTGAACTGTTTTCGTAGCTCGTTTTCCGGGTGGTTGAACTTCGTAGACCAGGTGAGATATTCGGCGGACTACTGTGGTGGGTCCGATCCAGACCGATTGCAACTTGGGGCAACGTCCAATGTGGCGGCTAGGTGCGTACAGCCATACGTTGTCGCCCGGTTCGAATTCATTTTGGGTTCGATCGCAGATCATAGCGGTCTTTGTTGGCCTGGGCCGCGGCTGTTAACTGAAGGCGAGCATTCAGGTTGACGGTTCGCAGTTGATGTTGCAGGCGCTCCACGAATTCAGGATACTCCTGACTGCTCAATGTGGGGCTGCCGAAAAGCAACTCGCAGGGCAATCGCAACTCGCGTCCAAAGGTGAGCATGGCAGGCGAATATCCAGAACTGGCGTGCGGTGCTGAGCGGTAGGCCCACAACGCCAGGGGAAGCAGCTCATCCCAATCTTACTGGTTGGTAGACACAAATTTGGCCAGATAGTCCAGGAGGGTCCAGTTGAATCGCTCGACCAGTCCATCCGACTGGGGATGCACTGGCGTAGTGAGAGTTTTCTTCACGTCTAGCAATTGCATGCAGGCCTGGAAAACGCTCGATTTGAAATTCCGCCCTTGGTCAGAATGTAGGATAAAGGGGGTGCCGAATCTACTGAACACTTCCTGAACCAGCACTCGGGCTACAGTCTCCGCCGTCTGATTGGGAATGGCTGCATATTCGGGCCATTTGGTAAAATAATCCATGACTACGGCGACGTATCGATTACCACGAGGCGTGGTGGGCAAAGGGCCTAGTATGTCGATGGCGAGGCGTTCGAAAGGTGCGCCCATGCTGCTCGTCTGTAGACGTCCTACAGTCCTCCGGTAGGGGCATTTTCGAGAATTACAAATGGTTCAGCGGGCACACCTAATAGCTATGTCGGCACTTTGACCGATCCAGTAAAATCGATTCTTTGCCTTTGCTAATCACCGTTTTTGACGGTTATAATTCCCAGATCATCTAGTGCTAGCCGATCGAAGAGGTGCCACAATGCTCGGAGTTCAGGACTCTGACCCCAAAGAGTTGCCTTGGGTGGTCGTTAAGCATTAAAAAGCCATTCTCGCACCTTCGCTGGGTCCTCGTTTGACTCCCGTGCTTTGCGATGCTCCGGTAGAAGAACTTGGGTGAACAGCACATTCATGCCGTCCTTTTGTTCCGCTCGTTGACAAACGCTGCAATCATTGCAGGGTCGTCTTGCAAGGCTATCAGCATTTCCATGTTGTGGCCCACTGCGATGTTGTATCTGCATTTCATACTGTTGCAGTCGTTCAATTCAACGGGCAACCTGTCCTTCTGGTTCTCGAAAGTTGTAGAGCCAACGCAAGGAGACGTGGTCGGTCCTTAGCAGGAAACGACGACCAAACAGGTAATGGTGCAAAAAGTTCTCGCCGAGTGACGCAATAATTGCGTAGTACTCGATCACTCGTTTTTCGCTTTCCTCTATCTGGCTAAGGACTGCGCCGGCCCTAAAGTTAGAAGCATCCGTATCCAATATAAACTGACCCACGTCATTGGCAAAAGCCAGGATCGGTGCGGTAGTGAGGCTGCGTTTTAACGTGTTGAAGGACTGGTTAGTCATGTCGTTCCATACAAAAGGACATAATTTTTCCGTCAGTTGATGCAGCGGGCGTGCGATGGTGGCGAAGTCAGGGATGAATTTTCGGTGGTACGAGCAAAGGCCCAAGAATGATCGTAATTCCTTCTTGTCATATGGTGTGGGCCAGCCAAGTACTTTGTCGACCTTGGTTTCGTCTGGAAGAAGCTGCATTTCTTGGGGCTGAGTTTGAGGCCTGCCTGTGACAGTCTGTCGAACACTTCTTTTAGATGCTTCAAGTGTTCTTCGGCTGTGCGGGAGTGAACGATGACGTCATCCAGATAGACCAAGGCGGACTTCCAAGTTAGGCCGATCAAGAGGGTGTCCATGAGACGTTCGAATATGGCGGGCGCGTTGCTTAGCCCAAACGGCATTACGTTGAACTCGAAAAGCCCATCGTCACAAGTAAAAGCCGTCTTAGGGCATGAAGATTCGTACATCTGCACTTGCCAATACCCACTTTGTAGATCCATTGTCGAAAACCATTTCGAACCATAAAGCGTCGCCAGAATGTCGTCCATCTTGGGCAGCGGGTACGAGTCCTTCACGGTCACTTCGTTAAGGCGCCGATAATCAACGCAGAATCTTGTCGATCCATCCTTTTTTTTACGAGCACAACGGGTGACGACCATGGGCTAGCGGATGGGCGGATTACTCCCCGCTCTTGCATGTCCTTGACTAGCCGCTGTACTTCTGCCTTCCTAGAAATCGGTATTCGCCGAGCCATCTGCTTTATGGGACGCGCCGGCCCCGTTTCGATACAGTGTGTAGCTAGGTCAGTACAGCCGGTCTCGTCGTCTCTCCAGGCGAAGATTCCTCGATATTTGTCCAAAAGCTCTCTCAGTGCTTTTTGTTGTGGTGGTGGAAGCTTGGAATCACCGGGCAGATTCCACTCCACCGTAATTGGGCCTTTATCCCTTGGTGGTTCCACCGGCATCACTCTCACGGGCTCTACTTCTCCTAGGATGATGGCAGGGAGTAGAACTTTTCCATGCACGCTCAAGTTTAAGATACGCGTTGTAAGGTGGCCTGATTTCACCTCGACAATGCCGGATGGCATAATAATGTCATCTGTAAGTGTGGAACGTTCTCCCTTTTCGATCACCATTGCCTCCATGTACAGCTCGATATCCGCTCTTTGTGTCGACGTGAAGGTGGCCGATGACGGTCCATGTAGAGTCACGTGACACGGAGTGGTCACTCTCGGGCGCTTTGCGTCCTTCCAGTTCAGGAGTGAGACTGCTGCCCCTGTGTCCACAATAATGGGGATTGGTTGCTGCTGAAAGAAAACCAAACATTGTAAACTGGGTATACTAGTACATCCATACGAGTACGTAGCTTGGGTCTCGGCAGGTGTCCCACGCTGGACGCTAAGGGTAGATGCGCCTTTGTCCGCCAGTGGTACAGACTGCTCCAGGTTCACGCCGCTCACTGGGTCGGTTTCGGGCTCACGAAACAAACGCTCCAGTACTGATCCATTCTCGCAGCAGGTCTCCGGATTCTCCGTCGCCGTCTCTACCAGCCATGACTCGCTGGATGGCGCCTGTAGGCGCGACTTGCAGCGGTCGGTGGGAGCCTTGGTGGGAATCGCAGGCGCAGAACGGGCTGGCGACTCAACCACGGCGACGGTAGAAACATTATTGGGACAACTGTTGGGAATGATCCGGGCATCTCGCTGTACTACAGCTCCTCGTCTAAAAGGTTGAATGGGGGCCTGCTGGTGTTTTCCGCCGACTGGCCCGCGGCGGCCTGTTGCTGACCCAGTTCGAGTTTGCGACCGCGTCGTCGTCTACGACGTGTTGGCGGCTCACGGTGCTGCTCTCCGATCTGGGTGTGCAGGATGGGCCGTCCTGTTGGGCGTGACACTTGGGCTTGCACCCGCATCGCCATATCGAGTGCCCCCTGCAACTGTCTCGGTTTGCTTGAGAGCACCAATCCCTGCAAGGGGGTGTCGCGGATTCCATCTATAAACTGCTGCACCAGTATTTGGTCATACAAATAACCAGCCATGCCGCTGAATGCTCCCTGGGCTAAACGCTCCAACTCCAAGGCAAAATCGGGCAGGGATTCCCTTGGTCCTTGTACCGGCGAAGGCGTTGATAGCTGGCCCGACAGTCCAGTGTACTGACTTTCCTTCAGGCATGTTCCTTGTTTCATTTTTTTTTTTTTTATTTTCGTGGTATGGCTCCTTCTAGAAACCGGACTAACCCCACACCTGACACCAATGTAATGAAATTTACTTTTATTAACTTATTCGCGTCTGTCTTGGCCGAGCGGATACGGGACAGGTGATTTTAGGTTTGAGGGCTCCAGCAAAACACAAATAACAATGTTTAATTGAAGGATGGCACCAAACAAATCAGGTTAAAATCCTCCTGAATTTTCTTTACCAAGAGCTTGTAGTTGTCGTCGCACCGGAACCGGAAGAAAAAGTGAAGTTGGCCGCATCCAACTTCTAAAATGTTGCCTTACATCAGTAGTTTGGGTGGAGTTGTTAATCCTGTGGTGGCCGATTTGTTATCAGCGTACGTCCGAAGCGGCGGATTCAAATTGAAACGCCTATCGGCGTTACAGTATATATAGTACATGTTGTATCCTTTGTAGTATATGCAACCTTATAATAATAATAACCGACACAATATAGAGTATTCTCTTATTGCAAACGGTCATATAGCCGACACATGTTAGTGTATGCTATATGTGTTGCATATACATAAACATAAGCAAGCTCGAAACATGATCAGCCACTCACATAGACTGGCCATGCGGACGAATTGCAACGTCTGCATAATCGAGCGTGTGAATGTTTATTGTATAACATATATGTACATACTACACTCTCTCTCTTTCATACGTTTATATATATGTTTATATACTTAAGAATTCTTAGGCTAAGCTAAGAAATTATTTCTGAATAAAGATTCATTCGGTTTTATACCGTCAAGAGAATCAAAACGTTTAATTATTGATCATAATTTTACATGGCGACCGTGACAAGTGTCACGAATGTGTTTTGTGAATTAATAAAAAAAAAAAAATTATTATTAACTAAAAATTAAAATTATATAAAAAAAGAAAAAAACACATTGCAACACTGCAACGACAGCCGCTGGAGGTGCTGACTCCAGCAAAGAAGGAATACAGTGATGGCTACTTCAAGGGATTCCATTTGCCCATGTGCCAATGTGTGGTAGGCAGACCGCCCACTACACCTACGAGGGGAAAAAAAAGAAAGCCAAAAAGGCAAATAGATTGGCAGCAAATAATAAAAGTGCAAGTGCTGAAGTTGGTGTTTTTGGATAAAAATGAAAAAACTCAAAAGGCAAAAGTAATGGATGCCAAGAAAATAAATAATTTACACTAAAAACAAAAAAAAGTAGAGTGATGTGTAGAAAATCTGGTGTGACAAAGAAATTGAAAGCAAGAAAAGCTGAAATTTTGAGGCTACTAAACAGCCCAAATGAAATTAATTGGAATGCCTCAGTGAAGCTACATGCAGAGGTAGAATTTATAAAAAGCCAATTGGCTGAAAACAAAAATAAAGTCACATCCAGCACCCCATCAACAGACTCTGCGATACAAAACTTGGCAAAGCCAAAATTAAAAACAACGCCACAACCAGCTAAGGAAATCCCAAAGCTGATGAAAGCCTGCCCAAACGACTGCGAGGGACCACTATATTCGCCGTTCTGCGAATATACCTGTGCCGCCTGCACCGGTCCCCCAACAGAGAAGCCTATGCCGCCTGAACCGGTTCCACAATAGAGAAGCCTGTGCCGCCTGCACCGGTCCCCCACCAAAGAAGCCTGTGCCAGCCCCCCGGCAGCCGAACCGACAGCGCTACAAAGAGCGCCCACCACAACAAAATAAAATAACTATGCGCTGCGTCGCACATTTTTTTTGAGTGCACTGCGATGCACAATTTTTTTTTTGATAATTATACAAAACGATGTAAAATTGTGCGGCATTAAAGCTGTCCAATCAGAGTGTGGCCTGAAAACCACACACAAAAAATAGGCAGGGATACATGCATACAAACATACATACATACAAAAAAAAAAAAAAAAAAAAAAAAAAAAAACAATTCTTTTGAATTAAAAGTGAAATTTCCATTAAATTAATAAAAAAAAAAATAATGAACAGCAAAACTTACAAAGCAATAATTTTTGAAAATTAATCCATATAATTAACTCAGTTATCAAGTAAAAATTTGTTGACCATTTGCATTTGTTTTTACTTTTCGCGAAATGTTTATCTATAAGTCCAAAAGAAAATAAAATGAAATTGAAATTTTTAATATTATATGAACATTCGCGAAAAGGGCCAGAGTAAAAGAAAATAATTCTTCCTTTTATCTTTCAAAAAAAAAAAAAACATCAATAAAAATTAATGTGAATATAATAAATTTCGCAAAACTAATTAAATAAATTCAAGAATCATTTTTATGAAAACTTTAGTTTTTAAACCTTTCAAGATTATTCAGGATTAAATTTTTTTTATGAAATTCAAAAATGGGAGGAAAATCCTCAAAAATTAAGGATAGTACAGCCAACGTTCAGAACGTAATAGAATTTGTAGATCCAACTACACACTTAGAGAACCAACAAATTATCCTCTTACTTTTGCTAATAGTTTCAGTAATAAATTTACTAATGAAAATTTATTTAATGTACAAGCGAACATTAAGAAAAAGGTACATGAGCCGTGCCAACGAGTTAGACAGAATCTAAAAAAAAAAAAAGAAAAATATTTTGTTTCTTTTTATAAACCTTCACGGCATCAAAATGAATAAGGTAGAAACAAAATATTTAGCGATATACGTACCATTCCTTGATTTCCTGATACAATCAGGAGAAACAAATTATAAATACAAGGAAATACGGTACTGGATATCAAACAATTGTAAGTTCGAGGAGAAAATTGTAAAACTTATGGAAATATCCATAAAGACAGCCTACACCAGGCTACTTGTAAAAAGAGAAAAAAGAAAAGACATACCAGAATGAATACTATTCATGGCTACCACCGAATCTATAACTATTGAAGATTCAGATGAAGAGCCACAAAACTAAAAAGACACACAAAGAAAAGAAATTCAGTAGCAACATCTTGCTACAAACATCCCACTGACGTATCAAAAACATACTATTAAACATGAAACAAACGAGCAAGACCGAAAAGCTAAAAATCGTGCTAAAAGCTGGTAACTTCGTCGCTTTTAATGATGCAATGGGTAAATATATCCATTGCAGCACTGAAATGACTGGAAGTCCTAGCACAGTACTATTTCAGCGAGGACAAAACATTATAATGTCCGAGTTACCGAAAGCGAACAGGGAAACGGGCAAGTTCCTCCAAATACTCAAAAGAAAAAAAAATATATAACGTTTATTCTATTAACCTAAGTCTTAATAAAAATAAATAATAAATATATTATTCCATACGAATTTCATCTGTTTCATTCAGATTTCGCAATCCCATGCGATGGAATAATAAGATTAAGTCTTAATAAAAATAAATAATAAATATATTATTCCATACGAATTTCATCTGTTTCATTCAGATTTCGCAATCCAATGCGATGGAATAATAAGATTAGATTTCATAAAAACTTTTAATTGCAAATTAGATTACAGTACTTCAGAAGATTGGTTTATACTTAGACCACGAAATTTAACGTACCTAAATTATGTTCCAATAACATATTTTCGACCATATATATATATGGCAAGCACTTCACAGTGCAAACAAACCATTCAAAATTAGCACGCATACGGCTAGAATTAAAAGAGTATGAATTTACAGTAGAGTATTTGAGAGAGAAAAGACAACTTTGTGGCAGACGCCCTATCGCGGATAAATATATCCGAACTAAAGAATATGAATATAAAAGTCCTGAAAGTCACTACCAGGCAACAAAGTAGACAGAAAAACTGCGCAGTTAATAAAGAGAAACTTTTGCCAAGGCAAAGTATTCAAAATGCTTCTAGGCCCAACGTATACGAAGTCATCAAGAATGACGAAGTACGGAAAGTAGTGACCTTGCGAATAACAGAATCCAAATGCTTATTGAAACATGGAAAGAAAGTTATAGCAAGAATTGATGTTAGCGATTTGTACACCAATGGAATTCTCGACTTAGGTCAGTTCTTCCAAAGGCTTGAAATGCAAGCCGGTGTACTTGAAATCAGCCAACTCAAAGTGGCACCGAGCGAAAAGATCTTTGAAATTATTTCAATAGATTCTTTTAAAAATATGGGCAATATTATATTGAAAACATTAAGAGTAGCGCTATTCCAGCCGGTGACCCTAATAAATAATGAAAATGAAAAAGAAAAAGAAGCAATACTGTCTACATTTCATGACGATCCAATACAAGGAGGTCATACAGGGATTACCAGAACAATGGCAAAAATTAAAAGACACTACTATTGGAAAAATATGGGACGCCATATCAAAGAGTACATACGTAGATGTCATAAATGCCAAGTGTCAAAAACTACGACACATACAAAAACTCCCATGATAATAACAGAAACACCAGAAAAAGCTTTTGATAGAATGATAGTGGACACAATAGGTCCGCTACCAAAATCAGATGGTAAAAATGAGTATATTGTCACATTAATATGCGACCTTACAAAATACTTAGTAGCAATCCCAGTTGCATCCAAGAGTGCAAGTAATGTAGCTAAAGCAATATTCGAACATTTCATACTTCAGTACGGTCCAATGAAAACACTCATTTCGGACATGGGAACTGAGTATAAAAACCAGATTATAACAGATATATGCAAGTACATGAAGATTAAAAATTTAACTTCTACAGCATATCACCACCAGACCTTAGGGACAATAGAACGAAGTCATAGAACGTTCAATGAATATATTCGTTCTTACGTATCTGCAGATAAGTCCGATTGGGATGTTTGGATACAATATTTCACTTATTGCTACAACACAACACCCTCGGCAGTGCATGAATACTGTCCATACGAATTAGTATTTGGAAGACCACCAAATCAATTCATAGATTTTAACAAAATAGATAGAATAGATCCTATATACAATATAGATGATTACGCTAAGGAAATAAAATTTAGACTAGAAATTGCCTACAAAAGAGCAGGAATAATGTTAGAAAACCATAAGAAAAAAAATAAGAAATATTATGATAGGTCAGTAACAGAAATAAATATAGAAGTAGGAGATAAAGTTTTGCTAAAAAACGAAGTAGGCCATAAGCTAGACCCTAACTATTTAGGTCCATTTGTTGTAGAAACTATAGAAGGTAATGACAATATAGTAGTAAAAGATAGTAAGAATAAAAAACAAACAGTGCATAAGAATAGATTAAAAAGATATAATGATTAAAAAAAAAAAAATAATAAAAATTATATGATTAAAATTTTCATACAAAATTTATGATACAGAATTAATGAAAAAAAATTTTCTATTAAAAATAATAATAAACTAACAAATAATGTTGTGCAAATTATTCTGTTTAAAATTTTATTGATAAACAAAAAAAAAAATTACAAGTAAAAAAAAAAAATTTTTTTTTACTAGATAACTGAATTAAAAAAAAAAAATTACTTAAACTTACTTAAATAACTACGTAAAAAATTAAACTTAATTAAATACTACGTTATTTCTTAAAAGAGGGAGGTGTAGTATATGCAACCTTATAATAATAATAACCGACACAATATAGAGTATTCTCTTATTGCAAACGGTCATATAGCCGACACATGTTAGTGTATGCTATATGTGTTGCATATACATAAACATAAGCAAGCTCGAAACATGATCAGCCACTCACATAGACTGGCCATGCGGACGAATTGCAACGTCTGCATAATCGAGCGTGTGAATGTTTATTGTATAACATATATGTACATACTACACTCTCTCTCTTTCATACGTTTATATATATGTTTATATACTTAAGAATTCTTAGGCTAAGCTAAGAAATTATTTCTGAATAAAGATTCATTCGGTTTTATACCGTCAAGAGAATCAAAACGTTTAATTATTGATCATAATTTTACACCTTGTTTTATTTTTCTTTCTATGATGGTTTTATATTTGTATATATATATATGTATTGTATATATAGTATATGTTTGCCATTTTCACGTTCTCCTGCATATATATATTCTATAAACAAAAAAAAATACAAATATAAATTCTTTTAGCTTGTGCGGAATCCTCTTCTTGTCCTTTTCCAGCAATTCCCTGCCACGCCTTAACTTCCTCGTTGTCCGGCCGGTCCAACTAGTAAGTCTCGGCTTAGCCGAAAAATGTCAAAATCGGATTTGAAGACTTATGTTTCTCGTTGATCTTCCGCGTTTTCATCGGATGTTGCCTGCACTTTTAAATCGCTTATGTGAGCCGTTCTAGTCTGTTCGCTCGATATATGTACCAATTTGCAAATTACAGGAGATGTGAATCCTTTTATTCTGTATGGCCCTCCATATCGCGGCGCTAACTTTGCAGCAAATCCTTCCTCTGCATTTGATAGGTAATGTTCCTTTGCCCATACAACGTCTCCGATTCGCGGCCTTTATTCTCGTCTTCTCAGATTGTAGTGCCTTGCCTGATTTTGTGCCGCCTTCTCCAATTTTCTTCGTACTAGCGTACCTATCTCTTCCATGCACTTTTCCGTATTTTGGAGTTTGTGGTCAGGCTTGCCTGTTCCTGTCGTCAGCGTATCATATACAGCTCCGGGCAATCTCGGCTCTCTTCCCTGTGTTATGGCCATTGCCGTATATCCTGTTGCGTCTGACACGCTGGAGTTCACAGCCAACATTAATTCGGGACAATTCGGGCAATTCGTCCCACCTTCGCTGGTTCCCTTCTGCAAATTGTGCGATCATTGTTTGCCCTTTCGGTTGGATTTTCTTGTGGCGTATAAGGTGCTGTTAGTTGATGCGTGCTTCCCCATTCTAGTAGCATTTTCTTAAAAATTTTGCTCACAAATTGTACGCCGTTATCCGTTATCACTACCTTTGGGACCCCAAATCTGCATAGGATTCGTTCTCTAAATGCTTTGACCAAGTTTTCTGCTGTTGCTTTTCTCATTGGTATTAATTCGTCTATTTTGAGAATCTGTCTATAATTACTAGTAAGACGGAATTGTCATGTTTCGATCTTGGTAGTGGGCCGACAAAATCTGCACAAACGGTTGCCCATGGTTCTTCGGGAATCTGGGTTAGCATGCATCAAGCTGCCTGTTGTTGGCTTGATTTATACTTTTGGAAACCTTCACATTTGTTTACGTATGTCCGAATGTCCCTTTGCATTCCCGGGCAGTAGTACCTTGCGCCACTAGCGCAATTATTTTCCTTGAGCCTGTATGACCTGCCGTCGGAGTGTTGTGATTCTCATTTATCACCTGCTGTCTTAATGTTTTTGGTACGCACAGTTTCCACGCTACTTCGTTGCCCGCTCTGTAAGGTATGTTTCGATACAGCTGCCCGTTCTCGGATAAGTAATCTGTAAATTTTTGTGGATTGCTTTTGATTATTTTATACATGTCACTTATCCATTCACATCCAATGTTCGCTTGCCTGACTCGTATGCTATCGTCTTCCATGCGTCGGCACGTCTCCAATGGCTGTCTCGACAGTGCATCTGCCACAATGTTTAATTCGAAGTCGTATTGCTGCAATTCCAATGCCCATCCTGCGATTCGCCCTGTAGGACTCTCAATGCTGGTCAGCCACTTTAGTGCCATGTGTTCCGTTACCACTTTGAAATGTTAACCCTCCAAGTATGATTTTAATTTTCTAACTGCCCATACTATTGCCAAGCATTCTTTTTCTGTCGCTGAATAATTCTGCTCTACCTGATTTAACGTCCTACTGGCATACGATATGACTCGTTCTCCTTCGTCCGTATTCTGGGTCAGAATTGCCCCTACTCCGTAATTGCTTGCATCAGTTTGGAGTATGAACATTTTTGCGAAGTATGGACAAGTCAATACGGGGTCGGCGACTAGTTTTTCTTTCACCATATCGAATGCCTCCTGGTGTTTCTCTTCCCATATCCATTTGGTTTTCTTCTTTAACAAGGAGTTCAATGGTTGTACCAGTGTTGCGAATCCTGGAACGAATCTTCTATACCATGATGCCACGCCTAGGTATTGTCGTAGCTCTTTTGTGTTTTTTGGAGGCTTTATTTCGGCTATAGAGCTACCTTATCCGGATCTATACCAATTCCCTGCTCTGTTACTCGATGACCTAGGAATCGTAGCCCCTTCAAAAGAATTGACATTTCTCTTAATTTATCCCCAGGTTTGCTTCCTTCAGTCTCCTGAACCCTTCTCGCAGGTGTGCCTTTTCTTCCTCCCCGGTTCGACTCACTATTATTATGTCGTCTTGATAAGCAAATGCATGTGGCATCATCTCTGGCCCTATCACCATATCCAAAGCCCTCTGATACGTTGCTAAGGCTGAGTATAATCCGAATGATATTACCTTCCATTGGTACAGTCCTTTGCCGGGTACCGTAAACGCAGTCATTTTCCTGCTTTTTGCTTCTAACGGAATTTGCCAGTAGCTATCTTTCAGATCTAGACTGCTGATGTACTTCGCCTCTCGCAATTGATCCAATATGTAGTCTATTCTTGGCATTGGGTATGCATCCTTTATTGACTTTGCATTTATTTGCCTAAAGTCAACGCACAGCCTCCACTTCCCCGTTTGCTTCTTCTTCACCATTACTATTGGTGAGCTGTACGGGCTGTTTGAACGCTCGATGTATCCCATTGCCATCAACTCATCGATCTTTTTGTTTATGATTCCTTGCATCTTCGGGTTCTTTGGGTGGTATATCTGTTTTATCGGTTTGTCATCGTTATGGTGATCGTGTGCATGCCTACGTTTGACGTTCCTGATATTTTTGCCAATTCCGCCAGTTCTTGTTTCATAAAATCCCCCACTTCCATTTCTGGAGCATCTGTTACTATTGCTGTTGATATTCTTTCGGTCAGCTTACCGTTCAATCTGCACCTTGGAGGGATATTTATTGCGTGGCCTGCACACTTGATTGTGGCTCCCATCTCTTTTATAAAATTCCACCCCAACACTATAGCGTCGATTCCACCTGGGAGAACTAGGAATGACATTTTAATTCTCTCGTTTCCAAACTGCATGTTTGCGATCCATTGCCATTCTATTTCTTTGGTCGTGCCGTCCGCTAGTCGTACTTGTTTTCTAGTTTGGGTGAGATATGCCTGTTTCCCTAATTTCTCCACCAGGCCTTGGCTGACAAAGCACCTGAGTCCACCGTTGCCTGCATTATCATTCCCTCGATGTTAATCTCCGCTGATAGTTGGCTCTCTTCTTCTAATAGTTTTCCTATTAGTTTCTGGGAGCTGCCGGCACCGGTCCCTGCTCGTCCCTTGTAGGCTGGAACCAGTTTGCGTTTCCCGCCGCCATACAGCAGTTCATTGACCGTCTTCCGATTCTTCCACATACCCAACAAAATAGTATTTTCCTGTTGTTACATTCCCTGGCCCAGTGCCCAGCGCCACCACATCGCCTGCATGCCTGTGATGGGTTTTGAATCCATCCTTGGGCGTCATTGTTCGCAACCCTTCTTTGTGCTGGCACCGGTGGTTCATCGTCCAGACATCGCCTGCACATTGTGTCTCGTCTGTCCTGTGCTATTGGCCGTCTTGAGATGTGCATCGGAATATTGGACCGATCTTTTTGAGCCTCTCGGTGGAAGTTACGCCTTTCTTTTTCCAACATTTCAAACTCATCAGCCAGCTGCATTAAGTCATCTAGTGTTCGTATGTGGTGTGGGCTTATGAAAACTCTAAGGTCCGGTGTGCAGTTTTCTAATATTATTTCCAGCTGCTCATTTTCCGGGCATTTCCATGGTCGCATCATTGTTTGCATTTCGACCATGAAACCCTTAAACGATTCGTTCCACATTTGTTTCCTGGCCTTTACTTGGTCCGCTAATTTATTAAAGTAGCCCCTCGGTAGGAAATACTTCTTAAATGCAATTGTGAATTCCTCCCATGAAGACCAATGCATGTTCGTCGCGACGTACCATTTAAGGGCTTTGTCTTTCAGCAGTTCTGGCATGGCTCTTGGTATCAAATTTATCTCTAGCTGACCATTCGACTTGCTCGAGGAACTCTAGTGGTTTCGAACCACCGTCGAATCTGAATGTCCACTTCCTTTCTTGCTTGGCTACCCTCGGGTACTCATTTGTCGAGCAGGATGTTTTGCTTTTATGTTCTTCTGGATCATTCATTTTTGTGTCTTCAAATAATGTATGTTGTTGTTTTTGTGGACCCTCTAATGCACCAACACTTCCCCATCTGGCCGGTGTCAGAGTTTCGCTATGTCAACCGTCGGTATGGCTTTTGTTGCTTTTGCGAACTTTTCTGCCATTTTAACAATCCATCCTTGCCACACTGAGTCTTCCTCGTGTGCTTCGACCCAGTCTCCGAATTGTTTCCGCATTTCCTCGACGGTTCCGGCTATTGAAATTCCGCCTGCTTTTATTTAATCCTCCTTCCTCATGTATAGTGACAGTCTGTCGAACACTTCTTTTAGATGCTTCAAGTGTTCTTCGGCTGTGCGGGAGTGAACGATGACGTCATCCAGATAGACCAAGGCGGACTTCCAAGTTAGGCCGATCAAGAGGGTGTCCATGAGACGTTCGAATATGGCGGGCGCGTTGCTTAGCCCAAACGGCATTACGTTGAACTCGAAAAGCCCATCGTCACAAGTAAAAGCCGTCTTAGGGCATGAAGATTCGTACATCTGCACTTGCCAATACCCACTTTGTAGATCCATTGTCGAAAACCATTTCAAACCATAAAGCGTCGCCAGAATGTCGTCCATCTTGGGCAGCGGGTACGAGTCCTTCACGGTCACTTCGTTAAGGCGCCGATAATCAACGCAGAATCTTGTCGATCCATCCTTTTTTTTACGAGCACAACGGGTGACGACCATGGGCTAGCGGATGGGCGGATTACTCCCCGCTCTTGCATGTCCTTGACTAGCCGCTGTACTTCTGCCTTCCTAGAAATCGGTATTCGCCGAGCCATCTGCTTTATGGGACGCGCCGGCCCCGTTTCGATACAGTGTGTAGCTAGGTCAGTACAGCCGGTCTCGTCGTCTCTCCAGGCGAAGATTCCTCGATATTTGTCCAAAAGCTCTCTCAGTGCTTTTTGTTGTGGTGGTGGAAGCTTGGAATCACCGGGCAGATTCCACTCCACCATAATTGGGCCTTTATCCCTTGGTGGTTCCACCGGCATCACTCTCACGGGCTCTACTTCTCCTAGGATGATGGCAGGGAGTAGAACTTTTCCATGCACGCTCAAGTTTAAGATACGCGTTGTAAGGTGGCCTGATTTCACCTCGACAATGCCGGATGGCATAATAATGTCATCTGTAAGTGTGGAACGTTCTCCCTTTTCGATCACCATTGCCTCTAGAGATTCTGTAAATGCGCATTCCAGTTGTACTCGCGTATCAGAGCGCGGAGGCACATAGGCTGGGGTCAGCAAATACACCGAATGTCTGGTCGGCTCGTGGGCACCAAAAAGTGGCAGAGCGCCCTAGCGAAACTTTAGTTTTAGCTGCTCCAGATCAACTTCTGCTTTATGCTTTAGCAGGAAATCCATTCAAAACAGGATTGGTGTCGCACCACCGACCATGTGAAAGGTGTGGCTCACGGATTTTCGCATCATGTACAGCTCGATATCCGCTCTTTGTGTCGACGTGAAGGTGGCCGATGACGGTCCATGTAGAGTCACGTGACACGGAGTGGTCACTCTCGGGCGCTTTGCGTCCTTCCAGTTCAGGAGTGAGACTGCTGCCCCTGTGTCCACAATAATGGGGATTGGTTGCTGCTGAAAGAAAACCAAACATTGTAAACTGGGTATACTAGTACATCCATACGAGTACGTAGCTTGGGTCTCGGCAGGTGTCCCACGCTGGACGCTAAGGGTAGATGCGCCTTTGTCCGCCAGTGGTACAGACTGCTCCAGGTTCACGCCGCTCACTGGGTCGGTTTCGGGCTCACGAAACAAACGCTCCAGTACTGATCCATTCTCGCAGCAGGTCTCCGGATTCTCCGTCGCCGTCTCTACCAGCCATGACTCGCTGGATGGCGCCTGTAGGCGCGACTTGCAGCGGTCGGTGGGAGCCTTGGTGGGAATCGCAGGCGCAGAACGGGCTGGCGACTCAACCACGGCGACGGTAGAAACATTATTGGGACAACTGTTGGGAATGATCTGGGCATCTCGCTGTACTACAGCTCCTCGTCTAAAAGATTGAATGGGGGCCTGCTGGTGTTTTCCGCCGACTGGCCCGCGGCGGCCTGTTGCTGACCCAGTTCGAGTTTGCGACCGCGTCGTCGTCTACGACGTGTTGGCGGCTCACGGTGCTGCTCTCCGATCTGGGTGTGCAGGATGGGCCGTCCTGTTGGGCGTGACACTTGGGCTTGCACCCGCATCGCCATATCGAGTGCCCCCTGCAACTGTCTCGGTTTGCTTGAGAGCACCAATCCCTGCAAGGGGGTGTCGCGGATTCCATCTATAAACTGCTGCACCAGTATTTGGTCATACAAATAACCAGCCATGCCGCTGAATGCTCCCTGGGCTAAACGCTCCAACTCCAAGGCAAAATCGGGCAGGGATTCCCTTGGTCCTTGTACCGGCGAAGGCGTTGATAGCTGGCCCGACTGTCCAGTGTACTGACTTTCCTTCAGGCATGTTCCTTGTTTCATTTTTTTTTTTTTATTTTCGTGGTATGGCTCCTTCTAGAAACCGGACTAACCCCACACCTGACACCAATGTAATGAAATTTACTTTTATTAACTTATTCGCGTCTGTCTTGGCCGAGCGGATACGGGACAGGTGATTTTAGGTTTGAGGGCTCCAGCAAAACACAAATAACAATGTTTAATTGAAGGATGGCACCAAACAAATCAGGTTAAAATCCTCCTGAATTTTCTTTACCAAGAGCTTGTAGTTGTCGTCGCACCGGAACCGGAAGAAAAAGTGAAGTTGGCCGCATCCAACTTCTAAAATGTTGCCTTACATCAGTAGTTTGGGTGGAGTTGTTAATCCTGTGGTGGCCGATTTGTTATCAGCGTACGTCCGAAGCGGCGGATTCAAATTGAAACGCCTATCGGCGTTACAGTATATATAGTACATGTTGTATCCTTGTTTTATTTTTCTTTCTATGATGGTTTTATATTTGTATATATATATGTATTGTATTGTATATATAGTATATGTTTGCCATTTTCACGTTCTCCTGCATATATATATTCTATAAACAAAAAAAAATACAAATATAAATTCTTTTAGCTTGTGCGGAATCCTCTTCTTGTCCTTTTCCAGCAATTCCCTGCCACGCCTTAACTTCTTCGTTGTCCGGCCGGTCCAACTAGTAAGTCTCGGCTTAGCCGAAAAATGTCAAAATCGGATTTGAAGACTTATGTTTCTCGTTGATCTTCCGCGTTTTCATCGGATGTTGCCTGCACTTTTAAATCGCTTATGTGAGCCGTTCTAGTCTGTTCGCTCGATATATGTACCAATTTGCAAATTACAGGAGATGTGAATCCTTTTATTCTGTATGGCCCTCCATATCGCGGCGCTAACTTTGCAGCAAATCCTTCCTCTGCATTTGATAGGTAATGTTCCTTTGCCCATACAACGTCTCCGATTCGCGGCCTTTATTCTCGTCTTCTCAGATTGTAGTGCCTTGCCTGATTTTGTGCCGCCTTCTCCAATTTTCTTCGTACTAGCGTACCTATCTCTTCCATGCACTTTTCCGTATTTTGGAGTTTGTGGTCAGGCTTGCCTGTTCCTGTCGTCAGCGTATCATATACAGCTCCGGGCAATCTCGGCTCTCTTCCCTGTGTTATGGCCATTGCCGTATATCCTGTTGCGTCTGACACGCTGGAGTTCACAGCCAACATTAATTCGGGACAATTCGGGCAATTCGTCCCACCTTCGCTGGTTCCCTTCTGCAAATTGTGCGATCATTGTTTGCCCTTTCGGTTGGATTTTCTTGTGGCGTATAAGGTGCTGTTAGTTGATGCGTGCTTCCCCATTCTAGTAGCATTTTCTTAAAAATTTTGCTCACAAATTGTACGCCGTTATCCGTTATCACTACCTTTGGGACCCCAAATCTGCATAGGATTCGTTCTCTAAATGCTTTGACCAAGTTTTCTGCTGTTGCTTTTCTCATTGGTATTAATTCGTCTATTTTGAGAATCTGTCTATAATTACTAGTAAGACGGAATTGTCATGTTTCGATCTTGGTAGTGGGCCGACAAAATCTGCACAAACGGTTGCCCATGGTTCTTCGGGAATCTGGGTTAGCATGCATCAAGCTGCCTGTTGTTGGCTTGATTTATACTTTTGGAAACCTTCACATTTGTTTACGTATGTCCGAATGTCCCTTTGCATTCCCGGGCAGTAGTACCTTGCGCCACTAGCGCAATTATTTTCCTTGAGCCTGTATGACCTGCCGTCGGAGTGTTGTGATTCTCATTTATCACCTGCTGTCTTAATGTTTTTGGTACGCACAGTTTCCACGCTACTTCGTTGCCCGCTCTGTAAGGTATGTTTCGATACAGCTGCCCGTTCTCGGATAAGTAATCTGTAAATTTTTGTGGATTGCTTTTGATTATTTTATACATGTCACTTATCCATTCACATCCAATGTTCGCTTGCCTGACTCGTATGCTATCGTCTTCCATGCGTCGGCACGTCTCCAATGGCTGTCTCGACAGTGCATCTGCCACAATGTTTAATTCGAAGTCGTATTGCTGCAATTCCAATGCCCATCCTGCGATTCACCCTGTAGGACTCTCAATGCTGGTCAGCCACTTTAGTGCCATGTGTTCCGTTACCACTTTGAAATGTTAACCCTCCAAGTATGATTTTAATTTTCTAACTGCCCATACTATTGCCAAGCATTCTTTTTCTGTCGCTGAATAATTCTGCTCTACCTGATTTAACGTCCTACTGGCATACGATATGACTCGTTCTCCTTCGTCCGTATTCTGGGTCAGAATTGCCCCTACTCCGTAATTGCTTGCATCAGTTTGGAGTATGAACATTTTTGCGAAGTATGGACAAGTCAATACGGGGTCGGCGACTAGTTTTTCTTTCACCATATCGAATGCCTCCTGGTGTTTCTCTTCCCATATCCATTTGGTTTTCTTCTTTAACAAGGAGTTCAATGGTTGTACCAGTGTTGCGAATCCTGGAACGAATCTTCTATACCATGATGCCACGCCTAGGTATTGTCGTAGCTCTTTTGTGTTTTTTGGAGGCTTTATTTCGGCTATAGAGCTACCTTATCCGGATCTATACCAATTCCCTGCTCTGTTACTCGATGACCTAGGAATCGTAGCCCCTTCAAAAGAATTGACATTTCTCTTAATTTATCCCCAGGTTTGCTTCCTTCAGTCTCCTGAACCCTTCTCGCAGGTGTGCCTTTTCTTCCTCCCCGGTTCGACTCACTATTATTATGTCGTCTTGATAAGCAAATGCATGTGGCATCATCTCTGGCCCTATCACCATATCCAAAGCCCTCTGATACGTTGCTAAGGCTGAGTGTAATCCGAATGATATTACCTTCCATTGGTACAGTCCTTTGCCGGGTACCGTAAACGCAGTCATTTTCCTGCTTTTTGCTTCTAACGGAATTTGCCAGTAGCTATCTTTCAGATCTAGACTGCTGATGTACTTCGCCTCTCGCAATTGATCCAATATGTAGTCTATTCTTGGCATTGGGTATGCATCCTTTATTGACTTTGCATTTATTTGCCTAAAGTCAACGCACAGCCTCCACTTCCCCGTTTGCTTCTTCTTCACCATTACTATTGGTGAGCTGTACGGGCTGTTTGAACGCTCGATGTATCCCATTGCCATCAACTCATCGATCTTTTCGTTTATGATTCCTTGCATCTTCGGGTTCTTTGGGTGGTATCTCTGTTTTATCGGTTTGTCATCGTTATGGTGATCGTGTGCATGCCTACGTTTGACGTTCCTGATATTTTTGCCAATTCCGCCAGTTCTTGTTTCATAAAATCCCCCACTTCCATTTCTGGAGCATCTGTTACTATTGCTGTTGATATTCTTTCGGTCAGCTTACCGTTCAATCTGCACCTTGGAGGGATATTTATTGCGTGGCCTGCGCACTTGATTGTGGCTCCCATCTCTTTTATAAAATTCCAGCCCAACACTATAGCGTCGATTCCACCTGGGAGAACTAGGAATGACATTTTAATTCTCTCGTTTCCAAACTGCATGTTTGCGATCCATTGCCATTCTATTTCTTTGGTCGTGCCGTCTGCTAGTCGTACTTGTTTTCTCGTTTGGGTGAGATATGCCTGTTTCCCTAATTTCTCCACCAGGCCTTGGCTGACAAAGCACCTGAGTCCACCGTTGCCTGCATTATCATTCCCTCGATGTTAATCTCCGCTGATAGTTGGCTCTCTTCTTCTAATAGTTTTCCTATTAGTTTCTGGGAGCTGCCGGCACCGGTCCCTGCTCGTCCCTTGTAGGCTGGAACCAGTTTGCGTTTCCCGCCGCCATACAGCAGTTCATTGACCGTCTTCCGATTCTTCCACATACCCAACAAAATAGTATTTTCCTGTTGTTACATTCCCTGGCCCAGTGCCCAGCGCCACCACATCGCCTGCATGCCTGTGATGGGTTTTGAATCCATCCTTGGGCGTCATTGTTCGCAACCCTTCTTTGTGCTGGCACCGGTGGTTCATCGTCCAGACATCGCCTGCACATTGTGTCTCGTCTGTCCTGTGCTATTGGCCGTCTTGAGATGTGCATCGGAATATTGGACCGATCTTTTTGAGCCTCTCTTTGGAAGTTACGCCTTTCTTTTTCCAACATTTCAAACTCATCAGCCAGCTGCATTAAGTCATCTAGTGTTCGTATGTGGTGTGGGCTTATGAAAACTCTAAGGTCCGGTGTGCAGTTTTCTAATATTATTTCCAGCTGCTCATTTTCCGGGCATTTCCATGGTCGCATCATTGTTTGCATTTCGACCATGAAATCCTTAAACGATTCGTTCCACATTTGTTTCCTGGCCTTTACTTGGTCCGCTAATTTATTAAAGTAGCCCCTCGGTAGGAAATACTTTTTAAATGCAATTGTGAATTCCTCCCATGAAGACCAATGCATGTTCTTCGCGACGTACCATTTAAGGACTTTGTCTTTCAGCAGTTCTGGCATGGCTCTTGGTATGAAATTTATCTCTAGCTGATCATTCGACTTGCTCGAGGAACTCTAGTGGTTTCGAACCACCGTCGAATCTGAATGTCCACTTCCTTTCTTGCTTGGCTACCCTCGGGTACTCATTTGTCAAGCAGGATGTTTTGCTTTTATGTTCTTCTGGATCATTCATTTTTGTGTCTTCAAATAATGTATGTTGTTGTTTTTGTGGACCCTCTAATGCACCAACACTTCCCCATCTGGCCGGTGTCAGAGTTTCGCTATGTCAACCGTCGGTATGGCTTTTGTTGCTTTTGCGAACTTTTCTGCCATTTTAACAATCCATCCTTGCCACACTGAGTCTTCCTCGTGTGCTTCGACCCAGTCTCCGAATTGTTTCCGCATTTCCTCGACGGTTCCGGCTATTGAAATTCCGCCTGCTTTTATTTAATCCTCCTTCCTCATGTAGTATATCCATGAATTTGTCATTTTGTACTACTCTTACGTTGTACTTTTGCCGCAACAGTAAAAAGAATTTATACTCGGACTTGTTGTTGTTTGAGCAAAAATTATTTTTGTGTCAAAATTATATTCTGAATTGTTTCTGTTTTAACCAGAATTATTTTTGTATCAAAATTATATTCTGAATTGTTTCTGTTTTAACCAGAATTAACAATTTTGTTATTGACTCTTTGAGCCGTTTTGGATACCACAATGTATATTAAAATTTTTACAAATTTTCATTTTTTTTGTATATTTTTATATCCCGTACCCAAAGGGTAAAAGGGTATATTAAAGCCGCTAAAATGTATGTAACAGGCAGAAGGAAGCGTTTCCGACCCCATAAAGTATATATATTCTTGATCAGCATCAACAGCCGAGTCGATTGAGACATGTCCGTCTGTCCGTCCGTCTGTCCGTCCGTCTGTCCGTCCGTCTGTCCGTCCGTCTGTCCGTCCGTCTGTCCGTCCGTCTGTCCGTCCGTCTGTCCGTATGAGCCACTCGATCTCAGAGACTAAAAGAACTAGAGCTACCAAATTTGGTGTGAGTATCCGTGTAATGTCAAAGCTGTTCAAGTTTGTTTCAAATTTTAGTCACGCCCACTTCCGCCCCCGCAATTTAAAAAAAAAACGATAACTAGGGCTGCTTTCAAGATATCGTATTCTTACTTGGTACACCTAATTATATACCCAAACTGGACCAACTGACCAAATGTCGAAATCGGACAATAAACATCGGAGATATGCCTATATCCGTTTTGTACTGAAATGCCAAGGCGGCATTGGCAGATAAGAAAGGGCGAGATAGCCTGCGCTCGCTGCTGCTGCATGTAAAAGGGAACTTTTTTTTGAATTGATTGCGATTTTGAGGTTGTTCGATCATTTGTCTAGTGACTACGCAGATCAAGAACGTTTAAAATTTTTGCCACGCCCACTTCCGCCCCCGCAATTCAGAAAAAACTAATTATTAGAGCAGTTTTAAGGAATCACATTCTTATTTGGCACACCTAATATAATGGCCAAAGTGCATAATCTGACTAAATTTAGTCGAAATCGGACAATAAATATTGGAGATATACGTTAATGCGTTTTGTACTGAAGCGCTTAGGGCGACATTGGCTGGCAAGAGTGAGCGAGATAGCATGCGTTCACTGTTGCGGCATGTTAAAGAAAATTATTTATGAAATTAATTGCTATTTCGAGGGTGTTTGACTTCATTTAATACAATAACTAGTTGGTACAGGGTATACACAATGTCGGCAGGGACGACTTGCTTGCTTCATTTTTTTAAGCTTTGATTTTATTCTCCTTTTTACCAGTTAAGCACGTTGGGCGCCAGTTGTAACGATCCTTATTCGTCCTGATTTTCGGCAGAACCGGATTTCAGGTGTCGAGGTTCGGCACAACAAATTTATATGTGCGCTGGTGAAATGATAAGACTTTGTTCTTGAATTTTGAGTATGCAAATCGGTGGTTTTATTAATTTTCTTTTGGTTATTTTTAATGATTTTTTACAGGTATTGTCGTGTGGCTTTTGACTGGCGGTGACAGAGATTGGTGTCAGTTGTTATTGTTGATGATGCGCTAACTTTAGCAGATGATTTATTTATATTGCCAGCAATACTCCTGGTCTTGCCTTTCTATCCTATCGACTGCTATTCTCCTAAAAGTTACTAGGAATGACTCCTAGTCTTCCCCCACTGTGCCAGGAATACTCCTGGTCTTGCCTACTCTGTGCTAGGAATACTCCTAGTCGATCCTGCCTGTGCCGAGAATACTCCTGGTCTTCCTAACTGTGCTAGGAATACTCCTAGTCTTTCCTGTGGTGCTAGGATTGGCTCCTAGTCTTTAATTAGATGCTAGGAATAACTCCTAGTCTTTTTATTGATGCTAGGAATAACTCCTAGTCTTTGGTTCTCTTCTAGTAATAACTCCTAGTCTTTAATTCGATGCTGGGAATATCTCCTAGTCTTTAATTCGATGCTAGGAATATCTCCTAGTCTTTAATTCTGCTTGTAATTACCCTTCGCTTGATCGCAGACTTCTGTAAGGACTCAATTTTGCTAATCGTGCAGACGTTGGTTTTCCTTGCCAATCTCACTTAACTTGGAACTTCTCTTCTTGACTTCACTTTTGACTTCTTCACTTGTTAGTTTGCTTCCAGAACTTTCACTCATGCACTAATTAATCCTCTGGTCTCAGCCGTGCGTATTTATAGGCATCTTGACCCAATCAGAACGCGTAGTGAACTCCTGAGCCGTTACGGGTACTTTTCCATTCGTTTTCTATTTGTCTCAAAAACTTTCCATCGCTTGTTATTTTTGATCGGCTTTCTCTGCCGCTCATCCAGCATAACTTGCTTGTTGCTATGCATGGTGAAATTCTTTCACTTTGTATGCGTCGCCTATTGTTTTGCTGAACTCCCAGCCTTGGTTGCCAACGGCGCCTCCTTTTTGCTCTCTCCTGGTCTCGTGCTGGCCCCGCGATTCCCGCCACCTCCACCACTTTAACCCACCATGCATCTCTCTTTTCTACAATTAAGAGTAGTTAACAATTTTCCTAATACAACATAATAAACTTACAGCCTAAATATAAATGAGTAAATAAATGAAATACATAGCTATATTGAATAAATATAACAGAAATATAAAATAATAATATATACTGAAAATATAAATGTAAATATATATAAATAAATAATAATGTCTCCACAGTAACATTAACACCCTTTTTGCTGTAACCATATAAATTTAATTTGATTTTATTCAAATTATACCGCCCTTAACAATTTTTCTTTATTTTAGTTGTTGCAGCCACTCTCCAGTGGCTGTCAAACTGTATTCTGATTCGCAGCTGGCACACCCACACATGCTAAGCGGCGCTCTCACGTTCATTAAAACTCACTCATACACACACACCAACGCTCTCTTGGCCCTTTACGCTCTCACTATGGGCTGATCATACATTCTCGTCGCCTCCCCTCCCTCTCGGCTCTACACTCTGACACGGGCCGACTCTCCGTTCTCTGAGCGTAGCTTTTGGTTTCGTTTGTGTGTGTGTTTGGATAATTATTATTTCGGCAATGCTTATGCATTGCCGCTCTCCTGCTTCAGCCTACAAGCTGTTCAGAATTCTCATGCGTATGTGTGCGTGAGAATTCTTTCGTTTTTTGATATTTTCGGTAATGCTTATGCATTCCCGCCCGACCGCGTCAGCCTACAAGCCAGTTGCTTGCATATTTCTCTGACGTCATCGCGACCAAAGTCCGATGACATTTCTGTACCGCCGTTGCATTATTTGTTCATCACGATCATATGTTCGATATTTGTTTATGAGCATATGATCGTTTGGTTTTGTTTTCACGTTTTCTCAGCTCGCTCTTCCGTTTTTGTGATCGTGTTTTATATGTTTTGTTTGTATGCATGCGTATATATTTGTATATTTGTATATTTGTGTACTTGTATATTTTATGTTTCTCCCTTGTGTTGCTAGCGCTTAGCTTATGTAGACAACGCCTGCGATGTTGTTTGCTTTTGATGTTGCTAGCTTTTGATGTTGCCAAACTCCCGCCATGTTGCTAACACACGATATGTTGCAATCGCATGTATGCATATATTGGCGGGACGAGCAGCATTGTGAATATCATGTACATGTATATATGTGTTATATATTTCAATCTCAATGTGAGGGAGTGAGTATTATTGAGAAATATATATTATGTGTTTTATGTATTTGTGTGGTAAGATGTAGTACACATTTCCTCACAATATATTGGGAATATATCTCGCACGTTTACTTGCATCTATGGTTATGCAAAATTCTTTGCTAAAATCAGGGTGTTGTAATAATGTTGGCTTCATAAATGCCCTTTTTAGGTATTTAAATGATTCTTCACATTCTTCAGTCCATTGGAATTGGACAATCTTTTTGCATAATCTTGTCAGATTACGTGAGTATTGTGCGAAATTCTTAGTGAATCTTCTATAGTGTACAGTCTGCATCTGTTGGAGTTGGATGGTTTTTAATTACATCTTATTTTTTATCATCCGGAAGGATGCCATGATCTGTACATTTATGGCCAAGGAATGTTACCTCGTGCATAAAGAATGAACATTTCTCTGGGTTTAGTTTAATATTGTGTTTTTTACAAAGTGCAAATATACTCGTAAGATTTTTGAACATGTGCTGTTCGGAACAGCCGATAACAACTAAATCATCCAGAAATTTAGAGAAATGTAGTGAAATGGTTCTAAAACAGAGAAAGCAAGTTGCATCATTCTCATAAATGAGTTTGGAGCTACTTTTAGACCATAGGGTAATCGCATGAAGCGATATGAGGCAGTGCTCGTAGAAAATGATGTTATATCATATTTCCAGATTTTTTTTCGAGTTCTATTTGGTGAAAACCAGACATAAGGTCCAGACAGGAGAAATATTTTGCCCTTCCTAGTTGTTTTAATATTTCTTCTTTTCTAGGTAATATCTGTTAGAAGTTTTTTATTTATCTGCCGATAATCCAGTACTAGACGCCATTTTTTTTCTTTCGAATTTGGTATTGATTTTTTAGAAACTAAAATATGTGGGCTATTATGTTCAGATTATTATTATTATTAATATTATTATTATTATTAAAGTGTATAGTATAGTTATATAGTTATAAACTATCAACCTAACTATATTTTACAAGCACTGGCAACTAAGGCCTTCGGCTTAGACGAAAAACTACATCCATACATCCTGGGATTCGAACCCGGTTCCTCGTTGTTATGCCATATAAATAATTTTCTAGTAATTTCATTGCTTACTTATTGTAAGTATGTATGTATGTTAGAATGTGTAAATTGTATGTATGTAAGAATGTGGTAGGGAGTGAGAAGGAAAGGGAATGAAAAATAGATTTTGGCCGATTCTCATAGATACCGGATAAGCACAACAAATTTCATCAAAATCGGTCAAGCCGTTTCGAAGGAGTATGGCAACAAAAACTGTGAAACGAGAATTTTATATACATATATAGATATATATAATCTTTTATCAATTTTTCTACCTGTCTATTTATTTTTGGCTTTTCTGTTTCTGCATTTCTATAACATTTATGTATACTGGGGTTTTGTCTGCTAACCTTAGTTTTTGCTTGTAGAAGTTATTACTTGAGATTGCTTCTGACGCGAGACCAAATATGTCACTGTTTTCGGTGCACAACTCAGTAAGTTCCGGTTCTACGTGATCTGGGAACATTAATTTACTTAAGACTTCATTTGTTCTATTGATTTTGTTACTACTAAATGATTAAATTTCATGATTTTCTATTGATTCGAATTTAATGTTTGGATTTTGAATATTTATATTTTCATTGTTGTATAATACAAGATACGAACTATCGCGTTATTACCTGTTACGATGCTGTTAGCTATTAATACCCCAGGATGAATTTCCTGATTTGGTATTAATACAGTATCTTCATTTGTTTGAACTGTGATTTTTCTCTAAACTTCTGACCTTGCTGGTAACAATATTGAATTGTCAATATCATTGTGTAATAGTTATAGATGTATTTGGTATGTAAGCGATTGCGGTTTAAGTATTAATTCATCGTTGTGATAGTCTATGATGCCGTTGAATTTTCGAATGAAGTCAAGTCCCGGAATTCCGTCATATGGTACTGGAAATTCATTATGGACTACTTTGGAGTCGTGACTGATTATGAAATAATCGAATAGTAAATCAATTGTAGCTAGTCCAATTGATTTTATTGTTCCCTGACCAATTCCTGTTATGTTTGTTTTAAAATTTTGATTTATTTCAGAACAAAAGCTATTACCTTTGTGAATTGATATGTTACCTCCAGTATCTACTAGTAGTGTTAATGGTTTATTATTTTTTTGGTTGTATATTTTTATAAGGCTGCTTAGGTACTTAGGTTTATCCTATAGACTTTTATGATCAGTTGCTCAAAGGGGCTTATATATATATCATAAACTTTCTTCACTTCAACGAAGTCGGTCGTGTTTTTTTTCGCACTCGCTTTTATCCAACCTTTTTATTTAATCCCGCAAATAAAAATTATTTTCCGCGGAATCTGTGCAGAAATTACTTATTACGCGAATAGCTTATTGTAACTTGTTCTTAAACATTTATTCAAAGCTATTATTACTTATTGTTTCACTTAATAACAAAACTTACAGTTTTGTTGTTTTGCGTGCATAGTCTTTCACTTTGTGTTTTTGATCTCTTTTCTTGCATTCGCGCTCTCGCATACACATTAGTGTTGTTGTTTGTGTAGTGCTTGCTCTCGCGTTTTTACATTGCCCGCGATCGCGACAGTTACTCTCGCGATTGTGTCAGTCTTTGTTGTTGTGTGTTATTACTAACTCTCTTAATTTCTCTTCAGTTTTTTCTTCTAAAAATTAAAACTTTAACACTTGTGTTACTTCTTGGTTCGTATACATTGCTAATTTTTAAATATCTTTTTTAATTTTTTGCCATTTATTATTTATTTTTTTCTTATCAGTAAAAAAAATAATAATAAACAATTAAATTTACAATGGTTGTCTGCTCTTCCAAAAAGTGCCCTCATCCCCAAAAAGTCCAAGACGACTATCTTTTGTGCTGGCTGTGTGATAACATTATGCATGTTAAATGCGCTGGTTACACAGCCAAAGTAAAGGAAAGTATTGGAAACGGTGGGGGACTAAAATGGAGTTGTGAAGCGTGCCGGAACGTAGAAATGGATATGCGTCTATTTATGCGGCGGACGAGAGACGGATTCGGCTGGTTTTCTGAAACTTCGCGATGAGTTTTCGTCTCTGAAAACTCAGTTTAATAGTTATAAACTATTGAACGAGTCACCGAAACGGAAGAAGACTATCCCTCGGAATTTCTCTCCCGATCCGCCGGCATCTCTGCTTCCTCCGGCCCCGGCATCGTCGAACGACCCCATAACTCCAAATGGTCAGCAACTGATATCGTTTAGGAGTCCAGCAGAAGCTGCAGTTGTGGGGACGATTGACATCTCCCCTGGTAATAGTGCCCCGCAAGCTGACTCGATATCGGTTGTAGTTTCCGATGAGTCCGGGCGAATATCCACTCCCAGGGATATTCCCAATAAAGTAACTAGAAGTAACTAGAAGAGCTCTCAAGGCGTCATTTGCCTCAGCAGTTCCAGCGCAAAATGTTGTTGCTGCGGTTGCGACTGGCGCATTGAGATCTCTTGTAGCCATTCCACCAAAAAAGCAAATCTTTGTTTCGCGGCTCGACCCCAATACTACATCAGATGATGTCATAGCCCATATCCGGGCAAAAGTCGTGGCGCCAAACATAGTGGTGGAAAAGTTTAGGTTTTCATACACCCGTGACATCTCGTCATTTAAAATCAGTGTCCCAACAAATGTCTTTGACCAAATTTGTCACAAAGATTTTTGGCCGGAACATTTAGTTATAAAGGAGTATACGGCTAAGAAAAAGAAAAATCGGCCTCCAATTCGTCTGCCTAACACAACTAATCCTTCCCTACCCTCTGGCTCGTCAGTAGCTGGCGGGTCAAAAAACTAATTTCGTCCCTTATTCTGGACTATCAGAATGTTAGAGGACTAAAATCTAAACTTTCTAAGCTTTTTGTAGATAGTCTATCTTTTGACTTTCATATCTTGGTCTTTACAGAAACGTGGTTAAAGCCAGACATTTCTGATGCCTCTGTTTTTCCCACAATTTTTTCAACCTATAGATGCGATCGAATCTCCAAAAATGGTGGTGGAGTTTTGATTGCCGTAAATTCATCTCTTCCTTCAGAAATAGTTCTGCCACCTGCTGTTCTTGACATTGAATTTGTTAGTGTCAAAATTTGTTTGAAATCATATTCTGTATTTCTAACTTGCTCGTATATTCCACCGAGTTCTGACATGACGCTATATGCTAGCCATTTAGAAGCTATTCGCTTTGTCTCTTCACTTCTTTCGGATGCAGACATATTTATCGTTCTGGGAGATTTTAATCTACCTGACGTTTCGTGGCTTCCATCAGGTGAGTCTTCCTTGTTGATGCCCTCCTCCTCACATTGCTTTGTTGACGGTCTCCTTGAGTTATCCCTAACCCAAGTTAATCCTGTGCGTAACAAAAATGAGAGATCACTAGATCTTATATTTATGTTAGATTCTTCTAACTGTACTGTTTACTGAGGATTGATCCCTTAGTCGTCCCCGAAGACAGTTTCCATCCAACTTTGGACTTAACTATTGATCTACCTATTCGGTTATCAAATGCTGGTACCAGTTCGACGTCTCGTACCCGTTGCTTTCGTAAAACTAACTTTTTCAAGCTCAATGAGCTATTTCTTGCCACAGACTGGTCTTATCTGTACTCCTGTAATGATATGAATGCTGCCATTTGTTTTTTCTATAATACTATGTTTTCACTTTTTGATGCTTGTGTTCCACGTGTGACCCATGTATTGTCTAACAAACCGCCATGGTTTACACGTGAGTTAACTAATTTGAAAAATGTAAAGTCTAGATATTATAGAAAGTTTAAAAAATCGGGTCGACCGTCTGATTTCTCTCTTTATGCTGTTGCTCGATCGAATTTTTCAGTGCTTAATACACTATGCTATAAGAATTACATTAGGCGTTGTAAACTTCAGTTCTCCCGTGATCCTAAGCAATTTTATAACTTCGTAAACGCCAAACAAAAGGTGGCAGTGCACCCGTCCTATTTATGTTTTGAAAATAATAAAGCAAACGATGATCAGGCCATTGCCGATATGTTTGCTGATTTTTTCAAAACGACCTATTCCTCCAAAGATCATCGAGCTAACTTTTCATATCCCTATCAGTTGAAACGGTCTAATTGCGTCTTTAATTCTTCCTGATCGATGAAGATTCGCTTCTCAGCATGCTTATTTTAGTCAAGCCCGTTTACTTACAAGGACCTGATAGGATACCTAGTTGTGTACTCAGGTTTTGCGCTGAGAGTTTGATTTCCCCAATTCTTAAGTTATTTACTTTGTCCGTTGAAATTTCCTCTTTCCCAACCATTTGGAAGGAATCCCTTATTATTCCTTTGCATAAAAAGGGTAATAAATCCGTATCTTCAAACTATAGGGGTATTTCCAAATTGTCTGCTATTCCGAAGACATTTGAGAAAATTATAGCTTCTCAACTACAACATTTCTGTAGTTCTATTCTTTCATCTTCTCAACATGGGTTTATGAAACGTAGATCTACTACCACTAACCTCTTAGAGTTTACTTCTTTAGCGATCGAAGGATTCAGGAATGCATTGCAAACTGATGTCACTTATACTGACTTCAGTAAGGCTTTTGATTCTGTCAATCATACACTGATTTTGTTCAAGCTGAACGAACTTGGGATTCCAAGCCTTTTGCTTAATTGGATTTCTCAATATCTTAATAACCGTACACAAAAAGTTTTATTTAAAACTTATCTTTCGAAGACCATCAATGTGACCTCGGGGGTGCCACAAGGTAGTCATCTAGGACCACTGCTTCATTAATGACCTTCCGTCAGTTGTAACTCACTCTCGCGTGCTTATGTACGCTGATGATGTTAAACTTTGTATTAGTTTTAAAGACTTAAGCTCTTCACGTCTGCTTCAAGTCGATCTTAATAACTTTCAAACTTGGTGTGAAATTAACTTATTGAACCTTAATGTTTCAAAATGTAATGTCATGTCATTTCATAGATCCTCTTTTCAATTAGTGGTATATTATCTCAATAATACCCCACTTGAACGTTTGAACGAGATTAATGATTTGGGTGTACTCATGGACCACAAATTAAATTTTACTCGTCATATTAATATCACTGTCAATAAAGCCATGAGTTGTTTTGGTTTCGTTAAGCGATGGTCGAAAGAGTTTGATGATCCTTACACAACCAAAACTCTTTTTATTTCACTGGTCCGCCCCATTTTGGAGTGTGGCTCATGTGTTTGGTCTCCATAATATGGATCACACCAAGTTAAAATTGAATCTGTTCAAAAACAGTTTCTAATTTTTGCTCTTCGTGGTTTAAACTAGGATCGAAATGTTAACTTGCCCTCTTATTCTAAAAGACTTCTTCTAATTAACCTTCCCTCCTTACTTAATCGTAGAGTAGTGCTTGGTACTTTGTTTATTCATAAGCTTCTAAATGGACAAATTGTCCTAATTTACTTAATCAGGTCAATCTATCTGTACCTTGCAGACTAACCCGAAATTATGTCCCTTTAACTTCAACACGCTGTACTGTGAGGAAAGATATAATATATCTTACCACACAAATACACGAAATACAGAATATATGCTTAATAATACATACTAATACACAAACACTTGAAATACATAAAGTATATCATGTATAAAGCACTCCCTCACATTTTAGAGAAATATAAGTGTACATGATATACACAATGTTGCTCGCCCAGCCAATATGTGCGAACGCATGTTAGCAACATATCATGCGTTAGCAACATGGCGAGAGCTTAGCAACATCAAAAGACAAGCTTAGCAACATCACAAGCGTAAGCAACATGAGCTAAGCGCTAGCAACGCACGTGAGAAACATAAAATATTCATGTACGCAAATATACATATATGCATGCATACGAACAAAACATATAGAACCCGCATGCATATGAAGACAGAACAAAACGAGAGAGAGAGAGCGGAGAATGCGTGAGAGTCGAAGTAAACGATCATATGCTCGTAAACAAACATCGAACATATGATCGTAAACAGATGATGCAACGGCAGAATAGAAATGTCATCGGACTTTGTTGCCATGACGTCAGAGAAATGCACCAGCGGTTAGGGTGTAGCCTGATGCGGGCGGGCGGAATGCATAAGCATTTTCGAAAATAAGAAAAACAAAAGGAAACAAAAAGTTCTCACGCATGAGAATTATGAACAGCTCGTAGGCTGAAGCGGGAGGGCGGCAATGCATAAGCATTGCCGAAATATCAAACTTACACCCACACACGAACACAATCGAAGCTACGCTCAGAGAGCGGTAGCTCGTAGGCTAAGGCGGGAGGGCGGCAATGCATAAGCATTGCCGAAATATTAAATTCACTCACACACGAACACAACCGAAGCTACGCTCAGAGAGCGGTAGTCAGTACAGCTTGTAGGCTGAAGCGGGAGGGCGGCAATGCATAAGCATTGCCGAAATAATAAATAATTACTCACACATACACACAAACAAAATCGGAAGCTGCGCTCAGAGCGTATGATCGGCTCATGAGCGCGAAAGTAAAGCCGAGAGAGAGTTGCGATGGGTGTATTAGTGAGCTTTGTGGGAGGTGAGCGTACCGCTTAACATGTGTGGGTGTTTCAGCGGCAAGTTAAGAGAAAGTTTGACAGCCACTGAGAAGTGGCTGCAATAACTAAAATGAATTAGCAATAACCAAAACGAAGAGAAATGTATGAAGGCGGTTTAATTTGAATTAACATATATTCATAGCCAAAAAGGGGGATGATTAATGTTAGTCGGGGGTTATTATTATTTATTTTTCCAGATTGTATATTTATACCATCATTAATATTTAAATCTATTATTATTATTATTATTATTATGATCTATTATATTTTCATAACCATTTAAATCATTTGTTAATCTGTTTATGTAGGCATTTAGTTTATAATTTACATGTATTTTAGTAGGAATTGTAATATTACTCTTAATCTTAGAAAAGAGAGATGCATGGTGGGTAAAAGGGGTGGCGATGGCGGAAATCGCGGGGCCAATATGAAGCCAGGAGAGAGTAAAAGGAGACGCCGTTGGCAACCGAGGCTGGGCATGCAGCTAATTAGGAGGTGGCGCATACGAAGTGAAAGAATTTCACCATGCATAGCAACAAGCGAGCTATGCTGGATGAGCGGCAGAGAAAGCCGATCAAAAGAAACGAGCAATGGAAAGTTTTCAAGACAAAGCGAAAACTGATGGAAAAGTACCCGTAACGGGTCAGGAGTTCACCACGCATCCTGATTGGGTCAAGATGCCTATAAATACGCACGGCTGAGACCAGAGGATAATTAGTTCGTGAGTGAAGATTTTGAAAGTGAAGTCAACAAGTGAAGTCAACAAGTGAAGTCAACAAGTGAAGTACCAAGCGAAGTCATCAAGTGAAGGCACGGCTGCAAAATTAGAAGAGTTCAAGTGCACGTTAAAGTCTACGACCAAGTCAAGGGCAAACGTTAGCCATTTAGCAAAGACTAGGAGTTATTCCTAGCACAGAGGAAAAGACTAGGAGTTATTCCTAGCAATTTAGCAAAGACTAGGAGTTATTCCTAGCACAGAGGAAAAGACTAGGAGTTATTCCTAGCAATTTAGCAAAGACTAGGAGTTATTCCTAGCATAGAAGAAAAGACTAGGAGTTATTCCTAGCAATTTGGAAAAGACTAGGAGTATTCCTAGCAAGTTAGGAAAGACTAGGAGTTATTCCTAGCACAGTTAGGGAAAACTAGGAGTATTCCTAGCACAGTTAGGAAGACCAGGAGTATTCCTGGCACAGGCAGGATCGACTAGGAGTATTCCTAGCACAGATTAGGGAAGACCAGGAGTATTCCTGGCATAGTGGGGAAAGCCTAGGAGATATTCCTAGCAATCGATAGGAGATTAGCAGCGATTAGGGTAGAAAGGCAAGACCAGGAGTATTCCTGGCACAGACAGGATCGACTAGGAGTATTCCTAGCACAAGTTGAGAAAGACCAGGAGTATTCCTGGCAACAAAAAAATAAGCTAGTTGCTAACAACTGTTTCTCGCTTGGTCACCAGAGCTTCTGAAGTTTGAATCTACAACACCAGCATCGGCCCCGGATACCAAGTTCTGCCATCGCATACCCAAAAACCATCTAAAACATCACCACCAAAAAGATAAATAATCAAAACATCAATAAAAATATCATTTTTGCATCCTCAAAAATCAACATAAATCTTATCATTTCACCAGCGCATAAATAAATTTGTTGTGCCGAACCTCGACACCTGAAATCCGGCTCTGCCGACAATCAGGACGAAAAAGGATCGTTACAACTGGCGCCCAACGTGCTTATCTGGTGAAAAGGATAACAAAAATCAAAATTGGAAAATTTAGAAAATTCATATAAATACAAACCAAAAGAGTATTTACAAAATTTAATAGTGATATGCAAAAACGGCTTGAATAAGCGGTAACAAAATCGTTAATTATTTCTGCAAAACTGAAACAGTACAAAATATAATTTTTGCTGCAAGATATCCTTGTGTTCAAAAAAAAAAAATACCAAATTATATATATTCCCTTTTTCTGTTGCGGCAAAAGTGCAAACTGAGAGTAGTACAAAATGACAAAATCATGGATATACTACATGAGGAAGGAGGATTTGGTAAAAGCAGGCGTCACGTGTGGAATTTCGATAACCGGAACCGAGGAAATGCGGAAACAATTCGGAGACTGGATCGAAGCACACGAGGAAGACCCAATATGGCAAGAGTGGATTAGTAAAATGGCAGGAAAATTTGCGAAAGCGGCAAAAGCTACACCGGCGGTGGACTTAGCGAAACTGGCAGTTCCAACACTAACACCGCCCAGATGGGGAAGTGTTGGGGCATTAGAGGGTCCACAAAAGCAACAACAAACATTATACGAAGACCCGAAGATGCACAAAAGGGACACAGAAGACCATAGAGGCAGAACATCCATATCGACAAGTGAGTACCCGAGGGTAGCCAAACAAGTAAGGGAGTGGACATTCAGGTTCGACGGTGGTTCGAAACCATTAGAATTCCTCGAGCAGGTCGAATGGTCAGCAGACATGTACGGGCTAGACATAAATTTGATACCGAGAGCCATGCCAGAACTACTGAAAGACAAAGCTCTTAAGTGGTACGTCGCGAACAACAGGCATTGGTCTTCTTGGGAGGATTTCACGGTTGCTTTTAAAAAATATTTCCTACCGAGGGGTTATTTTAATAAACTTGAGGACCAAGTTAAGGACAGAAAGCAAATGTGGAACGAAGCATTTAAGGATTTCATGGTCGAAATGCAAACAATGATGCGACCATTGAAATGCTCAGAACATGAGCAGCTGGAGATAATATTAGAAAACTGCACACCGGAACTTAAAGTTTTCATAAGCCCACACCACATAAGAACATTGGATGACTTAATGCAGCTGCAATGCAAGAACGTCGTAAATTCCATCGAGAGGCTCAAAAGGAGCGTTCCAACATCCCGATGCACGTGTCAAGGCGACCAATAGTTCAGGATAGAAGAGACACAATGTGCAGGCGATGTTTGGACGAAGAACCACCGATACCAGCACAAAGGAGAATGGCCAATAGTGAAGCACAAGGATGGATCCAGAACCCATCACAGGCGTGCAGGCGATGTGGAGGTGCCGGACACTGGGCCAGGGAATGTAACAACAGAAAAATATTATTTTGCTGGGTATGCGGAAGGATCGGAAAACGGTCAATGAATTGCTGTATGGCGGCGGGAAACGCAAACCGGTTCCAGCCTACAAGGGGCGAGCAGGGACCGGTGCCGGCAGCTCCCAGAAACTAATAGGAAAACTATTAGAAGAAGAGAGCCAACTATCAGCGGAGATTAACATCGAGGGAATGATAATGCAGGCAACGGTGGATTCAGGTGCCACCAGCAGCTTTGTCAGCCAAGGCTTAGTGGAGAAATTGGGAAAACAGGCATACCTCACCCAAACAAGAAAGCAAGTACGACTAGCAGACGGTGCGACCAAAGAAATAACATGGCAATGGATCGCGAACGTACAGTTTGGAAACGAGAAAATTAAAATGTCATTCCTAGTTCTCCCAGGTGGAATCGACGCTATAGTGTTGGGCTGAAATTTTATAAAAGAGATGGGAGCTACAATTAAATGTGCAGGCCACGCAATAAATATCCCTCCAAGGTGCAGATTGAACGGTAAGCTGACCGAAAGAATATCAACAGGCAGATAAATGCAAAGTCAATAAAGGACGCGTACCCAATGCCAAGAATAGACTACATATTGGATCAGTTGCGAGAGGCGAAGTACATCAGCAGTCTAGATCTGAAGGATGGCTACTGGCAAATCCCGTTGGAAGCAAACAGCAGAAAAATGACGGCATTTACTGTACCCGGCAAAGGACTGTACCAATGGAAGGTGATGCCATTTGGATTACACTCGGCCTCAGCAACGTTTCAGAGGGCCTTAGATATGGTGATAGGGCCAGAAATGATGCCGCACGCATTTGCTTACCAAGACGATATAATAATCGTGAGTCGAACCATAGAGGAACACAAGGCACACCTGCGGGAAGTGTTCAGGAGACTGAGAGAAGCAACCTGCGGATAAATCCAGAGAAATGTCAATTCTTTCGAAAGGAACTACGATTCCTAGGCCATCGAGTAACAGAGCTGGGAATTGGTACAGATCCGGATAAGGTAGCTGCCATAGCTGAGTTAAAACCTCCGAAAAACACGAAGGAGCTACGGCAGTACCTAGGCGTGGCGTCATGGTATAGAAGATTCGTTCCAGGATTCGCAACACTGGTGCAGCCATTGAACTCCCTGTTAAAGAAGAAAACAAAATGGATATGGGAAGAGAAACACCAGGAGGCATTCGATAGGGTGAAAGAAAGGCTAGTAGCCGACCCAGTTTTGACTTGCCCAGACTTCTCAAAGATGTTCATACTCCAAACTGATGCAAGCAACTACGGAGTAGGGGCAATTCCAACTCAGAACACGGAGGAAGGGGAACGAGTCATATCCTATGCCAGTTGGACTCTAAATCAGGCTGAGCAGAACTATTCAGCAACAGAAAAAGAATGCTTGGCAATAGTATGGGCAGTCAGAAAGTTAAAACCATACTTGGAGGGTTACCACTTCAAAGTGGTAACAGATCACATGGCATTAAAGTGGCTGAATAGCATTGAGAGTCCTACAGGGCGAATCGCAAGGTGGGCATTGGAACTGCAGCAATACGACTTCGAAATAACATACCGCAGAGGCAAATTAAACATTGTGGCAGATGCACTGTCAAGGCAGCCATTGGAGACGTGTCGACGAATGGAAGACGACAGCATAAGAGTCAGGCAAGCGAACAATGGATGTGAGTGGATAAGGGAAATGTATAAAAAGATTAAAAGCAATCCGCAAAAGTATACAGATTACTTATCCGAGAACGGGCAATTGTATCGCAACATACCTCACAGAGCGGGCAACGAAGACGTAGTAGCGTGGAAACTGTGCGTTCCAAAAACACTGAGACAACAAGTAATAAATGAAAACCACAACACTCCTTCGGCAGGACACACAGGCTCAAGGAAAACAATTGCGCGAGTAGCGGCAAGATACTACTGGCTGGGAATGCAAAGGGACATTCGTACATACGTAAATAAATGCGAAAGTTGCCAAATGTATAAGTCAAGTCAACAACAGGCAGCTGAACGTATGTTGACCCAAATTCCCGAAGAACCATGGGCAACCGTGTGCGCAGATTTTGTCGGTCCACTACCAAGATCAAAACATGGCAATTCTGTTTTACTTGTAATAATAGACCGATTCTCAAAATGGACTGAATTAATACCAATGAGGAAAGCGTCAGCAGAGAACTTGGTCAAGGCATTCAGAGAACGAGTACTATGTAGATTCGGGGTACCGAAGGTAGTAATAACAGATAACGGCGTACAGTTTGTAAGCAAAATCTTTAAAAATATGCTACAGGAATGGGGATGCACACACCAATTAACAGCACCCTATACACCACAAGAGAATCCAACCGAAAGGGCGAACAGAACGGTCAAAACAATGATCGCCCAATTTGCAGAAGGGAACCAGCGGAGATGGGACGAATTGTGGCCTGAACTAATGTTGGCTGTGAACTCCAGCGTATCAGATGCAACTGGATATACGGCAATGACAATAACTCAGGGAAGAGAGCCGAGATTGCCGGGAGCAATATATGACACGCTAACGACAGGAACAGGCAAGCCAGTCCACAAACTCCAAGATATGGAAAAGCGTATGAAAGAGATAGGTACGCTAGTACAAAGAAATCTGGAGAAGGCGGCACAAGACCAGGCAAGGCACTACAACCTGAGAAGACGCGAATGGAAACCACGAATTGGGGATGTTGTATGGGCAAAGGAGCATTACCTATCAAATGCCGCGGAAGGATTTGCAGCAAAGTTAGCGCCGCGATATGGAGGGCCATATAAGATAAAAGGATTTACATCACCTGTAATATGTAAATTGATACATATATTTACCGGAAAATCAAGAACGGCCCACATAAGCGAGTTAAAAGCGCAGCCAATGTCAGAGGCAAACACAGATGACCAACAAGAAATATAATTCTCCAAAACCGATTTCAGCATTTTTCAGCTAAGCCGAGACAGACGAGTTGGACCGGCCGGACAACGAGGAAGTTAAGGCGTGGCAGACTTTTGCGGGAAAAGGATAAGGAGAAAATGCCGCACAGATAAATTTTATACATGTATACTTTTCTTTGTTAAACACATTGGCATATGAAATTAGAGATATACAGAATAATATCAAAACATCAAATTATGCTAATATATATACATTTGTTTAAGAATATCAAAATAGCAAGTATGCTATAGACACAATACCTATATATGGAATTCAAAAAAAGGGAGAAACAAAGAAATAGTTATACAGATATAAAACACCACAAAATCAGAATGGCACAGCAACATCAGCATATGAGGAATTCAGAACAGTGGCTCTAAAACTGTAGTAATCACACGCACTCTGGAGCTAATAAAAAAAAAAAAAGGAAGAGAAATTAATTAAAGCCAAGATCAGCGATTGGTCAATTGACACGAATACGCATAAAATAAAGAAAGAGAAATTGCATCCGCAATATCAATATAATAGAGTAAGAAAGTGCGGCGAATTCGCGAGAGAGTACCCACACGCATAGTGTAGGTGTGAGATGCACGCACTTAATCAATGTAGGCGAATACGCATAAATAATAAAAGAGAAACTGCATTCGCAACATCGAAAGCATAAGAAAGTGCATTATCACACGAATATACGAGAGAGCACTCACACGCACAGTATAAGTGTGAGTGCATACGAAATGCACGCAATGCGTGAGCGGTATTACACACGAATTGCAACAAGAGCCGAAATGCGTAAGCAGCGTTTGAGCAGAGCAATGCGAGGTTTCGCGGTCAACGCAGCCAGAAACATAATTCACTTTCAGGAAATTATTCAGTATGAGCGGACGCAATATGCACAACAAGAGGAACAACGAAGATGAGGCTTTGCAATTACTTGCATCGCCGTATGTGTCGGAAGAGGAGTCCGATGGCGATGAACCGGTACCAGATGGGCCGGTCATCGTCATCTCTTCCGACGAGGGAGAGGAAGAGGACGAGGGAGAATTTCAGGAGGAGGAAATGGTGGCAGAAGAGGAGGAAGATGATTTTGAGGACGAAGGGATTGTGGCGGACAGCTTGGCAGGGGTGTTTGCCGAATTAGAGGAGGAGCTGCAAATGATGGGGGCTCAAATCGAAGAGGAGCCAGTGGAGCCGGCACCGCAGATGGAAGCGGTGGATGCAGGAGAAGTAATAAACTTGAACTCAGAGGAGGAAGAGGAGCAGTGGCAGCCAGCGAGGCCACCGACGCCACATATCAGTGTAAACCCAGCATTCTGGGAGGAATTTTGCGAGCCACACGACAGCGACGAGGAGCCGGTGGAGCCAGATTACTGGCAGGAGGATCCGGAGGAGGAGGCCGCTACCGACGACATCCCTGGGCCACCTCGGCGTGACCAGTGGATGGAGTCGGTACGCCAGGGCGACATATGGATACACCGGGCCACCACGGTGTATCAATGGATAGAGCCAACGCAACCGCAGCAGCCACAACAACAGCCCGGGGCCTCCCAGGGCCAAAAAGGGCCCCAAGAGCAACAGCATCAACAACAACAACAACCACAACAACATCCCGGAGCCCCACAGGGCCAAAAAGGGCTACCGTTTAATAAAAGGGACCCACGACGCCTAAATAGGCAGATGTCGGCGCCAGCCGAACGCCAGGCGCCATCTAGGCCCACTTTTTATAGACAGAGGTCGGTGCCAATGCCCGCAAGACATCAGCGGTGGCGAGAAATTGATGAAGTGGAGTGGCCACTCGCCATCGTGGTGGCGGTGCAGGAGATGGGCGGGGGATCTCGACAAGCGCAAGTGGTGTGGGTCGGCCGAGTGCGATATCGCATTCGGATGGCGAGGGGACGAGCACGGGTGTTGGAGGAGGTGCTGTAGGTTTAAGAACGTAATAATAATATATGTTAGATTAGGAGAAAAATGTGAAATATAGGGAATAAGTTAGACTAGGAGAAAAATTTGAAATTTAGGGAATAAGTTAGATTAGAAGAAAAAGTCTGAAGTTTAGGAAATAAGTTAGGCTTAGGAGAAAAATATAAAGTGCAGTATTAAGATAAAAAAAAAAAAAAAAAAAAAAAACCCCAAGAAAAGATGCAGAATGAGCCAAACATGTTTATAAATAATACATGTTTTAAATGAAAAGATGCTCAATAACTGCCAAAAAAAAAAAAGGGGATCCGAAAAGAAGCTCCGATGTATCGCCAATTAGAAAAGATGCCTACAATGGCCATAAAAAAAAGATGCGAGCCGAGCCAAACAAAGAAAATTTTTAAGCAAAACTTCCAAAAAAAAAAAAATATATAAAAAAAAAAAATATATAAACGACATAATGGAATCAAAAAACTACATAAACATAAATGTTGAGGGAGGGGAGGCTTTGGTCTCCCGAAGAAAGGGCGGAATGTGAGGAAAGATATAATATATCTTACCACACAAATACACGAAATACAGAATATATGCTTAATAATACATACTAATACACAAACACTTGAAATACATAAAGTATATCATGTATAAAGCACTCCCTCACATTTTAGAGAAATATAAGTGTACATGATATACACAATGTTGCTCGCCCAGCCAATATGTGCGAACGCATGTTAGCAACATATCATGCGTTAGCAACATGGCGAGAGCTTAGCAACATCAAAAGACAAGCTTAGCAACATCACAAGCGTAAGCAACATGAGCTAAGCGCTAGCAACGCACGTGAGAAACATAAAATATTCATGTACGCAAATATACATATATGCATGCATACGAACAAAACATATAGAACCCGCATGCATATGAAGACAGAACAAAACGAGAGAGAGAGAGAGCGGAGAATGCGTGAGAGTCGAAGTAAACGATCATATGCTCGTAAACAAACATCGAACATATGATCGTAAACAGATGATGCAACGGCAGAATAGAAATGTCATCGGACTTTGTTGCCATGACGTCAGAGAAATGCACCAGCGGTTAGGGTGTAGCCTGATGCGGGCGGGCGGAATGCATAAGCATTTCCGAAAATAAGAAAAACAAAAGGAAACAAAAAGTTCTCACGCATGAGAATTATGAACAGCTCGTAGGCTGAAGCGGGAGGGCGGCAATGCATAAGCATTGCCGAAATATCAAACTTACACCCACACACGAACACAATCGAAGCTACGCTCAGAGAGCGGTAGCTCGTAGGCTAAGGCGGGAGGGCGGCAATGCATAAGCATTGCCGAAATATTAAATTCACTCACACACGAACACAACCGAAGCTACGCTCAGAGAGCGGTAGTCAGTACAGCTTGTAGGCTGAAGCGGGAGGGCGGCAATGCATAAGCATTGCCGAAATAATAAATAATTACTCACACATACACACAAACAAAATCGGAAGCTGCGCTCAGAGCGTATGATCGGCTCATGAGCGCGAAAGTAAAGCCGAGAGAGAGTTGCGATGGGTGTATTAGTGAGCTTTGTGGGAGGTGAGCGTACCGCTTAACATGTGTGGGTGTTTCAGCGGCAAGTTAAGAGAAAGTTTGACAGCCACTGAGAAGTGGCTGCAATAACTAAAATGAATTAGCAATAACCAAAACGAAGAGAAATGTATGAAGGCGGTTTAATTTGAATTAACATATATTCATAGCCAAAAAGGGGGATGATTAATGTTAGTCGGGGGTTATTATTATTTATTTTTCCAGATTGTATATTTATACCATCATTAATATTTAAATCTATTATTATTATTATTATTATTATGATCTATTATATTTTCATAACCATTTAAATCATTTGTTAATCTGTTTATGTAGGCATTTAGTTTATAATTTACATGTATTTTAGTAGGAATTGTAATATTACTCTTAATCTTAGAAAAGAGAGATGCATGGTGGGTAAAAGGGGTGGCGATGGCGGAAATCGCGGGGCCAATATGAAGCCAGGAGAGAGTAAAAGGAGACGCCGTTGGCAACCGAGGCTGGGCATGCAGCTAATTAGGAGGTGGCGCATACGAATTAGTTAGTGAGTGAAGATTTTGAAAGTGAAGTCAACAAGTGAAGTCAACAAGTGAAGTACCAAGCGAAGTCATCAAGTGAAGGCACGGCTGCAAAATTAGAAGAGTTCAAGTGCACGTGAAAGTCTACGACCAAGTCAAGGGCAAACGTTAGCCATTTAGCAAAGACTAGGAGTTATTCCTAGCACAGAGGAAAAGACTAGGAGTTATTCCTAGCAATTTAGCAAAGACTAGGAGTTATTCCTAGCATAGAAGAAAAGACTAGGAGTTATTCCTAGCAATTTGGAAAAGACTAGGAGTATTCCTAGCAAGTTAGGAAAGACTAGGAGTTATTCCTAGCACAGTTAGGAAAGACTAGGAGTATTCCTAGCACAGTTAGGAAGACCAGGAGTATTCCTGGCACAGGCAGGATCGACTAGGAGTATTCCTAGCACAGATTAGGGAAGACCAGGAGTATTCCTGGCATAGTGGGGAAAGCCTAGGAGATATTCCTAGCAATCGATAGGAGATTAGCAGCGATTAGGGTAGAAAGGCAAGACCAGGAGTATTCCTGGCACAGACAGGATCGACTAGGAGTATTCCTAGCACAAGTTGGGAAAGACCAGGAGTATTCCTGGCAACAAAAAAATAAGCTAGTTGCTAACAACTGTTTCTCGCTTGGTCACCAGAGCTTCTGAAGTTTGAATCTACAACACCAGCATCGGCCCCGGATACCAAGTTCTGCCATCGCATACCCAAAAACCATCTAAAACATCACCACCAAAAAGATAAATAATCAAAACATCAATAAAAATATCATTTTTGCATCCTCAAAAATCAACATAAATCTTATCATTTCACCAGCGCATAAATAAATTTGTTGTGCCGAACCTCGACACCTGAAATCCGGCTCTGCCGACACTCAGGACGAAAAAGGATCGTTACAGTACTTCTAACTATTCTTTGCATGAACCTTTCCGAATTCTCTGTTCCGACTACAACCGCCTTTATTCTGTAATCGGATCAGAGTTCTCTCTAACTATTTTAAAAACTACTATTTTAAGTTATCTATCTAGTAGTTAGTCTTAATTATTATTTTAGTTGTCGTCCGTTGTCCACGAGACTTCGTTTTTGCATGCTGTCTGATAGGGTTCGCGCGTTACAGGCTTTGTCCTGGTGTCGCTTGGACCACTTGAACGTACTGCACATTGTACGCGTCAACGTCCAGAGGAATATCTGTTTCCTCTAATTGAGCCGCCTCTTCTCGAGCTGCTTCTAGAGTTTGTATTGTTGTAACTGCTATTATTATTATTAATTTTGTAATACATAATAGTATAAGTAATACATAATTATAAGTTTTATATGCAGCTATTGCTACGTCTACATTGTTGAATGGACGAGAACGCATGACTGTTTTAACATCTTTATATTGGCAATTTTCCTTCATTACTGGTACAGCCTGTTTGGTACTTAATGATTTAGCTTGTTCTTCGGTATATTCTCTTTTAATATATGCGCCCTCTAGAGACTTAGCTAATTTTTCAATTTCCTGGGTATATACGTTAGGCGTCTTGTTTTTCTGCGAAAGATGCAGATATATTGTCAATTGACTCTCCCCTAACGTTAGCTTTGAGTTTGGTGGTTATTTGATCTATCGTATTCTCAGTGCTTATTATATTTTTTGCTGGTCCTTTTTGTTTTCATTTAATTAAGAAAACAGCTAATAGTTCATGTGTGTCTTGTATTGATTGTATTATTTCCAATGCATCCAGAAAATTACGAAGGTTTTAAGCTTTACCGTCGAAATCCGGTAACATCCTGGATGCAGTGTTCATAAATTCAACATTGGTTTGCTAAATGATTACTAATTTTTGTTCAACTATCCTGGAATTTGTGCCGGAATCTGTCCAATTGTCTACTACGGGTAGCTTTATTACCGCAGGTATGGTTAAATCTTGTAGATCTTTTTCTTTAACTTCTGTGTCAGTGTTACTTTCTGATTCGTACTCCTCTAATAAATCTATATGAATCTATCTTCCTGGTCCTTATTTAATTCTTCAATTGTTCCAATTGTCAAAGGGGTATTCAAGATTGTCGGTATAGACATATATAATTTTTTTTTTTTTTTTTTTTACGCGCGAATCCCAACGGGAGCACTAATTGCCCACACCTCCCGCCCAACCGAACGAGGGGCGCAAGCCGCATAAGGCTCGAGTCGCGGGGACAATCCACAAAATACAGACAAAAAGCGAAACTTTAGCTAGTTACGTGCTAAATGGGAAAGGATAGACGTTTTTAGTCAAGGAGTAGAGAGCTCTGAACTGATTACATGATAAACACGATTATAATCAGAACAAAGAACTCGAAAAGGTTCATCATCAGGTAGTTAGTAGTACATCGTGGAAAAGTTAGAAGAATACAGTTTCTAGTAGGTCTACAAGGAATTGTTAGTTTTACTCGGTTCAATAGCTCGGGAGAGTCTATATCCCCATTAAGGATCTTGTGCATAAATATGACGCCAAGCATTAATCTACGATTAGTAAGGGAAGGAAGGTCAAGTAAAAGAAGTCTACTAGAGTACGAAGGCAAGTTGATATTACGATCCCAGTTCAGACCACGAAGAGCAAAGAGAAGGAACTGTTTTTGAACTGATTCTATTTTTGTTTTTTGTGAATCGTATTGGGGTGACCATATGCAGGATGCATATTCCAAAATTGGGCGAACCAATAAGGTCTGAACAACTTTGGTAGTATATGGATCGTCAAATTCCTTTGACCATCTTTTAACAAACCCATGAACACCCATGGCTTTTCCGACAGTAATGCTTATATGGGACTTAAAAGTCAATTTATGGTCCATAAGTACTCCCAAGTCAATCACCTCATTAAGTCTGGTTAATGGAACGTTATTAAGAAAGTAGGTAATCAACTGAGGAGTATTTCTGAAAAAAGTTTTGACCTTGCATTTAGATGTGTTTAGGCTTAATAAGTTGTGTTGACACCAAAACTGAAAGTTTTGGAGGTCAGACTGCAACCGTGAGGGATATATAATGTCTCTGTAGCTGAGACAAAGCTTAACATCATATGCGTACATGAGGACACGAGAATGAGTTATAACGGATGGAAGATCGTTAATAAAAAGGGTAAATAGCAAAGGTCCCATATGACTACCATGAGGCACCCCAGAAGTGACTTGGATAGACCTAGAACTTGAAGACTTGAAAAGAACTTTCTGTGTTCTGTCTGTCAGGTATTCACGAATCCAGCTAATTAACTGCATGGAAAACCAATTTTGTTTAATTTTAAAAGAAGAAGTGTATGATTAACAGAATCAAAAGCCTTACTGAAATCAGTAAAAACGACATCAGTTTGCCTTGCATTCCTAAATCCTTCGATCGTTAAAGAAGTAAATTCTAATAGGTTAATGGTAGTAGATCTGAGATGGCGAAATAATAGATCTACAAAAATGTTGCAATTGAGAAGTGATTAACTTTTCAAATGCTTTAGGAATAGCGGACAATTTAGAAATACCCCTATAATTGGATGCTTCGGACTTTTTACCGTTTTTATGAAGAGGAATTAAACAAGATTCCTTTCATATAGATGGGAAATTACAAGATTTGACGAACAACAAAAAAGTTTTTGGAGTAGCTTACATAGAGCCTCAGCACAAAATCAGAGTACACAACCAGGTATTCCATCAGGACACAGGTTTCACTAAATTACGCACTACAAATACAATTAGACCTTTTTATCTAATAAAGATTCGCTCGGTATTCCTTTGAGGAATATGTTGCTGTAAAGAAAGCAGCGAACAAATCAGCAATCGATTGATCAGAGTCCGCTATATTATTTTAGACAACAATCTTACGTTTAGAATTCACAAAGCTATAAAACTGTTTAGGATCACGGGAAAACCTCAAGCTTACAACGCTTGAGGTAATTATTATAGTAGTGCTTGTTAAGCAACATAAAATTGGAGCGAGCAACTGCGTAAAGAGTAAAGTCTGAAGAACGTCCCGATTTCTTGTATTTTTTATAATATCTGGATTTGACATTTTTCAAGTTGGATAGTTCACGAGAAAACCAGGGAGATCGGTGAGACGACACTGGAGTCCTCAGTGGGACACAAACCTTAAAAAGCGAACCAAGAGTATCATAAAACCACGAGATAGCAAGATCCATGTCTGAGCAACTGTAGGATGACCAATAAGTTCGAAAAATGAGCTCATTAACTTTAACGCAGTTAGTCTTGCGAAAATTACGAGATTTAATCACAGGACTGACACCAACAATCGGTGCACGAAACGACAGATCAACAGATAAATCCAGGGTTTATTTGAGCTAATGATAACTCAAAAAGGCCATCAACGAAGCAGTGAGATTTAGAAGGAAGCAACAAAGCAGATTCATCAGATTGAGACCATGCTATTTCTGGTAAATGAAAGTCACCAAAGACGATTAATATATCTCTATCAGAAAGCAATGAAGAAATATATCGAATAGAATCTAAATGTTTTGCGTACACCGCCATGTCGGATTGTAGCGGGATGTAAGAACAATTAATGTAGACAGAGAAAGACTTGAATCTGACCTTAACACTAACAAACTCAATCTCCAGAATGTCCGGTGAATGAATTTGGTTAGAAGTTAAGACCGATTCAACTGCAATCAGAAGTCCTCCGCCTACACGAGAAGTCCGATCACATCTAAAAATTGAAAATTTTGCGGAAAGAACAGATACATCGTTAATATCGGGTTTTAACCATGTCTCAGCAAACACTAAAATTTTAAATTCAAATGCTACACTATCTAAATAGAGTCTAGGAAGCTTAGATTTAAGTCCTCTCACGTTCTGATAGGCCAGATGAAGGGACGAGATTAGTTTTTTGGAGCACCAGCCAATGCTGATATTCCGGAAGATGAGGAGTTAGATGGGATAGAAAGCCAAACCGGATCTCGAGTTTTCTTTTTGGCCGTGTATTCTTTTACTAAAATGTGATCCGGCCAAAAAATGCTATGACATATACTGTCAAACAGTTCAACTGAGACACTTTAAAGGAGGATATCTCCCTCGAATATTTAAATTTAAATTTTTCCACCGCTATTTTAGTATTATAGTGATGAGCTTGAATTTTCGTCTTAATAAAAGCTAAGACATCATCCGACGAATGTTCGGGATCAAGCCTTAAAACAAATATATGTTTCTTAGGTGGAACTCCAGTTAAAGGTTTATAGGAACCAGGCCGCAAATCAACCGCAGCGTCAGCGACCACGACTGAATACGCCTACGTGTCCGGTTATGCAGCTTCAACTGGACTACTATCGGCAATATCAACAGTTATTGATAATTGCCCGGACTTTTTGAAAACTACAGCTTTATTCGTCTGCAAAGAGAGACCATTTCCTGGAGAGACGGAGATAGCCTCATCATTGCGACCGCCTTGAGAGATGGGCGTGGTAAACGAAATAAGCTGCGGAGGATTTCTCACAGTGAGCAGTGAAGGAGATTGTGGAACCACGGCCAAGACGGGATTGGGTAGAGGCAAATGCAAAGACAGATTGCGCATACTGGTTTTCTTACGCTTTGGAGACTCATTTAACGCTTATAGCTGATACCAAATTTGCTCCTTTGGACTGATACCGAATTTGAACGAAATTTGACAAATAATTTAGATACTTATGACCATGATTTAACTTTTCCCTATTGTTATGTTAAAGAATTCGTGCTTAGTTAATCAGTTAGAATATTTCTGTTTTGTAAAATTTATATCCAATAATGAAGCACATATCTGTTGCAACTCTATATCTAACATTCAATTGCCAGATAAATATTGACAAGTTGCCTACTCCTAATCTCATAATGTTTAAGTTATTCTTTGTATTTTGTAATATTAATTTTATTCGTTCATATTGAAATATGTGAATTTTTTTTTGGTGTGACGTGGAGGTAAAGTTAGAGTAATGTGGTTGGCTCACATTTCAGGTATGCATTTCATTAGTTTTTATATTATAAACTCCAACCACATGTGTCAGTATAAAGCCTATTATTATTATTTATTTTTTTGTCAGTAATTTGCAAAAGTGCTTTCGCGCTGCGTTTGCCTTATAGATATTACTAGAAAACCCGGCAAACGTTGTTTTGCCATATAAATAATTTTCTAGTTATTTAATGACCTAGTTGACCCGGCAAACGTTGTTTTGCCATATAAATAATTTTCTAGTAATTTCTAGTTATGTATCATTATTAAACAATTACGACAGTAACACTATTAAACAATATTAATCTCTTAATGCTATAGCGTGAACAATATTTTTTGTTAGTCCATCTTCAGCTAACACAAACAAACAAAGAATCATGTTTGTTGTAAGGACGGATTTTGTCGATGAACCAAACCAAAATATGTGCATGAGGTAATTCTCGCTTTCGCTTTTGTGGGACCGAATACATATAATTTAGTAATGAAACTTATTAAAGACTTCAACTTTTGTCTGAACACACGTGCTGTAATATCATGGCGATGTATTGCATTTTGGCCAGGCAGTAGCAAAGATGTAATCTCTTGCCATTTTGGATTACATGTGAACGTGATAAATAAACATGGTCGTCCATACTCGCGCACGAAAGTCACAGCATCCTGTGTATATTCTTGCATATGACGTGGACTGCCTATGTACGATGATGGTAAAATGACATGGTTACCAATTTCGGCGACGTCGGCGTTGTTGTTGATAGCGTCTCGCAAATGAATGTACTCTTCCGCGCGCAGCTTTTGTTGATTATATCTTAAGTATCGTAGTCGTTCGCTTTCAATCTTCGCGTACATGTCGACCATGAATTGTTGCAAAGCTCACGACATCGTAAAATGACGTTGACCAGACCACGTCTAATCATTAATCGGTACGCATAATAATCCTTTAAGCTAACGTTCTTGTTTGTTTCAGCTCCTTTAATAATTTAATTGTTTTGTTAAATGATACGGTGTCTCGTTGTTTCATGTTTATGCAATATCCGTCTTGTCCCTTCCAGAATATTAGCGGATATTGGAAAGCGTCATATGAACGATGTGTGTCAGAAATGAACTGAAGATTAAAATTTCTTCTACAAATCACAATTTCTCGTGCAGCGGTAAAATCGCCAACCATGATTCCAGCAACATCATCAACAATGGGTGCATTGAATCTACGAATATGCTCTCCAGCTGGTGTTTTATCAGGATTAATGACGATAGTGTAATTATCGCTTTGTAATTGGTGCATATGTGATTTGAATATTTTCAACAACTAGTTGTGCTCATTCAAAAGAGCATCTAGCTCGCTGACGATGCGCCTGGCATAAAGTGAATCAAGGTTATTATAATCACAACGTGCATTCACGCGATTGGCAAGTGCGCTTCCAGAATCCTCGCCGCCTATAAAGTAAATTTGTAAGAATTTATGTGGTTCGTTTGGCATTGGCAGCAGTGAGCCCATTTTATGATAAAATTGGCCTCTGATTTTGAATGTAGAATTGAATTGTTGACCATTTGTATTAGTATTTCGAACCATTTCTGTTGCTCCGAACGATGTCATTTGAAAGCATGAATTGAATCTTCGAATTGACTTCAGGAACACGTCAGAATCTGGATCCGTGCCGATAAGTAAGCCGTTCAATGGTTCAGGTGGTGTTTCAATTTCAGGTAGTTGCACTTTCCGACATTCCTTGTCCATAGCACCAATTACCACTTTTGAATGACCATAATATTCAATATCGGGCTCATACTGGAATGCTAGACGCAGGAATGAATCAGATATAAATGCTCGATGTACCTGTTGTCGTTGTTGGTAATTTGTTCTTCGTCTATTGGCTGTGAAACGGCGTGATTGTCGTTGTTCTAATCATCTGACTTTTTGTGACAATTGCGCCATTCTGACACGTGCATCAGTATTTTGTTGCTGGATTTGTACTTCTGCTCTTTCGGATCTGCTATTTCGCAAGTACCGAGCGTTACTTGTACTGCGGCTCAAATCAGCGCCTTTGCGTTTTCTTGGCATTGCTTATTGTTCAAAACATACATAAATAATAACCTATTTGACACGGCAAACGTTGTTTTGCCATATAAATAATTTCCTAGCTTACTAAGTGTAAGTATGTATGTATGCATGTTAAAATGTGTATATTTTGTATGTATGTAAGAATGTGGTAGGGAGTGAGAAAGAAAGGGGATAAAAAATAGATGTTGGCCGATTCTCATAGATACCGGATAAGCACAAAAAATTTCATCAAAATCGGTCAAGCCGTTTCGGAGGAGTATGACTTCGAAAACTGTGACACGAGAATTTTATATATATAGATTTATTAATTCTATGGTAAACTAGACTTAGCATATACTTAGCATATAAGCAGCCTGCTTACGTTGCTTTGCACCACGGCAAAGTTATTTTTCTGCTTTATTATTTTTAATAAAAAAAGTTTTCATTAATTCTGTATTATGGTACTGGTTACTAGGACCTCGATCTCAGTTAAGCCTTGAAAATAAAATACGGCTATACAAGGCTGTTCTTAAGCCAGTATGGACTTACGCGCTACAGCTATGGGGTACAGCCAGCAAATCAAACATAGAAATACTGCAGAAATATCAGTCCAAGACTCTCAGATCAATAACAGGCGCTTGTCGATATATGACCAACGTAGATATCCATAAAGATCTCCAAATACCCACCGTCATAGACGAGATTAAATCTTATACAAGTAGATATATCAATGTAGTCATGTAGCCTCATGACCATGAAAACGTTTTAGCATTAAGTCTATTAGATAACTCTACCACCACAAGACGTCTAAAAAGAACTCATGTCTTGGACCTGCCATATAGAGAAACAAATAGGTAGTTATTAATATGTAAATATATACATAGATATATGGATTGAGTTCACTGGAGCTTAAACCATCCGGCTATTATTACTCATATTTAGTCAATTTGCTTATTGCCTAGTCTAAGGCAGATTGCAAATAAAATATTAATTAATAAAAAAAAAAAAATATAATTTTTATCATTAATTAATTTTTTTTTTTTTTTTGGTTTTTTTATTTTTTTAATCATTATATCTTTTTAATCTATTCTTATGCACTGTTTGTTTTTTATTCTTACTATCTTTTACTACTATATTGTCGTTACCTTCTATAGTTTCTACGACAAATGGACCTAAATAGTTAGGGTCTAGCTTATGTCCTATCTCGTTTTTTAGCAAAACTTTATCTCCTACTTCTATATTTATTTCTGTTACTGACCTATCATAATATTTCTTATTTTTCGTCTTATGGTTTTCTAACATTATTCTTGCTCTTTTGTAGGCAATTTCTAGTCTAAATTTTTTTTCCTTAGCGTAATCGTCTATATTGTATATAGGATCTATTCTATCTATTTTGTTAAAATCTACGAATTGATTTGGTGGCCTTCCAAATACTAGTTCGTATGGACAGTATTCATGCACTGCCGAGGGTGTTGTGTTGTAGCAATAAGTGAAATATTGTATCCAAACATCCCAATCGGACTTATCTGCAGATACGTAAGAACGAATATATTCATTGAATCTTCTATGACTTCGTTCTATTGTCCCTAAGGTCTGGTGGTGATATGCTGTAGAAGTCAAATTTTTAATCTTCATGTACTTGCATATATTTGTTATAATCTGGTTTTTATACTCAGTTCCCATGTCCGAAATGAGTGTTTTCATTGGACCGTACTGAAGTATGAAATGTTCGAATATTGCTTTAGCTACATTACTTGCACTCTTGGATGCAACTGGGATAGCTACTAAGTATTTTGTAAGGTCGCATAGTAATGTGACAATATACTCATTTTTACCATCTGATTTTGGTAGCGGACCTATTGTGTCCACTATCATTCTATCAAAAGCCTTTTCTGGTGTTTCTGTTATTATCATTGGAGTTTTTGTATGTGTCGTAGTTTTTGACACTTGGCATTTATGACATCTACGTATGTACTCTTTGATATGGCGTCCCATATTTTTCCAATAGTAGTGTCTTTTAATTTTTGCCATTGTTCTGGTAATCCCTGTATGACCTCCTTGTATTGGATCGTCATGAAATGTAGACAGTATTGCTTGTTTTTCTTTTTCATTTTCATTATTTATTAGGGTCACCGACTGGAGTAGCGCTACTCTTAATGTTTTCAATATAATATTGCCCATATTTTTAAAAGAATCTATTGAAATAATTTCAAAGATCTTTTCGCTCGGTGCCACTTTGAGTTGGCTGATTTCAAGTATACCGGCTTGCATTTCAAGCCTTTGGAAGAACTGACCTAAGTCGAGAATTCCATTGGTGTACAAATCGCTAACATCAATTCTTGCTATAACTTTCTTTCCATGTTTCAATAAGCATTTGGATTCTGTTATTCGCAAGGTCACTACTTTCCGTACTTCGTCATTCTTGATGACTTCGTATTCGTTGGGCCTAGAAGCATTTTGAATACTTTGCCTTGGCAAAATTCATATTTTTTAGTTCGGATATAGTTATCCGCGATAGGGCGTCTGCCACAAAGTTGTCTTTTCTCTTTCAAATACTCTACTGTAAATTCATACTCTTTTAATTCTAGCCGTATGCGTGCTAATTTTGAATGGTTTGTTTGCACTGTGAAGTGCTTGCCATATATATATATGGTCGAAAATATGTTATTGGAACATAATTTGGGTACGTTAAATTTCGTGGTCTAAGTATAAACCAATCTTCTGAAGTACTGTAATCTAATTTGCAATTAAAAGTTTTTATGAAATCTAATCTTATTATTCCATCGCATTGGATTGCGAAATCTGAATGAAACAGATGAAATTCGTATGGAATAATATATTTATTATTTATTTTTATTAAGACTTAGGTTAATAGATTAAATTTTATATTTTTTTTTTCTTTTGAGTATTTGGAGGAACTTGCCCGTTTCCCTGTTCGCTTTGGGTAACTCGGACATTATTATTGTTTTGTCCTCGCTGAAATAGTACTGTGCTAGGACTTCCAGTCATTTCAGTGCTGCAATGGATATATTTACCCATTGCATCATTAAAAGCGACGAAGTTACCAGCTTTTAGCACGATTTTTAGCTTTTCGGTCTTGCTTGTTTGTTTCATGTTTAATAGTTTGTTTTTGATACGTCAGTGGGATGTTTGTAGCAAGATGTTGCTACTGAATTTCTTTTCTTTGTGTGTCTTTTTAGTTTTGTGGCTCTTCATCTGAATCTTCAATAGTTATAGATTCGGTGGTAGCCATGAATAGTCTATGTACCCATTCTGGTATGTCTTTTCTTTTTTCTCTTTTTACAAGTAGCCTGGTGTAGGCTGTCTTTATGGATATTTCCATAAGTTTTACAATTTTCTCCTCGAACTTACACTTGTTTGATATCCAGTACCGTATTTCCTTGTATTTATAATTTGTTTCTCCTGATTGTATCAGGAAATCAAGCAATGGTACGTATATCGCTAAATATTTTGTTTCTACCTTATTCATTTTGAAACCGTGAAGGTTTATAAAAAGAAACAAAATATTTTTTTTTTTTTAGATTCTGTCTAAATCGTTGGCACGGCTCATGTACCTTTTTCTTAATGTTCGCTTGTACATTAAATAAATTTTCATTAGTAAATTTATTACTGAAACTACTAGCAAAAGTAAGAGGATAATTTGTTGGGTCTCTAAGTGTGTAGTTGGATCTACAAATTCTATTACGTTCTGAACGTTGGCTGTACTATCCTTAATTTTTGAAGATTTTCCTCCCATTTTTGGGTTTCATAAAAAAATATTTAATCCTGAATAGTCTTGAAAGTTTTTATAATTAAAATTTTCATAAAAATGATTTTTAAATTTATTTAATTAGTTTGCGAAAATTATTTTATTCATATTAATTTTTATTAATATATTTTTTTTTTGTTTTTGATAAAAGGAAGAATTATTTTCTTTTCTCTGGCCCTTTTCGCGAATGTTCATGTAATAGTAAAAATTTCAATTTCATTTTATTTTATTTTGGACTTATAGATAAACATTTCGCGAAAAGTAAAAACAAATGCAAATGGTCAATAAATTTTTTACTTGACAAATTTTTACTTGATAACTGAGTTAATTATATGTATTTATTTTCAAAAATTATTACTTTGTATGTTTTGCTTTTCATTTTTTTTTGTCTATTAATTTAATGAAAATTTGTTCTTTAAAGAAAATCTTTTTTTTTTATATGTTTACATGTATCCCTGCCTATTTTTGTGTGTGGTTTTCAGGCCACACTCTGATTGGACAGCTTTTAATGCCGCACAATTTGACAATAATTTGTATAATTATTTAAAAAAAAAATATGCATCGCACTCAAAAAAAATGTGCGACGCAGCGCATAGTTATAATTATGGTGGGTGCTCTTTGTAGCGCTGTCGGTTCAAACTTTGCTGGCAAGGGCGTCATGGACTTCTGCAGGTGGCACGGGCTTCTCTGTTGGGGTACCGGTGCAGGTGGCACAGGCTTCTTAGGCTCTTCCGTTGGGGTACCGGTGCAGGTGGCACAGGCTTCTATGCTTGGGTACCGGGGCCAGTGGCACAGGTATACTCGCAGAACGGCGAATATAGTGGTCCCTTGCAGTCGTTGGGGCAAACTTTTTTCATTTTGGGGATTTCCTTAGCTGGTTGTGGCGTTTTCTTTATTATTGGCTTTGCCAAGTTTTGTATTTTAGAGTATGTTGATGGGGTACTGGTTGTGACTTTATTTTTCTTTTCTGCCATTGGCATTTTATAAACTCTACCTCAGCATGTAGTTTCACTGAGGCATTCCAATTGATTTCATTTGGGCTGTTTAGTAGCCTCAAAATTTCAGCTTTTCGCGCTTTCAGTTTATTTGTCACACCAGATTTTTTACCCATCACTCTATGCTGTTGTTTTTAGTTACTTGCTGTTGTTTTTAGTTTTGCTCATTTGTTTTCTTGGCATCATTAATTTTGTCTTTTAAGTTTTTTATTTACACCAACAACACCAACTTCTGCACTTGCACTTGGTTTATTTGCTGCCACTTATTTTTCCTTTTTGCTTTCTATTTTCCATCGTAGGTGTAGTGGGCGGACTGCCTACCACACATTGGCACATAGGCAAATGGAATCCCTCGAAGTAGCCCTCTTCTTGCTGGAGTTAGCATCTCCGGCGGCTGTTATTGCAGTGTTGCAGTGTGTGCGTTTTTTTTTTTTTTTTTTTTTTTTAATAATTAATAATAAATTTTTTTTTATTATTGTTCACTAAAACACACATTCTTGACACTTGTCACGGTCGCCATGTAAAAAGATGATTCGATGTGTTCTCTTTGACGGTATAAAACCGAATTTCTTTTATTGAAAAATAATTTCTCTGCTTAGCCTAAGAATTCTTAAGTATATAAGCATATATATAAAAGTATGAAAGAGAGAGAATGTAGTATGTACATATATGTTATACAATAAACAATTATGCAGACGTTGCAATTCGTCCGCATGGCCAGTCTACATGAGTGGCTGATCATATTTCGAGCTTGCTTATGTTTATGTATATGCAACACATATAGCATACACTAACATGTGTCGGCTATATGACCGTTTGCAATAAGAGAATACTCTATATTGTGTCGGTTACTATTATTATAAGCTTGCATATACTACACAATATCATTTGAGTCCAGAAACAGTGACAGTTCCTGTTTGTGCTTGGAAATGCCGTTTGCATTCCAGAGGCCTATATGTAGTGCTGACATTATTTATTATTGTCCTTAAGCTTTTGAATGAGCAAGTTTTGGTTTCGCAAAAGTTCCTGCTTGCAATTTTAAATGAACGTCAAGAAGTTTGTCATATTTTGGTTGAGCGAGATCAACAACATTTCAATCCCGTTGGGCTGCTGGCCTAGTACGGATGGACTTGGAGCCGCTTTAGATGGAATAATAACGGGATCTACTGTTGGAGTGGGATGTGAATTTCCATTGCTCGGCACACTTGCAAATGATGCTCCAGGGGTTGTTGTTGTTGGAGTTGCTGATGACCTGACAGCTCTTAAGAAGCATATACCTGGTGTGGTTTGCGAGGGAATAGGTGTCGGACCCTGGATACGAGCCGTAGATTCTTCGCATTGAGGCGAGCCTACCGTTCCTTACAGACAGGACATCCTCTGTAATTTGTGGTGTGATTTCTACCACAGTTGCTGCACTTCCTTGTATTGGCGTTTGGTTCATTGTCGGAACAGACACAGTCGTGTTGAATTTGTCCACAGCCAACGCAAACTGGGCGAAGACTGCAGAACGACTTTGTGTGGCCAAACTCCTGACACTTGTAGGGGATATGTCCTTTTTTTAATATTTTATATTTTAATATTTAATATTTAATATTTAATATTTAATATTTAATATTTAATATTTAATATTTAATATTTAATATTTAATATTTAATATTTAATATTTAATATTTAATATTTAATATTTAATATTTAATATTTAATATTTAATATTTAATATTTAATATTTAATATTTAATATTTAATATTTAATATTTAATATTTAATATTTAATATTTAATATTTAATATTTAATATTTAATATTTAATATTTAATATTTAATATTTAATATTTAATATTTAATATTTAATATTTAATATTTAATATTTAATATTTAATATTTAATATTTAATATTTAATATTTAATATTTAATATTTAATATTTAATATTTAATATTTAATATTTAATATTTAATATTTAATATTTAATATTTAATATTTAATATTTAATATTTAATATTTAATATTTAATATTTAATATTTAATATTTAATATTTAATATTTAATATTTAATATTTAATATTTAATATTTAATATTTAATATTTAATATTTAATATTTAATATTTAATATTTAATATTTAATATTTAATATTTAATATTTAATATTTAATATTTAATATTTAATATTTAATATTTAATATTTAATATTTAATATTTAATATTTAATATTTAATATTTAATATTTAATATTTAATATTTAATATTTAATATTTAATATTTAATATTTAATATTTAATATTTAATATTTAATATTTAATATTTAATATTTAATATTTAATATTTAATATTTAATATTTAATATTTAATATTTAATATTTAATATTTAATATTTAATATTTAATATTTAATATTTAATATTTAATATTTAATATTTAATATTTAATATTTAATATTTAATATTTAATATTTAATATTTAATATTTAATATTTAATATTTAATATTTAATATTTAATATTTAATATTTAATATTTAATATTTAATATTTAATATTTAATATTTAATATTTAATATTTAATATTTAATATTTAATATTTAATATTTAATATTTAATATTTAATATTTAATATTTAATATTTAATATTTAATATTTAATATTTAATATTTAATATTTAATATTTAATATTTAATATTTAATATTTAATATTTAATATTTAATATTTAATATTTAATATTTAATATTTAATATTTAATATTTAATATTTAATATTTAATATTTAATATTTAATATTTAATATTTAATATTTAATATTTAATATTTAATATTTAATATTTAATATTTAATATTTAATATTTAATATTTAATATTTAATATTTAATATTTAATATTTAATATTTAATATTTAATATTTAATATTTAATATTTAATATTTAATATTTAATATTTAATATTTAATATTTAATATTTAATATTTAATATTTAATATTTAATATTTAATATTTAATATTTAATATTTAATATTTAATATTTAATATTTAATATTTAATATTTAATATTTAATATTTAATATTTAATATTTAATATTTAATATTTAATATTTAATATTTAATATTTAATATTTAATATTTAATATTTAATATTTAATATTTAATATTTAATATTTAATATTTAATATTTAATATTTAATATTTAATATTTAATATTTAATATTTAATATTTAATATTTAATATTTAATATTTAATATTTAATATTTAATATTTAATATTTAATATTTAATATTTAATATTTAATATTTAATATTTAATATTTAATATTTAATATTTAATATTTAATATTTAATATTTAATATTTAATATTTAATATTTAATATTTAATATTTAATATTTAATATTTAATATTTAATATTTAATATTTAATATTAAATATTTAATATTTAATATTTAATATTTAATATTTAATATTTAATATTTAATATTTAATATTTAATATTTAATATTTAATATTTAATATTTAATATTTAATATTTAATATTTAATATTTAATATTTAATATTTAATATTTAATATTTAATATTTAATATTTAATATTTAATATTTAATATTTAATATTTAATATTTAATATTTAATATTTAATATTTAATATTTAATATTTAATATTTAATATTTAATATTTAATATTTAATATTTAATATTTAATATTTAATATTTAATATTTAATATTTAATATTTAATATTTAATATTAAATATTTAATATTTAATATTTAATATTTAATATTTAATATTTAATATTTAATATTTAATATTTAATTTTTAATATTTAATATTTAATATTTAATATTTAATATTTAATATTTAATATTTAATATTTAATATTTAATATTTAATATTTAATATTTAATATTTAATATTTAATATTTAATATTTAATATTTAATATTTAATATTTAATATTTAATATTTAATATTTAATATTTAATATTTAATATTTAATATTTAATATTTAATATTTAATATTTAATATTTAATATTTAATATTTAATATTTAATATTTAATATTTAATATTTAATATTTAATATTTAATATTTAATATTTAATATTTAATATTTAATATTTAATATTTAATATTTAATATTTAATATTTAATATTTAATATTTAATATTTAATATTTAATATTTAATATTTAATATTTAATATTTAATTATTGAATGCAGAGTTTATTAGAGACTAAAATTGAGTACATAGAAAATATATGCTGCAAGCATAAACAGCAACTTAACATAAAGAGGAACCAAAGATTGTCCGTTATAATTCGTGGAACGGACACCAATACAAAGCAATTAGAAATACATACACATACATTAACATACAGCGGTGTTCTCTCATACATTTTCAACACTCCTTCTCAACGCGATGTTTATCTACATTTCATTTCACATTTCAAGGATCTTATTTAAATACATCAAATTTAAAAACTTCATTTTAATCCCAACAGTTTAGCACATTTTACATGCTTGATTTTACAAAGGTTTTTAGTTAATACATCGGATATCATATCATTTGTTGGGACATACTTAATATCAATTATATTATTCTTATACAATTCTCTCACAAAATGATATTTGATCTCAATATGTTTACTTCGTGCATGAAACTTAGAATCTTTAGCAAGGTATTGTGCGCTTTGATTATCGCTATACATCATCATCGTTGGTGCTGTCCCGAAGCCCATCTCTTCGACCACACTGCCTCTTTAGTTGCTGTTGAAAGAGCTACGTACTCCGCTTCCTTACTACTGAGAGCCACCATGTTCTGCTTCTTTGACTCCCAAGAAACTGCTGCTCCAGCCATGAAGATTGCCCAGCCACTAAAGGATTTGCGATCATTGCTATCGCCAGCCCAATCTGCATCAACATAACAGTGGGCAGGTATGCCAGTTTTGGCATAATGTAAGCGCATATCTGCTGTGCCCTTCAGATATCTCAATACGCGCTTTGCAGCCACCATGTGCTCCGTGTGAGGGTCGGAGTTTCTCTGCGCCAGTTTCGCTACCGAATGTATTATATCTGGCCGTGTTGTCAGCCCCAAATATAAAAGCGACCCAATCAGCGATTGGTATCGTGTCTTGTCCACCGATGTGCAGCTAGTGTCATCGCATTTGGTTTGAAAACCAACTTCTAGTGGAGTAGCATTTGGTTTGCAGTCTTGCATACCGAATTCGTCTAACAGTCCTTCAATATACTGTTTGTGCCCAATTGCAACGCTACCGGTCTTCCCAATCCTCTCGATTTCCATACCAAGGAAATGCTGCAATTCGCCACCATCAACGACATCAAACTTTTCTCTTATTAGCTGCTTAATACGAGTGATGTCTTTTTCTCGGGTACATGCAAGTATAAAATCGTCAACATAAACAACAATAATATTAACATACCCATCAGTTTTGTTAGTGTAAATACAAGGTTCGCTTGGACAAGGTGCGAAGCCAATTTCTAACAAAACGCTATCAAGTTTCTGGTTCCACTCACGCCCACTTTGTTTTAGGCCATACAAAGATCTTTGCAGTTTAAGTACTCGCTTTGAATGTTCCAGATCAACAAACGCTTCGGGTTGTCGCATATATATGATGTCGTGTAGCTCACTATTGAGATACGCAGCTGAGACATCCATCTGGTGTAAATACATCCCTTTCTCGACGGCTAGCGCAATCACCATCCTGATAGATGAGTAACGCGCTACAGGAGAAAAGGTTTCTCCATAGCTAATGCCATATTGTTGAGCGCACCCCTTTGCGACTAATCGTGCCTTAAATCGCTCAACGTTGCCATACTGGTCACTTTTGGTGTTGTAGACCCACTTACATCCGATTGCCCGCTCACCAGCAGGTAGATCGACCAGATTCCATGTTTTTGTATCCCGCAAATGGTTATACTCCTTCTGCATCGCAGCTTTCCAGTCTTCTGCATACTTCGAATTCAATGCGTCTTTTACGTTGGTTGGAACCACAATATCCTTGGCAGAAAGGACATGCAATACATTATATTCTTTTCTTGGACGGCCTGGTTGCCCTGTGCGTAGTATTTTTGGTCTCCCTGGACCCCTTTTGGAACTTGCTTGCACGTTTTCAAAATCTTCGTCATCAGTTTGATGCTGCTCACGCTCCTCTAGATCTGGTTGCTCATCCTCTTGCTGTTCTTCATCTACGCAGTTTCTTTCCCACTGCACTGTGGGCTCAGAAATCAATATGTCTGTCGATTGTTCGCTTACCTTTGAAGCCTGTTGCTCTATGAATATAACGTCTCGAGCTACTGTGACGTTTCTTTTAACAGGGTTATACAGACGATATGCTTTGGTTGTTTCGGAGTACCCTACCATAATATGGTCCACGCCCTTTGGCAAAAACTTCTTTTTATGGGCTTCGTCCAATACAAATGCCTTGATGCCAAATACCTTTAGATGAAATACGCTTGGTTTTTTGCCATACCACTCTTCATATGGAGTTTTGTTACATAACGTGGAAGTTTCAGATCTATTGCGTAGGTACGCTGCAGTTGCTATTGCCTCACCCCAAAAGGATTCGCTTACACCTGCATGAATCATCATTTTACGGGCCATTTCAACCAGCGTTCTATTTGCGCGTTCCGCCACGCCATTCCGTTGCGGAGTGTGAGGTACTGTAAGCTGTCTTTTAATTCCGTTGGCCGACAAGAAGTTTTCAAATTCTCTACTTAGATATTCGCGCCCGTTATCGCTTCTTATCGCCTTTAATTGTCTTCCCGTTTGCTTCTCAGCCAATGCTTAAGCAAGTCTTTAAATTTCGCGAAGACCTCGTCTTTGGTTTTTAATGTGTATACCGACACATAACGCTTTTTGTCATCAATAAACGTTGCAAAATAACGTGCACCACCGTGTGACACCGTCAGTATGGATCCAATCCAATACCTTGTTCGATCGATTTTCCGATGCTTTTGGAAATGTTTTAACGCAAATTTTACTTTTGGCGCAAGTTTCACACACGAAATCATTTAAATTACACGCGCCCGCTTTCAAGCCATACACCATTTCATGGTTGATCATTTTATTTAAACTGTTAAAGTTTAAATGTCCAAACCGATTATGCCACTTTATCAGCTGATCTATATTTGTGTTAACCGCATAACACCTTTTAACGTTATTTTCAAACATAAACAAATCGTTTTTCTTTCTTGCAATCATTAACATGCCTTCTCTGTCTTTTACATAGGCTTTGTTTTTCTCGAAACTTACACTGAAACCATTTTCAGTTGCCTTTGACACCGATATGAAATTACATTGGAGGTCTTTCACATACAGCACATTAACTAATTTAATTGCATTATTTTGTCCGTGCAACAATACCGTACCGCATCCATCTGCCTGGATGTAATTTTCGCCCGCTAGTTTAATATTTTCTTTGTGTTCACTCATTTGTGTAAAAATCGATTTGTCCGAACACAAATGAGCTGTAGCTCCACTGTCCAAACACCACTCATTTTTTGAGATTTTGTTTTCATTTGCCGTAACCGCAAATACTGAGAACGCCTTTGCGTTTTTGTCCGTATATTTCTCACTCAATTTTTCACTCAGCTTGCCATTCATTTTGCCTCTCTTTTCTTTCGATCTACATTTTGCGGCAACATGCCCGAAACGGCCACACGACCAGCACTCAACATTTCTCATGTCTTTCTTTGGTCTTTCCTTCTTGTTGCTGTCCGATCGCGACACGAACATTTTCTGTTCAACTTTGTCGTTGACTAATTCCACGGTTTTGCGCCTCTCGCCTTCTTCTAATAATTTGATTTTGAGAGCATTCAACGGCGGCAACGAGTCGCGCGTCTCTATGGCGACTACAAATGTCTCAAAATCATCGTTTAAGCTTGCTAACATTATTATTGCAAGCATATCATCTGGCACCTCTTGCTGGATTTCACTCAATTTTTCCACCAAATTAGAAAAATGATTTAAATGTTCACGAATAGTTTCTGTATTCGACATTTTGAGATATAACAATTGTTTAAACAAATGTATTCTCCGCGCAGGCCCCGATGGCATGTGAATTTTAGCTAACTTTTGCCAGTCTTCACCTGAACTTTTACAATGCTTTACATGGTTTATTTGAGATGGCTTTATACTCAACAAAATACTTGCTAATGCCTTCTCATCTTTGCTATCATATATAGCCTTTTGCTCTTGCGAGTCACTTTCACTTTTTGTCAAACGACCACATGTCACTGACCACAGATCAGAATGTATTAGCAGACTTTTCATATTTAATATTTAATATTTAATATTTAATATTTAATATTTAATATTTAATATTTAATATTTAATATTTAATATTTAATATTTAATATTTAATATTTAATATTTAATATTTAATATTTAATATTTAATATTTAATATTTAATATTTAATATTTAATATTTAATATTTAATATTTAATATTTAATATTTAATATTTAATATTTAATATTTAATATTTAATATTTAATATTTAATATTTAATATTTAATATTTAATATTTAATATTTAATATTTAATATTTAATATTTAATATTTAATATTTAATATTTAATATTTAATATTTAATATTTAATATTTAATATTTAATATTTAATATTTAATATTTAATATTTAATATTTAATATTTAATATTTAATATTTAATATTTAATATTTAATATTTAATATTTAATATTTAATATTTAATATTTAATATTTAATATTTAATATTTAATATTTAATATTTAATATTTAATATTTAATATTTAATATTTAATATTTAATATTTAATATTTAATATTTAATATTTAATATTTAAATATATTAAATATTAAATATTAAATATTAAATATTAAATATTAAATATTAAATATTTAATATTTAATATTTAATATTTAATATTTAATATTTAATATTTAATATTTAATATTTAATATTTAATATTTAATATTTAATATTTAATATTTAATATTTAATATTTAATATTTAATATTTAATATTTAATATTTAATATTTAATATTTAATATTTAATATTTAATATTTAATATTTAATATTTAATATTTAATATTTAATATTTAATATTTAATATTTAATATTTAATATTTAATATTTAATATTTAATATTTAATATTTAATATTTAATATTTAATATTTAATATTTAATATTTAATATTTAATATTTAATATTTAATATTTAATATTTAATATTTAATATTTAATATTTAATATTTAATATTTAATATTTAATATTTAATATTTAATATTTAATATTTAATATTTAATATTTAATATTTAATATTTAATATTTAATATTTAATATTTAATATTTAATATTTAATATTTAATATTTAATATTTAATATTTAATATTTAATATTTAATATTTAATATTTAATATTTAATATTTAATATTTAATATTTAATATTTAATATTTAATATTTAATATTTAATATTTAATATTTAATATTTAATATTTAATATTTAATATTTAATATTTAATATTTAATATTTAATATTTAATATTTAATATTTAATATTTAATATTTAATATTTAATATTTAATATTTAATATTTAATATTTAATATTTAATATTTAATATTTAATATTTAATATTTAATATTTAATATTTAATATTTAATATTTAATATTTAATATTTAATATTTAATATTTAATATTTAATATTTAATTATTGAATGCAGAGTTTATTAGAGACTAAAATTGAGTACATAGAAAATATATGCTGCAAGCATAAACAGCAACTTAACATAAAGAGGAACCAAAGATTGTCCGTTATAATTCGTGGAACGGACACCAATACAAAGCAATTAGAAATACATACACATACATTAACATACAGCGGTGTTCTCTCATACATTTTCAACACTCCTTCTCAACGCGATGTTTATCTACATTTCATTTCACATTTCAAGGATCTTATTTAAATACATCAAATTTAAAAACTTCATTTTAATCCCAACAGTTTAGCACATTTTACATGCTTGATTTTACAAAGGTTTTTAGTTAATACATCGGATATCATATCATTTGTTGGGACATACTTAATATCAATTATATTATTCTTATACAATTCTCTCACAAAATGATATTTGATCTCAATATGTTTACTTCGTGCATGAAACTTAGAATCTTTAGCAAGGTATTGTGCGCTTTGATTATCGCTATACATCATCATCGTTGGTGCTGTCCCGAAGCCCATCTCTTCGACCACACTGCCTCTTTAGTTGCTGTTGAAAGAGCTACGTACTCCGCTTCCGTACTACTGAGAGCCACCATGTTCTGCTTCTTTAACTCCCAAGAAACTGCTGCTCCAGCCATGAAGATTGCCCAGCCACTAAAGGATTTGCGATCATTGCTATCGCCAGCCCAATCTACATCAACATAACAGTGGGCAGGTATGCCAGTTTTGGCATAATGTAAGCGCATATCTGCTGTGCCCTTCAGATATCTCAATACGCGCTTTGCAGCCACCATGTGCTCCGTGTGAGGGTCGGAGTTTCTCTGCGCCAGTTTCGCTACCGAATGTATTATATCTGGCCGTGTTGTCAGCCCCAAATATAAAAGCGACCCAATCAGCGATTGGTATCGTGTCTTGTCCACCGATGTGCAGCTAGTGTCATCGCATTTGGTTTGAAAACCAACTTCTAGTGGAGTAGCATTTGGTTTGCAGTCTTGCATACCGAATTCGTCTAACAGTCCTTCAATATACTGTTTGTGCCCAATTGCAACGCTACCGGTCTTCCCAATCCTCTCGATTTCCATACCAAGGAAATGCTGCAATTCGCCACCATCAACGACATCAAACTTTTCTCTTATTAGCTGCTTAATACGAGTGATGTCTTTTTCTCGGGTACATGCAAGTATAAAATCGTCAACATAAACAACAATAATATTAACATACCCATCAGTTTTGTTAGTGTAAATACAAGGTTCGCTTGGACAAGGTGCGAAGCCAATTTCTAACAAAACGCTATCAAGTTTCTGGTTCCACTCACGCCCACTTTGTTTTAGGCCATACAAAGATCTTTGCAGTTTAAGTACTCGCTTTGAATGTTCCAGATCAACAAACGCTTCGGGTTGTCGCATATATATGATGTCGTGTAGCTCACTATTGAGATACGCAGCTGAGACATCCATCTGGTGTAAATACATCCCTTTCTCGACGGCTAGCGCAATCACCATCCTGATAGATGAGTAACGCGCTACAGGAGAAAAGGTTTCTCCATAGCTAATGCCATATTGTTGAGCGCACCCCTTTGCGACTAATCGTGCCTTAAATCGCTCAACGTTGCCATACTGGTCACTTTTGGTGTTGTAGACCCACTTACATCCGATTGCCCGCTCACCAGCAGGTAGATCGACCAGATTCCATGTTTTTGTATCCCGCAAATGGTTATACTCCTTCTGCATCGCAGCTTTCCAGTCTTCTGCATACTTCGAATTCAATGCGTCTTTTACGTTGGTTGGAACCACAATATCCTTGGCAGAAAGGACATGCAATACATTATATTCTTTTCTTGGACGGCCTGGTTGCCCTGTGCGTAGTATTTTTGGTCTCCCTGGACCCCTTTTGGAACTTGCTTGCACGTTTTCAAAATCTTCGTCATCAGTTTGATGCTGCTCACGCTCCTCTAGATCTGGTTGCTCATCCTCTTGCTGTTCTTCATCTACGCAGTTGCTTTCCCACTGCACTGTGGGCTCAGAAATCAATATGTCTGTCGATTGTTCGCTTACCTTTGAAGCCTGTTGCTCTATGAATATAACGTCTCGAGCTACTGTGACGTTTCTTTTAACAGGGTTATACAGACGATATGCTTTGGTTGTTTCGGAGTACCCTACCATAATATGGTCCACGCCCTTTGGCAAAAACTTCTTTTTATGGGCTTCGTCCAATACAAATGCCTTGATGCCAAATACCTTTAGATGAAATACGCTTGGTTTTTTGCCATACCACTCTTCATATGGAGTTTTGTTACATAACGTGGAAGTTTCAGATCTATTGCGTAGGTACGCTGCAGTTGCTATTGCCTCACCCCAAAAGGATTCGCTTACACCTGCATGAATCATCATTCTACGGGCCATTTCAACCAGCGTTCTATTTGCGCGTTCCGCCACGCCATTCTGTTGCGGAGTGTGAGGTACTGTAAGCTGTCTTTTAATTCCGTTGGCCGACAAGAAGTTTTCAAATTCTCTACTTAGATATTCGCGCCCGTTATCGCTTCTTATCGCCTTTAATTGTCTTCCCGTTTGCTTCTCTTTGGTTTTTAATGTGTATACCGACACATAACGCGTTTTGTCATCAATAAACGTTGCAAAATAACGTGCACCACCGTGTGACACCGTCAGTATGGATCCAATCCAATACCTTGTTCGATCGATTTTCCGATGCTTTTGGAAATGTTTTAACGCAAATTTTACTTTTGGCGCAAGTTTCACACACGAAATCATTTAAATTACACGCGCCCGCTTTCAAGCCATACACCATTTCATGGTTGATCATTTTATTTAAACTGTTAAAGTTTAAATGTCCAAACCGATTATGCCACTTTATCAGCTGATCTATATTTGTGTTAACCGCATAACACCTTTTAACGTTATTTTCAAACATAAACAAATCGTTTTTCTTTCTTGCAATCATTAACATGCCTTCTCTGTCTTTTACATAGGCTTTGTTTTTCTCGAAACTTACACTGAAACCATTTTCAGTTGCCTTTGACACCGATATGAAATTACATTGGAGGTCTTTCACATACAGCACATTAACTAATTTAATTGCATTATTTTGTCCGTGCAACAATACCGTACCGCATCCATCTGCCTGGATGTAATTTTCGCCCGCTAGTTTAATATTTTCTTTGTGTTCACTCATTTGTGTAAAAAGCGATTTGTCCGAACACAAATGAGCTGTAGCTCCACTGTCCAAACACCACTCATTTTTTGAGATTTTGTTTTCATTTGCCGTAACCGCAAATACTGAGAACGCCTTTGCGTTTTTGTCCGTATAATTCTCACTCAATTTTTCACTCAGCTTGCCATTCATTTTGCCTCTCTTTTCTTTCGATCTACATTTTGCGGCAACATGCCCGAAACGGCCACACGACCAGCACTCAACATTTCTCATGTCTTTCTTTGGTCTTTCCTTCTTGTTGCTGTCCGATCGCGACACGAACATTTTCTGTTCAACTTTGTCGTTGACTAATTCCACGGTTTTGCGCCTCTCGCCTTCTTCTAATAATTTGATTTTGAGAGCATTCAACGGCGGCAACGAGTCGCGCGTCTCTATGGCGACTACAAATGTCTCAAAATCATCGTTTAAGCTTGCTAACATTATTATTGCAAGCATATCATCTGGCACCTCTTGCTGGATTTCACTCAATTTTTCCACCAAATTAGAAAAATGATTTAAATGTTCACGAATAGTTTCTGTATTCGACATTTTGAGATATAACAATTGTTTAAACAAATGTATTCTCCGCGCAGGCCCCGATGGCATGTGAATTTTAGCTAACTTTTGCCAGGCTTCACCTGAACTTTTACAATGCTTTACATGGTTTATTTGAGATGGCTTTATACTCAACAAAATACTTGCTAATGCCTTCTCATCTTTGCTATCATATATAGCCTTTTGCTCTTGCGAGTCACTTTCACTTTTTGTCAAACGACCACATGTCACTGACCACAGATCAGAATGTATTAGCAGACTTTTCATATTTAATATTTAATATTTAATATTTAATATTTAATATTTAATATTTAATATTTAATATTTAATATTTAATATTTAATATTTAATATTTAATATTTAATATTTAATATTTAATATTTAATATTTAATATTTAATATTTAATATTTAATATTTAATATTTAATATTTAATATTTAATATTTAATATTTAATATTTAATATTTAATATTTAATATTTAATATTTAATATTTAATATTTAATATTTAATATTTAATATTTAATATTTAATATTTAATATTTAATATTTAATATTTAATATTTAATATTTAATATTTAATATTTAATATTTAATATTTAATATTTAATATTTAATATTTAATATTTAATATTTAATATTTAATATTTAATATTTAATATTTAATATTTAATATTTAATATTTAATATTTAATATTTAATATTTAATATTTAATATTTAATATTTAATATTTAATATTTAATATTTAATATTTAATATTTAATATTTAATATTTAATATTTAATATTTAATATTTAATATTTAATATTTAATATTTAATATTTAATATTTAATATTTAATATTTAATATTTAATATTTAATATTTAATATTTAATATTTAATATTTAATATTTAATATTTAATATTTAATATTTAATATTTAATATTTAATATTAAATATTAAATATTTAATATTTAATATTTAATATTTAATATTTAATATTTAATATTTAATATTTAATATTTAATATTTAATATTTAATATTTAATATTTAATATTTAATATTTAATATTTAATATTTAATATTTAATATTTAATATTTAATATTTAATATTTAATATTTAATATTTAATATTTAATATTTAATATTTAATATTTAATATTTAATATTTAATATTTAATATTTAATATTTAATATTTAATATTTAATATTTAATATTTAATATTTAATATTTAATATTTAATATTTAATATTTAATATTTAATATTTAATATTTAATATTTAATATTTAATATTTAATATTTAATATTTAATATTTAATATTTAATATTTAATATTTAATATTTAATATTTAATATTTAATATTTAATATTTAATATTTAATATTTAATATTTAATATTTAATATTTAATATTTAATATTTAATATTTAATATTTAATATTTAATATTTAATATTTAATATTTAATATTTAATATTTAATATTTAATATTTAATATTTAATATTTAATATTTAATATTTAATATTTAATATTTAATATTTAATATTTAATATTTAATATTTAATATTTAATATTTAATATTTAATATTTAATATTTAATATTTAATATTTAATATTTAATATTTAATATTTAATATTTAATATTTAATATTTAATATTTAATATTTAATATTTAATATTTAATATTTAATATTTAATATTTAATATTTAATATTTAATATTTAATATTTAATATTTAATATTTAATATTTAATATTTAATATTTAATATTTAATATTTAATATTTAATATTTAATATTTAATATTTAATATTTAATATTTAATATTTAATATTTAATATTTAATATTTAATATTTAATATTTAATATTTAATATTTAATATTTAATATTTAATATTTAATATTTAATATTTAATATTTAATATTTAATATTTAATATTTAATATTTAATATTTAATATTTAATATTTAATATTTAATATTTAATATTTAATATTTAATATTTAATATTTAATATTTAATATTTAATATTTAATATTTAATATTTAATATTTAATATTTAATATTTAATATTTAATATTTAATATTTAATATTTAATATTTAATATTTAATATTTAATATTTAATATTTAATATTTAATATTTAATATTTAATATTTAATATTTAATATTTAATATTTAATATTTAATATTTAATATTTAATATTTAATATTTAATATTTAATATTTAATATTTAATATTTAATATTTAATATTTAATATTTAATATTTAATATTTAATATTTAATATTTAATATTTAATATTTAATATTTAATATTTAATATTTAATATTTAATATTTAATATTTAATATTTAATATTTAATATTTAATATTTAATATTTAATATTTAATATTTAATATTTAATATTTAATATTTAATATTTAATATTTAATATTTAATATTTAATATTTAATATTTAATATTTAATATTTAATATTTAATATTTAATATTTAATATTTAATATTTAATATTTAATATTTAATATTTAATATTTAATATTTAATATTTAATATTTAATATTTAATATTTAATATTTAATATTTAATATTTAATATTTAATATTTAATATTTAATATTTAATATTTAATATTTAATATTTAATATTTAATATTTAATATTTAATATTTAATATTTAATATTTAATATTTAATATTTAATATTTAATATTTAATATTTAATATTTAATATTTAATATTTAATATTTAATATTTAATATTTAATATTTAATATTTAATATTTAATATTTAATATTTAATATTTAATATTTAATATTTAATATTTAATATTTAATATTTAATATTTAATATTTAATATTTAATATTTAATATTTAATATTTAATATTTAATATTTAATATTTAATATTTAATATTTAATATTTAATATTTAATATTTAATATTTAATATTTAATATTTAATATTTAATATTTAATATTTAATTATTGAATGCAGAGTTTATTAGAGACTAAAATTGAGTACATAGAAAATATATGCTGCAAGCATAAACAGCAACTTAACATAAAGAGGAACCAAAGATTGTCCGTTATAATTCGTGGAACGGACACCAATACAAAGCAATTAGAAATACATACACATACATTAACATACAGCGGTGTTCTCTCATACATTTTCAACACTCCTTCTCAACGCGATGTTTATCTACATTTCATTTCACATTTCAAGGATCTTATTTAAATACATCAAATTTAAAAACTTCATTTTAATCCCAACAGTTTAGCACATTTTACATGCTTGATTTTACAAAGGTTTTTAGTTAATACATCGGATATCATATCATTTGTTGGGACATACTTAATATCAATTATATTATTCTTATACAATTCTCTCACAAAATGATATTTGATCTCAATATGTTTACTTCGTGCATGAAACTTAGAATCTTTAGCAAGGTATTGTGCGCTTTGATTATCGCTATACATCATCATCAGCCCATCTCTTCGACCAGTTTGCGCACATACACTGCCTCTTTAGTTGCTGTTGAAAGAGCTACGTACTCCGCTTCCGTACTACTGAGAGCCACCATGTTCTGCTTCTTTAACTCCCAAGAAACTGCTGCTCCAGCCATGAAGATTGCCCAGCCACTAAAGGATTTGCGATCATTGCTATCGCCAGCCCAATCTGCATCAACATAACAGTGGGCAGGTATGCCAGTTTTGGCATAATGTAAGCGCATATCTGCTGTGCCCTTCAGATATCTCAATACGCGCTTTGCAGCCACCATGTGCTCCGTGTGAGGGTCGGAGTTTCTCTGCGCCAGTTTCGCTACCGAATGTATTATATCTGGCCGTGTTGTCAGCCCCAAATATAAAAGCGACCCAATCAGCGATTGGTATCGTGTCTTGTCCACCGATGTGCAGCTAGTGTCATCGCATTTGGTTTGAAAACCAACTTCTAGTGGAGTAGCATTTGGTTTGCAGTCTTGCATACCGAATTCGTCTAACAGTCCTTCAATATACTGTTTGTGCCCAATTGCAACGCTACCGGTCTTCCCAATCCTCTCGATTTCCATACCAAGGAAATGCTGCAATTCGCCACCATCAACGACATCAAACTTTTCTCTTATTAGCTGCTTAATACGAGTGATGTCTTTTTCTCGGGTACATGCAAGTATAAAATCGTCAACATAAACAACAATAATATTAACATACCCATCAGTTTTGTTAGTGTAAATACAAGGTTCGCTTGGACAAGGTGCGAAGCCAATTTCTAACAAAACGCTATCAAGTTTCTGGTTCCACTCACGCCCACTTTGTTTTAGGACATACAAAGATCTTTGCAGTTTAAGTACTCGCTTTGAATGTTCCAGATCAACAAACGCTTCGGGTTGTCGCATATATATGATGTCGTGTAGCTCACTATTGAGATACGCAGCTGAGACATCCATCTGGTGTAAATACATCCCTTTCTCGACGGCTAGCGCAATCACCATCCTGATAGATGAGTAACGCGCTACAGGAGAAAAGGTTTCTCCATAGCTAATGCCATATTGTTGAGCGCACCCCTTTGCGACTAATCGTGCCTTAAATCGCTCAACGTTGCCATACTGGTCACTTTTGGTGTTGTAGACCCACTTACATCCGATTGCCCGCTCACCAGCAGGTAGATCGACCAGATTCCATGTTTTTGTATCCCGCAAATGGTTATACTCCTTCTGCATCGCAGCTTTCCAGTCTTCTGCATACTTCGAATTCAATGCGTCTTTTACGTTGGTTGGAACCACAATATCCTTGGCAGAAAGGACATGCAATACATTATATTCTTTTCTTGGACGGCCTGGTTGCCCTGTGCGTAGTATTTTTGGTCTCCCTGGACCCCTTTTGGAACTTGCTTGCACGTTTTCAAAATCTTCGTCATCAGTTTGATGCTGCTCACGCTCCTCTAGATCTGGTTGCTCATCCTCTTGCTGTTCTTCATCTACGCAGTTTCTTTCCCACTGCACTGTGGGCTCAGAAATCAATATGTCTGTCGATTGTTCGCTTACCTTTGAAGCCTGTTGCTCTATGAATATAACGTCTCGAGCTACTGTGACGTTTCTTTTAACAGGGTTATACAGACGATATGCTTTGGTTGTTTCGGAGTACCCTACCATAATATGGTCCACGCCCTTTGGCAAAAACTTCTTTTTACGGGCTTCGTCCAATACAAATGCCTTGATGCCAAATACCTTTAGATGAAATACGCTTGGTTTTTTGCCATACCACTCTTCATATGGAGTTTTGTTACATAACGTGGAAGTTTCAGATCTATTGCGTAGGTACGCTGCAGTTGCTATTGCCTCACCCCAAAAGGATTCGCTTACACCTGCATGAATCATCATTTTACGGGCCATTTCAACCAGCGTTCTATTTGCGCGTTCCGCCACGCCATTCTGTTGCGGAGTGTGAGGTACTGTAAGCTGTCTTTTAATTCCGTTGGCCGACAAGAAGTTTTCAAATTCTCTACTTAGATATTCGCGCCCGTTATCGCTTCTTATCGCCTTTAATTGTCTTCCCGTTTGCTTCTCAGCCAATGCTTTAAAGTCTTTAAATTTCGCGAAGACCTCGTCTTTGGTTTTTAATGTGTATACCGACACATAACGCTTTTTGTCATCAATAAACGTTGCAAAATAACGTGCACCACCGTGTGACACCGTCAGTATGGATCCAATCCAATACCTTGTTCGATCGATTTTCCGATGCTTTTGGAAATGTTTTAACGCAAATTTTACTTTTGGCGCAAGTTTCACACACGAAATCATTTAAATTACACGCGCCCGCTTTCAAGCCATACACCATTTCATGGTTGATCATTTTATTTAAACTGTTAAAGTTTAAATGTCCAAACCGATTATGCCACTTTATCAGCTGATCTATATTTGTGTTAACCGCATAACACCTTTTAACGTTATTTTCAAACATAAACAAATCGTTTTTCTTTCTTGCAATCATTAACATGCCTTCTCTGTCTTTTACATAGGCTTTGTTTTTCTCGAAACTTACACTGAAACCATTTTCAGTTGCCTTTGACACCGATATGAAATTACATTGGAGGTCTTTCACATACAGCACATTAACTAATTTAATTGCATTATTTTGTCCGTGCAACAATACCGTACCGCATCCATCTGCCTGGATGTAATTTTCGCCCGCTAGTTTAATATTTTCTTTGTGTTCACTCATTTGTGTAAAAAGCGATTTGTCCGAACACAAATGAGCTGTAGCTCCACTGTCCAAACACCACTCATTTTTTGAGATTTTGTTTTCATTTGCCGTAACCGCAAATACTGAGAACGCCTTTGCGTTTTTGTCCGTATAATTCTCACTCAATTTTTCACTCAGCTTGCCATTCATTTTGCCTCTCTTTTCTTTCGATCTGCATTTTGCGGCAACATGCCCGAAACGGCCACACGACCAGCACTCAACATTTTTCATGTCTTTCTTTGGTCTTTCCTTCTTGTTGCTGTCCGATCGCGACACGAACATTTTCTGTTCAACTTTGTCGTTGACTAATTCCACGGTTTTGCGCCTCTCGCCTTCTTCTAATAATTTGATTTTGAGAGCATTCAACGGCGGCAACGAGTCGCGCGTCTCTATGGCGACTACAAATGTCTCAAAATCATCGTTTAAGCTTGCTAACATTATTATTGCAAGCATATCATCTGGCACCTCTTGCTGGATTTCACTCAATTTTTCCACCAAATTAGAAAAATGATTTAAATGTTCACGAATAGTTTCTGTATTCGACATTTTGAGATATAACAATTGTTTAAACAAATGTATTCTCCGCGCAGGCCCCGATGGCATGTGAATTTCAGCTAACTTTTGCCAGGCTTCACCTGAACTTTTACAATGCTTTACATGGTTTATTTGAGATGGCTTTATACTCAACAAAATACTTGCTAATGCCTTCTCATCTTTGCTATCATATATAGCCTTTTGCTCTTGCGAGTCACTTTCACTTTTTGTCAAACGACCACATGTCACTGACCACAGATCAGAATGTATTAGCAGACTTTTCATCTGCACTGACCAAACACTATAGTTTTCACTATCAAATTTTTCAATTGCGAACTCATTTTCGCCCGAGTCTCTAAAGTCAATTATTTCACAATAAAAATTCCCATAATCATATCATTTGTTGGGACATACTTAATATCAATTATATTATTCTTATACAATTCTCTCACAAAATGATATTTGATCTCAATATGTTTACTTCGTGCATGAAACTTAGAATCTTTAGCAAGGTATTGTGCGCTTTGATTATCGCTATACATCATCATCGTTGGTGCTGTCCCGAAGCCCATCTCTTCGACCACACTGCCTCTTTAGTTGCTGTTGAAAGAGCTACGTACTCCGCTTCCGTACTACTGAGAGCCACCATGTTCTGCTTCTTTGACTCCCAAGAAACTGCTGCTCCAGCCATGAAGATTGCCCAGCCACTAAAGGATTTGCGATCATTGCTATCGCCAGCCCAATCTGCATCAACATAACAGTGGGCAGGTATGCCAGTTTTGGCATAATGTAAGCGCATATCTGCTGTGCCCTTCAGATATCTCAATACGCGCTTTGCAGCCACCATGTGCTCCGTGTGAGGGTCGGAGTTTCTCTGCGCCAGTTTCGCTACCGAATGTATTATATCTGGCCGTGTTGTCAGCCCCAAATATAAAAGCGACCCAATCAGCGATTGGTATCGTGTCTTGTCCACCGATGTGCAGCTAGTGTCATCGCATTTGGTTTGAAAACCAACTTCTAGTGGAGTAGCATTTGGTTTGCAGTCTTGCATACCGAATTCGTCTAACAGTCCTTCAATATACTGTTTGTGCCCAATTGCAACGCTACCGGTCTTCCCAATCCTCTCGATTTCCATACCAAGGAAATGCTGCAATTCGCCACCATCAACGACATCAAACTTTTCTCTTATTAGCTGCTTAATACGAGTGATGCCTTTTTCTCGGGTACATGCAAGTATAAAATCGTCAACATAAACAACAATAATATTAACATACCCATCAGTTTTGTTAGTGTAAATACAAGGTTCGCTTGGACAAGGTGCGAAGCCAATTTCTAACAAAACGCTATCAAGTTTCTGGTTCCACTCACGCCCACTTTGTTTTAGGACATACAAAGATCTTTGCAGTTTAAGTACTCGCTTTGAATGTTCCAGATCAACAAACGCTTCGGGTTGTCGCATATATATGATGTCGTGTAGCTCACTATTGAGATACGCAGCTGAGACATCCATCTGGTGTAAATACATCCCTTTCTCGACGGCTAGCGCAATCACCATCCTGATAGATGAGTAACGCGCTACAGGAGAAAAGGTTTCTCCATAGCTAATGCCATATTGTTGAGCGCACCCCTTTGCGACTAATCGTGCCTTAAATCGCTCAACGTTGCCATACTGGTCACTTTTGGTGTTGTAGACCCACTTACATCCGATTGCCCGCTCACCAGCAGGTAGATCGACCAGATTCCATGTTTTTGTATCCCGCAAATGGTTATACTCCTTCTGCATCGCAGCTTTCCAGTCTTCTGCATACTTCGAATTCAATGCGTCTTTTACGTTGGTTGGAACCACAATATCCTTGGCAGAAAGGACATGCAATACATTATATTCTTTTCTTGGACGGCCTGGTTGCCCTGTGCGTAGTATTTTTGGTCTCCCTGGACCCCTTTTGGAACTTGCTTGCACGTTTTCAAAATCTTCGTCATCAGTTTGATGCTGCTCACGCTCCTCTAGATCTGGTTGCTCATCCTCTTGCTGTTCTTCATCTACGCAGTTGCTTTCCCACTGCACTGTGGGCTCAGAAATCAATATGTCTGTCGATTGTTCGCTTACCTTTGAAGCCTGTTGCTCTATGAATATAACGTCTCGAGCTACTGTGACGTTTCTTTTAACAGGGTTATACAGACGATATGCTTTGGTTGTTTCGGAGTACCCTACCATAATATGGTCCACGCCCTTTGGCAAAAACTTCTTTTTATGGGCTTCGTCCAATACAAATGCCTTGATGCCAAATACCTTTAGATGAAATACGCTTGGTTTTTTGCCATACCACTCTTCATATGGAGTTTTGTTACATAACGTGGAAGTTTCAGATCTATTGCGTAGGTACGCTGCAGTTGCTATTGCCTCACCCCAAAAGGATTCGCTTACACCTGCATGAATCATCATTCTACGGGCCATTTCAACCAGCGTTCTATTTGCGCGTTCCGCCACGCCATTCTGTTGCGGAGTGTGAGGTACTGTAAGCTGTCTTTTAATTCCGTTGGCCGACAAGAAGTTTTCAAATTCTCTACTTAGATATTCGCGCCCGTTATCGCTTCTTATCGCCTTTAATTGTCTTCCCGTTTGCTTCTCAGCCAATGCTTTAAAGTCTTTAAATTTCGCGAAGACCTCGTCTTTGGTTTTTAATGTGTATACCGACACATAACGCGTTTTGTCATCAATAAACGTTGCAAAATAACGTGCACCACCGTGTGACACCGTCAGTATGGATCCAATCCAATACCTTGTTCGATCGATTTTCCGATGCTTTTGGAAATGTTTTAACGCAAATTTTACTTTTGGCGCAAGTTTCACACACGAAATCATTTAAATTACACGCGCCCGCTTTCAAGCCATACACCATTTCATGGTTGATCATTTTATTTAAACTGTTAAAGTTTAAATGTCCAAACCGATTATGCCACTTTATCAGCTGATCTATATTTGTGTTAACCGCATAACACCTTTTAACGTTATTTTCAAACATAAACAAATCGTTTTTCTTTCTTGCAATCATTAACATGCCTTCTCTGTCTTTTACATAGGCTTTGTTTTTCTCGAAACTTACACTGAAACCATTTTCAGTTGCCTTTGACACCGATATGAAATTACATTGGAGGTCTTTCACATACAGCACATTAACTAATTTAATTGCATTATTTTGTCCGTGCAACAATACCGTACCGCATCCATCTGCCTGGATGTAATTTTCGCCCGCTAGTTTAATATTTTCTTTGTGTTCACTCATTTGTGTAAAAAGCGATTTGTCCGAACACAAATGAGCTGTAGCTCCACTGTCCAAACACCACTCATTTTTTGAGATTTTGTTTTCATTTGCCGTAACCGCAAATACTGAGAACGCCTTTGCGTTTTTGTCCGTATAATTCTCACTCAATTTTTCACTCAGCTTGCCATTCATTTTGCCTCTCTTTTCTTTCGATCTACATTTTGCGGCAACATGCCCGAAACGGCCACACGACCAGCACTCAACATTTCTCATGTCTTTCTTTGGTCTTTCCTTCTTGTTGCTGTCCGATCGCGACACGAACATTTTCTGTTCAACTTTGTCGTTGACTAATTCCACGGTTTTGCGCCTCTCGCCTTCTTCTAATAATTTGATTTTGAGAGCATTCAACGGCGGCAACGAGTCGCGCGTCTCTATGGCGACTACAAATGTCTCAAAATCATCGTTTAAGCTTGCTAACATTATTATTGCAAGCATATCATCTGGCACCTCTTGCTGGATTTCACTCAATTTTTCCACCAAATTAGAAAAATGATTTAAATGTTCACGAATAGTTTCTGTATTCGACATTTTGAGATATAACAATTGTTTAAACAAATGTATTCTCCGCGCAGGCCCCGATGGCATGTGAATTTCAGCTAACTTTTGCCAGGCTTCACCTGAACTTTTACAATGCTTTACATGGTTTATTTGAGATGGCTTTATACTCAACAAAATACTTGCTAATGCCTTCTCATCTTTGCTATCATATATAGCCTTTTGCTCTTGCGAGTCACTTTCACTTTTTGTCAAACGACCACATGTCACTGACCACAGATCAGAATGTATTAGCAGACTTTTCATCTGCACTGACCAAACACTATAGTTTTCACTATCAAATTTTTCAATTGCGAACTCATTTTCGCCCGAGTCTCTAAAGTCAATTATTTCACAATAAAAATTCCCATAATCATATCATTTGTTGGGACATACTTAATATCAATTATATTATTCTTATACAATTCTCTCACAAAATGATATTTGATCTCAATATGTTTACTTCGTGCATGAAACTTAGAATCTTTAGCAAGGTATTGTGCGCTTTGATTATCGCTATACATCATCATCGTTGGTGCTGTCCCGAAGCCCATCTCTTCGACCACACTGCCTCTTTAGTTGCTGTTGAAAGAGCTACGTACTCCGCTTCCGTACTACTGAGAGCCACCATGTTCTGCTTCTTTGACTCCCAAGAAACTGCTGCTCCAGCCATGAAGATTGCCCAGCCACTAAAGGATTTGCGATCATTGCTATCGCCAGCCCAATCTGCATCAACATAACAGTGGGCAGGTATGCCAGTTTTGGCATAATGTAAGCGCATATCTGCTGTGCCCTTCAGATATCTCAATACGCGCTTTGCAGCCACCATGTGCTCCGTGTGAGGGTCGGAGTTTCTCTGCGCCAGTTTCGCTACCGAATGTATTATATCTGGCCGTGTTGTCAGCCCCAAATATAAAAGCGACCCAATCAGCGATTGGTATCGTGTCTTGTCCACCGATGTGCAGCTAGTGTCATCGCATTTGGTTTGAAAACCAACTTCTAGTGGAGTAGCATTTGGTTTGCAGTCTTGCATACCGAATTCGTCTAACAGTCCTTCAATATACTGTTTGTGCCCAATTGCAACGCTACCGGTCTTCCCAATCCTCTCGATTTCCATACCAAGGAAATGCTGCAATTCGCCACCATCAACGACATCAAACTTTTCTCTTATTAGCTGCTTAATACGAGTGATGTCTTTTTCTCGGGTACATGCAAGTATAAAATCGTCAACATAAACAACAATAATATTAACATACCCATCAGTTTTGTTAGTGTAAATACAAGGTTCGCTTGGACAAGGTGCGAAGCCAATTTCTAACAAAACGCTATCAAGTTTCTGGTTCCACTCACGCCCACTTTGTTTTAGGACATACAAAGATCTTTGCAGTTTAAGTACTCGCTTTGAATGTTCCAGATCAACAAACGCTTCGGGTTGTCGCATATATATGATGTCGTGTAGCTCACTATTGAGATACGCAGCTGAGACATCCATCTGGTGTAAATACATCCCTTTCTCGACGGCTAGCGCAATCACCATCCTGATAGATGAGTAACGCGCTACAGGAGAAAAGGTTTCTCCATAGCTAATGCCATATTGTTGAGCGCACCCCTTTGCGACTAATCGTGCCTTAAATCGCTCAACGTTGCCATACTGGTCACTTTTGGTGTTGTAGACCCACTTACATCCGATTGCCCGCTCACCAGCAGGTAGATCGACCAGATTCCATGTTTTTGTATCCCGCAAATGGTTATACTCCTTCTGCATCGCAGCTTTCCAGTCTTCTGCATACTTCGAATTCAATGCGTCTTTTACGTTGGTTGGAACCACAATATCCTTGGCAGAAAGGACATGCAATACATTATATTCTTTTCTTGGACGGCCTGGTTGCCCTGTGCGTAGTATTTTTGGTCTCCCTGGACCCCTTTTGGAACTTGCTTGCACGTTTTCAAAATCTTCGTCATCAGTTTGATGCTGCTCACGCTCCTCTAGATCTGGTTGCTCATCCTCTTGCTGTTCTTCATCTACGCAGTTGCTTTCCCACTGCACTGTGGGCTCAGAAATCAATATGTCTGTCGATTGTTCGCTTACCTTTGAAGCCTGTTGCTCTATGAATATAACGTCTCGAGCTACTGTGACGTTTCTTTTAACAGGGTTATACAGACGATATGCTTTGGTTGTTTCGGAGTACCCTACCATAATATGGTCCACGCCCTTTGGCAAAAACTTCTTTTTATGGGCTTCGTCCAATACAAATGCCTTGATGCCAAATACCTTTAGATGAAATACGCTTGGTTTTTTGCCATACCACTCTTCATATGGAGTTTTGTTACATAACGTGGAAGTTTCAGATCTATTGCGTAGGTACGCTGCAGTTGCTATTGCCTCACCCCAAAAGGATTCGCTTACACCTGCATGAATCATCATTCTACGGGCCATTTCAACCAGCGTTCTATTTGCGCGTTCCGCCACGCCATTCTGTTGCGGAGTGTGAGGTACTGTAAGCTGTCTTTTAATTCCGTTGGCCGACAAGAAGTTTTCAAATTCTCTACTTAGATATTCGCGCCCGTTATCGCTTCTTATCGCCTTTAATTGTCTTCCCGTTTGCTTCTCAGCCAATGCTTTAAAGTCTTTAAATTTCGCGAAGACCTCGTCTTTGGTTTTTAATGTGTATACCGACACATAACGCGTTTTGTCATCAATAAACGTTGCAAAATAACGTGCACCACCGTGTGACACCGTCAGTATGGATCCAATCCAATACCTTGTTCGATCGATTTTCCGATGCTTTTGGAAATGTTTTAACGCAAATTTTACTTTTGGCGCAAGTTTCACACACGAAATCATTTAAATTACACGCGCCCGCTTTCAAGCCATACACCATTTCATGGTTGATCATTTTATTTAAACTGTTAAAGTTTAAATGTCCAAACCGATTATGCCACTTTATCAGCTGATCTATATTTGTGTTAACCGCATAACACCTTTTAACGTTATTTTCAAACATAAACAAATCGTTTTTCTTTCTTGCAATCATTAACATGCCTTCTCTGTCTTTTACATAGGCTTTGTTTTTCTCGAAACTTACACTGAAACCATTTTCAGTTGCCTTTGACACCGATATGAAATTACATTGGAGGTCTTTCACATACAGCACATTAACTAATTTAATTGCATTATTTTGTCCGTGCAACAATACCGTACCGCATCCATCTGCCTGGATGTAATTTTCGCCCGCTAGTTTAATATTTTCTTTGTGTTCACTCATTTGTGTAAAAAGCGATTTGTCCGAACACAAATGAGCTGTAGCTCCACTGTCCAAACACCACTCATTTTTTGAGATTTTGTTTTCATTTGCCGTAACCGCAAATACTGAGAACGCCTTTGCGTTTTTGTCCGTATAATTCTCACTCAATTTTTCACTCAGCTTGCCATTCATTTTGCCTCTCTTTTCTTTCGATCTACATTTTGCGGCAACATGCCCGAAACGGCCACACGACCAGCACTCAACATTTCTCATGTCTTTCTTTGGTCTTTCCTTCTTGTTGCTGTCCGATCGCGACACGAACATTTTCTGTTCAACTTTGTCGTTGACTAATTCCACGGTTTTGCGCCTCTCGCCTTCTTCTAATAATTTGATTTTGAGAGCATTCAACGGCGGCAACGAGTCGCGCGTCTCTATGGCGACTACAAATGTCTCAAAATCATCGTTTAAGCTTGCTAACATTATTATTGCAAGCATATCATCTGGCACCTCTTGCTGGATTTCACTCAATTTTTCCACCAAATTAGAAAAATGATTTAAATGTTCACGAATAGTTTCTGTATTCGACATTTTGAGATATAACAATTGTTTAAACAAATGTATTCTCCGCGCAGGCCCCGATGGCATGTGAATTTCAGCTAACTTTTGCCAGGCTTCACCTGAACTTTTACAATGCTTTATATGGTTTATTTGAGATGGCTTTATACTCAACAAAATACTTGCTAATGCCTTCTCATCTTTGCTATCATATATAGCCTTTTGCTCTTGCGAGTCACTTTCACTTTTTGTCAAACGACCACATGTCACTGACCACAGATCAGAATGTATTAGCAGACTTTTCATCTGCACTGACCAAACACTATAGTTTTCACTATCAAATTTTTCAATTGCGAACTCATTTTCGCCCGAGTCTCTAAAGTCAATTATTTCACAATAAAAATTCCCAGAAGTTTTTTCAACTTTTTTATTTACGCACAGCTTTTTCTGCTGCTGCCTGGGCCCATAACCTATTGAATGCAGAGTTTATTAGAGACTAAAATTGAGTACATAGAAAATATATGCTGCAAGCATAAACAGCAACTTAACATAAAGAGGAACCAAAGATTGTCCGTTATAATTCGTGGAACGGACACCAATACAAAGCAATTAGAAATACATATACATACATAAACATACAGCGGTGTTCTCTCATACATTTTCAACATTAATATTTAATATTTAATATATAATATTAATATAAAATATATAATATATAATATATAATATATAATATATAATATATAATATATAATATATAATATATAATATATAATATATAATATATAATATATAATATATAATATATAATATATAATATATAATATATAATATATAATATATAATATATAATATATAATATATAATATATAATATATAATATATAATATATAATATATAATATATAATATATAATATATAATATATAATATATAATATATAATATATAATATATAATATATAATATATAATATATAATATATAATATATAATATATAATATTTAATATTTAATATATAATATATAAAAGCATCGGATATGCCGCTGTTGGAATAGAGCGTGGTTTGTACATTTATATCTTACGCATGCGGTCACTGCATGGGACACATGCTGACTCGGCTTGTCTGTAATTTAGGGTTCTCGTGGCCGATCATGTTTCGGCGCAACTAAAACAAAGTGTCGTTGCATTGTAGCATTTATGTTTATTGGTATATATGAAGTATATACTGGACATAATGCTGAGTACAGTGAGCTCTTGATATGTACATATCACACCTTGCCATCTGGATAATTTGTTGCATAGAATTCATTTTTAGGTATTTGAAAGTTGTTTTTATTTGTAAGGTGTGTTTCTGATAGTAGCATGATATTAATATCATTTGAGTCCAGAAACAGTGACAGTTCCTGTTTGTGCTTGGAAATGCCGTTTGCATTCCAGAGGCCTATATGTAGTGCTGACATTATTTAATATTGTCCATAAGCTTTTGAATGAGCAAGTTTTGGTTTCGCAAAAGTTCCTGCATGCAATTTTGAATGAACGTCAAGAAGTTTGTCATATTTTGGTTGAGCAAGATCGACAACGTTTCAATTCCGTTGGGCTGCTGGCCTAGTACGGATGGACTTGGAGCCGCTTTAGATGGAATAATAACGGGATCTACTGTTGGAGTGGGATGTGAATTTCCATTGCTCGGCACACTTGCAAATGATGCTCCAGGGGTTGTTGTTGTTGGAGTTGCTGATGACCTGACAGCTCTTAAGAAGCATATACCTGGTGTGGTTTGCGAGGGAATAGGTGTCGGACCCTGGATACGAGCCGTAGATTCTTCGCATTGAGGCGAGCCTACCGTTCCTTACAGACAGGACATCCTCTGTAATTTGTGGTGTGATTTCTACCACAGTTGCTGCACTTCCTTGTATTGGCGTTTGGTTCATTGTCGGAACAGACACAGTCGTGTTGAATTTGTCCACAGCCAACGCAAACTGGGCGAAGACTGCAGAACGACTTTGTGTGGCCAAACTCCTGACACTTAGTGCATTGTAGGGGATATGTCCTTTTTTGAGGCTCCTTGACAGTGATTCTACGATGTAGATAGGAGGCACTGTATTGAATTTTAACACTGATTAAATGCCGACACCGAAAAACTTGCAGAGTGCGATAAAAAATACGTCCGAACGCGGTGACGGCCAATTGCCTATGATTATCTGAAATCATATTCTGTCTTTCTAACTTACTCGTATATTCCACCGAATTCTGACATGACGCTATATGCTAGCCACTTAGAAGCTATTCGCTTTGTTTCTTCACTTCATTCGGAAGCAGACATATTTATCGTTCTGGGAGATTTTAAACTACCTGCCGTTTAATGACTTTCATCAGGTGAGTCTTCCTTGTTGATGCCCTATATATTGGACGCTCTTGGAAGCGCTGTCGGTTCCTTTTTCTTGGTCTGGCTTGGTACGCCAGACGGTGCCAGTGCTGGCTGCATAGGCGTCTTCTATGGCGGTGCTCATGTATATATTTTTTTTTGGTCCGGTGCCGATGCTGGCTGCACAGGCTTTTTCTTCAGTTTCGGTATCTCTTTTAATGCGGGTGGAGAGTTTATTAGTTCTTCTTTGGAATTTTTTTTTTTTTTTGATCTGCACAGTAGGTGGATGTGTGGGCGGTTGTTTGACTCTTTCATGCTGCTTATTGGTTTCTTATGTCTTCAACTTCGGCATGTATCTTGACCGAGTTGTTTCAATTTATAAAATTTTTGCTGTTTAACAGTTTTATCATTTTTGTCTTTCTGGCTTAAAGTCTTTTGACCACACATGACACTCTACTCACTGCGTTATTCCATTTTTATTTATTTTATTTTTATTTTTTTCTTTTCTCCTGCCATATCCCACGATGTCCAGGTCGCTTTGACCTTAGTCACGGTCGCCATGTAAAATATGAAAGTCTTCTTGAGTAGTTTTTGGTTTTGTTTGAATTGGAGCGACTGTTGTGATCGCTCTGAACACTTTTATTCTTCTGCTTGTTATGTTAAAAATTAATTGTTCTTTAGCCTAATGCGGCGCGGACCGCAGTGGCAGCGCTGCCTTATGTATATTCGTTGTTTAATATATAATATATAATATACAATATATAATATATAATATATAATATATAATATATAATATATAATATATAATATATAATATATAATATATAATATATAATATATAATATATAATATATAATATATAATATATAATATATAATATATAATATATAATATATAATATATAATATATAATATATAATATATAATATATAATATATAATATATAATATATAATATATAATATATAATATATAATATATAATATATAATATATAATATATAATATTTAATATTTAATATATAAAAGCATCGGATATGCCGCTGTTGGAATAGAGCGTGGTTTGTACATTTATATCTTACGCATGCGGTCACTGCATGGGACACATGCTGACTCGGCTTGTCTGTAATTTAGGGTACTCGTGGCCGATCATGTTTCGGCGCAACTAAAACAAAGTGTCGTTGCATTGTAGCATTTATGTTTATTGGTATATATGAAGTATATACTGGACACAATGCTGAGTACAGTGAGCTCTTGATATGTACATATCACACCTTGCCATCTGAATAATTTGTTGCATAGAATGCATTTGTAGGTATTTCAAAGTTGTTTTTATTTGTAAGGTGTGTTTCTGATAGTAGCATGATATTAATATCATTTGAGTCCAGAAACAGTGACAGTTCCTGTTTGTGCTTGGAAATGCCGTTTGCATTCCAGAGGCCTATATGTAGTGCTGACATTATTTAATATTGTCCATAAGCTTTTGAATGAGCAAGTTTTGGCTTCGCAAAAGTTCCTGCATGCAATTTTGAATGAACGTCAAGAAGTTTGTCATATTTTGGTTGAGCAAGATCGACAACGTTTCAATTCCGTTGGGCTGCTGGCCTAGTACGGATGGACTTGGAGCCGCTTTAGATGGAATAATAACGGGATCAACTGTTGGAGATTTTTTTAGTTGTTGTTGGAGTTGCTGATGACCTGACAGCTCTTAAGAAGAATATATCTGGTGTGGTTTGCGAGGGAATAAGTGTCGGGCCCTGGATACGAGCAGTAGATACTTCGCATTGAGGCGAGCCTTCAGTTCCTTATAGACAGGACATCCTCTGTCATTCGTGGTGTGATTTGGCGTTTGTATTGGCCTTTGTTTCATTGTCGGAACAGACACAGTCGTGTTGAATTTGTCCACAGCCAACGCAAACTGCGCGAAGCCTGCAGAACGACTTTGTGTGGCCAAACTCCTGACACTTAGTGCATTGTAGAGGATATGTCCTCTTGTGAGACTCCTCGACACTGATTCTACGATGTAGTGTACTATATTCTGTAAAACAATTCACACCCATTCGTAAACATACATACAAACGTATGAAGCAACCACACAAATATTTGAACAAAATTAGAGCACTCGAAACTCGATCAACTAATGCAATGTTGACCGACAGATGCAAATGTAAAATGCTGAACATGCATTTTACAGTGTGATTGCAACATACATACAGTAACACTCATAATAGCTGACTAAGACTTTTTATACCTAAGCTTAAGCCAAATTCAGTATTGAAAAAAAACAATAGAAACAGAATAAAATTGGACTTAACCAAGAGCGGAAGCTCTAAATAAATTCGTTTATAATTTCTCTCATGATTTTTCAAAATCATGTAATGAAAGGATACATCATTTATTACATGGCGACCGTGACAAGTGTCACGCACCGGTGGACAGCAGTGAAAAAAAAAAAAACAATTATAACAGAGGAAAAACAATTATAAATGGTCAATGAAAAAACAAAACCTAAGCAAAGACCAAATAAAAATAAAATAAAAAATCTGTGCACCCAATCCCGCAAGCAGTGGTATAATCGCAAATGGTCAAACAAGCAAAATTAAGTAAAGACCAAAAAACGGAAGCAAACACCGTGACCAGCGAAGAAAACGATTCTGCTCCTGTCGAGCAAAGGGATCCACCTTCCATCCAGGAGTACCTGGAGGTGTATCCAACCGCGGGACCACGTCCTTTAACAATAGAGGAGTACAAAGCAAGACGGCAGCCCAAGACAAAACAAAAAAGGAAGAGAGGCGGCCGCATCACCAAAGCATTGAGGGAAAGAAGACTCATACTGGACATGCTGAAGACAAACCTATCGGAAAATGACCGATAACGCTACAAAGAGCGTCTAAGTGAAGCAGAAAAACAACTTTGCCCTGGTGCGAAGCAACGTAAGCAGGCTGCTTAAATGCTAAGCCTAGTTTACTAAAGAATAAATAAATATTATCTATTAGGCAAACGCTGCGCGAAAGCGCTGTTTGCAAAATTACTAACAAAAAAAATAATAGGCTTTATACCAACACATGTGTTTGGAGTATGTAATGTAAAAATTAATGAAATGTATACCTGAATTGTGAGCCAACCACATGACTCTAACCTTATTTCCATGTCACACGCAAAAAAAATTTTTTCTTTCTCGCATTAGCAAGCAAAATTAAAAAAAAAATATACACCAAAATTTTTAATTTCAAGTAAATGGAATAAATTTTCCTTTTTACATGCAAAAAAAAAAAAAAAATTATCATCTTCCGAATTTTTCCTAAACTCATTTACTATTTCTTATATATGTATATGTATGTATATATATAAAAACCACTCAAAATAACAGAAGTACCGTTTTTATGAAAACATTTTGTTACCAGCTAGGTAATAAATTATATACATTAGATCGATACGAATTATATTTTAAATTGGGTTGGTTTGCTGAAGACAACCAAGCTAAGGATAATACAGCTAATGTACAGTACATTAGTACAATGTAGTTAATAATGTCAAAATAATTGATATTTTCGATTTGGACAATTCTACTCATTCTAACAGTCGTAACAATTTGTCAATTTCTATTATTCACGGATTATATATCCGCCTTTGAGTTTGAAAGCATTTATATAGAAACGTATGGCATTCATTTTAGCCCACTAATACAATGTAGCAAGCAAGAGAAAGGAATTATTCAAGAAACCTTACCATACATAAGGGTAAAGTTAGTAAGAGAACACCATCCCATATTAGGAATGGCAAACACTTTTTAAGTGCGTTTGCACAGATAGCAAATTAATACATAATTACAATTACGTAAATAAATAAAAAAAAAAAAATACCACTATTTGTTATACACATTAAATTATGGAATGACGCGTGTTAGCGCGACAAATAGATGAATTTCGGCAAATTTTTGAAAAATCCTATAAATGTATAAATAAAGATAATATAATACTAAAAGTCGAAACGCTAACACACCACACTATAATTATTTTAAGGGAATATAACAACATAGTGAAGATAATAAATAAGTTTGAGAATAGACTAACTACAGATCACAGGAACAGATGTCTTAAAGTAATAAGATGATTAAACACAAGACTAATAACTCTGTGTCATAAGAGGAATATCAAAATAAATGTGCCCTTAGAACTAGACAAATTGGCTAGTTTTAATCCTATCCAATTAGAAAATCTAGATGAGTCAAAACAAACTGACTCCGATTTAGAAGTAGATAGTGATATAGAATCGTTAGATGATACAGTTGAACATAAAGTTCACAATAGACCCCAAACAACCATGGCACAAACAATGGCAGAATTCATGAAGTTAGCGTCACCGCTAATACCAAATTATGATGGAAGCCCAGACGATTTACCAAGTTTCTTAGACGCATTGATCCTTGTGGATTCAATAAAAGCCGAATTCGAAACAACAGCCGTAAATATAATAAAAACAAGAATGAAAGGCCATGCAAGAAACCTAATAAGTACTGAAAAGACAGTACCCGAAATTATAGAAAAACTATCAAGAACAGTCAAAGGAGAGTCTGTGGAGGAACTTCTAAATTTGCAGCAGAAAAATAAAACAGCGAGCCAATACACCCATGAGGTGGAAATCCTCACTAAAGCCCTACAAGGAGCTTATATTAGTGAAGGAGTAGCAATATAGCATGACTTCGGCCATAAAGGCCATAACACAAAACTGTGCTATAGAACAGGTAAAAACAATAATGCAGGCCGGCACATTTAACAACATGAATGATGTTGTTGCCAAATTTGTAAACGCATGCACAGAAGCAACCGGACGATCAAATAACGTAAGTAAATAAGGTAATAAATAAGTAAATAAGGCAAGTAAATTATAACCGCGGCGGTGGAAACCGATTCCATGGCAATAGCTATAACAATGGCAGAGCCCGGGGCAGTTACAATAATCGCGGTGGTAATAACCGTGGTAACACCCGAGGTAGGAATAACTACTACCGAAACAACGGCCAGCAAAACAATGACCATAGAAATCATGTCCGAGTTACACAAAGTTACTCGGAAAACGAACAAAACCCTTAAGATGTTCGAATGCGTATATTCACACAATCTATCTCAATTGCAATATATATATACAGCTAAAAAATGAAGAAACAAAAATAAACCTCACATTTTTGCTAGATACTGGTGCAGATATCTCAATATTGAAACAAAATTCAGATAATTTCAATAAAAACAAAAATTAGCGGAATTGGTGAAGGAACAATTAATTCTAGCTTTTGTAGAACTTACTACCGCCAGGTATGTAATACCTCACAACTATCACTTAGTCCAACAAGAGTTTCCCATACCATGTGATGGAATAATAGGTTTTTTAAAAAAATTCAATTGTCAGTTAGACTTTCAAAACGATACAGATTCTCTTACATTGAGACCCAAAATTCTTAATTTTCCAATTAGAATTCCAATAGTACACACTATTAAAAATAACGCAACAGTATTACCATCACGGTCCGAAGTTGTCCGACAAATAAAGCTTAGTACTAAACACAAACAAGTATTTATACCATGTCAGGAAATGGAAGAAGGAATCATAATAGCTAGTACAATTTCGGATTCCGAAAACACCTTCATAAGAGTCCTAAACATGACCAATTCTAACAAAGTCCTAAATCTTGACAAAGTCCGATTTGATACCATAGAAAACTATGATATCGTACACAACTCTCAAAATGAAAGAGGTAATGAAGTACTTAAAAAATTAAAAAAGAATTGCCCACTACTCTTTAAAAACGCACTCTTAGAATTATGCAACAGATACACAGATATATTTGGTTTGGATTACGAACCAATTTCAACCAACAACTTCTATAATCAAAAATTAAGATTGAAAAGTGATGAACCAACGTATATTAAGAACTATAGAATTACACAAAGCCACCATGCTGAAATAGCAAAGCAGGTAGATAAATTGATCGAAGGCAAAATAGTAGAGCCCGCCGTTTCAGAATATAATAGTCCTCTTTTATTGGTACCGAAAACACCCTTACCGGGTTCAAAAGAAAAGAGATGGCGTTTAGTAATAGATTATCGCCAAGTTAATTGTTGGCTGATAAATTCCCACTTCCGAGAATAGATGATATTCTTGACCAATTGGGTAGAGCAAAATATTTCTCCTGTCTAGATCTTATGTCCGGATTCCACCAAATAGAACTTGAAGAAAATTCAAGAAACATAGCGTCTTTTTCTAAGAGCAATGGCTCTTATCGTTTCACGCGATTACCATATGGATTGAAAATAGCGCCTAATTCTTTCCAAAGAATGATGACAATTGCATTTTCTGGTCTTGAACCATCCCAGGCATTCTTATACATGGATGACCTAATTGTCATCGGGTGTTCGGAAAAACACATGATCAAGAATCTTACACAGGTTTTTGATTTATATCGAAAGAACAATCTCAAGTTACACCCTGATAAATGTTAATTTTTTATGCACGAAGTGACTTTTCTGGGTCATAAATGTACCGATAAAGGAATTTTACCGGATGACAAGAAATTTGATGTCATTAAAAAATATCCAGTCCCAACGGACGAAGACAGCGCTAGAAGATCCGTTGCATTTTGTAACTATTATAGACGTTTTATAAAAAATTTTTCCAACTATTCAAGACATATAACTAGACTATGCAAAAAGAGTGTTCAATTCGAATGGACAAAAGATTGTCAAAAAGCATTCGAATATCTCATAATAAAGAACATTTAGTCAAACCGACTCTATTATATTGCAATACCCAGATTTCAGCAAAGAATTTTGCATAATAACAGATGCAAGCAAAGAAGCATGTGGAGCAATCCTAACGCAGAATTACGATGGACTTCAACTCCCAGTTGCCTATGCATCTCGTGCTTTTACAAAAGGCGAAAACAATAAAAGCACCACAGAACAAGAATTAGCAGCAATTCACTGGGCTATCAATCATTTTCGACCATATATATATGGTAGGCACTTTACTGTCAAAACTGATCATAGACCGTTAACATATTTATTTTCAATGGTCAATCCAAGTTCAAATTAACTCGTATGAGCCTTGATTTAGAAGAATATGAATTCACTGTAGAATATCTTAAGGGAAAAGATAACTATGTGGCTGATGCCCTTTCTCGGATTACCATATCCGAGTTAAAAGACTTACAATCAAAAGTCCTGAAAGTCACTACCAGGCAACAACGTAGACAGAAGATTATATTATATTATTGCCAAGGCAAAATAATAAAGTTGTTTCTAAGTACATGAAGTCATAACAAATGACGAAGTACGCAAAGTAGTGATCTTACGATTAACTGAATCAAAATGTTTACTAAAACATGGAAACGAAGTGATCGCAAGAATTTAGGTTAGCAACATGTATACCAATGGAATACTTGACTTAGGTCAGTTTTTCCAAAGTCTGAAAAGATCTTTGAATTTATTTCAATAGATACTTTTAAATCAATGGGCAATAAAATTTTAAAATCATTACGAGTAGCGCTACTCCAACCAGTGACCCATATTAGAAACGAAAAAGATATAGAAAAAATATTGTCTACATACTATGATGTTCCAATTCAAGGAGGTCATCCTGGCATTTCTAAAACGCTAGCAAAAGTAAAGAGACATTACTATTGGAAAAATATGACACGTCATATTAAAGAGTACATAAGAAAATGCCATAAGTGTCAAACGTCTAAAACAACAATACATACGAAGACGCCAATGAACTTAACTGAAACAACAATAAATGCCTTTGATATAGTTTTAGTGGATACAGTTGGTCCACTACCAAAAACAGATTATGGCAATGAATACATAATCACCTTATTATGTGATTTAGCCAAATATCTAATAGCTATACCCGTTGCAAATAAAAATGCAAACACAATAGCAAAAGCAATATTCGAGAACTTTATACTTAAGTTCGGTCGAATGAAGACGTTCATTTCGGACATGGGTACTAAGTATAAAAATCAAATTATATCAGAATTGTGCAAATACATGAAGATTAAAAACCTTACATCTACAGCTAACCACCACCAAACGCTAGGAACAGTTGAACGAAGTCATAGAACTCTCAATGAATACATTCGTTCATACATTTCCGTAGATAAATCTGACTGGGATGTTTGGATTCAGTATTTTACATACTGTTTTAACACGACACCGTCAGCCGCACACGAATATTGTCCCTATGAACTAGTATTTGGAAGATTACCAAAACAATTCATAGAATTTAACAAACTTGACCACATAGACCTTATATTTAATATAGATGATTACTCTAAAGAAGTAAAATTTAGATTAGAAATAGCATATAGACGAGCTAGAGATATGTTAGAAAAATCTAAGGCTTATAGAAAATTAAACTATGATAAGAAAGTAATAACTCTTGAATTAAAGGTAGGAGATAAGGTACTATTAAAGAATGAAACAGGTCACAAGTTAGATCCAGTACATTTAGGACCCTATACAGTAGCAAAAATAGAAGATAACAATAATGTTATAATAATAGATAATAAACAAAAGAAACAAAAAGTGCATAAGGATAGATTAAAAACATATAATAGTTAATGTTTTCATAAAAACGGTCTGATCAACCAACGAAAAAAATTTTTTTTAACACTTTATATTTTTGTATGTTTATTTACATATATATTATATTTTATATTTTTATATCCCTTATCATATTCATTTTTCATATATCAATTTTATTACTTTTATTCCATTTATATACATTTTTTACAATTTCTACTGCACATTATCAATTTCAAAAAAAAAAAAAAAAAAATCTTGATATACACATATAAAAAAAAAAAAAGAGAAACATTTTTTAAACCCCACATTACATTATCACTACAAAATACATTGCACACAATACAATAATAACCTACATAAAATGACTCCATAGAATATTACGTCATTTCTCTAAAAAGGGAGGTGTACTATATTCTGTAGAGCATTTCACAACCATTCGTAACGTACATACAAACGTATGAAGCAACCACACAAATATTTGAACAAAATTAGAGCACTCGAAACTCGATCAACTAATGCAATGTTGACCGACAGATGCAAATGTAAAATGCTGAACATGCATTTTACAGTGTGATTGCAACATACATACAGTAACACTCATAATAGCTGACTAAGACTTTTTATACCTAAGCTTAAGCCAAATTCAGTATTGAAAAAAAAACAATAGAAACAGAATAAAATTGGACTTAACCAAGAGCGGAAGCTCTAAATAAATTCGTTTATAATTTCTCTCATGATTTTTCAAAATCATGTAATGAAAGGATACATCATTTATTACAGTAGCAGTAGTTGCAGTTTGTAGATAGGATGCACTGCATTGGATTTTAATGTTCGTGCATCGGGCTGTAGCTTCAAACAGAGGTTGTGGGACTTTGTTTCTGTTATATATTTAACAAAACAAAATTTCGAATGTATACGCTTTATCTTCGAATGTTGTTTATATCTATTTATTTTAATTATATTGTTTTTTTTTTACTTCAAAATTTTTAACCTATCCTTATGCAGTTTTTGTGCTTTATTCATCTTATCTTTAATTAAAATGTTATCCCTATCTTCTATTGCTTCTACTGTATATGGGCCCATATACTAAGGTAATAACTTATGCCTCTTTCATTTCTTAGTAAAACTTTATCTCCAATTTCTAGTTCAAAATTGCTAACCTTTCTATTGTATAATTCCTTATTTTTACCCTTATGCTGTTCTTGAATAATTCTGCCCCTTTTATAGGCCTGCTCTAATCTAAACTTAGCTTCTCTAGCATAATCATCTACGTTATATAATAAATTAATATTAGTTATAGAAATAAAGTGTTTTGGCAAATTGCTTTGTTTGCCAAAAACTAACTCATATGGACAATAACCATGTGCCATAGAGGGGGTCGTGTTGAAACAATATGTAAAATATTGGAGCCAAACATCCCAGTCAGTTTTATCAACTGATATATATGAACGGATGTATTCATTGAAAGTTCTATGACTTCGTTCCACTGTTCCCACTGTTTGGTGGTGATGTGCAGTAGACGTTATGTTGTCTATTTTTAAATATTTGCACAGATCGCTTATTATTGAATTTTTATATTCAGTGCCCATGTCCGAAATGAACGTCTTCATTGGACCGTACTTTAATATAAAAAATTCAAATATCGCTTTCGCAATGGTATTAGCATTCTTATTTTAAACAGGGATGGCTACCAAATACTTTGTTAGGTCGCATATTAGTGTTACTGCGTATTCGGTACCATTTTCAGATTTCGGTAGTGGACCTATAGTATCCACTATTACTCTGTCAAAGGCACTTATAGGCGTTTCTGTTAGTGTTAATGGGGTCTTAGTATGTTTAGTCGTTTTCGACTTTTGGCATTTTGGACAACTACGTATGTACTCTTTTATTTGACGCGTCATATTTTTCCAATAGTAGTGTCTTTTTATTTTTATTAATGTTTTTGTTATGCCATTATGACCACCTTGTATTGGATCATCATGGTTTTCAGACAAAATTGCTTCTTTTTCTTTTTCATTATTTATTCTGGTCGCCGTGTTGAGAAGCGCTATTCTTAATGAATTCATTTTTTTATTGCCCATTTCTGTAAAAATATCAATTGAAAAAAATTCAAAGATCTTTTCCCAGTATACACACTTTATTTGTTATATGCAAGACCACATATGGAAGTTGGAGTTCATATCGGTTTGAGTTAAAACCGCTCCACACGCTTGATTGCTTGCATCTGTGATTATGCAAAATTCATTGCTAAAATCAGGATATTGTAATATAGTTGGCCGCATGAGGTTTTCTTTGCGGTATTGGAATGCGTTTTGTCATTCAAGTGTTCACTCAAATGGCACATGCTTTTGACATAATCGAGTCATGTTCCGGGAATAGTCGGCGAAATTTTTAATGAAACGTTGATGACATTATATTTTCTGTCATCAGGCAAAGTTCCTTTATCTGTGCACTTATGACCTAGGAAAGTCACTTCGCGCATAAAAAATTAACATTTTTCTGGATGTGGTTTAAGATTGTGTTTCCGAAATGTATCAAAGACATCATTTAAATTTCTTAACGTGTGCTTTTCGGAACAACCAATAACTATTAAATCATCCATATAATTATTGAGATTAAGTGAAGACATGAAATATATTTTGCTCGACCTAGTTGGTCCAGTATGTCCTCAATTCGAGGAAGAGGAAATTTGTCGGCCAATAATTTTTTATTGATTTGACGATAGTCAATAACTAATCGCCATTTTTTGTCTTCTGAGCCTGGTAATGATTTTTTTGGAACAAGTAGTAGAGGGCTATTATATTCAGACACAGATGGTTCAACTATATTGTTGATTATTAGTTTTCCAACCTGCTTCTGAATTTCTTCCTTTTGACTATGCGGGCTCCGATAGTTTTTGATATATACCGGTTCTTCGTCTTTTAATCTCAATTTTTGTTTGTAAAAATTATTTGTTGTTATTGGTTCGGTCTCAAGTCCGAATACATCACTATATTTCGTGCACAATTTTGTTAGTTGATCTTTAAATTGGAGCGGAAATTTTTTAGTTAGCTGAGACATTACATAATTTTCCCTAGCTTTAGGAGTGCTTGGAACTACATCGTAGTTCGAGAATGGTTCTGACTTTAAAGGGTTTATTTTTATTATTTTGTCAAAATTGGTTGCATTTAGCAAACGGACAACTGTATTTCCATTTGTTGCTTATGTATTTGCAACGAAAATACCTGGTTGAATTTCCTGATTGGGAATCAACACAACAATTCACTCAAGGTGAGATTAATTTGTCAGACTACTTGGGATCTTGCTGGTTGAAAAATTGAGGTGTTACCAAAATTGTATATTATTGGAACATAAATATGAAATTTTAAATTATTTGACAGTTGAATTCTTTGATAAAATTTATTCCATCACTTGGTATGGGAAAATCAGACTGTACTATATGAAAACTGTGTGGAATTATGTTTTTTTGAGTCTGAAGCTTTAAGGGTGCTAGGCCTTTGGACTTTATTGTTCATTTACCAATGCCTTGAATGTTAATTTTGCGATTCGTTTCGATGTCATTTAGAACATCTGAATCTTCTTTGAGAATTGTAATGTCTGCACCAGTATCGATTAAAAATGTTAACTTTTTATTTGTTTCGACATGAAAAAATGAAACAAATATATTGAGATTAAAATTTATTGTATGCACATGTTTTGTGCTTACTCTTCTATATTTAAAGGGTTTTGCGTGTTTCCCGCATCATTGTGGGATACGCGAATATTTCTACTAGGTATGTTTCTTCTAGCATTATTATTGTTTTCATATTGGGACTGTCCCCTGTTATTTGACCGGTATTTATTTTGATAATGTCCACTGCCGCGGTGATAGTTGGCATTGTAGTTACCCTGGCCATTGCCTCTACCACGTTGGTAGTTAGGATAATACCTGCCTCTATTATTTCTCCCACGCCGGTACAATTAGTACTGGGACTTCCAGTCGTTTCGGTGAGGCAACGGATATATTTACCCATAGCATCATTAAAATGATTAAAATGTCCAGCTTCCAATATGGTACGAATTCGATCGTGCTGGCATTGGTTGATTAGTGCCTGGAAAGCATCTTTTGTAGCGAATTCCTCAGCGCTATCGGGGTCTAGCCCACGGTCAATATAGGCAGCTTCAAGTTGCTTTCGAAAATGTTCAAGCTCCATTGCATATTCCGATGCTGTTTTACCCTTTTGTTGGGCATTCATAAGTTTGGCTGTAAAAACGCCAGTTAATTCGCCTCTAACGTTATTGTTCAATTTGTTTTTTATGCCTGTTATTGTAGTCTCATTTTGGACTTTTAGAGAATTAGGCCAGTATTTTTGGATGTAATGACCTCAACGGCCAAATCCTCCTGGTCTTCTTTGGTTCGTTCCACAATTTTTATCAATCATCAAATTCAGGGACTGAAGACGAAACTTGTCTCACATATTCCCTATCCGCGGCTATTGTTAATGTTATTTTCTGTTAGTGGCAGCGATAAGACTTAACTATTGAGCGTGAACGACAGATCGAGATGGAGATCTTATCTTATATGTCTATAAATTCAAGAGGGAGAAGATTTTCGCGCTTATCAATTCTTCTCCCTCTTCTTCTCTCCTTGTTTTTGATTTCCGGGTTATCATTTTGTGTTGAATGGAATTCAACAAAGTTGTAAGGTTAAAAACTATTCAAAAAAATGGAAAAATCGAAATTGGTTGAAAAAGAATTTTTCAAATCAAACGCATATATAAAAACATATTTTCAACTGCTATTAGCAGTGACAAAGACGTGGCAGGTTTACATTTCATTAAGTTTTGCAAAAGATACTCCAACCACATGTGTTAGTAATAGCCTATCAACTTGTTAGTGATTTTCAAGCAGCGTTTGCATCGACTTAAGGGTTTAGTTAAAATTAATGTTTATGATTAAGTAATTATATAAAGGCAATATAGGATATATACCCGATTTGTGTTACTTTGCACCACTGCAAAGTTGGGCATCACGTTGTTTCAGACTCTCTATGTAGAGTTGTCGGTCTTCCTCTGGCAATATTGTAGTTTTCAGCATATCCTGCACCAGTCGTCTCTGGAGCAGGAGGGCGATTCTTTTTCCGCCCAGCTTCTTCCTTCTTGGTGTTGATTTTTTTGTAGACAAGCCCGGTACTTAGCTATTGTGAGTGGGCGTGGTCCATCGTTTGGATACACCACCAAAGCAGCATCACCAGCGAGTCGATTGAGCCATGTCCGTCTTTCCGCCCGTCTGTTTGTCCGTCCGTAAAATCAACGGGATCTCGGAGACTATAAGAGCTAGAGCTAACAAATTTGGTGGGAATATCCGTCTAGTGTCAATACAGGTCAAGTTTGTTTCAAATTTTAGCCACTTCCACTTCCGCCCCCGAAATTTGAAAAAAACGAATATTAGAGCTGTATGAAAGATATCATATTCTTATTTAGTACACCTAACTATATAGCTACATCATTTCATGAAGAAATGAACAATTTTTACAAAAACTTGCAACTTTGAAACTGAATATTGGCCGAATGAAACAATTGATCTTGAATTTTTATTATTCAAAAAGTAAATCAATTTTTTGTTATTATTTGAAAAAGACATGATGATATTTGAAATACTTAGTAAATTGAAGTCGTTTCAAAAACACACTGAATTTTCGCATTATTTCAACTTTGGTGGAGTGGAATCAACAGAGATTCACGGAGATTCACGATATAATCATATACACCTGAAAGAGGGAACATTCACCTATCAGACCTGTCCTTTTCCAAAACGCCAACCGATATGTTGCCTTTAACAGTTTGTAGAAATAACACTCTACAAACACATACTTTAAGTGTGCCAGCATATCCAATGGGCAAAAATACATCAAACTTAAATACTAACTCGGGTCACCGATTATTATCAATCGGATTGCTGGCCACGACCCGCGACATCCCCACCACGTGAAGCGGCTGCATCACATCCAAAATTGGGCGTATGACCACATGTACTCGTTCATGGTCCAATGTTTTTACAGCTGCCCTTCGGGGTATTCCATCCGGTCCAGTGTACACCTCCTCCACTGTTCCCTTCGTGGAACGGCTGAGTCGCAGATGAACACGACATCGTCTCTGCGAATCGGCTGAGTACGCGCACACCATTTCTCACGTCGCACAAGGGTGGGCAGGTAGTCTTGTACCCAGAATCGGTCCCTCAGTAATCGTGCAATTCGCTATTGCTCTTTCGTCTTACATAGCTAGGGCAACTCCTGCCCTCGACTAGGTGTGTCTGGAATGTTAGGTGAACCCTTTAGCAAGTTGTCGGTGGTCAGTGGCACCTCGTGGTCGATGGTGATTGGCAGATGCGTAAGCGGGCGGAAATTCACAATATTTTTCGCCTCTATCAGGATGCTCTGTAGTATATACTCCTTCGGTGCCACCTCCTTGATTGTGTGCGAAGTACTCTCTTGACGCATTGCACCATCCTCTCCCATACGTCACCTTCAGTTGGGTATAGAGGACAGTTGAAGACGCATTCGACGCGTCTGGCTGACAGCTCGTTTTGGATCTTCTCTGGTTCGAAAACTTCGGTAAATCGTCTGGCTTCGCTATCAGCGCCGACGAAATTCCTCCCTTTGTTACTTCTGATCTTTGCCACTGGACCTCGGCGGCACATGAAGTCGTCCGGCATCAGGGTCTGCATCGTTAAACTCAGATTTAGAACTGCATAAACGTTTCGTAACGCAAATCTGGATTTACTTGTTCCGCTGCGGGCTTACTCCTTTGAGTTCCAGATCCTTGGCGAGTTGTTTGTCAATCATTGTTACTGATGACCCTTCATCGATCTTCTTGTACTGTCCATGCAGCGTCACAGGCAAGATACGGAACAGTAGACGTCTCGAGCCGGTATCGATGCAGCTCAGATTTCTGGCGATGACCTTTCATCCGGAGATCGGAGATCTTCTGTTGTTAGCTGCTGGCTGCAGCTTTGTAGGGCCTTTTTGGGCATCCACTGGCTGCGCTGCCCGTCTGGGACCCATCTCATCCGTGTGTAAGAGCTGGTGATGCGTTCTTTTGCATCCACGTACTTGGCATTTACGTTCCTTCTTGCATGTGTGAACCATATGCCCGGGACTCAGGCATAAAAAACATAATCGATGCTTCTTCACTAATCTCCACCTGTCTGGCAGAAAAGCATAATTGAAATCCCTGCATTTGGGAATCCCATGTGAACCTTGGCAAAGCGAGCATGTCGGGTTGCGAAATGGTACCCGCACCTCATCAATTTGATCGTTCGTATAAGTGTGTAGCACGCATCGTTTGTGCTCTTTATTATCAAAGTCTGAAATCATACAAATCAGTTAACCAAGCACTGAAGTCGACGACAGTCGGGTAGGGCTTGATGGTTGCAGAATGTCTGCCCCAGTCCAATCTCTTGGTGAGTGGCAGCTTCGCGACCAGTTCCTCCAGTAAAGTTGGGTTGGCCAGATGGTGCTCTCCGGTGATTGATCGCAAGAAGGCAGCCAAATTACTCCCACGTGTAGCAAACGAGATGACTTTTGCTATATTGTGCTCTTGTATTGGCTGTACTTTCCGTACATACACTTTGTAGCTGGCTGGGTACAAGTAGCTCGGGGCGTCTATAGCGAAATCGAAGTTGGCTGATGACGGCGTTGACGTTGCTGGGATGGATGAGCAGTGATTTTACTGTTTCACGTGCCTCACCCTTCAGTGCCTTGACCAAGCGCTGATTATTCTCCAGGTCTGTTATGTTGTATGCGCTAGTCGTTTCCGTGTGGACGCAGTAAAATATTGGCCATTCTTCGGGCTGGCCACTAAGCTCTGGTATATCCGGAACTGAATTATGGGTAAAATATGCCTATATTTATTTTTCAACTTGGATCTTGAATATCTAAACAATCCGCTTCCGTGGCACCTTCAGCAACCACTTAATTTTAAGCTTAAGGAATATTTTGTCGCTTCACTACTTTAGAAGATATGATTTTGCGTCGGTGAAATTCACGTGATTGTAGATATGTGTAATTGTGTACGCATGTGTACTCACATGTTTGGTCACTCATTCTTGGTGTGATCAAAATGAAAGCTCAGCATATTTAGGCTGTGTTAAAGATTAAACACCGTAATTGTTGAAACGGTGTAGAATAATATATTTGAATCTACACATTTAAAAGAATAAATAAAGTAACGTACAGTTCATTTGTTTAGGGGAGCTCAAGCATGCGTTTTAGAACTAAGATTCCACCACCAAATATGTGACCCCCTAGACTCTAAGACCTGTCCCTACAAATATTTTAGTAAATAAATTCAGTTCAGATTGTGAATTCAACAAATGAAGATCGGGTTAATTATTTCTTCTCCTCGTCCTTCGAGTAAAGACTCTATTGTTTTCCCCCACCAGTGGTAAGAGACAAAGAGGTTGACCAGCTCCTTAAAGTCTGCGATCTAAGTTCGTTATATGCTAAGACCAGCTAAAGGTAGCAAAATAAAAAACTCCTGTTTTCCCCCATCAGTGGTAAGAAACGGAGTATAACTGAAAATATTTAAAAATATTTAATTAAAAATAAAAGTGCGTCCGTATTTAAAAGGCAGTTTGCTGTGGAGCAATGCAGAAATTCGTGTCGGCAAAAGTTTGGTGTGGCGTGTTCGAAGCCAATATATGGAACTCGTGGAAAAAAAATTAGTGAAGTCCCCAAAAAAATCTCAACTCGCGACACGGTTTAACATTCCGGTGTGAGTGGCTACGCAAGTGAAAGTAGCAAAACATAAGAGGGACAGGAAAAGAATATAATAGACAGTTCCAGTCAAGATTGCTAGGAACATTGTGGAAGAACCCAGTGACCGTATACGTATATGCGTATACTCTTGGAAGTGAGAATCCCGAGAATTCCCAAAGACGTGGGCACAAAAAGGAAGCCCTTTACAACGCTCATCATCACCTATCAAGAAGAAAGGACGACGGCATCAGCAGCAACAGCAACAACACCAGCAATAGAAGCAACAGCAGCAGCAACAACAGATAAGATAAAATAAGATTTATATTTGTTTATATATGTATTTATATATTAAATAAGATTAAAATTTTTTTATAATGATGTCAGAAAAAACAATTACATTGCTAACGAAGCAGTCCGAATTGATGAAAAGGTTGAGGTTTTTAGAAGGGTTAGAGGCTAGTAAGATAAATAAGGAAATTTTAAAGGAGGTAGATGAAATCCAAACAAAGTTGTTAGGAAATCATAGCATGAAAATAAAGGCAATGTAGACACTAATAGGTCAACTGTCGTTGAAGAAGGCGTTAGACCTAGTACTAGTAGAGAAGCCGCTGCTAGGATGGATACGGTCAGTGTAAGTGAAGAAAATGAGTTTGAAGAAAGAGTTCGCCAACTTCGCGAATACCTGGAGGAGGTAAAAAATTGATATTTAATTTCCACAAAAATAAAATTAATTTCTTGTGAGAGAAGGTACAGAAGAAGGAAGAAGAGCTGTACGAAAGATTTGTGTCTATTAGTGAGTTTGCGGATGCAACTGAGGAGCTAGAGTTTGATGTGCAAAATACTCTAGAAGCCATGGAAGAGATTATAAATAAACCGGCAGGAGTCAAAGTTGAGAATGTTTGTATGAGAGAGGAACTGCCGGTGTTACCGAAAATTCAGGTACCCACGTTTTGCGGTGAACCGAAAGAGTGGGACCTGTTCGCGGAATTATTTGTTGAACTGATAGATAAAAGAGAGGATCTTAGTCCTGCTCTTAAATTTAATTATTTAAAATCCGCGTTACGGGGAGAAGCGAGGAGCGTGGTAGCTCATTTATTGTCGGGTTCGGCCGACAACTATAGTGCCGCTTGGGATTTACTAACCAAGCGGTATGAGAATCATCGGAGAATATTTTCCGAACAATTAAACTGGATAGTTGAATTACCGGTAGTTAACAATGAGTCCGCCAAAAATAAAAAAGGGGTGATTGACGTAATTAATGAGTCAATACACCTTATTAAAACAAAAGCCAATTTGTCCGATGAAGTGGACGTGATATTGGCTCAACTCATATTGAGGAAGTTGGATAAAGAGGCTCTTTAATTGTATGAGAGCCAAGTTAAGAAGACGAAGCAGAAACAGCAATTATCTGACGTCTTAGAATATTTGGAGCAGAGATATTGTTCTCTAAGCTTCATTAAAAAAGAAGAAAAAAGACCGATGCAAAAAATGGCATATACGGCTTTTAAAGAAAACTGTCCGATTTGTAAAGTTGCCGGACACAGCACATTACAGTGCTATAAATTCAAAGGCTTGACTCCAATGGAAAGAGTAGAATTAGCCAAGAAAGTGCAATTATGCACAAGTTGCTTGAAACATTCAAGCAATAAGAGATGCACAAATAAGGATGTTTGCTCAGTGTGCGGTAGGGGGCACCACACATTACTTCACATTGGTGAAAGAATAGATAGATAAATAGTGAATACATGTGTAACAGCGCATCCTGCGTTGTTGGCCACCGCCCTAATAAAAGTAAAGGCAGTGAATGGTGGGTATGGAGACCCTAAGAGCCTTAATTGATAGTGGATCACAAAGCGCTATCGTTTCTGAGGAAGCAGCTCAGATTTTAAAATGACAAAAAATGAAGGCACACACGGAGATAAGCAGTGTGTCTTCACCAAAATCTAAACTTTCAAAATACGAAGTCAATTTGGGAATAAAAGTGCGACAACCGTGGAAAGAGCTTCTTAAGGATGAAGCGATTGTGTTGCCGAAATTAATGACAGCTCTTCCAGAAAAAGAAGCAAACGTAGATATGTCAAAATGGCAATCGTACGTGTTAGTCGATCCAAATTTCAATAAGCCTGGTCGGGTTGACGTAATATTGGGAGTTGATGTATACACCCATCTTGTAAAAAGTGGTGTTACGAAAGTTGACGGGTTGTTGGGACAGAATACTCAGTTTGGATGGATTGTTTCGGGAAATTCAAAGCCGGACGGAAACAATTCCATTGTCGCCACAACGATAGGTCTGACAAGATCAAAATATAAGGAGTGTTGGCAGATAAATAAAAGTAAAATAGGAACAGAAAATATGGTTAAGTCTCGCCCCCCGGCAGGACCTCGCTTCGGAGGTGTTTCTGAGGGTGTGGCTAGATCTGATAAATACCAACAAAAAAGAGTAGGAGTGGAGAAATTTGTGAAAAACTTTAAAGATAAAAATTACTATTTTCGTAGATGGCCTTGGAGAATAATTGGAAGTACTCTCAAAGTTGGGGACAATATAAATAAAATAAAAATACAGCAAGGGTCGATTACAAGAGTCGTAAAAAAGATTTGTCCAGTAAAGTTAAAGAGAGCACAGAAGGGGGATGCTCGAGAAACGTATTTACTAATAAATAAAATTATTTCAAAAGGTAAAAGAAGAAAAAATTAGTCTAAAAATATATAAACCTTGTTGATAGATAGCTAATTATGATGGTAAGAATTCTATTAACCGGTAGTCAACCATTCTTTTTTAATACGTACATACAGCGAGAGTTATCATCTTATGACCGAATCCACCTTAAATAAATGTCAGACGTGGCAATCTAATAAAAGATAAATAAATAAATAATACATTTGAATATTCACATTAAAAGAATAAATAAGTAACGTACAATTCAAATTCAGCCTAGCTCACATGACGAGAATATGTGTATTTTTAGCCGAACATTCAGCTAGGCATCTAACGGCCAACGCAGGCTTAGATTAAAATAGATCTCACCCCAAACCATCCGTTTGGTGGAATTCATGCATGCGTTTTAGAACTAAGATTCCACCATCAAATATGTGACCCCCTAGACTCTAAGACCTGTCCCTACAAATATTTAAGTAAATAAATTCAGTTCAGATTGTGAATTCAACAAATAAAGATTATTATTATTCTCCTCGTAAGCCCTATTCATTTTGGTCATCAAGCTTCTTGGAAGCCCTTTTCATCTTCCCCACCAGTGATAAGAGACAAAGAGGTTGACCAGCTCCTTAAAGTCTGCGATCTAGCTACATTATATGCTAAGAGCAGCTCAAGGTACCAAAACAAAAAACTGCTGTTTTCCCGCACCAGTGCACATTAGGCCAGCGAACCGATAGTTCGACGAAAATTCAAATTTTTTATTGAAAGTAAACCCATTTTAATAAAAAAATTTTAATAGTATATAGTTTGATTAAAATGAATCAAAAAATTTTAATTGTTTTGATGTATCCATGGAATTTTGGCAGTCCTTCAAATTCAGCTGTTTTATTGCATACGTGCGAAACAGAAAAGCACGGGAAAGTTTTCATTTAGTTGCGAGCGTGCCAAAATCAGTGTGGCTTAAACTATTTTCACCAAAATTATGGAAAAGAAAGGCCAAGGTATGAAGAATATTTGTTTAAAAAAAGATTTTGTTCATGTTTGTCAATGTGTTTTTTGTGTACGTTTATTTGTGTTGTCCAAAAGTAGGAAAAAGCTAACCTGCTCACTCGTCTCACTCTAATTTTGTGCCAAGTTGTGCCAAAAACTAATTAGGTGTCATTATAGTTTAAAGTGTATATAATCTAATTTTAAAACCCGTTTTTGCTCCTTTTTGCTCCGATGTGAATAAATACCTAATATTGTAGCTGTGGTTGAGTTCGCCTACGAGCAACTGCTTGACATCTACATACAAAACAGTCGTAGCACATCTGCCGTTTCGAGTTGGATTTGTGATGAACTGAAAGAATTCAACTAAAGCACTGAAGAAAAAAGATGAAATCAACACCAAAGTGAAAAGCTTTCACCTTTACATACAAAGGAACCTTGCAAAATGTTGTAGAAATATGGCCAGATTTAAGACAAAGACCAAACCCGTCAACATCAAGACCAGTTGGACGCCCACCCATTGAATATGTTAACGAATGTCCCCGTCAGAAGAGAAAATTGGCATCCGATTTAGCTGTAAATCAGAGTCAAAACACTTCTCTTCTTGTGCATGCCGCCGCAGTTTCAGCCGAAAAATCGAACGAGAAGTATGCAGACCTTGTTTTAAAAAACACATTTTTTACTCCGAGTGACCCCAATGAGGCTAGAAAAAATATTTTTACTCATAAAAATGACTCGGTTCGACTAACGGAGGATGAAGCTTTAGCATATCTGCTTGAAAATTCATTGACTAAAAGTCAATACAACAACTTTCGCAAGCTCAGCATTTCCCCATCTTGTGTTACAACAAAGTGAGAGAAGCTAAGTCAAAATGTAGACCTTCTAACATTAATATAACCGAGTCAGTTGCTGAAGTCCCGCTGCAAAATCTTCTAGACCACACTAGTTGCCGTATAATTCAAAAGCATGATGATTTATTTGAGCGGCTTGGCAATACTAAAAATCGACTTAAAAGTCGATGGAACAACCGGACAAAGCAGCTATAAGCAACACTTTTTAGGATGTGATTCAATGCTTTCTGACGACTCGCTTTTTGCGACAACAATAATCCCCCTAAAATTATTGGACTATCTTGGAAATGTATTTTGGATGAATCGTACTCCTCAGTCGATTAGATTTTGCAGACCAGTCAAGCTTGAGTTTGTTAAAGAGACAAAAGACCATATTCTAGCTGAGAAAAAAATTTGGATAATCAAATAAAAGATTTGTCTTCATATGTCTGCACCGTTGTTAATGGAAAATCAATTTCAGTTAAATATGATCTTTAAATGACACTTTTAGATGGAAAAGTTTAAACATCTTGACTGAAACCAAATTTTGCCAATTGTGTCCGATATGTGGAGAGAGTCCAAAAGACTTCATGGAAAATGCTAAAATGGATTCACCAAAATTAAAATATGGCATAGGTCCTTTACATGGTTGGATTCGATTTTTTGAATTCGTCCTTAAAATTTCATATGAACTGAAACATAAAAAATGGCAAGTGAGAAATGAAAATGGAAAAAAAGATATGGCGGAACAAAAAAAGACGATACAGAAGCAGATGTGGAATGCTATGGCTCTACATGTGGATAAGCCTAAGTAGAATGGCAATGGAAATACCAACGACGGCAATACAGCAAGGAGGGCGTTTGCACAACCTAAGCTACTAGCTGAAATCTTAGGCCTTGATGAATTTCTCATTGCATATTTTACCAATGTTTTAATTGCTATTTCTTGCCATTTTCCAATTAATCCAACACAATTTAAAAAATATTGTCAGAAAACAATTACTTTATATATGTCCTTGTATCCATGGTTTTCAATGTCGGCAACAGTCCATAAAGTGTTAATGCACGCAAGCATCAATCCTTCCATTAGGTGTTCTTGGAGAGAACACCTCAGAAGCTCGCAACAAATACTATAAGAGTGACAGGAGGTTACATGCTTGAAAGAGTACACGGCAGTAAACATGGCAGATGTTTTCCACAGAGCAATGGATTCTTCAGATCCTCTAGTGTCGAGCATCTATCTAACAAAAAGATTGGGTCAGCAAAATAAACTACCCCTACCATCAGACGTAATCGAACTTTTGGAATCACCAAACTTTTTATATCTTAGTACCATGAACAATAATCACAATCTTCCCGATTTTGATGCTGACAATACTGATAGTGATTCAGATTTTGACTCTGAAAATCCATTTTCAATAGAAATTGATGTAGAAGACGACTTTTAGGAACATTTTTAAATGTACCCTGTACCAACTAGTTATTGTATTAAATGAAGTCAAACACCCTCGAAATAGCAATTAATTTCATAAATAATTTTCTTTAACATGCCGCAACAGTGAACGCATGCTATCTCGCTCACTCTTGCCAGCCAATGTCGCCCTAAGCGCTTCAGTACAAAACGCATTAACGTATATCTCCAATATTTATTGTCCGATTTCGACTAAATTTAGTCAGATTATGCACTTTGGCCATTATATTAGGTGTGCCAAATAAGAATGTGATTCCTTAAAACTGCTCTAATAATTAGTTTTTTCTGAATTGCGGGGGCGGAAGTGGGCGTGGCAAAAATTATAAACGTTCTTGATCTGCGTAGTCACTAGACAAATGATCGAACAACCTCAAAATCGCAATCAATTCAAAACAAAGTTCCCTTTTACATGCAGCAGCAGCGAGCGCATGCTATCTCGCTCTTTCTTATCTCTTAGTACAAAACGGATATAGGCATATCTTCGATGTTTATTGTCCGATTTCGGCAAAATTTGGTCAGTTGGTCCAGTTTGGGTATATAATTAGGTTTACCAAGAATACGATATCTTGAAAGCAGCCCTAGCTATCGTTTTTTTTAAATTGCGGGGGCGGAGGTGGGCGTGGCTAAAATTTGAAACAAACTTGATCAGCTTTGACATTAGACGGATGCTCACACCAAATTTGGTAGCTCTAGCTCTTATAGTCTCTGAGATCGCGTGGCTCATACGGACAGACGGACATGTCTCAATCGACTCGGCTGTTGATGCTGATCAAGAATATATATACTTTATGGGGTCGGAAACGCTTCCTTCTGCCTGTTACATACATTTTAGCGACTTTAATATACCCTTTTACCCTATGGGTACAGGGTATAAAAAGTGAAGTCCCGCAAAAAAAAAAATCACAACTCGCGACTCGGTGTAACATTCCGGTGGGTGTGGCTACGCAAGTGAAAGTAGCAAAAAATAAAAGGGATAGGAAAAGAATATAATAGACAGTTCCAATCAAAATTGCCAGTGGCAGGAACATTGTTTCAGTACCGAGTGGAAGTGCCCAGTGGAAGAGCCCAGTGACCGTATATGTACATATATGCGTATACTCTTGGCAGTGGCAGTGAAAAATCCGAAAGACGTGTTCACAAAAACGAAGTCCCTTAACAGCAGTCAAGAAAAACATGTACCTCAAAGTACAAAATTAAATTATCAATAAAAATCAATTATACCATGGAAAGAGCTTCTTAAGGTGGAAGCAATTGTGTTACCAAAACTAATGAAAGCTCTTCCAGTAAAGGCGGCAAATGTAGATATGTCCAAATGGCATTCGTACATTTTAGCTGACCCTAATTTTAACATGCCAGGCCGGGTCGATATGATATTCATTTTGGTCATCAAGCTTCTTGGAAGCCCTTTTCATCTTCCCCACCAGTGATAAGAGAGAAAGAGGTTGACCAGCTCCTTAAAGTCTGCGATCTAGCTACATTATATGCTAAGAGCAGCTCAAGGTACCAAAACAAAAAACTGCTGTTTTCCCGCACCAGTGCACATTAGGCCAGCGAACCGATAGTTCGACGAAAATTCAAATTTTTTATTGAAAGTAAACCCATTTTAATAAAAAAATTTTAAAAGTATATAGTTTGATTAAAATGAATCAAAAAATTTTAATTTGATGTATCCATGGAATTTTGGCAGTCCTTCAAATTCAGCTGTTTTATTGCATACGTGCGAAACAGAAAAGCACGGGAAAGTTTTCATTTAGTTGCGAGCGTGCCAAAATCAGTGTGGCTTAAACTATTTTCACCAAAATTATGGAAAAGAAAGGCCAAGGTATGAAGAATATTTGTTTAAAAAAAGATTTTGTTCATGTTTGTCAATGTGTTTTTTGTGTACGTTTATTTGTGTTGTCCAAAAGTAGGAAAAAGCTAACCTGCTCACTCGTCTCACTCTAATTTTGCGCCAAGTTGTGCCAAAAACTAATTAGGTGTCATTATAGTTTAAAGTGTATATAATCTAATTTTAAAACCCGTTTTTGCTCCTTTTTGCTCCGATGTGAATAAATACCTAATATTGTAGCTGTGGTTGAGTTCGCCTACGAGCAACTGCTTGACATCTACATACAAAACAGTCGTAGCACATCTGCCGTTTCGAGTTGGATTTGTGATGAACTGAAAGAATTCAACTAAAGCACTGAAGAAAAAAGATGAAATCAACACCAAAGTGAGAAGCTTTCACCTTTACATACAAAGGGACCTTGCAAAATGTTGTAGAAATATGGCCAGATTTAAGACAAAGACCAAACCCGTCAACATCAAGACCAGTTGGACGCCCACCCATTGAATATGTTAACGAATGTCCCCGTCAGAAGAGAAAATTGGCATCCGATTTAGCTGTAAATCAGAGTCAAAACACTTCTCTTCTTGTGCATGCCGCCGCAGTTTCAGCCGAAAAATCGAACGAGAAGTATGCAGACCTTGTTTTAAAAAACACATTTTTTACTCCGAGTGACCCCAATGAGGCTAGAAAAAATATTTTTACTCATAAAAATGACTCGGTTCGACTAACGGAGGATGAAGCTTTAGCATATCTGCTTGAAAATTCATTGACTAAAAGTCAATACAACAACTTTCGCGAGCTCAGCATTTCCCCATCTTGTGAACTTTTTCCTAGTTACAACAAAGTGAGAGAAGCTAAGTCAAAATGTAGACCTTCTAACATTAATATAACCGAGTCAGTTGCTGAAGTCCCGCTGCAAAATCTTCTAGACCACACTAGTTGCCATATAATTCAAATGCATGATGATTTATTTGAGCGGCTTGGCAATACTAAAAATCGACTTAAAAGTCGATGGAACAACCGGACAAAGCAGCTATAAGCAACACTTTTTAGGATGTGATTCAATGCTTTCTGACGACTCGCTTTTTGCGACAACAATAATCCCCCTAAAATTATTGGACTATCTTGGAAATGTATTTTGGATGAATCGTACTCCTCAGTCGATTAGATTTTGCAGACCAGTCAAGCTTGAGTTTGTTAAAGAGACAAAAGACCATATTCTAGCTGAGAAAAAAATTTGGATAATCAAATAAAAGATTTGTCTTCATATGTCTGCACCGTTGTTAATGGAAAATCAATTTCAGTTAAATATGATCTTTAAATGACACTTTTAGATGGAAAAGTTTAAACATCTTGACTGAAACCAAATTTTGCCAATTGTGTCCGATATGTGGAGAGAGTCCAAAAGACTTCATGGAAAATGCTAAAATGGATTCACCAAAATTAAAATATGGCATAGGTCCTTTACATGGTTGGATTCGATTTTTTGAATTCGTCCTTAAAATTTCATATGAACTGAAACATAAAAAATGGCAAGTGAGAAATGAAAATGGAAAAAAAGAAATGGCGGAACAAAAAAAGACGATACAGAAGCAGATGTGGAATGCTATGGCTCTACATGTGGATAAGCCTAAGCAGAATGGCAATGGAAATACCAACGACGGCAATACAGCAAGGAGGGCGTTTGCACAACCTAAGCTACTAGCTGAAATCTTAGGCCTTGATGAATTTCTCATTGCATATTTTACCAATGTTTTAATTGCTATTTCTTGCCATTTTCCAATTAATCCAACACAATTTAAAAAATATTGTCAGAAAACAATTACTTTATATATGTCCTTGTATCCATGGTTTTCAATGTCGGCAACAGTCCATAAAGTGTTAATGCACGCAAGCATCAATCCTTCCATTAGGTGTTCTTGACAATTGACAATTGACTGTCACCGCGATCGGACGTACTTTTTATTGCACTCCGCGAGTTCTTCGGTGTCAGCGCAATAAAACAACGCTAAAACAACAAAGTGACAGGGCTCTCAGTCGCCACAGAGACGCCCAACTATAATTATATTGTTATTTGTATCTACAAATAGCAATACTTAGTAAATAACTAAATTTACTAGTAATGCCAACGCGTCAAGAGATTAACTCGGGCCCTTCTTCACTAGACTCTCGCCAGCAGAAACTACAAGAACAAATTCTTCACCAACAAAACGAGCGTCGGCTCTCTGTGCAACGCAACAATGCGTATTTCTCAGTAGTATCTCCAACTACCACAACTACAACGAGCGCTGAATCCAAAAGTGCAAGTACGAGCAAATTGCTTACACCAACCAGCAACAACAATTTGTCTTGGAGCGCCCAATGCGCTTCACCGTCAAATTCACTGACACCTGAAGTGTTAATTGGGTCATCGGGTTCGCCGACCGCCGTTAGCGCGCTCACAACAACAACAATTGCAGCTACTGCTCCAACAACAACTCTAAAAGCAGCAACGTCTGCAATACCTTCGGTCACCGTCCAGCAGACTACCTCAACAAAATCTGCCCATCCAGTGACGATGAATCCAAAGTCACCTGTTCAGACTGGTATGGACAGATACATTAATATAAACAAGCAAAAGCTTAGCCCTCAGACAAAAAGGGGCAACACTCCCAAGATGTCGAAAAATAACATTGTTGAACAAAAAGCATTGGAAAGCAATAGATTCCAAATATTGGCAAATCAGCCGGAATCTCAAGAAGGAAATTCTCAAATTAAACCCTCTGTAGCCAAGCCACCACCATTCTATATCCGTGGTGCAAACTGCACTTCTTTGGTGCCGAAATTGGTAGCGCTAGTTGGTCAAAACAACTTTTATGTGACTCCACTCAATAGGGGTAACATAAAAGAGACCAAAGTTCAAGCCAAAAGTGAAGAATTCTATCGTACTATTGAAAAGTACTTTAGAAAGGAAAGTGTGAATTTCTACACATTCCAACTAAAGAGTGCCAAAGGCCTTCAAGCGGTGATCAAAGGCATTGAACCAACGGTTCCGACTCAGGAAATAGTTGAATCATTGGAAGAGAAGGGCTTTGAGGTAAAGTCCGTCTCAAACATACTGAACAGAAATAAAGTGCCGCAACCTCTATTCAAAGTGGAGTTACAGCCCACATGTGATAAAAAAACTTAAACCCAACACAGTGCACCCTATTTACAATCTTCAACTTCTGCTACATCGCAGAATTACTGTCGAAGAGCCGCATAAGAGGACACACCCGGTACAATGCACTAATTGCCAGGAGTTTGGGCACACAAAGTCCTTCTGCAGCCTTCGCCCAGTTTGCGTTGGCTGTGGACAAACTCAAAAAGATTGTGTCTGCACCGATGACAAATCAAATACAAATACAAGGAAGTGCGGCAATTGTGGTGGTAATCACACAGCGAACTACAGAGGATGCCCCGTTTATAAGGAACTCAAGGCCCGCCTCAACGCGAAGAAATCAACGGCTCGTATCCTGGGCTCGACACTAATTCCCTCTCAAACAACACCGGGAATATTCTTCTCAAGAGCTGTAAGGTCATCAGCGACCCCAATATCAACTACTCCTGGAGTAACTTTTGCAAGCGTGCTACGCAACGGAAATGCACAGACCACTCAAACAATAGATCCCGCTACCATTCAATCTAACGCGGCCCCAAGTCCATCCGTACTTGGCCAGAACCCCAACGGGATCGAAACATTGTTAATCTCGCTCAACCAAAACATGACAAATTTCATGACGTTTATGCAAAATTGCATGCAGGAACTGATGCGGAATCAAAACTTGCTTATTCAAAAGCTTATGGACAATAACAAATAATGTCAGCACTACATATAGGCCTCTGGAATGCAAACGGCATTTCCAAGCACAAACAAGAATTGTCACTGTTTCTGGACTCAAATGATATTGATATTATGCTGCTATCAGAAACACACCTCACAAACAAAAATAACTTTCAAATACCCAAATATGTATTCTACGCAACAAATCACCCAGACGGCAAGGCTCACGGAGGAACTGGTATCCTAATCAAAAACCGGATTAAACACTGTCTGCACAATGGATTTGCCAAACAACACCTACAAGCAACTTCAATAAGTGTCCAAACCACTTTCGGCAGTACAACCGTGGCTGCACTTTACTGCCCACCACGATTCTCAATCTCTGAAATAGAGTTTACTGATTTCTTCAATACACTCGGAGTACGATTTATTGCTGCAGGAGACTACAACGCCAAGCACCCTCATTGGGGATCCCGCCTGGTAAATCCAAAAGGCAAACAGCTGTATAACACAATCATCAACCCAGCAAACAAAATGGGCTATGCCTCACCGAATAAGCCCACGTACTGGCCAGCAGATCCACGCAAGCTCCCAGATCTAATAGACTTTGCAATCACCAGGGGAATTGCGCACAATTTGATAACGGCAGAGTCACTAGCAGAATTGTCATCGGACCACTCGCCAGTAGTTTTCACTTTATTAACACAACCACAAATAATAAAGCACCCACTCGGGCTAACAAATTGGAAAACAAACTGGCTCAGATTTAAAAAATACATAAGCACCCATATCGAGCTGAATCCCAAACTGGACGACGAAGAAGACATCGAGCTTTGCACCTCTGCACTAGAGTCGACGCTTATTGAAGCAGCAGATATCTCTACCCCGATTATCAGCCACACGCAGGAAAAACACAAGTCTAACAACCGCCTAAATGAACTACTTCTAGCAGACAAAAGACGGCTCAGGCGAGAATGGCAAATGTCTCGATCTCCGGCAGCAAAACAACGCCTAAAGGCAGCTTCGCGAACTCTAGCAAAGGCGCTTAGGCAGGAAGAAGCAAGGACACAGCGGCTGTACATCGAGAAGCTCACCCCTACCAGCACCAAATATCCGCTGTGGAAAGCACATCCAACCATAACTGCTCCAGCCGAGATAATTTCACCTATACGATGCCCAACTGGCAAATGGGCCCGTTCAGACGAAGAAAGAGCACTCATCTTTGCAGCTCATCTAAAAACGGTCTTTCAGCCAAATCCGTCAACAAACTCTTTTCAGCTCCCCACCTTGCGCACCCCAATGGAAAGTGAGCAACCGAAATTCCAAGCGGAGGAAATTTCTGCAATTATTAAAAACTATCTAAACCCAAGAAAGTCGCCCGGCCATGACAAAATAACCCCGAAAATGATCCGAGAACTCCCGATCTGTGCCGTGCGTTACATCTGCAAACTTTTCAACGCGATAGTAAAAAGTGGTCATTTTCCCATAAGTTGGAAAAAATCAGTAATCATAATGATCCCAAAACCCGGAAAGGACAAAACACAGCCATCATCATACCGACCCATTAGTTTATTGCCAAGTCTTTCAAAACTATTTGAAAAAGTCCTACAACTCCGTATAAATACAATCTTGGTTAACCAAAATATAATCCCTCATCATCAGTTTGGCTTCCGTGAAAAACATGGCACAATTGAACAAGTCAACCGTATCACCTCAGAGATCCGCACAGCATTCGAGCAAAAAGAATATTGCACAGCAATTTTTCTCGATGTCGCCCAAGCCTTTGACCGAGTCTGGATTGACGGCCTAATATATAAAATAAAAGCGACGCTCCCACAATATACACACAGGCTAATGGAATCTTATCTGTCCAACAGAAAATTCGCTGTACGATGTAATAGCTTCACCTCTGATGACTTCGAATCAAAAGCAGGTGTGCCCCAAGGCAGCGTGCTGGGCCCAACTCTGTATCTTTTGTACACAGCGGACATACCAATAAGCCCTACACTCATCACATCTACTTTCGCCGATGACACGGCTATCCTCAGCCGCTCCAAATGTCCGATCAAAGCTGCTGAGCAACTGGCAACCCACCTAAAGGAGGTAGAAAAGTGGCTAGCAGATTGGCGCATCCGTGTAAATGAACAGAAATGCAAACACGTTACGTTTACCCTCAATAGAAGAAACTGCCCATCATTGACGCTTAACAATGTGCCAGTGCCTCAATCCGACGATGTTGTATATCTTGGAGTTCACCTCGACAGAAGATTAACTTGGCGTAAGCATATCGAAGCCAAGAAAAAGCAACTAAAGTTCAAAGCAATCGGTCTACATTGGCTTATCAACGCCCGATCTCCCCTTTGTCTGGAATTCAAAGTTCTCCTCTACAACTCTGTATTAAAACCCATCTGGACATATGGCTCTGCACTATGGGGAAACGCAAGCCAGAGCAACATCGAAACCATACAAAGGGCTCAATCCAAGGTTCTCAGAACCATCACGGGAGCACCTTGGTATATCCGAAATGAAAATGTACAGAAAGACCTACACATTCCTAGCGTAATAACCGAAATAAAGGTACAACAGTTTAAGTACACCGCTAAACTGCAGGCACACCCGAATACCCTGGCCAAATCATTAACCCGAGTACGTGAAAGTACTCGTCTTCAACGAAACGACCTCCCAACCCTCTAGCAATTAATCAGGACCATAGATCAATGTAGCATCTTTCAGATGTTAGGTTATGTGTTAGATTAAGATAAACCTAGAAAATTGTTGTTAGTCTTATAAGCCTATATAAGAGATCCAACAAACAAATAAAACGTTAAAAAAAAAAAAAAAAAAAAGGTGTTCTTGGAGAGAACACCTCAGAAGCTCGCAACAAATACTATAAGAGTGACAGGAGGTTACATGCTTGAAAGAGTACACGGCAGTAAACATGGCAGATGTTTTCCACAGAGCAATGGATTCTTCAGATCCTCTAGTGTCGAGCATCTATCTAACAAAAAGATTGGGTCAGCGAAATAAACTACCCCTACCATCAGACGTAATCGAACTTTTGGAATCACCAAACTTTTTATATCTTAGTACCATGAACAATAATCACAATCTTCCCGATTTTGATGCTGACAATACTGATAGTGATTCAGATTTTGACTCTGAAAATCCATTTTCAATAGAAATTGATGTAGAAGACGACTTTTAGGAACATTTTTAAATGTACCCTGTACCAACTAGTTATTGTATTAAATGAAGTCAAACACCCTCGAAATAGCAATTAATTTCATAAATAATTTTCTTTAACATGCCGCAACAGTGAACGCATGCTATCTCGCTCACTCTTGCCAGCCAATGTCGCCCTAAGCGCTTCAGTACAAAACGCATTAACGTATATCTCCAATATTTATTGTCCGATTTCGACTAAATTTAGTCAGATTATGCACTTTGGCCATTATATTAGGTGTGCCAAATAAGAATGTGATTCCTTAAAACTGCTCTAATAATTAGTTTTTTCTGAATTGCGGGGGCGGAAGTGGGCGTGGCAAAAATTATAAACGTTCTTGATCTGCGTAGTCACTAGACAAATGATCGAACAACCTCAAAATCGCAATCAATTCAAAACAAAGTTCCCTTTTACATGCAGCAGCAGCGAGCGCATGCTATCTCGCTCTTTCTTATCTCTTAGTACAAAACGGATATAGGCATATCTTCGATGTTTATTGTCCGATTTCGACAAAATTTGGTCAGTTGGTCCAGTTTGGGTATATAATTAGGTTTACCAAGAATACGATATCTTGAAAGCAGCCCTAGCTATCGTTTTTTTTAAATTGCGGGGGCGGAAGTGGGCGTGGCTAAAATTTGAAACAAACTTGATCAGCTTTGACATTAGACGGATGCTCACACCAAATTTGGTAGCTCTAGCTCTTATAGTCTCTGAGATCGCGTGGCTCATACGGACAGACGGACAGACGGACATGTCTCAATCGACTCGGCTGTTGATGCTGATCAAGAATATATATACTTTATGGGGTCGGAAACGCTTCCTTCTGCCTGTTACATACATTTTAGCGACTTTAATATACCCTTTTACCCTATGGGTACAGGGTATAAAAAGTGAAGTCCCGCAAAAAAAAAAATCACAACTCGCGACTCGGTGTAACATTCCGGTGGGTGTGGCTACGCAAGTGAAAGTAGCAAAAAATAAAAGGGATAGGAAAAGAATATAATAGACAGTTCCAATCAAAATTGCCAGTGGCAGGAACATTGTTTCAGTACCCAGTGGAAGTGCCCAGTGGAAGAGCCCAGTGACCGTATATGTACATATATGCGTATACTCTTGGCAGTGGCAGTGAAAAATCCGAAAGACGTGTTCACAAAAACGAAGTCCCTTAACAGCAGTCAAGAAAAACATGTACCTCAAAGTACAAAATTAAATTATCAATAAAAATCAATTATACCATGGAAAGAGCTTCTTAAGGTGGAAGCAATTGTGTTACCAAAACTAATGAAAGCTCTTCCAGTAAAGGCGGTAAATGTAGATATGTCCAAATGGCATTCGTACATTTTAGCTGACCCTAATTTTAACATGCCAGGCCGGGTCGATATGATTATGGGGGTAGATGTATACACCCACATAGTGAAAAGCGGAGTAACTAAAGTTGATGAATTATTGGGACAAACAACACAGCGCTATAGTAGCGACAGCGATTAATATCGCGGACTTACAGCGAATTATGGAGATGAAAGAGGACGAAAAAGAAGATGTGGAAGCCAATACGTGTGAGGAAACTTTTAAGAAGACAACGAGACATGAGACATCTGGATGGTATGTGGTCACGATGCTATTTAGATGTGACAAGGAGTTGGACGATTCCAAGGCCCAAGCGATTGCGCGGTTTCTTAATTTAGAGAAAAAATTTTAGCGATTTCCGAAACTTAAAGAAGAGTACACAAAACTTATAAATAATTATTTAGAGTTGGGTAATATGATCGAAGCTAATGAAAAATTCTAGTCTAACCACTTAATTAAGTGTTGTTTTTGACGCCTCCTCAAAAACAACAAATAATAAAAGTCTGAATGATATCATGTGGGACGGTCCCCGACTACAAAAGGATATCTTTGACACAATTGTGAAGTGGCGCAAATGGCGGTTTGTAGTATCCGCAGACATAGAGAAAATGTATCGTCAAATTAATATTGATTCTGATGATCAAAAACATTTATATATTTTGTGGAGAAAATCACCACAAAGGAAATTGAAAAGCTACAAGTTGACAACAGTGACGTACGGTACTGCTGCAGCTGCATATTTAGCTACAAGGGTATTAGCAGAAATAGGTAGCAAATGCAAGGACAAAAAAATAAGTGAAATAATTCAAGATGAATTTTACATGGACGATTTAATGACAAGAGGTGATACCATAGAGGAAGCCAAGTATAAGATAGAGCAGGTACTAAAGAACTAGAGAAAGTGGGAATGAATTTGAGAAAATGTATCTCAAATAAGTCCGATATTATTGAAACAGTAAGTGGTACGGACAATAACAAAGTATTCAAAATCGAGGAAATTAAAACTCTGGGCTTGCAGTGGGAACCACTCAAAGATGAGTTTAAGTTCAAGGTACACTGTGACGAGGACAGAAAAATTAATAAAAGAGTGGTATTATCCACACTTGAAAGAATTTATGATCCTTTAGGATGGTTAGCACCAGTAACAGTGATTGGCAAACTGTTCATGCAAAAGTTGTGGTTAGTTGAGCAGACCTGGGATCAAGAGTTATTCATCCTCAGAAAAAGCATTTGCTGCTGTAGTATATGCTAAAGTGGGGGACTCAGTCACATTGATAGCCAGTAAGAGTAAAGTAAACCCTACAAAAGCAGGAAAACTATTCCATAATAGGAATTGCAGAATGTGCAGTTCATCTGTTAATGCATTGGTTGACAAGAGTCTAGCTGTCTATTGCAGTACCGGCAGAGATATACACTTGAAGCGATTTTACAATTACTCTCTTTTGGATAAGAAATGATAACAACAAGGATAAGTTCATTAGGCGGCGGAAAGAGGATATAAGAAAAGGGGGAGAAGTTGTATGAAGCCATGTGATATCGGAAGATAACCCTGCCGATGTAGCTTAAAGGGGAATTCGCCCCACCAAATTATTAAAAAATTGTGACATTTGGTGGAATGGTTCCGATTGGCTTCTTAAGTCAAAAGAAAATGGGCCTAAAAAAAGCTGAGGGCAACGATACTATTGTCAGTACAGTTCTTATTGATACAGCCAACGATATTATGCAAAAGCTGGTCCAGAAATATTCATGTATAAACAAGCTTATCACAGTAACTGCTTATATATTAAGGTTTATTGCAGTTAAAACAAAAAATAAAGTCTACCCTGCAGGGGGCAGATTACAAAATACCAATGTAAACTTTGATACACGACATCCCATAGAAAATCTCATTTAACGGAGTTGTTAATAAATAATTCTCATAAGGAATCGTTACATGGAGGGATTAACCTTATGAGAAGTTCTGTTCAAAGAAAATTTTGGTTATTTAGGTTAAGGAACGCACTTAAAAAATATTTGAGAGAATGTGTTACGTGTGCAAGGTATCGCCAGAATACAGCAGAGCAGATAGCAGGTAATTTGCCAAAGCATAGGTTCACAATGTCGTGGCCATTCCAAAACACCGGAGTGGACTATGCTGAAGTAGCGGTAGTGAGTGACTTAACCACTGATGCTTTTTAGCAGCATTTCGACGATTTGTAGCAAGACGGGACAAATGTGCTTATATATACTAAATAATGGAACCAATTTTGTGGGCGCTGTAAGAAAACTAGATGAAGATTTTGTCAATGCACGACAATGTGCAAATTGCACCCGTTCTAGAAAAAGAACATACACAACGGGTGAAGATGTAGTCGGCAATGATGTGTCAACACAGGGCCATTTTTTGATTTTTAAACCGCTGTTGGAGACAGTAGAGTCCATATCAGAACAAAAGATAGGCAACGTAGACAGATGGAAATTAATCCAGAAAATGAAAAGAGATTTTTGGATGCAATGGAAAGAAGAATACTTGCATACTTACCAACAAAGAAATAAATGGAGAAAGTCCTCAGAAAATATGGATAAAGGACAGATTGTGTTAGTTAAAGATGAGAACTGAAATCCCGCAAGATGGCCGTTGGGAAAAATTGAAGAAACCCACAAAGGTCGGGATAATAAAGTTGGGGTAGTGAAATTTTCGACCCATTTTGGGAGACTTTTTAGCTTAAAAACGGAACCAAGTCGTGTAAAACGCGTTTGAATGTCGTTGCCCGCTGTTGGTGTAAATGCATGTTTAAAATACAAACTATGAATTTCTCACAGTTAAGACCAATGTAGGCTTTGCTTAGAATAGAATTAACCCCTACATATTTTCATATACACTGTACTCACACTATTTTTTCATACAACACAAAATTGTACCCCACATTATGTTCACACACACAATCACATTTACACTATGAATAAGGCCCCAAATGTATATACATGCGACCCCTAGATCCTAGAATCATGTATATAAACTCGACCTTTTTCTTAGTAAATTTAGTATTCAAGCAACTCTTGTCTATTCACTACTCTGCAATCAACGGGAGAGCATCGCTGTGTTTTTGGCCCCCATTTGAATGATCTCTCCGAAGTCCACCCAATTTCAAGTGTTGGTTGCGACAGCTCTAAAAAAATCAAACATTTTTATAAATAATAAAATTATAAAATTCGATAACATTTTGGTGACCCCCGACTTTGACGTTCCCAAGTTAAACAAATAAAACATTTTGGTGTAACAGTCAAATTGTGAGAATTTTGGTCAACTCAAGAGACTAATTTTCTCAATAACACGCACATAAGGAATTTTGGTCAACTTGTCGATCATTTCCCTTTTAATACAACGCTTTGGATAATATTGATAGTCCTTAGCGAGGGCACGGTTTCGCAGGCTAGCAACAATTCGGGGTCCCGACATTTACGAAGCAATTGATTAACTTGGATATCATTGCATTTGTGCATATCATTTATGTCAACTTGGCGACGGTATTGCACACCATAACCAAAAACTACTTCTGCTTGTGAGACAACTGACTGTGTCAGCACTTTGTCACCTAGTCAACTTGACAACTAGAATCACAGCAGAAAAAAGTACATTCTAGTCAACTTGTCACTTTGTCACCTAGTCAACTTGTGGGTTAGAACGACAGTAGAGTATAATCGGAAAACTCCAAATTTGGGTTTCTGCAACGTGGGACAAGGCGTACCCAATCAATTGAACCATCTGGTCAACACGGCGACCAAGCAGGCGAAGGATTTCTACGATCCAATATATACATTTATATTAAATAAAATAAAAAAATTTTTAAAACAAGTATGAAACTTATTGATCAATTTAACTTTATTTACTAGTACTTTGTTCACCAATCAGGTGCGAGTCGGAGCGAACCTAGTCAATTGACTAAAAAATATACTTCCAACGGATCAAAGTACATAAAGTAAAATGGAGAAAAGAAAAAGAAAGTCAAAAGTTCTGTATTATGATAATAAAATTGAGACGATTAAGGATCTATGGGATGAATTTGACAAAGCCCACACTGATTTAATGGAATCGTTGGGATACGAGCCATCCGGTCATGATTACTTCAAAAAAGAATATTATTTAAAATTAAAAGAATTAACAGAAGAAGTAATAATGGATTGGAAACTACAAAGGGCAAAAATCGAAGAAAGCAAATTGGCCCATCAAAAAGATCGCATTAACATTCAACCATTGATCAGGAAAAAAGGCGGTATGCTAGCAACAGGACATTAAAGCAAATAATTCCTGAAGAAAAAATGAACTACAAAAGAGTTGTAGAAAATTTATGGCAGCAGATAGAACAACTGCACTATGAGATGTATAAACTTGCAGTAGATTCTGTCGAAGTTGGATACAATTTGGAAACATTCATAATGGCAGAAAAGGCGATACTGAAATTTTGTATCCCACCTGTACATGATGTGACAACGTCGTCACTACAATTGCCAAAAATTTCAAGTCCGAAATTTGATGGAAATTATTTGAAATGGCAACAATTTCATGTCATTTTTAAGAAAATGATTCATGAATCAAACATACCCGCTGTACAAAAGATGTGGTGTTTAAAAGCAAATCTATCAGGGGATGCTGAAAGATTAATTAGGCACCTTGAAATAACAGAAGTCAATTATGACACTGCATGGATAATGTTGCAAGAACGATTTAACAATAAACGGGTCTTGGTTACAGCAGTTTTCGAAAAAATATTTGTTCATCCAAACATTGGAAACGACGCCCTGTCAATAAAGAATCTTCATGATAATATTCATGAATCATTGCAAGCCTATATAAGAATATAGGCATTGACACGGAAACTTGGGATTCTATTATAATTTTCCATATGACAAGAAAATTGGATAGACTTATCCACACTTTATATGAACAATCCCTTTCCGATACGAGGGAATTGCAGAATAACAAAGAATTCCTTGCATTTTTGGAACAACGTTTCCCTGCCCTAGAGGCGATTGGTACCAAGCAGTCCAGGGAAAGGCAAAAAATATGTGCATCAGCGACTGGCACAAACTCATCTTCATGTCCGTTCTGCAGTAAGTTAAATCACAAACTGTTTCAGTGTGATAAATTCAAAACTAAATCTGCAGCAGAACGTTTAAACTGGGTACAGAGACAGAGAATGTGTGTCAATTGTTTTAAAACCGACCACATGTCAAGGGCTTGTACCTGGAAGGGATGCTTGAAATGTGATGAAAACACACAACACATTGTTACATTTAGGAAACAACAACTTGAAACCAAATGTAACAACAACGGCCTCAGCTGCGTCCACATATGGAAGTTATAAAAATTATACCCTACTAGCGACAGCCAGGGTAATTGTTAAAGGGACCAATGAGCGAGAAGGAGAATTTCGTGCGCTATTAGACAGTGGCTCCCAAGTCAATCTAATCTCAGAGAGACTAGTAAAACAATTATCTTTAAAAATAGAAAAGGCATCGCTAAGAATTGAAGGAGTAGGAGGACAACCACAACTCAGCAGATCAAGAGTAAATGTACTTGTGAAATCAAAATACACTGATTTCAGTACAAGAGTGGAAGCCTTTGTTTTACCGCACATTGTCGCAGATCAACCCACAGAAGCAATAACGCAAAAGTTTGACCTGCCAAAAACCATACCTCTAGCGGATCCCAACTTCAACAAAACTGGTAAAATTGACTTATTACTAGAAGCAGATCACCATTTCTCAATTTTACTACCTGGACAAGTAAAACAAAATAAGTGTCCAACTCTTCAAAATTCAGAATTTGGTTGGATCATTGCCGGAAAAATAAATATGGCTACATCTGCACCTACAACTTGTATGGTGGCTACTAAGCCTGATGAACTTTTGGAGCGATTCTGGAAACTGGATACCTTGGAACCTGAAAAAATATACAAAAGTCCAGAGGAAGAATATGCGAAAAGCACTTCTTGGACAATTTACATAAAGCTGCAGATGGAAGATTGGTTGTAAAACTGCCATTTGCTGAAGACTCTTCATCCCTGGGGGAGTCTCGTGATGTGGCTGTGAGGAGATTCCTATCACTGGAAACCAGGATGAGCCCAGAAATAAAGGCAGAATATATAAAGTTCATGAAAGAATATGAACAGCTTGGACACATGAAGGAAGTGTTACCAGAAAGATTACCAAGGCAGCATTATTTCATACCTCATCAATGTGTTCTTAAACCTGATAGTACCACAACCAAATTAAGGGTGGTATTTGATGCTTCATGTAAGACATCAACAGGAAAATCTCTGAATGATATCTTGTACCCAGGACCAGTGGTACAAAGTCAACTGTTTTCAATCCTACTGAGGTTTAGGACGCATAAATATCACTGCGGACATAGAAAAAATGTACCGACAGGTATGGGTAAATCCAGATGATCAATTCAATCAAATGATTGTTTGGAGAGACAGCCCAAATAAAAAATTGAAAAACTATCGCTTGAAGACAGTAACCTATGGAACAACTTCGGCACATTACCTTGCAAAAAAAAGTTTGGAGTATTTGGCAAGTAAAAACAAGGAAAAGTGGGCCACAGGAGCAACTACATTAAAAAATGAGTTTTATGTGGATGATTGTCTTTCAGGAGCAGATAGCTTGGCAGAAGCACTGCAAATCAGGCAGGAGCTGGTTAAAATTCTTAAGCCAGCCGGATTCAATTTGAGAAAATGGTGCTCAAACAATGCACAGCTATTGGAGGACATCCCGAAGGACGACATATGCAGCAGCATTAATTTGGGTGATGCATTGGAACAATTAAATGTGAAAACTTTAGGCACAACTTGGATGCCTAAAGAAGACACGCTCTGCGGAAAGGCCCAGCTACATACTCGAGGGATAACAATACGCGTTCTATTATCTGAAATAGGACAAATATTTGACCCTTTGAGACTATTTACACCTGTTGTAGTACACGCTAAAATATTACTGCAACATATTGCATCCGAAAAATTTGAGATGGATGCCAATCTACCTGCCCACTTAAAAAAACAGTGGGAAATGTGTCGTGCGGATCTGCAAGAACTGAATAAAAAACAAATGCCCAGGCACAGAAATGATGGAAAGGTGACATCTAAACGTCAGATCCACACCTTTGTAGATGCATGGTCAGATCACAGTGCGTTTACTGTGTGCAAAGTCACGAGTAGCTCCACTAGAAAAACAATCATCGACACGATCTCCGGATGAAGGCGGAATATATTGAAGCCTTCTTGTGGTCAGATTCAACAATTGCACTGTCATGGATTAATTCTCGTGCATCTCAGTTCCATACATTTGTGGCCAACAGGCTTACAAAAGTACATGCTGTTTTCAAACCGACAGAATGGCGGCATGTTTCATCAGCTCTAAATGCTGCAGATGTCCTATCAAGAGGGATTCAAATTTATTCCCCCACGGTCACTTCATTTTGGAGGTTTATGGGAGGTAGCTGTTAAATCAGCAAAACATTTGTTGCTAAAAAATGTCTCCACAGCCAATTTGACGTTTGAACAATTGTCAACAATTATTGTGAACATTGAAGCAATATTAAATTCACGGCAACTAACTCCTAATTTAAATGATCCTAATGATCTTACTGCTCTCACACCAGGACATTTACTCATTGGAGAACCATTGGTGGCTTAACCCGATCCAGAGCCAATCAGGAAGAAATCGTTGCCAGAACAATAGGAGCTGGTGCAACGATTAAAGCATACCTTTTTTACACAATGATCACAGGAGTATCCGTACGAAGAACCCTTTTAACAATGTGAAAGAAAGCATGATGGTGATCCTCAAAGAAGATAATGTACCCATTCTTCAATGGCCATTGGGGAGGATTATAAAATTATATCCTGGACCTGATGGTTATATTCGTGTGGTTGACGTAAAAACGGCATCTGGAAGTTACAAACGAGCTGTTTATAAATTAACTCCCCTACTAAGAACACCAGAACCAGGAGAAGAGCATCAAATGAATGACGACGACGCCGATGATTCCAAAGAAGATGGGTTTAAGGATGCTACAACAAGGCAAAGCCCAAAAAGACGAATCTTAGCATCGTTACCTCTAACGTTATTAATGATGTTGCTATTGTTACCATTGTCATTGGCCCCATCAGTAAATGTGACCCAATTTGATGCCAAACCTGGCATTTACTATGAGAAAATTGGAACGTCTAGATTTGCTGTAGCTGACTGGACAATCATTGCGTATTATAATTTGGATCCATATTGGGACGATATGAACACATTTTCTTTCGGAATAAAAAAGATTGGGGGAATGTGTTCCCGATTAAAACCAAGTCAAGCCTGTTCTGCAATGTACAAACATTTCCAACATGTGGAAGAGGAACTGAGAATGGAAAACGATCTCTTGCACATAGGACAAAATCGTAGAGCACCATTTGATTTTATTGGCAACATCGCCAGGAGTCTATATGGAGTACTGGACTCGGAATATGCAAAAGAAATGTCCAATACTATTGAAAAGGTGAAAACAAATGAGGAATACTTGATAACACTCTTAAAGAATCAAACATCTATACTTGATTCAACAATCAAGCGTGATGAGGCGATTATTGAGAAGCAATTGAATTTGATGGAGCAGCAACTACTCGATATGTCTCAAGCACACTCTGATTCTGTTAAGACGTTTCAATGGTATCTAACGATAACAACACAACTTTCGGTGATTGCTTCAAATTTGCAACGAGTACTATCAGAGATTGCCCATGTACTCACTGTCATTCATCATAACCAAATTAGCCCGTTGTTACTTTCGCCTAAACAACTTGAACAACACTTTAAGCAGTTAAAAAATCATCTTCCACCAGGACACATACTTCCTGCCACAGATGATGATGTTCTACAACTATATAAAATGATGAAGGCAGAAGGAAGTATTGTAAAAAAGCGCGTAATATTCAAAGTAACACTACCGTTACTCTCAGCACAAGTATTAGAAATATACAATCTAGTTCCTATACCAGCAATCAGCAATAAAGGAATTATGACGATGGATATTCAAATTCCCATGATAGCGGTCAATAAGCACAGAGATCAGTTTCTTGGATTAACAGCAACTGAATTAAAACAATGCCATCAAGTCACAAATGAAGAATTCATATGTCTTAATAAACAATCTGTGTTCTCAATCATCAGTAATTGTGAATTTCAGTGGTTCAACAACAAAACTTCAAATATGTGTTGAATTAAATACACAAGCATGACGTTCGTCTGGTTCAATATGTACTACAAAAACCATTGGATTTTTGCTACAATGTCGCCAATGGAGTTATCTGCAGTCTGCGATGACAACAGTTCAAGCATCACCATAAGTCAAGGAGGATTATTAACACTTGATCCAAGTTGCACTTTGCGGAATCCATTAATACGTGTAACTGGACATCGTATTACAACCACCGGCACAATGAATATGTCATACGCCCGTTTTGGGAATTTCTCCACCATGATGATGAACTCAACTAATGAAACGGCTTCAACCAACGGTCAACTAAGCTACAATGAACTTGACAACCTCAGTAGTCAATTATGGCCCAGATTTAAAATAAAGTTACCATATGACCTAAAATCTAGTCAAGGGCCTATTCAACATCACAACATTGCTTCTTACATTGCGCTAATAATATTCATGCTATACGTTATCAAAAATCGGTGTACCAACGGAAGACAAGAAGTCAGGATTGTCATTGGCCTTCAACAGATGACCCCTCCCACAACTGGTACCCAGATACCAACTGGCAGTCAACCGACTCAATCTACACATCGACCTGCTGGAAACTACGAAATCAACATTTAAGTAATGTTGAACAGTCGTTTAACGGCCGGGAGTATGTTGGTATAAATGCATGCTTAAAACACAAACCTTGAGTTTTTCACAGTAAAGACCAATGCAGGCTTTGCTTAGAATAGAATTAACCCCTACATATTTTCATATACACTATACTCACACTATTTTTTCATACAACACAAAATTGTCCCCCACAATATGTTCACACACACAATCACATTTACACTATGAATAAGGCCCCCAAATGTATATACATGTGACCCCCTAGATCCTAGAATCGTGTATATAAACTCGACCTTTTTCTTAATAAATTTAGTATTCAAGCAACTGTTGTCTATTCACTTCTCTGCAATCAACGGGTGAGCATCACTGTGACTTTGGCCCCCATTTGCATGATCTCTCCGAAGTCCACCCAATTTCAAGTGTTGGTTGCGACAGCCCTATGTCACTAGTTTATGTTCTAGAGGCAAACATTTTTATAAATAATAAAAATATAAAATTCAATAACACTATCAGTTGGCAGAAGTACCAGTGGATACACGTCGGGCTTGTGGGAATCACAGTGAACTTGGACACTTCGCGAAACAGTTTACCAATCGACGCATGCTATTCTGCTGGTTCAAGAAGGGTCGCATCATGGCAGCTGTTAAGATTAACGGATGGGAAGTCAATGCGACTCTGGATACAGAAGCTACGAGGAGTTTCATCAGCAACTCACTAGCTCAGAAAATCGGCACGACCAACGACTGGAAACAAATTTGCACTGCTAAAAACCGGACTAAAACCAGACGGATCCCGGAAAGAAATCACGCAGGCAGTCGAAACAGATGTATGGATAGGAAACTCACATGTAAAAATTCTCCTGCTTGTACTACCAGGTAGCATGGACCACTTTATCTTGGGCACAGATTTTCTTCGTGGCACTCTGAGCACGATTCAGTGAGGAGAAAACCGTTTGCAACTAGAATCCATGATTACCCAAATCAATGAGGCTCTTGGCAGAGCAGATGCCATCATCGACTCCACACACTGCACCAAAACCAAGCAATCGATTGTCTGGGTCAACGATGGTAATCCCCAGACAGCATCCAAAGGCACTCATAACCCTCGGACCGAAGTAACACCAGCCGAGAAGTGGACCAGAAGTGCTGCACTACCCCTGCTTTGGAACGGGCAATACTTAATAATCCGTTCAGACAAAAAGCCGAGAAAAATAAAATCAATTAAAACCAATCAGCACAGCTTGTAACACTCTGTTGCAAGCAATAAATAATTATAAATATATATATATTTATACAATTGTATGTATGTACGCAGGCTTCCATGCATACATTTCGTTCTGTACATATGCTTACGTAAATGAATTGTGCTGGCAAGCCATCCTAAATATGCTGAGCTTGCATTTTGGTCACACCAAGAATAAGTGACCAAACATGTGAGTACACTCTCGCCTCATATAAACATATACTTTTTGTAGCTGCTAATAAGCAGCATAAGCATTCTTTATATATAGGTTAAAGAAATATAAAATAAACCTCCGAAAGCACAGATCACAATCAAAACAATTAACAAAACTGGAACCTTTTCACAGGAAATGTCTGGTAAATTAAAGTGACCAAGAACGATGAGGGTATCGAATAGAGGTGGAATGTAAGAGCAAGTAACATTAGTGCAAAAAGATTTAAGGAATATTTTGACACTAATAAACTTAATTTCATGAGTGAAAGAGGACTGAATAATTTTAGATGGAAAATCTGAATTGACAGCAATAAACTTTTCTATAAATTGAAAATTTACTGGATAAAATTGAAGCGTCAGCAATATCTGGTTTAAGCAACGTCTATGTAAAAGCAAAAACATGAAAATCAAAGGATAGACTACCTACAAAAAGGCTAGACAGTTTGTATTTAAGTCTTCTAACATTCTGATAGGCCAGAATCAGAGACAAAGTTTTTTGGCCCATCAGTAGATGCTGACGTACCAGAAGAAGGCATAAATTTGTTATTAGAAGAGGAGGAGATAGCAGAGGGCAGCCGAATCGGAGGCCGATGATGTTCTGATAAAAAATTTCTTCTGCAAAATCGGTCAGAAAGATTAGGCGGAATACTGTCTATGTCTGTGTATATGTCACGGGTATATTCGCTATTCCTAAGGCATTTGAGAAAATTATAACTTCTCAACTGCAACATTTCTGTAGTTCTATTCTTTCATCTTCTCAACATGGGTTTATGAAACGTAGATCTACAACCACTAACCTTTTAGAGTTTACTTCTTTAGCGATCGAAGGATTCAGGAATGCATTGCAAACTGATGTCATTTATACTGACTTCAGTAAGGCTTTTGATTCTGTCAATCATACACTGCTTTTGTTCAAGCTGAACGAACTTGGGATTCCAAGCCTTTTGCTTAATTGGATTTCTCAATATCTTAATAACCGTACACAAAAATTTTATTTAAAACTTATCTTTCGAAGACCATCAATGTGACCTCGGGGGTGCCACAAGGTAGCCATCTAGGACCACTGCTTTTTACGCTTTTCATTAATGACCTTCCGTCAGTTGTAACTCACTCTCGCGTGCTTATGTACGCTGATGATGTTAAACTTTGTATTAGTTTTAAAGACTTAAGCTCTCCACGTCTACTTCAAGTCGATCTTAATAACTTTCAAACTTGGTGTGAAATTAACTTATTAAACCTTAATGTTTCAAAATGTAATGTCATGTCATTTCATAGATCCTCTTTTCAATTAGTGGTATATTATCTCAATAATACCCCACTTGAACGTTTGAACGAGATTAATGATTTGGGTGTACTCATGGACCACAAATTAAATTTTACTCGTCATATTAATATCACTGTCAATAAAGCCATGAGTTGTCTTGGTTTCGTTAAGCGATGGTCGAAAGAATTTGACGATCCTTACACAACCAAAACTCTTTTTATTTCACTGGTCCGCCCCATTTTGGAGTATGGATCATGTGTTTGGTCTCCACAATATGGATCACATCAAGTTAAAATTGAATCTGTTCAAAAACAGTTTTAATTTTTGCTCTTCGTGGTTTAAACTGGGATCGAAATGTTAACTTGCACTCTCAGATGTAGTGTTAGGGTCAAGCCTCGAAAAAAATATCTGTTTTTTCGGTGGTATACCGACAAGTGCACTCGACACACCAGCCGGCACAGCAGAAACAGCGCTGGGCACTGAATCTACCGGGGCTGTCAATACTTTACGAACCCCTCTTGTCAGTATCTGATTGGGAATATCCTTGGAACAGGATATTCGCCAGGACAAATCAGAGACTACATCTGATATCAGGCTAACTTTTATGATTCCATTATCCTTTATTCCATTATCCACACAATCAGATGTTATTGGACATTTGAACGATATTAAGTGCTGTGAATTCGGTGTGTTTGGGTTATTAATCGTGTTTGGAGCAGGGAGAATAAGGGACGCTGGCGGACCAGGGAACAAATTCCTAGGGATGGTCTTCTTTCGCTTCGGGGATTCGTTTAATAGTTTAAAACTATTAAACTGAGTTTCCAATGATGAAAACTCGTCCCGAAGCTTCATAAGACCAGCCGACAAGTTTTTAAATTCCTCACGAGTGCGCCTCACGCTTTGCAACTACATTTCAGGCCCCCACCATTTCCGAGGCTGTCTTTTACTTTGACTGTGTAACCAGTACATTTAAAATGCATAACGTTGTCACACAGCCAACAACGCAAAAAATCATGCTGGAATTTAAGAGGGTGAGGGCACTTCTTACTTGAGCAGACCGACATTGTTAAATTATTTTCAATTTCATTAATAGTAAATATTAATAACAGAAAAATAAACTAACAGAAGTAAAAAAGATTTATTTAGAAAAATATATGTATATATAAAATATATGTATACGAACCAAAAGTTTCACAAAAGGGTTTGGGTGCTGCAACTGCAACAAAAGAGAAAAAAGTTAAGAGCACAGTGAACGCACAACACAAAACAGATCACAAACGCGTGATTAACTAACGCGAGAATAACGTGCGCAAACATAAGCAATATATGTAAAAAAGAGAGCAAGAACACACAAACAACACTGTGTACGAAGAGCGCGAGTGCATCCGAGTAAAGCACAAACGAAAAAATCAAAGTTTATGAGACACAACAATAAAGCAAGGAGTTTTGTTGTTGATTTAAAACAAAAAGTAACAATAGCTTTGATTTAATGTTTAGCAACAAATCGAAAAGCAAGAACAGTTGATTGTGATTGATATTTAACTATGTAGGAAAGCTTTTAAGCAATTTTAATAGAATAAAAATTAGCGATATAAGCAGAAAAAAAATTAATAGTGAGGGCGCCCAAAAAAATACTACCAGCAAGGTTGAGAGTTCAAAAAACATGTATATGTATATATAATTGTTTAGTAAAATGAGAATGCCACCTAAGTGAAATAAAGACCCACCAAAATTAATTTCGCTAAAATGCATATATTCACTGTAGCCTTTTTGCTATGACATTTTATTTTCTTTTTATTTCGAAATCCTAATGAAAGGAATTTGTGTATACATACCCTATATATACATTTTTGGCATGCCAAAATATATTATTATATTTTTTTTTTATTTTGGATTTCAAAAACCATATAAATAAAATTTCATATTTTTGAGTGGCTTGCATGCAGCTACACATAAGTCACTTGTAAATACCCTATATGCATATTTCCTCTCCTACCCTTTCGACACAAGTGAACTATAGGTAATGTTAGCATATGGTAGGGCACCAATTCACCAATAAATCAACAATAATCAGCAGAGTAAATAAAAAAAAAAGAAGCAACGAAATTTAAGTCATCGATAGAACGACCCGCAGAACCAATGCCGGTAAAACGTTCGTAGAATCATCGACAGAAACACAAGTCATAAGTCAGCGATAGAACGATCCGAAGAACCAGTTTCGGTTGAGCATCCGTAGAATTATTGACAGGAAGACAAGTCATAAGTCAGCGATAGAGCGATCCGCAGAACCAGTTTCGGTAGAGCATCCGTAGAATTATTGACAGGAAGACAAGTCATAAGTCAGCGATAGAACGATCCGCAGAACCAGTTTCGGCAGAGCATCCATAGAATCTGCGACAGAAAGCTAAATAATAAGTTAGTGATGGAATAGGTTACAGAGCTAACGACATAGCTAATTAACCCCCAGCAGAGTCTCAGCAGAGTACACTATACAATCATCGACAGAAAACCAAAAGTAAAGTAAAATTCACGATGGAAAGTTTCGGCAGCATAGTTGCAGTACAGTCGCAACAGAGACGCTTAGTTAAAAGCAGAGAAGAACAAATCCACGATGGAAAATTTTGGGGGAGTTTAACATATTGGTGACCCCGACTTTGGCGTTCCCAATTTAAGCAAATAAAACATTTTGGTGTAACAGTGAAAGTGTGAGAATTTTGGTCAACTAAAGAGACTAATTTTCTCAATAACACGCACATAAGGAATTTTGGTCAACTTGTCGATAATTTCCTTTTTTAATACTACGCAGTGGAAAATATTGATGTTCCTTAGCGAGGGCACGGTTTTGCAGGCTAGCAATAATCCGGGGTCCCGACATCTAAGAAGCAATTGATTAACTTGGATTGCATTTGTGCATATCATTTATGTCAACTTGGCGACGGTATTGCACACCATAACCAAAAACTACATCTGCTTGTGAGACAACTGACTGTGTCAGCACTTTGTCACCTAGTCAACTTGACAACTAGAATCACAGCAGAAAAAAGTACATTCTAGTCAACTTGTCACTTTGTCACCTAGTCAACTTGTGGGTTAGAACGACAGCAGAGTATAATCGGAAAACTCCAAATTTGGGTTTCTGCAACGTGGGACAAGGCGTACCCAATCAATTGAACCATCTGGTCAACACGGCGACCAAGCAGGCGAAGGATTTCTACGATCCAATATATACATTTATATTAAATAAAATAAAAAAATTTTTAAAACAAGTATGAAACTTATTGATCAATTTAACTTTATTTACTAGTACTTTGTTCACCAATCAGGTGCGAGTCGGAGCGAACCTAGTCAATTGACTAAAAAATATACTTCCAACGGATCAAAGTACATAAAGTAAAATGAAGAAAAGAAAAAAAAAGTCAAAAGTTCTGTATTATGATAATAAAATTGAGACGATTAAGGATCTATGGGATGAATTTGACAAAGCCCACACTGATTTAATGGAATCGTTGGGATACGAGCCATCCGGTCACGATTACTTCAAAAAAGAATATTATTTAAAATTAAAAGAATTAACAGAAGAAGTAATAATGGATTGGAAACTACAAAGGGCAAAAATCGAAGAAAGCAAATTGGCCCATCAAAAAGATCGCATTAACATTCAACCATTGATCAGGAAAAAAGGCGGTATGCTAGCAACAGGACATTAAAGCAAATAATTCCTGAAGAAAAAATGAACTACAAAAGAGTTGTAGAAAATTTATGGCAGCAGATAGAACAACTGCACTATGAGATGTATAAACTTGCAGTAGATTCTGTCGAAGTTGGATACAATTTGGAAACATTCATAATGGCAGAAAAGGCGATACTGAAATTTTGTATCCCACCTGTACATGATGTGACAACGTCGTCACTACAATTGCCAAAAATTTCAAGTCCGAAATTTGATGGAAATTATTTGAAATGGCAACAATTTCATGTCATTTTTAAGAAAATGATTCATGAATCAAACATACCCGCTGTACAAAAGATGTGGTGTTTAAAAGCAAATCTATCAGGGGATGCTGAAAGATTAATTAGGCACCTTGAAATAACAGAAGTCAATTATGACACTGCATGGATAATGTTGCAAGAACGATTTAACAATAAACGGGTCTTGGTTACAGCAGTTTTCGAAAAAATATTTGTTCATCCAAACATTGGAAACGACGCCCTGTCAATAAAGAATCTTCATGATAATATTCATGAATCATTGCAAGCCTATATAAGAATATAGGCATTGACACGGAAACTTGGGATTCTATTATAATTTTCCATATGACAAGAAAATTGGATAGACTTATCCACACTTTATATGAACAATCCCTTTCCGATACGAGGGAATTGCAGAATAACAAAGAATTCCTTGCATTTTTGGAACAACGTTTCCCTGCCCTAGAGGCGATTGGTACCAAGCAGTCCAGGGAAAGGCAAAAAATATGTGCATCAGCGACTGGCACAAACTCATCTTCATGTCCGTTCTGCAGTAAGTTAAATCACAAACTGTTTCAGTGTGATAAATTCAAAACTAAATCTGCAGCAGAACGTTTAAACTGGGTACAGAGACAGAGAATGTGTGTCAATTGTTTTAAAACCGACCACATGTCAAGGGCTTGTACCTGGAAGGGATGCTTGAAATGTGATGAAAACACACAACACATTGTTACATTTAGGAAACAACAACTTGAAACCAAATGTAACAACAACGGCCTCAGCTGCGTCCACATATGGAAGTTATAAAAATTATACCCTACTAGCGACAGCCAGGGTAATTGTTAAAGGGGCCAATGAGCGAGAAGGAGAATTTCGTGCGCTCTTAGACAGTGTCTCCCAAGTCAATCTAATCTCAGAGAGACAAGTAAAACAATTTAAAAATAGAAAAGGCAGAGCTAAGGATAGAAGGAGTAGGAGGACAACCACAACTCAGCAGATCAAGAGTAAATGTACTTGTGAAATCAAAATACATCGATTTCAGTACAAGAGTGGAAGCCTTTGTTTTACCGCACATTGTCGAAGATCAACCCATAGAAGCAATAACGAAAAGTTTGACCTGCCGAAAACCATACCTCTAGCGGATTTGGTTGGATCATTACTGGGAAAATAAATATGGCTACATCTGCACCTACAACTTGTATGGTGGCTACTAAGCCTGATAAACTTTTGGAGCGATTCTGGAAACTGGATACCTTGGAACCGGAAAAAATATACAAAAGTCCAGAGAAAGAATTTTGCGAAAAGCACTTCTTGGACAATTTACATAAAGCTGCAGATGGAAGATTGGTTGTAAACATGCTATTTGCTGAAGACTCTTCATCCCTGGGGGAGTCTCGTGATGTGGCTGTTAGGAGATTCCTATCACTGGAAACCAGGATGAGCCCAGAAATAAAGGCAGAATATATAAAGTTCATGAAAGAATATGAACAGCTTGGACACATGAAGGAAGTGTTACCAGAAAGATTACCAAGGCAGCATTATTTCATACCTCATCAATGTGTTCTTAAACCTGATAGTACCACAACCAAATTAAGGGTGGTATTTGATGCTTCATGTAAGACATCAACAGGAAAATCTCTGAATGATATCTTGTACCCAGGACCAGTGGTACAAAGTCAACTGTTTTCAATCCTACTGAGGTTTAGGACGCATAAATATCACTGCGGACATAGAAAAAATGTACCGACAGGTATGGGTAAATCCAGATGATCAATTCAATCAAATGATTGTTTGGAGAGACAGCCCAAATAAAAAATTGAAAAACTATCGCTTGAAGACAGTAACCTATGGAACAACTTCGGCACATTACCTTGCAAAAAAAAGTTTGGAGTATTTGGCAAGTAAAAACAAGGAAAAGTGGGCCACAGGAGCAACTACATTAAAAAATGAGTTTTATGTGGATGATTGTCTTTCAGGAGCAGATAGCTTGGCAGAAGCACTGCAAATCAGGCAGGAGCTGGTTAAAATTCTTAAGCCAGCCGGATTCAATTTGAGAAAATGGTGCTCAAACAATGCACAGCTATTGGAGGACATCCCGAAGGACGACATATGCAGCAGCATTAATTTGGGTGATGCATTGGAACAATTAAATGTGAAAACTTTAGGCACAACTTGGATGCCTAAAGAAGACACGCTCTGCGGAAAGGCCCAGCTACATACTCGAGGGATAACAAGACGCGTTCTATTATCTGAAATAGGACAAATGTTTGACCATTTGGGACTATTTGCACCTGTTGTAGTACGTGTTCAAATCTTACTGCAGCATATTGCATACGAAAAATTTGCGATGGATGCCAATTTACCTGCTAACTTGGAGATCTGCAAGAACTGAATAAAATGCATATGCCCAGGCACATATATGATGGAAAAGTGTCATCTACATGTCAGATCCACACCTTCGTAGGTGCATCAGAAAAGCCGTATGGAGCTGCTGTATACATTCGGGCCACATACAAAAATGGTCAGATAACCGTGCGTTTACTGTTTGCAAAGTCACGAGTAGCTCCACAAGAAAAACAATCATTGCCACGTCTTGAGTTATGTGCAGCAGTGCTTGGAGCAGAACTCACGGACTGAGTTCGACACGATCTCCGAAAGGAAGCAGAAAATGTTGAAGCCTTCTTGTGGTCAGATTCAACAATTGCACTGTCATGGATTAATTCTCGGGCATCTCAGTTCCATACATTTGTGGCCAACAGGCTTACAAAAGTACATGCTGTTTCCAAACCAACACAAAGGAGGCATGTATCATCAGCTCTAAATGCTGCAGATATCCTATCAAGAGGAATATCGGCATCTCAGCTAACATCAAACATTTTTTGGTTATATGGATTATTATACCTACATGGGCCACGATCTCGCTGGCCAGCACCATTTAAACCATTAGGAAATGAGACTGATAATTTAGAACGGAAACAAAAATATTCAGTATGTCAATGACGAGTAGCATTCCTGCTTCTGGGAGGGATGATGGGTGGATTTATAACATAAGCCAGAAAAACTCGGTATATCGTATGCAAAGAATTATTGCATACGTATTACGCTTCTGCCGAACACAGAACAGAAGGACGACTGTTCAACTGGAATTGGATGAATTGGAACAAGCTCGAATAATTATAATCAAACAAATTCAGGAAGGCGAATTTGAGAGTGAGCTTCGTCATCTCAGAAATCGTCCAGCGCAACCTATGGGCAAGAAAAGTAATTTATCATCATTACCTTTGGTGCTTGTAGAAAATTCGGTTATTCGAGCGTCGACCAGACTACAACAAGCTCCAGATTCAAGCAACACTAGGATCCCCCTATCTTCTTCTTTATAATAATATTTTTGTCAAAATCATTCTACGCAAATTACACGAAATACAACCTGCATTGTGGACAAGATGCATTACGAGGTATTGCCAGACAACAGTATCACAACAAATAATACTTAGACAAATAATGTGAGAGTTACCTGAACACTGCCTATCTCAAAACAGACCGTTCCTCATCTCTGGTGTGGATTACTGCGGACCTTTCTGGATTCATCACAAAATAAGAGGAAAACGTCCAGATAAGGCATACATTGCTGTGTTTGTATGTTTTGCAACAAAAGCAGTACACTTGGAATGGGTTGGAGATCTATCAACATCCTCATTTATTGGAGCATTGCAAGGCTTCATTGGACGAAGAGGAAGATGCCAAACATTGTACTGCGACAACGCGACAAACTTCGTTGGAGCTAACAACCAATTGAAGAAATTAAGGGAAACGATATATTCTGACATGGCAACTGGTCAGATTATGGAAGTTCAAGTTAAGGAGTTCAATTTAAATTTATTCCCCCGCGATCACCTCATTTTGGAGGTTTATGGAAGGCAGCCGTAAAATCGGCAAAACATTTGTTGCTAAAAAATGTCTCCACAGCCAAATTGACGTTTGAACAATTGTCAACAATTATTGTGAACATTGAAGCAATATTAAATTCACGGCAACTAACTCTTAATTTAAATGATCCTAATGATCTTTCTGCTCTCACACCAGGACATTTACTCATTGGAGAACCATTGGTGGCTTAACCCGATCCAGAGCCAATCAGGAAGAAATCGTTGCCAGAGCAATGGGAGCTGGTGCAACGATTAAAACATACCTTTTGGACACAATGGTCACAGGAGTATCTGCAAGGATTACAAAACTCCTCGAAGTGGAAGAAGCCTTTTAACAATGTGAAAGAAGGCATGATGGTGATCATCAAACGAGCTATTCATAAATTAACTCCCCTACTAAGAATGCCAGAACCAGGAGAAAAACATCAACAGGATGACGACGACGCCGATGATTCCCACGAAGACGGGTTTAAGGATGCTACAACAAGGCAAAGCCAAAAAAGACGAATCTTAGCATCGCTACCTCTAATGGTAACATAGCGCTAATAATATTCATAACATTAGTACTGCTATATGTTATTAAAAATCGGTGTAAATCGGTGAAAGACGAAACCAAGCAAAAATAAGCGTCCCGTAATTAGTTGTGCGTCCCTCTACTTTAAACTCGAGCCCGCTACCTCTTTCCCTTTCCGCATTCGCTTGTGCGTCCCTTTGCTACCTCTTTCCCCGTACGCATTTGTGTGTGCGTCCCTCTGCCCACGAATTCGAGCTCGCGATCGCTGCTACAAACTCGTACACTGTTTAATGCGAAAGAAAAAGATTAAAACAACACTATGGTTGGTAACGGTAAAGGTTTCGTTACACTTTTTAGTCTTAATATTTTCGGTTTAGCCCCTACCGCGCGATAAGGAACTCCATTCCAAAAAAAATGTAAATGTTTCACAATTCTATTGTTCCAATTGTTGCAAACTTACCGTAGTAGTATTTTTAGTTCATAGGAAGTTGTTGGAATTTAGAAACATTTACGAGTCGCGTAACTTGGTTTTGTCTACATTTAGTTACATTCATATCGAACAAGATGTGCTTCTGAATTACACTGCCCATGGTATGTACCAACCTTAACAAAGTAGAATATTATTGTTCGTCGATTGTTTGCATGTGTTATTACCTATTCTCAAAGTGAGCATATTCCGGTAACGCTTGGAGTTAATATATGTACATATGTCAGTCTCCCCTAGTTTGGCAATTTTAAAATGTTAATATGTGGGGAAACTATTTTTATATTAAGGATGTATCCACGAAAGGTTTGAAGAATGTTATAAAATATGTTTCTCTGTGGGAATGCGATTTGTGCGAAAATATTGACAATGGTATTGTTTTCATCCGTTCAGTAAATCCTATGTATAGACATAAAAAGTATAAGTCTGAGTGATCATCAAGAATATCATAAATTTGAAATTAAGGGTTCGTTTTAAATTTGTGCCTGGATGAATCCATACATATTGGAAGCAAAAATATTTTTCTGTATATATATTTCAAGCACATGCATGCATACATACTAACATGTATGTAAATATGTATATTCTAACATGTTCATACATACCTAAATATGTGTGTAAGTATGTACATACATAAATATGTGTGTAAGTATGTACATACATACATAAATATGTGTGTAAGTATGTACATACATATTTAGAAAAAAATGTTTGGACGAAAGTAGGAACAAATTAGAAGATACATATACATATGTATATGTATGGATGTATGTACAAACACACATTAATCGAGTATTGTCAAGCTCACTAAAAGTACAGTACAGTAACTGTGGTTTACTTATTAATTGCCAAATACTTTTAATATATGTACATACATATGTACATACATACAGTGGCTCACAGCTTATTAGACCCACCCAAGAAAACAAAATTGAATCAAGAATATCTTTTAAACGGAGAAAGGTAACAACAAAATTGAAATGCAGAATTTTTACTTAACATATTAACTAAAGAATACGTAATTCATTTATTTTAATTTATTTAATTTTTTATACAAAAAAGAGCAAAAACTAGAAAAAGTCGACATTTCAATGTCATAGCTTATTTGACCCAGCATAACTAAAACTTTTTTTTCTTGATCTAAACCGTATCTGTTTAAAATTTATTGTTTGGTGTGTCTTCCATTTGTATCTGAGGTAGCTTTTATTCAATTTGACATCCATATAACCAACATTTTAGTGGTTTCTGGACTGATTATGGGCCATTCCTCGAGATGGGCTCTTTTAAACCCATTTTACATGGATTTTGGCCGATTTTGGATGTTATTGTCCAATATCACCCACAAATTTTCATGGAGAATAAGATCTAGTGTTGGTGTCAGTAGTTTGACCACATCGGAGCAGCTCCAAATAAGCCAGGTGTGCACTTTTCCCCTACGTGTGCTTTGGGTCCTTATCCTGATGCAGCAGAAAATGATCACTTTTACCGGGATCCTTAGGATTGCATTTTTGTTGTTACCTTTCTCCGTTTAAAAGATATTCTTGATTCAATTTTGTTTTCTTGGGTGGGTCAAATAAGCTGTGAGCCACTCTATGTATGTACATACAGTTTGACAACAAAGTGTTTACACAATGCAAAAAATTTTAAATTTTTCACTTCAAGATGAAAAAGAAAGACTGATTAAACGTTTTTCGCAATTTTTTTAAATTAAAGTAGATTAGCTAAACTATTTACTTATAAGAATTACAAAAAAAAAATTTAAATATCTTTCTAACAACAACAAAAAATGACAAAAACTTAAGAAGTCACAAAATTCAGCTGCCAACTAAGTGTTTACACATCACGCTATTTGGGTTCTTTTCTTCGAAATTTTTGCATGTACCATTGTTTCTTGGAATTTTAAAAGCGTAAATCTGTAGCAGCTTCAATATATTACGTAATTTTGTCATTCGGCGCAAGAATTGGTTCGATAACAACTGTCAAACTACTAATTTTAGATGTTTAAGAGATGCCATGCAAAAGGATAAGTTTTGATATGTCTTAGTTGGTTTATTATAACCATACCATCCGGAAAACGGCAGCAGAGTTCGCTGACATGTTTCCAATTTCACTTAAAACCGTGTATAACATCCTAAATCGTGCCCAAACAGAAGGAAGGCGTGAAACAAAGCCTACAACCGGACGGCCTCGCATCATAACACCCAGAGCAGAGCTCATTCTGCTCCGAAAAATAAATGAAAATCCTGCGATCTCGAGCAGGACTCTTTCCAGTGAGCTGTAGGAGGAATGTAGCACAACCATTTCACGCGAAGGTGTGCGGAAAGCCCTGAAACGGAATGACTTCTCATTCCGAGTTGCTGGCAAGAAACCATTGAAGTCGAAAGAGCACATTGAAAGGCGATTAACATTTGCCAGGATGCACGGAGGACAACCAGATTCATATTGGGACGATGTTATATTTTGTGACGAAACCAAAATGATGCTATACTATAACGATGAACCCAGCAGAGTGTGGCGCAAGCCGTTAAAACCAATAGAACCAATAAATATAATACCGACCTAAAGTTTGGCAAACTTTCGGTGATGATTTGTGGGTGCATCTCAAGCAAAAGAGTTGGTGACTGATGCTTTATTGAAAATATTATGGATGCCAATCAATATATGGATATACATACTCCGCACACATTTGGTGGCCAGTGCCAACAAATTCGGGTTCTTTGTTGATGGTAAACCAATTTTAAAGTTTTACCAGGACAATGATCCCAAGCATAAGGCGAATATTGTTAGGTGCTGGCTGCTCCATAATTGCAAAAATGTTTTGAACACACCTGCCCAAAGCCCAGACCTAAGTCCCATTGAGAATTTGTGGGTGTATCTCAAAAAACGTACCGCCAAGCGACATCCTAAAAGTAAAACAGATCTTAACGACCACTATATTGGAGGAGTAGCAAAATATCCCGGTGAATTACGTCCAAAACCTAATTCAATCGATGAACAGACGGTTGGGAGCCGTTATAGATGCCAATGGGGGGCATACAAAATATTAATTTTAATATGAGGATATATAAAAATGAAAACTCTTATGTTGTGTAAACACTTAGTTGGCAGCTGAATTTTGTGACTTCTTAAGTTTTTGTTATTTTTTGTTGTTGTTAGAAAGATATTTAAATTTTTTTTTTGTAATTCTTATAAGTAAATAGTTTAGCTAATCTACTTTAATTAAAAAAAATTGCGAAAAACGTTTAATTAGTCTTTCTTTTTCATCTTGAAGTGAAAAATTTAAAATTTTTTGCATTGTGTAAACACTTTGTTGTCAAACTGTATGTACATCTGTACGTACATACATATGTATGTATGTATGTATTAAGGGAACTGAACATTCACACATTTGTATGTATGTATGTACATATGTACAGTGGCTCACAGCTTATTTCGTGCAGCGGTACAGTAAAACTTTGAGAGTGTGTACCTGCTAAACTTTTAAAGATATCCAAAAAATTTAAATGCAGTTATTTTCAGCAGTCATTCAATACTAAGTAAGGCTTTTTAGATTTTTACTTTTGTAGCAAATAATAGATAAAAATAACGGAAAACCGAAATTAGTGTCTTTTTCCATGTCACAGCTTATTTCGTGCAGTACACTTAATCCTAAAAACTGTCACGAAAAACTAAAAATTTGTATCTAGTGAGAACTCCTTTTAGTTTCAACACCTTTTTTTAGTGAGATTCCATTGAGGTTGCCAACTTTCGGGTGACTTCGGTATAGATTTTCGGGCATTCTTCAAATAGGGCCGTTTTAAGCTCATTTTTATAAGATATTGACCTTTTCCGAAAGGCTATGTCCCATAATGACCACAATTTTTGAATCACGTTAAGGTCTGGCGACTGGGCTAATGGAATGATGACATGCGGACAGTTCCAGTTTAAACAGTACTGGACAATGCTCTATTAATATTTTGGGTCATTGTCCTGGTAAAGCCGGAATCAGCTTTCTAAAGCAAGTTTCTCTGCACTTTGGAGGTAACTGTCCTCTAAAAGTGATAGGTATATATGTATACTAAATACCGTTCCGTCCATAAAAACCAGGTTTCCAACAGCGGGATCCATCATGCAGGCCCAAACCATGGCGCTGCCATCGCCATGCATCATTGTAGGACTTAGGTGTTTATACTGGAGCTCTGTACTTGGTTCGCGTCAAGTATAATGTATTCCATTGGATCCAAAGATGTCATATTTGGACTTATAAGCATAAATGTCATCATTCCTGGGCTCCACGGGGTTGGAAATTTTTTTTTTTTTTGTGAATCGATCACATAATAAATAAATAAAAAAGTATATCTCGACAACGAATGCTCGTATTGGAAATCGGAAGACAGTTTTTGCTCCACGAATTCGGAAAGTAGAGTCATACCCTTCAAAATGCTTTTTTTAAATCTTCGCTACGATGATTTTTCACAAAAATACGGTCCGTCAAAAAAACTTAAAATATTTTGATTTTTATCTTGCTCCCTTAATTCTTTTGAGGAGTATATAACATCATTCCAATATGAATCCGGTTTTCCTCTGTGCATCCTGGCAAATGTTAATCGCCTTTCAATATGCTCTTTTGACATCAATGGTTTCTTGCGAGCAACTCGGGATGAGAGATCATTCCGTTTCAGGGCTTTCCGCACACCTTCGCGGGAAATGGATACGCCACATTCCTCCTGCAGCTCACTGGATTTTCATTTGTGTTTCGGAGCAGAATGCACTCAACTCTGGGTGTTATGACGCTAGGCCTTCCGGTTGTAGGCTTCCTTCTGTTTTTACACGATTTAGGATGTTATACACAGTTTTCCGTGAAACTAGAAATATGTCAGCGATCTCTGCTGTCATTTTCCCGATGGTGTGGTTATGATAAACAAACTGGACCTACTTGCAACTAACTGAAAGTCGATATGTTTTTTCTTTTTAAATATTATTGGTTTTTAAATAAAGATAAATGTTTAAGAAAAAATACAATTAGATTGACCAGAGAAGAAAGAATTCTTTCCAACTTCTTAAGTAATTGTTTATAATTTCTTTTAGCTGGGGTATCATAGAAATAATAAATATCTATGGGAATCCAATCTTAATTAAAAGGCAACAGAAGAGAAATTATGAAGAAAAATGCAACGAGTCAAAAGGAAGTAAATATTAAAGAAATATATCCGAAAAAATGGTTTTCTCAATAACTGTTGTTAAACATCGATTTTACCAAAATTGCTCAAAATGATTTTCTTTTACTTATTCCTGTAAAGCGAATGATGTACTCTTTTGATAAAAAATCTACCATAAAATTTTGGGTGGCCCGCTTGTCAAATTTTGACGCATATATGTATGTACTTTTGTACATACATATATACACAATTTTTTGGTTTTGATCTTGTTAATGGTTTTATGAATCAATAACGAGGGGGGAAATGACATTAAAGTAGGTAACTGAAACAGTATGCCTATTTTAGTCCAATTTAACACTACAGGTGTTTTACATTTTTATACATAGCTACAGTGAATTTTCATTAGAAGATATTGTGAAATACTTTTTTGTTTTACTCCAGTTTGATAAGAATAATTCTTTCAACTAATTGATTTTGACTATAATTGGAACGAAAGTTCCTTACCGACGTAAAAAGCTAAGACTGAACGACACATTTTTTAAGTTTAAGTTTTGAAGTAACTAAAGCAAAAAGTTTTTTTTTTGCCGTTTCGTGATTTTCTTTCGCATTGAACAGTGTACGAGTTTGTCGACAGAGAGACAGGAGTTTGAAGAGATAGAGACATAAATGTCTATCTGTCAGTTGAGAGTGCTTTCTGCATTTACCCTCGCGATCCCTATCCTTTTTCTCTACCCGGATTGTTGCATTAATTTATTATTATTATTATTTTTTTTTTTTTTTTTTACGCGCGAATCCCAACGGTAGCACCAATTGCCCACTCCTCCCGCCCAACCGACCGAGGGGCGCAAGCCGCATAACGCACGGCTCGAGTCGCGGCGACAATTCACAAAACACAGACAAAAAGCAAAACTATAGCTAATTACGTGCTAGATAGGAAAGGATAGAAGTTTTTAGTAAAGGAATAGAGAGCTCTGAACTGATTAGATGATAAAGACGATTATAATCAGAACAAAGAACTCGAAAAGGTTCATACATTAGGTAGTTAGTAGTACATCGTGGAAGTGTTAGAGGAATATAGTTTCTAGTAGGTCTACAAGGAACTGTTAGTTTTACTCGGTTCAATAGCTCGGGAGAGTCTATATCCCCATTAAGGAGCTTGTGCATAAATATGACGCCAAGCATTAATCTACGATTAGTAAGGGAAGGAAGGTCAAGTAAAAGAAGTCTACTAGAGCAAAGAGAAGAAACTGTTTTTGAACTGATTCTATTCTTGCTTTATGTGAATCGTATTGGGGTGACCATATGCAGGATGCATATTCCAAAATTGGACGAACCAATAAGATGTAAAGAACTTTGGTAGTATATGGATCGTCAAATTCCTTTGACCATCTTTTAACAAACCCAAGAACACCCATGGCTTTTCCGACAGTAGTGCTTATATGGGACTCAAAAGTCAATATTATGGTCCATAAGTACTCCCAAGTCAATCATCTCATTAAGTCTGGTTAATTGAACGTTATTAAGAAAGTAGGTAATCAACTGAGGAGTATTACTGAAAAAAGTCATGACCTTGCATTTAGATGTGTTTAGGTTTAAAAGGTTGTGTTGACAACAAAACTGAAAGTTTTGGAGGTCAGACTGCAACCGTGAGGGAGATATAATGTCTCTGTAGCTGAGACAAAGCTTTAACATCATCTGCGTACATGAGGACACGAGAATGAATTATAACGGATGGAAGATCGTTAATAAAAAGGGTAAATAGCAAAGGTCCCAGATGACTACCCTGAGGCACCCCCGAAGTGACTTGGATAGACCTAGAACTTTAAGAGTTGAAAAGAACTTTCCGTGTTCCGTGTCTGCCAGGTATTCACGAATCCACCTAATTAAACTGCATGGGAAACCAATTTTGTTTAATTTTAAAAGAAGAAGTGTATGATTAACCGAATCAAAAGCCTTACTGAAATCAGTAAAAACGACATCAGTTTGCCTTGCATTCCTAAGTCCCTCAATCGTTAATGATGTAAATTCTAAGAGGTTAGTGGTTGTAGATCTAACTTTCAGAAAACCATGCTGAGATGGTGAAATAATAGATCTACAAAATTGTTGTAATTGAGAAGTGATTAACTTTTCAAATGCTTTAGGAATAGCGGACAATTTAGAAATGCCCCTATAATTGGATGCTTCGGACTTTTTACCATTTTTATGAAGAGGAAGTAAACAAGATTCCTTCCATATAGACGGGAAATGACAAGATTTAACGGACAACAAAAAAAGTTTTTGAAGTGGCTTACATAGAGCCTCAGCACAAAATCTGAGTACACAACCAGGTATTCCATCAGGACCAGGTGTGTACACAGGTTTTACTAAATTAAGCACGCTAATAAGCGAACTTTCATCGATCGAAGGACTACAAATACAATTAGACCTTTTTATCTGATAAGGATACGACAGATTTGCTCGGTATTCCGTTAAGGAATATGTCGTGAAGAAATCAGCGAACAAATCAGCAATCGCTTGATCAGAGTCTGCTATATTATTTTCAAATGATAACACTGATGGGTGGACAACCATCTTACGTTTAGAATTCACAAAGCTATAAAACTGTTTAGGATCACGAGAAAACTCAAGCTTACAACGCTTGAGGTAATTATTATAGCAGTGCTTGTTAAGCAATATAAAATTGGAGCGAGCAACTGCGTAAAGAGCAAAGTCTGAAGAACGTCCCGATTTCTTGTATTTTTTATAATATCTGGATTTGACATTTTTCAAGTTGGATAGCTTACGAGAAAACCAGGGAGGTCGGTGAGACGACACTGGAGTCCTCAGTGGGACACAAACCTTAAAAAGCGAACCAAGAGTATCATAAAACAACGAGATAGCAAGATCCATGTCTGAAGCAACTGTATAAGGATGACCAGTCAGATCTCAGAATGAGCTCATTCAGTTTAACAAAGTTAGTCTTGCAAAAATTACGAGATTTAATCACAGGACTCACACCAACAATCGGTGCACGAAACGACAGATCTACAGATAAATCCAAAGTAGGATGAAAATTGTCTTCAGGCAAGACGGGCAAGAGGGTCGGTTCTATTAACTGCACACTTGGTGGAATTCAACACAAATATCAGATCTAAGGATCTGCATATGTTATTTCGCACAGGGTTTATTTGAGCTAATGATAACTTAAAAAGGCCATCAACGAAGCAGTGAGATTTAGAAGGAAGCAACAAAGCAGATTCATCAGATTGAGACCATGCTATTTCTGGTAAATTAAAGTCACCAAAGACGATTAAGATATCTCTATCAGAAAGCAATGAAGAAATATATCGAATAGACTCTAAATGTTTTGCGTACACCGTCATGTCGGATTGTGGCGGGATGTAAGAACAATTAATGTAGACAGAGAAAAACTTGAATCTGACCTTAACACTAACAAACTCAATCTCCAGAATGTCCGGTGAATGAATTTGGTCAGAAGTTAAGGCCGAGTCAACTGCAATCACAACTCTTCCGCCTACACGAGAAGTCCGATCACATCTAAAAATTGAAAATTTTGGGGAAAGAACAGATGCATCGTTAATATCGGGTTTTAACCATGTCTCAGTAAACACTAAATTTTTAAATTCAAATGCTAGACTATGTGGATAGAGTCTAGGAAGCTTAGATTTAAGTCCTCTCACGTTCTGATAGGCCAGATGAAGGGACGAGATTAGTTTTTTGGAACACCAGCCGATGCTGATATTCCGGAAGATGAGGAGTTAGATGGGATAGAAAGCCTAACCGGATCTCGAGTTTTCTTTTTGGCCGTGTATTCTTTTACTAAAATGTGATCCGGCCAAAAACTTGTATGACATATACTGTCAAACAGTTCAACTGGGACACTTATTTTAGAGGAGGATATCTCCCTCGAATATTTAAATTTAAATTTTTCCACCGCTATTTTAGCGTTATAGTGATGAGCTTGAATTTTTGTCTTAATAAAAGCTAAGACATCATCCGACGAATGTTCGGGATCAAGCCTTGAAACAAATATATGTTTCTTAGGTGGAACTCCAGTTAAAGGTTTATAGGAACCAGGCCGCAAATCAACCGCAGCGTCAGCGACCACGATTGAATCCGCCTGCGTGTCCGGTATTGCACCTCCAACTGGACTACTATCGGCAATATCAACAGTTATTGATAATTGCCCGGACTTTTCGGAAACTACAGCTTTATTTGTCTACAGCTTTATTCGTCTGCAAAGAGAGACCATTTCCTGGAGAAACGGAGATAGCCTCATCATTGCGACCGCCTTGAGAAATGGGCGTGGTAAACGAAATAAGCTGCGGAGGATTTGTCACAGTGAGCAGTGAAGGAGATTGTGGAACTACGGCCGAGACGGGATTGGGCACAGGCAAATGCAAGGACAGATTGCGCATACTGGTTTTCTTACGCTTTGGAGACTCATTTAACAGCTTATAGCTGCTAAATTCGCTCTCCACAGCATTGAACTCATCGCAGAGTTTACGAAAACCAGATGACAATTTTTTCAATCTATCCCTGGTTTGCCTCATAAACACCATCATTTCGATCTCCACCTCTCGGCATGAGTCACAACCCCATTTGAGCCCCCTTTTTGCTCCAAACAATCCCTTACTCTGGCCGTGTAGCCAGCACATTTAACGGGCATGACATTGTCACACAGCCAACAGGAAAGAAACGCGTTATGGTGTGAAGGAGGGTTCAAACACTTTTTGCTTGAGCAGACAGACATTTTTTAAATTTAATTACAACTCAAAAATTTATAAAAAAATTAAATATCGAAAAGGCCAAAGAAAAAACTCACTCAGATTTATTAAGCAAATTCGACACTGGGATCAAACTCGCAGAGAAAATTAGTGCAAGAACTAAGAGAACTAAGCACTACACAAATACACGTATCACTTGTACGCGAGACAGATAGATGCGAGCGCGAATAAAAGAAATTAGAAAAAAGAGAGCGGGAGAGCCAACAGCACTGCACATGCAACAACAATGCGTTGGCGAGAGCGCAAGAGCGGTAATAAAGCGCTAAAAGGTACAAACGCAAGAGCAAAGAATAACAAAAACAACAACACTGCTGTAAAAAGTTTTGTTGTTTTTTCGAATATTAAGTTCAATGCTTTGATTTTGGTTTTGTATAGTTAATATAAACAAAAAGCGCAATGACAAAAATTTAAATGACAGAATAATGTCAATATTTATTGCTAAATTATTAGCTGAATTTTTAAAACCAAAATAAAAGAAATTATGCGGGAGCACAGAAATACACGTCTATCCACGATGAAGAAAGAAGTATGAATTATAGTGGAACTTCGGTTAACGAACACCGTTCATCTTCTTCGTTAAGCGAAACCACTATTTCGATATAAATCAATGTAAAAAAAAATAATGTGTTCTAGGATTTGAACTTTTACTAAAAGAAAATAACATAAAATGGATCAAAACTTTTAAACAACTGAAAAATATAAAAACCAATACATAATATAAGTAAAATGAATCTTATAAAAATTTGTAATGAACTAAATACATATTTGACGGAAGGTAACATCTGAAAAGGAAAAAACGGTTACGCAGGAGACCACTGTTTAATTTTCTACCTTTATTGTTGGTCATAGTGTTGGCCGATTCATTGATCGATTATCACATCTTATGATTTAATTTAGCTGGGTGATCATAAATCGAAATTAATCGAAAAATATGGAAATAATCGATTAATCAAATGATTTTTTATTTGAATAAAAAAGCAGAAATTATGCTTATTAAAAAGTGACAAATACATATAGCAATTATTAAGATATTCAGTATCGAATTCAGTGGCTAACCTGTTCCTCTTTTCCGTTAGTGTAGCACCTGTCTTAGAAAAAAGACGCTCTGTAGGTGCCAAATAGAATGCAGTAGCGACAAGCTATTATACATATATACATACATATATACATAGGTGGAGGTATACAGAACTCATCTCCTCCCAGTCATTGACTACATTGCGTTTAAACTCCATACAGGAGCATTTGAAAAGAAGCGAGGCTCGTCGTGAATTTGATAGGGTCATAGTTTTATTATTATTTTATTTAAGTGGTCATTGCCTAAAATAGCTTCAGCAAAGCAATAATTTTCACAATGTCTTCTTTTTAGTAGATACCATTTGTGGGGCATCAGAAAAGTTTAAAACCATAATTACATAACATTTATAAATCGATTGAAATCTGAAAATGAAAAAAAAAAATCAGAGCATACAAGCAACTCTTTTCCAAAATTTGCTGTTCTCATAATTCAAAAACTATAAACAATATAAAAAATCTTTAATAGCCATTTTTAATTGAATAACTTCTTCCCAAAAAAAAAAACTAACATACATGTACCTTTACGTTTTCCACACTGTATTAGTAAGGTGTGTAAAATGAATAACTGGGACACTGCGTTGAAGAACTGAACCGGTCAATATATTTAAAAAATTGGTGATTAAACTTAAAGAAATTGTCAATATATTTTAATATACTTGCTGGCATTGATTTGGATTTGGATGTCAAATTTTTCCCATTATTCAATAAAGACTTTTTTAAAATCTTATAAACTTGCAAACTGTTTTCTGGTGGCATAAAGTCGTTGAGTCAGGATGCCCCAAATATTTTTGATTTTACTTAAGTCTGGGCTGCGTGCTGGCCATTCTAAAACTAGAAATGGCCGAGTTCATGAAATAGTCCTTAGTGAACTTTGCAGTGTGGACGGGTGCGTTATCCTGTTAAAAGAAGTATCACCGTAAAAGTTCCAAAAAATTTTATATGTTTTAAAACACATATTGATTATGTGCTGATATTGACATGTGAAGCGCTGAACTATAAGCCAGGTGCAGTATGAGCAAATGGGCGGAAGTAATTTGTTCAAAATGGGTTCGTGCGTGAGTTTTGCTTCTATTTGAAATGGTAAGTGTGTTGGTTCGCTTGTTGGATTAACGGTCTTGTAGAAATATGTGTAGTCATCCCAGATTGTTTTTAACGCTGCTTTGGAGTTTAAAATCATTAATTTATAAATGTTCTTTTTGTTGTTGGTGTTATATAAATACTACGGTGATATTATGGCTAATTTTGCTGCTGTGTCTGCTTGTACATCTTCTTTTATGCCCACATGTCCAGGTGTCCAGTACTTTAACTTTTTGGGATTTGAGAGTGGCTTCTACTTCTGCATTATAAACTGTTATGTTTACGAGAGTAACTGCCGATTTTTGTATTTTGTTATCGTTGGTCACAACGCTGAATGCTGTAGCTTTATTTAATTTTGATACGTTTGATTATATTAAGCATGCATTTTCACCAACACACTCCCGGCCGTTGAATAACTGTTCAACATTACTCAACTATTGATTTCTTAGTTTCCAGCAGATTGATGTGTCGTTTTTGTCGGTTGACTGCCACGTTTCATCTGATTACCAGTTGCAGGTGGGCTCATCTGTTGATGGCCAATAGCAGTCCTGGTTTCTTGTTTTCCGTGGGTACACCGATTCTTAATAACATGCAGCAGCACCAATGTTATGAATATTATTAGCGCTATGTATGATGCAATGTTGTTATGTTGAATAGGCCCTTAATTAGACTTAAGGTCATGTGGTAATTTTATTTTTAATCTGTTCCATAGTTGAGTACTGAGGTTGTCAAGTTCATTGAAGCTTAGCTGAACATTGGTTGAAGCCGCGGTTTATTGCTTGAGTTCATCATCATGGTGGAGAAATTCCCAAAACGGGCGTATGACATATTTATTGTTCCGGTAGTTGCAACACGATTTCCAGTTACACATATTGAGGGATTCCGCAAAGTGCAAATTGGATCAAGTGTTAATAATCCTCCTTTAGTTAATGTGATGCTTGAACTACTGTCATCGCAAACTTCTGATAATTCCATTGTTGAAACAGTGCCAAATATCCAGCAGTTCTGCTAGTACATGTTGAACCAGACGAATGTCATGTTTGTGTATTTAAATTGACACATGTTTGAGGTTTTGTTGTGGAACAATTGAAATTCACTATTACTGTTGATTGAGAAAAGAGATTGCTTATTTTGACATATGAATTCTTCGTTTGTGACTTGATGGCATTGTTTTAATTCAGTTGCTGTTAATCCAAGGAATTGATCTCTGTGTTTATTAACCGCAATTATGGTAATTTGAATATCCATCGTCATAATTCCTTTATTGCTGATTGCTGGTATAGGAACTAGATTGTATAATTCAAAATCTTGTGTTGACAGCAACGGTAGTGTTACTTTGTTTTTTTCGTCCTTCTTCACAATAGTCACCTAGGTTTACGGCTACAAATTCTAAACTACTTCAGATTTCAAAACATATTTGCTCATGTACTTCACATATTCTTAGGATAAGATAAAAATAAAAAATTATTTTGGACCCGGAACACTAGACGACAACAATTAAGGGAAATTGTTCCAGTGAATCACCTAGATTATTTTTGCTGCATATGTCGTCCTTCGACATGCTGTCCAATAACTATGCGTTGTTTAATTATAATTATTTCAAATTAAATCCTGCTGCCTGATTTGAAAGCTTCTCCCAGGAGTAGACAACTCCCGTAAGGCAATCATTCAGATAAAAAAGTTCCAGTTGCCCATTTTTCAATGTTTTTAGTTGGTAAATACTCCTAATTTTTTGTTGCCAGGTATGGTTTTGTTCGACATGACACTGTCTTCCAGCGGTAATATTTTGGTTTTTCGTTTAGGCTGTCTCTCCAGACAATCATTTGGTTGTACATTTTTCTAAGTCCGCATTTTTTCAATATAGGTAATTGGTATCTTTGGATTTCTCGAGTCCATTTACCCTGGATCTGCTGATATGTGGTTGTCCTCCTACTTCTTTAATTCATAGCGATGCCTTTTTTATTTTCAAAGATAACTGTTTTACTAGGTTCTCTAAGATTAGATTGACTTGGGAGCCACTGTCTAAGAGCGCACGAAATTCTTCTTCTTGCTCATTTGTCCCTTTAACAATTACCCTGGCTGTCGCTAGTAGGGTATAATTTTTAAACCCTTGCATAGAAATATACGTTTCCGACCTCATAAAGTATATATATTCTTGATCAGAATCAATAGCCGAGTCGATTGAGACATGTCCGCCTGTCCGTCTGTCTTTTTGTTCGCAGCTTTTCAAACTTAAATGTTAAGCTACGTAGTTGAAACTTGGTAGTTAGCTTTTTTAAAGGTGTAGGTAAATCAAGTATAAAAATTGGTTGGATCGGATTTCTATATAAATCCTATATGTACCAAATCACTACCCACCAAGTTTGACTCAAATCGGATAATTATTACGGCTACAAGTCAATAAAACAAATCGTGAATATAATCAATTTACTCCAGCAACAAATATTTTCAAAGAAATCTACAAACACAAAAGACCCGCGATCGAATCCGCGCGGCACCAAATAAGAAATATATAAAAATATTGTTTTTTTGTTGTTGCATTTAAATTTAATTTGTATCAATACACTATACACCAAGTTTGAACTAAATCGAATAATTATTAATGTTAAAATTCAATAATCAAATTTGATAGAAATGCAATTTATTTTAATGCTCACGCACGTATATATACAAAAATTCTTCACCACGCGGTGTGTAAGAAAGACAAAAATATTTGCGTTGTGTTCTTGCAAAAAACGAAATTGAAAGAGCGAAATGCAATGCGTTTTCTTTATATGTCGAACTAGCTTTAGTAAACTAAGTGAGGAGGTAGCGTAGTCTGTAGAGATCGGTCGCACTGTGGCTCGATGTTTGGTGTTTCAATTCTTGGTAAAAACGTGAAAATTTTTAGGTGTGTTTTTTGTTTTTTTTGTTTTTTTGATTTTGTTAAACATTTATACCAATTATTTTATTTTGTTTTGTTTTTAAATAAAATAATAAAACAGTGAAGCTGCAAGGGTATACAGACTTCGGCAAAGCCGAAGTTAGCTTCTTTGATATTTTTTGCTTCCATTGGTGCACGCAGCTGACGCCGTTGTTGTTGGATTTGGATTCTAATTGTTGTTTTCCAAATGTATTGTGTGATTCCTGCAATATTTTCCATGCGGTGTCATAATTGCCTTTTGTTAATTCAAGATGCCTAATAAATCTAATCTCCTGTTATGTTTGCCTTTAAATTCCACATCTTTTGTACAGCGGGTATGTTTGATTCATGAACCATTTTCTTAAAAATGTCATGAAATTGTTGACATTTAAAATAACTTCCATCAAATTTTGGAAGTAAAATTTTCCGCAATTGTATTGACGTCGCGACGTTATTACGTCATGTGCCGCTGGGATATAAAATTTCAGTATCCCCCTTTCTGTGCATATACAGTGACTCAACTTTTTGATCACGCTTTTTTACCAAAGTTGTATTATAGAGAAAATCTGTGATGTTATTGATTTTCCAGACGATTTTTCCATTCAGGCAGAAAGTGTAGATATTATATTTGCTTTTAATCATGATAATATTAAGCAAAATCCAAGAAAAGGGCCTGTGATCAATTAGTTGACCTTACATAAATTTTCTTTCTTTTATTTTTTTAATATTTTGTGTGCCCGCCTTTGGCAGCGAAAACAGCTTGGATGCGTTTTGGCAAATGAATATTTATCCCAGCAATTTCCACGTTGGCCCACAGATACTTTGGACTTAACCCCCTAACTCGAAATATTGGAAATTTTGCGTTTAATCTCGACCCAGATGTATTATATCGGGTTGAGGTAAGGTAATTGCAGTGGCCAATCGGAAACCTTAATTTGGTTCTTGTTTAACCACTCAGCAGTTTTTTTCGGAATGAGCTAAGGGTCATTGTCATGTTGGAAAGTGACCTCTGAAAGGGATTTCACCCAATCAGTCGCACTTCCTTTGAGTCCATGACCCAAAATTGAAACATAGTGGTCCGCATTCATAAGTCCATCATCCAAAATGGCCTTTTCTACTTCATCAGCGGTCATACAGCCCCACAAACCACTAGATTCCCACCGCCGGACTTCACAGTAGTTTGAATATAGCGACATTTTAACTTTTTCTTGGCTTTTCCCAGATCCATAGTTTGCCATCCGAATGATATTTGTTCATATTGGTTTTATCTGACCCTACTACTGTTTTTCAATCTTCCGGAGTGAAATCCTTGTATTTATTGGTAAAGTTAGCCGCAAATTTGGTTGCTTTTGTGTCAGTAGACGCTTTTTTATTTTGCCCCGTACATGGTAGTCCTTTTTGCGCAAAATTTTTTATACTGCATCGTTGGATATGTGGATCCCGAGATTGTTTCAAAGATCAGCATTGATTTCTGATGCACTTCAGATGTCTAACACGATCAATCTGACGTTGGAGCCTCCTCTACACAGTTTTATTCAATATTGGCTTCCTTTCAAGAGTGCTTCATTCAGGCTTTTTTGGCATATTTTTGCAAATTTTTCAGACAGGGCTTACTGAAAAGGGTAGTTTTCTGGATATTTCACGGTGTAAAACCATTTTCCTCTTAAAATGGGCAGTTTCTTTCAAAAAATTTTTTTGAAGTTTGAGCCATCTGCCCATGTGGCATAAGAATTCGATATTTACTTAAAAAAGAAAGCTTTCCTTTATAATAAACAGCCTAATTTACCTTGTTAATAATCGAATGTTAAAATTGCATAAAGTTAACTGCTTTCCGATCGCAAAGTTCCATTTTAGCTTCCCTCAACTAATTGATCACGTGGCTTTTTTTCGATTTTGCTTTGTGTTATCGGAACATAACGGTACATTTCAAAATTACGCCTTTGTACAACATCTGAAATATCAATACTTACTAGCAGATGCAAAAGGAATGTGAAAGTAGCTTTAAATTAGAAGTTTCAGCTTGTAAAAGCACTTTGGAAAAAAAGCGTGATCAAAAAGTTGAGTCACTGTATACGCTCTGCGAAATTCAATTAAAGGCACCCTATTTTTCTTGCGTATTTCGTGTACAAAATTTTTGAAATTTTTTTGTTGTTTTAAAAAATATTTAGTTCTTCTATACTTCTTTAAAAAATTAAATAATTTAATTAAAAAAATTTGCGTAATTTTTTAAACAATTTTTTTCGTTAAATCGGTGCGAAATTCAATTAAAGGCAGTGTTAGAAAAATTGTAAAAATTAATAAATTCAAGTTCTAGCTTTGAAAACAATTTGAAAAATCCTTTTTGAGATCGATTCCACTATTTTTTGGAACTTAGTTTGTGGCATTACAGACTATTCTTCAAGTACAGCACTACGTAACTCGTCAAGCGTCTGAAATTTCCTCCACCAGCGTAATAACGGCTTCTAAAATTTCACCACATATTCTTAATTGGAGCAAAAAGTCAGAAAAATGTGCTGGCCGTTTCAAAAGTCCAATGTCCTTTGATAAAAACCACTGCAAACTTGATCAAGACAGGTGTAGCGGTCCATTGTCTTGCTTGCGTCTTGCTGCTGCTAAGTAAAAGTGATCAAAGTGTCATCCAACATGTCGATATAATTTGCCAATGACATCCTTCCGGAGATATTGAAAATAAGGGTCCTGCTATGAAAAGTAAAACCAACAGCCAAGAAAAGAAAACATGATTGAACCACCTCCACAGTTTCTTTTTATTAAAATTGGTGTAGATCATCCTAAATCATGCCAATATTAATTAAAACCATTTATGCCATCAAAATTAATTTCAATCCGTAAAAATTTAATTTTACCAGTGCTTGGTCCAAGACATGTGTTTTTTGGCTAAATCCAATTTTGCTACTTTGTGCGCTTTAGCCAGAGAAGGCTCCGAATTCGTTTCCCTTCACTTTAGTTGTTTACTGGTTGACAAAATTTGTTGCAACCGATAGGTAGATATTGGCAACTGAAAATCTGCATTAATTTAAGATGCAGTGATGTTTGGTTTTAAGCAGGAACGAATTATTGCCGCTTTATCCTTTGCTGAAAATTTTTCATTGTTATTGTTTTTTCGATTTTTGATGTACTTTTTCTGTAAATTTCTCATATTGTCTATCGGAGAAGCTAATCGATTTAAACGCCATGAAATTTTGCTATTGAACATATCGGTATCCTTGTAAGCAAGATCTTTGCAATCTCTGAAGGATTAGCTGTTTTTGCCTTTCCCATATTGAATTAATAGGGAAATTCGGCGAGATTTGTGTAAATACTATTTACGAAAATTAGTAGAACTGAGAATCAGTACAGAAATAATTTATTTTTCTGCAATAACAAGCTCAAAAATTGCTACGAAGTCACTGCTTTTAATTGAATTTCGCACTATAATTTGACAAAAAACAGAAAAATTAGCAAAAAGGACTAAAAAACTAACGGTAAACAGAGTTTTTGAAGTTTAACGCAGACCACGATCTACAATATGAAAGAAAAATTACGATTTATCTGGAAAAAATCTCCAAATTATATCCAGCTTCGACGCGATATACAACATGTTTATAAGATATACTAAAAATTTCAGTTGTTCGATCTGCTAGGATAAGAGTTCCTTTGTAATCCATTTTTTCTTCAGGAATTTTTTGTTTTAATGTCCTGGAACGTCTTCTTTTTGATGGGCTAATTTGCTTTTTCAATCTTTTCCTATTGTACTTTCCAATCCTTCATTACTTTTTCTATTATTTATTTCAATTTTGAAAAATACTCTTTTTTTGAAGTAATCGTGTTCGGATGGCTTGTTTCCCAACGACACCAATAAATCAGTGTGGGCTTTGTCAAATTCATCCCAAATATACTCAATCGCCTGCATTTTATTTATTACATTATTTATTTATTACATTTCCTTGAGGCAGAGTCCTTTCTGACATTTCTGATGACATTTGAAATCTCTTTTTCTCTCGATTTACTTTTTTTATAGTCTTTGATCCGTTGAAAGTATATTTATCAATCGATTAGCTAGCTCCGACTGTCGTACCTGTTTAGTGTTCAAAGTACTAGTAAAAAGTAATATTAATTTGAACAATAAGTATAAGGTTTAAATTTTTTTTATTTTTATTTAATATAAATGTGAATACATATATGGATATACTGGATTCTTAAAATCCTTAAAATGCTTGGTCGTTGTGTTGGGAAAATGCTTTTTGATTGGCTACGCCTTATCCCATCCCACGTCGCAGAAATTCAATTTTGGAGGACTAGGTGACAAAGTGCTAACACAGTTGTCTCACAAGCAGATGTAATTGTTGTTTACGGTATGCAATACAGTCGCCAAGTTGATTTGTATGCACAAATTCAACGATCGCCAAGTTGAACAATTGCTTCGTCAATGTCGGGACCACGATTTGTTGCTAGACTGCGAAATCGTGCCCCCGCTAAGGGTTATAAATATATTCCAAAGCGTTGTATTAAGGGGGTATTCTAGTCTAGAATACCAAATTTTGAGCGTTCTTAAGGAATAAATAAATAAGAAGCAATTGATATTTTTACCATCCATTTTTTATATATTTGTAGAGTACATAAAAAATAAAAAATAAATAAATATGAAAATTTCAGGAAGTTATGCGTCCTTGAATTAGAGGTGGGGGAAAAATGGACATGTCACAACCGTCACAATATCAATCCTCCTGTGCATTTGAAAAAAAAAATTTTGAGTTATTTTTGGTCTATATAAATACCATTATGGTATGAACCAAAAAAAAATGAGGAAAAACAACTTTTTCGCGAAATGGTGACTACTCAAAAACTGAAGTCGATTTTTCCACTAATTTTTTAACATTTGCGATTTTTTTTAAAATATTGAAAATGAAAAATTTGTAGTTTTTATAGGTTCATGCCATAAAGGAATGTGTAAAGAATATTCATGCCAAATTTCAAGTAAATCGATCTACTAGATCTTGAGATATTATAACGGTTGCATAGAAAAAAACTGTTTCGAGATAAACGCGTTCAAAGTTTTACGGTTAGCCGAAACCAGTATGGGTGCTACGTCACTGAAATGACCATAACTCCAGATATAATTCGAATTTTGAAAAATCCTTGGGTAGATATTCTTAAATACCTAAACTATCGAAATATGCAAAAAAAAATTGTTCGATTTTTTCAAAATCTTAGACTAGAATACCCCCTTAAAGGAAATGATTACTTGGTTGTCCAAAATTCCTTATGTGCGGGTTACTGAGAAAATTAGACGCCTGAGTTGACCAAAAATTCTCACACTTTGACTGTTACACCAAAATGTTTTATTTGTTTAAATTTGGAACGCCAAAGTCGGGGGTCACCAAAATGTTATTGAATTTTATAATTTTATTATTTATAAAAATGTTTGCCTCTAGAACATAAACTAGTGACATAGGGCTGTCGCAACCAACACTTGAAATTGGGTGGACTTCGGAAAGATCATGCAGATGGGGGCCAAAGACACAGCGATGCTCACCCGTTGATTTCAGAGTAGTGAAGAGACAAGAGTTCTTCGAAAACTGATTTTATTATGAAAAAGGTTTAGTTTACCTACACGATTCTAGGATCTAGGGGGTCATATGTATTTAGATTTGGGGGTCTAGTGTGAGTTCAGTGTATATGAAAATATTTAAGTATTTGTTTTAGAGGCAATAAAAAAAACAGATTCTCGATTTTATTAAATTAATTCTTTTATTATTCAAGTGTTTCAATAAATCTTTAAGAGATTGCACTCTTTAGTTAAGCACCTTGTGATACACAACATTTTTTGTTTTATTATCAGGTGCAAGAACAAACAATGCAGATGGTTATCCGTCCAGCGAACAAGCCACATATAAGAGAGAAATGTGAGAAATATTGATTTTCTAGATTCAGACCACAAACTTTCAAGGATTGGCTTTGTGATTTGTTAATGCAAAGTTTTGGTGGCCAACTTTTAATCGTAAATTGTGCGGTGATAAGCCAGGCACATCCAAGAAGTTGAAAAATTTAATTGGATAGTTGGTGGCTTCATTTTCATTCTTTACACAGCCAATGGATTTGAGTGAATGCATTGTTCTAATGCTATCATATTTAATTATGTAGTTTAAGTCATCTAGATCTTTATTCTTAGCCGCTAAAATTGCGTGCTCACTCAATCATTCAGTATTTTTGTAGTTATTAATGATGTTTGGGAGTACTTTATAGATAAGTTCATGTTTCGATGAGACAGTACAGAAATTCTGAGGAAATGAAATCAATCCGCTCTATTCGTCGACAAGTTCTCGATCGTTGCCGATAGTCAGAGAAATCTTTAGTAGTTGTATTATTAAGTAATGCAACTCTCATGTTTGTTGTCAGCTGAAGTTTCTTCACATAGCGCCATAGATTCGAAGATTTCAGGCAAGCGTTTGTTTCGTCAGCAGCCGTTAATCTTGGAATTACTAGCAGTGTTTGTATATTCATAGCGTATATCTTTTAATGTTCGGTTAAGTGCTTCTAATGCACGTTTATGCGCCATTGTGCATTCGTCCCAGATGATGATTTTCGATGCTGATAAAACTTTGGCCATTGCAGAGTTTTTTGTACCCCGTACCCATAGGGTAAAAGGGTATATTAAAGTCGACAAATGTATGTAACAGGCAGAAGGAAACGTTTCCGACCCCATAAAGTATATGCACTAACTATACAATACATAGATGGGACAAACGTAAGATTTTTTGATTGCAAACACTAGCCTAACCATGGAACCCCAGAGACCTTCGGCAAAAAGCCGAACGTTCGTACGCTCAATGAGAGCAAGTGAGAGCAAGTTCTGTCAATGTATGTGTGCACTAGTCGGTACATGGGCAGGTAACGTAGTGTGTGTGTGATGTGAAGTTTTACAACACCGCACTTCAATAGCTCGCTCGACACAAATTTTTAATTTTCGTCAAAACAGCGACAATATGATGTGAATATACCCCTGTGGAAAGGATATCAATCAATCTTTGCATTCAATTTCTGAGTGTCTCGGTGGCTGTGCTGATAGAGTGTTCACTTGACAAATCGAGTTACCGCTGGTTCGATCCCCAGTATGAACCCTTGCATACATCGTTGTTTCTATTTTCTATTTTTTAATAATGAATTGATTTCTTTTTGTCTTCTACTCTTTCATAATAATTAAAGATTATTAGGTTTTTTATTGCCGGCTCTTTAGACAAGAGCCGGACTGGTAATTCGTTTTAATTTATGTTAGCCCTAATGACTTTAAAATTTCAATTTTCCGAATACTTTTTTGCTTTTCAGATGATGCACCGCATAATTTTTCCATCAGCCATCTGGTTTTTATTTAAGCAAGACTAACAGAAAATAGTTCAATAAGTGTTTTCGATACTCTATGCATTTATGAGTTTCACAAAACCAATCTTTGTAAATACGCTCATTAAAAAAAAAATCAATTCATAATTGAAAATAGAAACAATTTTGTATAGAAGGGTTTATACTGGGGATCGAACCAAGTCAAGCATTCGTCAAGCGAACACTCTATCAGCACAGCCACCGAGATTGTCCACAGCTCAGTGCAAAGATTGATTGATATCCTTTCCACAGGGGTATATTCACTTCATATTGTCGCTGTTTTGACGAAAATTAAAAATTTGTGTCGAGCGAGCTATTGAAGTGCGGTGTTGTAAAACTTCACATCACACACACACTACGTTACCTGCCCATGTACCGACTAGTGCACACATACATTGACAGAACTTGCTCTCACTTGCTCTCATTGAGCGTACGAACGTTCGGCTTTTTGCCGAAGGTCTCTGGGGTTCCATGGTTAGGCTAGTGTTTGCAATCAAAAAATCTTACGTTTGTCCCATCTATGTATTGTATAGTTAGTGGTATATGTATATATTCTTGATCAGCATCACTAGCCGAGTCGATTGAGACATGTCCGTCTGTCCGTCCGTATGAACACCTAGATCTCGGAGACTATAAGAGATCAAGTTTGTTTCAAATTTTAACCACGCCCACTTTCGCCCCCGGAATTCGGAAAAAACTAACTACTAGAGCTATATTAAAGATATTTTATTTGGCATACTTGATTATTATTTAGCCATATTGCTTCAGCTGACCAAATTTAGTTGAAATCGGACAATAAATGTCGGAGATATTCGCATACAAGTTTTGTACTGAAAAGCTAAGGGCGGCATCGGCTGGCAAGAGTGAGCAAGATAGCATGTGTGCTCTGTTGCGGCATGTTAAACTGAATTTGGTATTAAATTGGTGGCGATTTCGATGGTGTTCGACTTTATTTAATGTAACTATTTGGTACAGGATATACTCAATGTCGGCAGGGACGACTTTCTTGCTTCATTTAAGTATTACAATTACAATTACAAATCCTCCAAATTTTTAAGATTTAACGTCAATTTTAATGGTGAAAGAGCCGAACGGCATCCTTGTAACAATGAGTCTGCTATTTCATAGCAAGCAACTGCAAGCGCAATGTTGGATCCAGTCCCTGAAATTACTGATATGAGAAATGTCTCACCAGTTCCACCAGGGACATCAAGAAAATATAAACCACCATCATCAATTGCCTTCATTAATGTATCATGAACTTCTTTTTGTTGGCGATTAAACAGTGGTACATTAGCTTGAACTACTAAATCGAATTATCAAATTCTATACTTAACCATAGACCAAGTTAGGTTTAGCTGTCATTTTCGTTTTGTTATTCTACATCAGAAGCGTTTTTGTTATATTACATTTTGCTGCCATTTGCGTTTTGTTATTATACCACATTTTATAGTGACTTCGCGGAAACGCGTTCGAGTGGGATAGTCCGTTCGAGTGGGATAAGTCCGTCTCTTGGGTCTAAGTTCTCTAGAGTTTTAGAGAGCAAGGTTATATGGCGATAACCATTTAGGAAGTGTTTGGGTTTATATGGTTTGTTGATTGGTATTATTTTATTTTCCATTGCTGGGGGATGATACTAGTGTCTAGTATTTTGTTAAAAAGTTGTAGAAGTTTGTTAGTTACGGATGGCGGATGGAAATTTGTTTATTATTTGATAGTTAATATTGTCAAACCCAAAAGTGGATTCTTTTAATGAGTTCAGACAAGATTGGAGTTCAGTATTTGTTATGGGTTTTTCAATGATTTTAACTCATTTTTGAGAACTAAACGGGGTTGGCGTTTGGGCTATGTAGTTATTTTTTTTTGGTTGCAAGAATTAGAGAAGATGAAGTCATGCGAGTAGTCGGACCAGGATTTGCCAAATGCATTGGCTGTTGTTGTCGAGTCGCATGCCTTACCTGTTATCGTGCTAGGGTTATTGTCCTGTGTAAATTTAGCAAATGAGATTCCTTATGCATTTCTTGCTACATATTTAAACTTAGCCTTCACATTTTAATATTTTAGCATATTTTCGGGGCTCAAATGTTTCCTAAGCATGTTAAAACTTTTAACCTTTTCAGTTATTATTTCATCTAGCTCAGGGGTCCAATAAATGCTATTCTTTTTAGTTCTATTGAGATTGGAGGTGGGAATAGATTTTTTAGCAGTTGATTTGACAATTTTGAATAGCTTTTATGTTTACTGATTCGTGTTGTTTGTACTATTCATTACTCGTGCGCTTCTTGATTTGCGTGTTTGATGTCGAAAAAAATGGTATGCGTATGCGGTAGTGGTCGCTGCCATAGAGATCATCGTATGTAGCCCAGCAGGAGTTGAGATTTAAAGGCGAAGAGCATATGGCTAAGTCGACATGACTAAAGTGGTTATGTGTGGAGTAGTGAGTGTGGTCTCCATTATTTGGGAGAACAAGTTTGCTGTTGTGGATGAAACGAGCAAAAACGTTTCCTCTATGGTTGCTTGAGGGTGATCCCCATGTTGGATGCCAAACGTTGAGGTCACCTACCAAGATCCCTGGTGAATTAAAGTCGCTCATCAAGTCATAAAGATCCTGCTTATTAAACTTGTCGGTGGGTGAGAGATATATATTTATTATTATAAACGGGATTTTTGCTTGTATTCCTGCGGCTATTTTTAAAATGTTTGACTGGCAAATAACTATTTTGTGTTCAATGGCTTAAGATATTAGAAGCGTTATCTTTTATTCTTTTATTTGTGGTATATTGAATATTGGTTGAGAGTGTGAATATTAGAGTCAGACATGGTTGGATGAGTTTCCTGTAGGGCTATAATATGTGGTTTCAATTATACCCTTGCATAGGGTATTATAAAATCGGTCAGATGTTTGTAATACATCGACTGATCTAGCCATGTCCGTCTGTCTGTTTCCATAATTTTTTAGACCCCAAATTTTATGCTTCATTGTTGAAACATGAAAAGATAACTTCCTTAGTCGATCAGGCAGTTTAAGTTTGTAAATTATTCTGATAGGATAATTCACACCGGAGTAATTCATTTAAACGTGAAAGTACCTTAAGTAAAATAAGCAATTTTCTTTGGCAGAAAAAAAAATCAAATTCAAAGAAATTAGCTGTACAAACACAAAAACCTAGTTTTGATTCTCATCGCCGAAAAAAAGAAAATTAAATAAATTCAATTTAACTGGCCATCACCGCGTTCGGACGTATTTTTATCGCGACCAACTTGGGCCTATCTTCACTAGAATCTCGCCAGCAGCAGCTACAAGAACAACATCTCCAGCAACAAAACGAGCGTCGGCTATCTATTTAACGCAACAATGCATACTTCTCAGCAGCGTCTCCGACTACCACAACAACAGCAAGCGCTAAATCCAAAGGTGAAAGTACGAGCAAATTGCTTACACCAACCAGCAACAACAATTTGTCTTGGAGCGCCCAATGCGCTTCACCCTCAAATTCGCTTACACATCAAGTGTTGATTGGGTAATTGGGTTCGCCGACCGCCGTCAGCACGCTCACAACAACAACAATTACAGCCACTGCTCCAACAACAACTATAACAGCAGCAACTTCTGCAATACCTTCGATCACCGTCCAGCAGACTACCTCAACAAAAACAGCCGAACCAGTGACGGTGAACCCAAAGTCACCTGTTCACACTAGTCAGATGGTCAGATGTATTAATATAAAAAAGCGAAAGCTTAGCCCTGATACAAAAAGAGGAAACACTCCCAAAATGTTTGAAAGCAACATTGCTGAACGAAAAGCTTTGGAAAGCAATAGATTCCAAATTCTGGCAAATCAGCTGGAATCTCAAGAAGGAGTTTCCCAAACGAAACCCTCAGTAGCCAAGCCACCCCAGTTTTACATCCGTGGTGCAAACTGCACTTCTTTGGTGCCAAAGTTTGTGACCCTAGTCGGTAAGGACAACTTTTATGTAACAGGTGGAACATAAGAGAGCAGATCATCGTACTATAGAAAAGTACTTAAGAAGGGGAATGTAAACTTCTACACATTCCAATTAAAGAGCGCCAAAGGTCTTCAAACTTCAGTTCCGTAACATTTGCAAGTGTGCTGCGCAATGGAAATTCACATCCCACTCCAACGTTATTATTCCATCTAAAGCGGCTCTAAGTCCATCTGTGCTCGGCCAGCAGCCCAACGGGATCGAAACGTTATTGATCTCGCTCAATACAAACGGCATTTCCAAGCACAAACAGAAACTGTCACTGTTTCTGGACTCAAATGATATTGATATCATGCTACTATCAGAAACACACCTTACAAATAAAAACCACTTTCAAATACCTAAATATGCATTCTATGAAACAAATCGCCCAGATGGCAAGGCTCACGGAGGAACTGGCATCTTAATCAAAAACCGGATTAAACACAGTGTCCACAATGGATTTGCCAAACAATACCTACAAGCAACTTCAATAAGTGTCCAAACCACCTTCGGCAGTACAACCGTGGGCTACGCATCACCGAAAAAGCCCACGTACTGGCCAAAAGACCCACCTAAGCTCCCAGATCTAATAAATTTCGCAGTCACCAGGGGAATTAATCATAACTTGACAAGGGCAGAGTCACTAGCAGAATTGTCATCAGACCGCCAGTAATTTTTGATGTATTAACATATCCTCAAGTAACAAAACACCCACTTAGGCTAACAATTTATAAAACAAACTGGCTCAGATTTAAGAAATATATAAGTACCAATATTGAATTGAATCCCAAACTGGACGACGAAGAAAACATCGAGCTCTGCACCTCTGCTTATAGTCGATGCTACTTGAAGCAGCTGATATCTGCACCCCAGTCATTGGCCACACCCAGGAAAAACACAAGTCTAACAACCGACTAATTGAACTTCTTGTAATAAATAAAAGACGACTCAGGCGAGAATGGCAAATGTCTCGATCACCGGCAGCAAAACATTGCCTAAAGGCAGCTTCACGAACACTAGCAAAAGCGCTTAGACAAGAAGAAGCAATAGCACAGCGGCAATACATCAAGAAGCTTACCCCCACCAGCACCAAATATCCGCTGTGGAAAGTTCACGCAACCACAAATTACATTTCTGCAATTATTAAAAACTGTCTTCACTTAAGAAAGTCGTCCGCTTATGACAAAATAGCTCCGAAAATGATCCGAGGACTCCCGATCTGTGCTGTGCAAGACATCTGCTGATTTTTCAAAGCGATTGTAAAATTGGTCACTTTCCCCTAAGTTGGAAAAAAAATTATAATCATAATAATCCCTAGACCCGAAAAGGACTAAACACAGCCATCGGCCCATCAGTCTAATATATAAAATAATAGCGACGCTCCCACAATACATACACAACCTAATGGAATCACATCTATCTAACAGGGAATTCGCCGTACGTTGTAATAGCTTCACCTCTGACGACATTGAATCAAAGGCAGGAGTACCTCAAGGCAGCGTGCTAGGTCCAACTCTCTATCTTCTGTATTCAGCGGACATACCAACAAGCCCTACGCTTACCACATCTACTTTCACCGATGACACGGCCATCTTTAGCCGCTCCAAATGCCCGATCAAAGCTCCTGAGCAACTGACAACCCATTTAAAGGAAGTGGAAAAGACAGACTGGCACATCCATGTAAACGAACAAAAATGCAAGAACGTTACGTTTACCCTCAATAGACGAAACTGCCCATCATTGACACTTTACAACGTATTATTGCCAGTTGGAGTTCACCTGGACAGAAGATTAATTCGGCGAAGCATATCGAAGCCAAGAAAAAGCAACTAAAGCTTTAAGCAATCGGACTACATTTCCCCTGTGCTTGGAATTCAGAGTTCTCCTCTACAACTCGGTGTTAAAACTCATCTGGACTTACGGCTCTGCTCTGTGGGGAAACGCAAGCAATAGCAATATCGAAACCATACAAAGGGCTCAATCCAAAGTTCTCCGAACTATCACGGGAGCACCTTGGTATATCAGAAACGAAAACGTACAGAGAGACCTTCATATTCCTCGTGTACTAACCGAAATAAAGATACAACAGCTAAAGTACACCGCTAAACTGCAGGCACATCCGAATACCCTCGCCAATTCACTAACCCGAGCATGCGATAGAACTCGTCTCCAACGAAACGACCTTCCAACCCTCTAGAAAATAATCAGGGCCATTGATTTATGAGGCATCCTTCTCATGCTATATTATATAAAAAATTATTTTTTCTTTGTACATCAAGTTTGAACCAGAACCAGAGAGCAAGATGCCCTGCGATTGCTATATATGTTAAAATAGCGGAGCTAAAGTCAGTTAGGTTTGTGGCGTAGTAGGTAAAGATCAGTTGCAGAAAAAAATTTTTAAATTTGTTTTTTATTAAAATAAAATAATTAGAAAGTCTAAAGCTGCAACGGTATACAAACTTCGACAAGGCTAGTTTCTTTGATAAGGTTGTCAAAAAAGTCTTGCGGTATTTTTATTGAATTTTCAATTCTTCATAAAATTGGTTATAATATTGCGATTTAAGTCAAATATGCGGCGTTTTATTCGATGACGAGTTCCCAACGAGATGTCAACTTCATAATACCCCTCTTATAGAAGCTCGCTTCCCTATTGTCAAAAAAGTCGGAGAGCCAATTTTCACAGGACTCTCTTGTGAACAACTTCCGACTACCAAGCTCGTTCGCCATGGACAGAAATAGGTGGTAATCACTTGGTGCGAGATCCGGACTATACGGTGGATGCAAAAGAACCCACCATCCGAGCTCCCGGAGCTTCTGGCGCGTCACCAAAGATGTGTGGCCTGGCGTTGTCCTGGTGGAAGACAATTCGGCCTGTGTTGATCAAAGATGGCCTCTTTTGCATGGCAGCTTCACCGCTTTTCGACCACGACCGTTTGCGCTTCACGTTGTCGTAAGTGACACACTTTTCATCGACAGTCACCATCCGTTTCAAAAAAGGGTCGATTTTGTTGCGAATCAGAAGCGATTCCCATGCATCCATACGGGCAAAAACGTTTTTTTCCGTCAAGTCGTGTGGTACACATACATCGAGCTTCTTTTTGAATCCAAGCTTCTTCAAATGGTTTATAACGGTTTGATGACTCATGCTCAGCTCTTGGCCGATGCTACGGCTGCTACTATGCCGGTCTCTTTCGATCAATTCATCGATTTTATCGCAATTTTCGACGATAGGCCTTCCGGACCGTGTCGCATCTTCGATCGCCTCTACACCAAAACGAAAACGTTGAAACCACCGTTGTGCGGTGGAAATGGAAACTGTATTGGGTCCATAAACTGCAAAAATTTTATTAGCAGCATGAGATGCATTTTTGCCTTTATCGTAGTAGTACTGTAAAATATGCCGTATTTTCTCTTTATTTTGTTCCATGTTTGCGACGCTCTAACTCACGAACGACTAAAAACAAACAACAATTAATCAAACACGTGCACGTGAAAAGAGCTTTCCAAAAAACTCTAGCGTAAACCGATGCGACGAATGCAACTAGAACTACGCGCTTGCAAAGACAAGCTTGCGGAAATACCGCAAGACTTTATTGACAACCTCATATTCTTATTAATAGAGAAAGATTATGGAATTTGTCTTTATAACCATTTACACTCCATTTCACAATTACACTCCATTTCACAATTTTGAGACTTATATTGATTGCAAAAAAGGTAATTTTAGTTTGTAGTGCTTTTTGTTTTGCTTAAATCTTCTCTTCTGCAGTCCCTACCAGCGCTTAAGCGATATGATCTTAAATTCGTTCATTAAAGACTGTCGCGGAGAGCATAACAACTCGACATTTTCTCTGCTGCTGAATTATCAGGAAGCGTTAAGTTATTTGTTCCTATCGTTTGTCTATTTTTCCAGTCGCTTTGTTGTAATTATGTCTTCGGGTTCTGTGTGTTTTGATATTTTTGGTGTATTTATCGTTTAAATTGTGCTAATATGAGGCTTTGTTTTTGCGTCAATTTCACTGTTTGTGTCGGATTTTTGATTTTTGCTTTGTCTTTCGAATTGTATTTTTTTATTGAGGTGGGTGTGGGTGGCAGGACCTTCGTCTCAGTTGGTTTACGACAGCTGTTTGTAAAATTTAGTTTTGGCTTTTTTTTTTATTATTTACTGTGCTTCTTTATTGCGGTTGCAGGCAAAGTGCTCTTCGGTTCAATTTACACAGTAAGTACGAGTGCAGTTTGTGGGTTGATAGACCACATGGGTCGCAAATTGTGTTTCTGTTTCAAAGTTTGGCTGTATATCCAATAATTTGAATTTTTTTGCATCGCATGGGATTTGGAATATATCCATGTTCCATGGGATCTGTATTTATTGTAGTAGAGTTACGTCGTCTATATGCTTAGAATATTTGTATACATCTACAACTAATTGTACCTTAAGTTCCTGAAATATTTCTTCATTAGCGACGTTGTAAAGGTAGGGTGCGTATACTGCGCCTTTGCAGAAATTGAAACTCTTGTAGTACTCAGTACAAATTTTACAAAGACCATGGAGCTCACTGGTTGCCATAAATTTTTTGGCAATTGCTGCGCTTTCGACAAAAATTAGTAGATTGGATGATTTTTAATGTTATGGTGCTGATGATTTTAATTGCTCGCTCGACTGCAAAACACGATTATGACAAGAGTGCTTTTTCAGTGTCACTGTAATCAAATGTGCTCAATTTTAACTAATCAGAAAAGTCTTTGTAATTATGAAAATATTTTCAAAAAATTTTCCAGGTAACAAGGGAAGTACAGTCAATAAAAATTATATCTTTTATTAAATGTTTAAGAATAAACTATATTAATTTATCGAGGAACAAATTACTGAGCTGATTTCATCGTGAATTTTAAGAAAACTAATATAAACTTTTAACTAAGAAAAACTTTTGGCTAAGAAAAACGAAGGGAAATTAAAGCTAGAGTGCAAAAAAACATGACGTATTTCGTTGATTAACTAATTAGTTTGTGGACGTTATCGCAGCTTTTAGCGAAGCATCTAAAAATTTGTTTTTTCATTTCTCTTAGTGTTGTTAAAAATGGAACGTGGTGGGTCTAGTTGTTTTAGCATAAAGAATTCTTTGCAAAGCGTTAGCTAGGAGCACGCTTGTTTCAATAAAAGTCTAGATTGCCAGTTAAGTTTAAGCAGATATAATAGGTGTCAAAACACAATTACAAATTAAAAATAAGTGCCGCATCTTATAGAGCATGCCGCATAGTGCAACTCTAGTGTTTCCAACACCTGTTAGCAGTTTCCCCGGCATCCACTTCTTCATTTATTTGATATACTTCGACTGTGGATAAGCATTCTTTAGTAAACACAAACACGTGATCTCGCTCGTTAATGATGAAACTTGCTTCAGTTAACAAAATCTTTGTACGACAAGTGGATCGCTAGTTACCCATGTGGCTTGGCAACTCTTATTTGCAGTCACGTAGTATTTGTGAAGTACAGTATTTGTTCAATACTAATAAATTTTGTACAGCTGCCTGAATTTTTTTTGCTGAACAACTTCGCAGGACAAAAACACATCGTGAATCCAAAACTTTGGATAGACTATCTATAGTAGATCAACATTTTGAGTTTTATCTATCCATTCATGTCGGGTGGCCAAATTCTTACGATGAACAAGTATAGCAGCCAACAATCACATCAAGTTGGCGCGGATGGATCTAACGACAGATAATTTTACAGAATTCTTTTTATAGCGTTCACACAAATGCAAATGCTGAATGAGTGCAGATCGTCATTGGGCATGACTTTACTTTGCTGTATCTCATGCATATTGGCTAAAGTTTTTTTCCACATACTTTAACGAAGATCCTTAGATTATACATCTTATGACTTGAAACATATTTAAATGAAAAAAATTTATTGTGCTCTTACATCAGTGGTTTTTCTAGGTACACACAAAGAACTAGGTATCACCGATATCTCAGTCGTAGCAACATAGAAAATTTCGATATCCTTTTTGGCACAGTTGACAATTTGCAACAAGTATTATTAAATAAACAATGGTTTCCAACGATCCGGTTCGACTTATTATGATGAATAGCAAACTACTATATTTGATATATATAAAAAAAAAAAATTTATCACAAGAACAAAAACTAATTTTTACGTTCAGATGCTATTTGCATTCGATTTTTCACAAATTTTTCTGGTATGAATCAATAAATTAGTCATTAATAGAATCTATATAGTCTAATAGTATTTGGATCTTTAATTTTCGCAGTGTTAAGGATTTTCTTAGTTAGTCTTAATTAAACTCCCTTCACTTATTAGTCATAAAATAATACTTGGTTTCATTATTTGCTTCTAAATGGCGATGTTTATCCACCTGCGTTTTGAACCAAGTAGTTTAATTTGTATCAAGAAGACCCACTAGAAAATACATACTCTTTATAGTTTTATCAGGTCAAAGATCTGTCGTCTGAAAAAAAAATTATTGAAATGTCACTAATGAATATTAAAATAATATGTATTAAAAAACATTCTTGCCCACCCAAAAATCCTAATAATTGTTTCATATAATTTCAGATATGGTAAAGAACAGACTCTAAACATGAAAAACTTACTCGACGCTTACCCATTTCAAATTAGGCGGCAGGTTTTTACAATTGTTTTACTAATTACGTTTGTAAATGTCTCAAAACAGGTAAGATAGTAATTGTGCTAATTGCACAAGTATTGGAGTACAATTGGTATTTAAAACTATATATACATATATGAATGTCTATTCGTCTATAACTCTTATTGCTATTGTAAGGAAGTTTTTTTCTAGCTGGGGTACAAATCTCAGTCTCCCCAGGGTCTTCCAATACAGAACATTTGTAAAGGAATGCCGAGACCAGATATTTGGATGAGCGGCAAATTTAGTTGTTAATATTGCTATAAGGGAGTATAGCGGGCGATTGCCCGAAGGGAAAAGAAGAGGGAGGAAAGGGGAAAGAAACATGCATACACACGGAAAGAAACGATAGTACAAACGGCATAAACATACAATTCGGTTAGGGTGTCATCCGGAAACCGACTTATAACTACAATACAATAGGATGGCCCAGGAATTACAGCGCGATCGATTAGGGTGTAACCCGGACATCGATCACTCTGTAACTCCTGATCGCATGCCAATAGATACAGGACCCTGTACCAGACAACAAGGGTGTAACTCGGACGTTGACTGGGGCAGCTATCCTGTACCCTGGCACACTACATATACACGAGACATTCTCCCTGGCATCGGGTAGGGTGTAACACGGATGCCGATGCCAAAGAGGAAACATGCACCAACTACGACGTTACATACAAAGAAAAAGGAGAGGGGGTGGAGGGGTTAGCAGTGTTAGCCCTAATACCCAATCAAACAACTCCTAGTCGTGACTATTAGTACATTATAATTTTTATTGAGTAAGAGTATTTTATTTTCCCTAGCCACTTCATCTACTATTAATCTCATTGGCAAAATGGGAGGGGAACACTTTGGGCCTCATGGATTCACTAATTCATGCACTTATTTCACTAATTCATGCTTTCGTATGCTTCAAGAGATACTTCAAGAGTGATCTGCGCATTTTTGCGCAGTCGCCGCTTGTACAATTTTTCCTTCTCGAACATTCCGCTGCTCTCTTTTGGCAGATGCCGTCGGCCAGAATATTTGTCTCGTAGACACTTTTGGGTCCCGTTGTCCGAAGCACAGCATAGCAAAACTTCGAAAAAGCAGCGGCGTCGATTTTGGTGGAAGTCCCGTTTTGCTTGCCTTTGCGTATGTGTAGATGTGAGATGCTCTGCTGGGAACTAGTTCATAACTAACTAACTACTATGAAATTACTAAAACATTGCATTGTGACGAAGGGCTTTGAAAAAGCACCCCCCTTAACTTTGGTGAAGGGAACAAGAAGATAGCGAATGTAATAGATCACTTGGTATACTCTGACGGGTGCTACTCTGGCATGGCTAACTATTATTCTATAAGTGTGGTTAACATGGGCGAGAGAAGGACAATGTGGGCTTCAACTAAAATGACTACAATGTGCGTTTAAGCTTGCCTTTGAATGGCTATGGCAGACCTGGCAATACGGTGAGACCCCCCAGTGGGGGACAGGGACGTTGAAAAGCACGCCTTCCAGCAAGTGGCCCCTGCGAATTAATTCGTCTCCGGTCGAATGGTCTTGGTGGTCTTCTGTGATTTCTTCTAGTACCGGGGACTGCGTCGCCTCTACTTTGGTGTTGATTCGGTGTACGTCGGCGTCTTTCTGTGGTAGAACGATGTTTCTGTAAATAAATGGTATTAATTCAGGTGCTGGCTGGCTGATGGCTGGGAGAGAAGGGGCATTCGCTTCGCTTGGTCTCAAACTTGACGATCAGCCTGGTTAACTCAGTTAAATCCTTAAAATCTTTACGATGAGTGAACATCTGGTACTCAGGATGCAAATTGTCGTATATACGTTCCAATTCTTGATGCGCAGAATACTTGACTCTTTTCATTATAAGACTCAGTTCGATCAAGTATTGTTTGAAAGTTTCTCCAGGGCATTGTCTTCTGGTGCGGATTGCATTTTCTAACCTTTCAAAATGTCGCGGTGGCAGGAAAAACTCCAAAAATCCTTGTTTGAAAGTGGTACACGATGCGTCTAGCAAATCATTGGTTTGCCACCATCCTTCGGCTAGCCCCGAGAATAGGACAGACAATATGTTGGGTAAGCATTCTGTGTTTTTACGATAAGTAGCAGCACTTGCTTCTACTGTTTCCATGATGTATAATGGATCTGCGGGACCGTCAAAATGAAGACCCCCATTTTGACACTTTCTCCACGACGTTAGAATAACTAGTATTCTCGGTGGTTCTTCGTGGGTGCATGTCTGATGTCGCAATGCTGCTAGTGAACGTTGGTACTTGAAGTGTTTTTTCATCTACGTCTTGGTTGTGGGACACGTGGGTCTCGGCTAAGTACTCCTTGTCCGTTTGTCGGGCTGGTGACACAGGACGTGAACGTGATTCGACATCTAGACCCTTATCGATGCTGACTGATTGTCCATATTGTAATTCTAGCTCTGCTGGCCGTGATAGTACATCTGGTTAATGGTCTTCCCTGGATGCGAAGCTGGAGAATCTGCTTCTCATCTCCTCGACTATACCGCCAGGCGTTAGTCCAAACTCGGTGAAGAAACTTTCTAGCTCATCTTTGCGATGGTACGTTATCCATTTGACTCCCATAGCACTGTTTTATCAAACGTGGTTGAATGAGACACTAGCTTTATAGTTGAACGTTGCTTAGTGTATCCCTGATCCTTGTTCTGTTTGATCGTGTGGAATATCCTGGTAGTTATATGTTGCTTAGTTTAATCGTTGATCCTTGCTGTGCTTAACCGTGGTTGAATATTCCTGTAGTGAAACGTTGCTTAGTTAAATCATTGATCCTTGCTGTGAATGGTCGTAGTTGAATATCCTTGTTAGTGAACGTTGGCTTAGTTGATCCTTGATCGTGGTTGAATATCCTTGAAAGTAAACGTTGGCTTAGCTGATACTTGAAAGTAAACGTTGACTTGGTTACTGGTTGCGACAGCCCTATGCCACTAGATTATGTTCTAGGGGCATCTACATTATAAATAATAAAATCATAAGTAAATATACATACTTACATAATACACCCTGCAATTCGTCTTGCGTTTTTATTGAAACATATATGTTAACCTATCTAATGAACTAGAATTATTGCGATCGCTTCATTAGTTTTTCTTTTTAGCTAAAGGGACTCCCAAAAAGGGTCGAAAAAGTAATTTTTTTTCAAAAGTCTGTAAAAAATTTGTTTTTTGGAATTTTGAATATCTTTTAGTTCATTGTATGGGCTGAAGTCTTATAATTTAAATAATGTTTAGTTTTTGTAACTCGGATCAACACAACTGTTGGAGTCTTGGCAGCAGTTGAACTACTTTTTTTTATATGGGTCCCTGTTGGGCGAACGACCTCGGAAACAACAAAATATATTGTTTTCTAAAAAATTTAAAAAAAATAGTAAAAATGTCAACGAATAATATACACAAACAAAAAATTGTATTGTTAAAAACATTTGGTCATTTTTTTTTTGAAAATTGCATGCTTAATTTTGAATATCTTTTAGTTCATTGTATGGGCTGAAGTCTTATAATTCCAATAATGTTTAGTTTTAGCAATTCGGATCAACACAACTGTTGGAGTCTTGACAGCATTTGAACTACTTTTTTTATATGGGGGGTGGTCCCTGTTTTCTAAAAAATATCAAAAAATAGTAAAAATGTCAACGTATTGTTTAAATCATTTGGTCAACATTTTTTTTTTAAATTGCATGAAAAAAGCAGCCCTCACACTAGACGACCCCCTAAGAAGATAAAAGAATAGAACTACGGAAATGGTGCAGTTGAGAAGTTATAATTTTCTCAAAAGCGTTTGTAATATCAGATAATTTGAAAGTACCCCTATAATTTTAGGCTGTCTATTACCCGTTTTATTCTAAGGAATACTAAAAAGAAGGATGTATTGAAAAAATCAGCAAACATATTGGCAATGGACTGATCATCGTTTACTTTATTATTTACAGTTTACAACGCCTAATGTAATCCTGATAGTATAATGTATTAAGCACTGCAAAATTCGATTGAACAACTGCGTGAAGAGAGAAATCTGACGGCTAACTCGATTGTTTGTACTTTCTATATATCCACGCTTTACATTTTTTAAATAAGATAACTCACGTGTGAACCATGGCGGCTTCTCAGACAACACATGGATCGCAAGTGCAATATAAGTATCGAAAAGTGAAAACATAGTATTACAGAACAAAGAAATGACGGCATTCTTAACTTCACAGGCAAGAATTAACTTATTGAGTGTGAAAAAGTTAGTTTTACGAAAGCAGCGGGCACAAGACGTGGAATTGGTACCAAAGTTGGTTGAAAACTGTCTTCGGGGACAACTAAGGTATCAATCCTGGAAACAGTTCTGTCAGAAGAATCTAACATTAATGTAAGATCTATTGATCTCTTATTTTATAAGCACTGGATTAACTTCGGTTAGAGATAATTCAAGAAGACCGTCAATAAAGCAATGTGAGGAGGAAGGCAACAACAGATGGCAGAACTATTTCAGAAGAAAGAGATGAATTTTCGACAACAAAACTTCACCACCATTTATGGATGTTCGTTCATATCTATAAGTTGAAAATATTGTGAGAAAAACAGAAACATGTTCTTATACAGACCAAATAATGAAAGTCAAAATATTGAATATCTACAAAAAGTTTGGTAACTTTAGATTTTAGTCCTCTAACATACTGATAGTCCAGAATAAAGGACGAAATTAGTTTTATGACCCGCCAGCAGCTACTGACGAGCCAGAAGGCAGGGAAGGATCAGTTGTGTTAGGCAGGTGAATCGAACGCCGATTTTTCTTTTTTTAGCCGTATACTCCCTTATAATTGAATTTTCGGGTCCAAAATCTTTTTACAAATTTGGTCAAAGACATTTGGTGGGACACTGATTTTAAATGACAAAATGTCACGGATACATGAAAACCCAAACTTTTCCACCACGAATTTGGGCCCCACGGATATGGCATCATGACATCATATGACATCATCTGATGAAGTTTTGTGATCGAGCCGCAAAACAAAGATTTGCTTTCTTGGTGGAATGGTAACTAGTGAACTTGAAACACCAGCCGCAACCGCAGCAACAACAGAATTTTGCGCTGGAACTGTTAAGGCGAATGACGCTTTAAGCGCCCTTCTTGTTAAAACTTTATTGGGAAACTGCAACCGATATCGAATCAGCTTACGGAGCACTGTTACCAGGGGAAATGTTAAACGTCCCCGCAACTGTAGCCACTGCTGGACTTTTAAACGATATCATTTGCTGAGCATTTGGAGTTATGGGGTCATTCAACGATGCCTGAACCATTAGAAGCAGAGATGCCGGCGGACCGGGAGAGAATTCCCGAGGGATGGTTTTCATTTTTTCGTAATGTTACACTAAGTCAGCATAAAAGATAGTCACCGTAGAGTTTTTGAGGGCACTTTTTGAGGAGCAGATAACCATTTGAAATTGATTTGTTTATTATTATTTTTATTGATGAAAAAGATAAATAATAATAACACAGGTCTACAAAAAAATTTGTTTTCTTTGGTGCCGCTAATTCTATGTTATAGATAGATATCGGGTAAGATATGGTGGAAAGCTGTCAGGATTATGAAAAATTATGAAAAACCTTTAACAGGACTCTCAAATAAAAAGCTGAAAAATAGAGGTTTTTTTAAAGTGTGTTTTAGTATATAATGGTAATAAACTTGCAGCTGTGCCTATTACTCATTCAACCAAATTAAAAGGAGAGTATGAAAACGTAGACCTTGTTTTAAAAAACTTAAGTACTCGGAGCACCAATGGATAATATGTGTCGATCTAAAAGTGCTGAACTTTCAATCAGTATACCCAAATTTCCAGTAGAGCAAAAAAGATCACTGGATCAAGAAAGATTGGCCTTTAAGAAATAACATGACGGTTGGCAAACAAAATATTATAAGCCCGCTTTTAGTATAAAATTTTACCTCCATTGCATATCAAATTGGATCTTATGAAACAATATGTTAAGGCATCTTTTAAGTATGTTTCCCGTTTTAAGTAATGGGAAATTAAAAGCTGGTATTTTCGATGGCCCACAGATATAGGCAACGATTTTATACTTTCAATAAGTGATTTAAAACCAGCGGCTTGGAAATCTTTTGCTGCTGTTGTAAAAAAATTATTTAGGACATCAGAAGGAAGAAAATTTCAAAGAGTTAGTTCAAAACCTCTTAATTAACATCAAAAATCTTGGATGTAATATGAGTATAAAATACGTTATCTAGATAATCATTTAGAGGAGTTTCCTGAAAGCCTCGGAGCATATAGCGAAGAACGAGGAGAATGTTCAATCAAGACTTAAAATTGATGGAGGATAAATACCAAGGTCGCTGGGATGAGCATATGATGGCGGATTATTGTTGGATTGAACGGGAAGGTCCTGCAGGCATCTTTCGAAGAATATCTTAACAAAAGCTTCTAAACTGTAAAATCATATATGTATGTATGTTGGCTGTGTGACAACGTAATGCACGTTAAATGTGCTGGCTACACAGCCAGGGTAAAGGATTGTTTGGAGCAAAAAGGGGGGCTCAAATGGGGTTGTGACTCATGCCGTGAGGTTGAGATTGAAATGAGGGTGTTTATGAGGCAAACCAGGGATAGATTGAAGAAATTGTCATCTGGTTTTCGTAAACTCTACGATGAGTTCAATGCTGTGGAGAGCGAATTTAGCAGCTATAAGCTGTTAAATGAGTCTCCAAAGCGCAAGAAAACCAGTATGCGCAATCTGTCCTTGCATTTGCCTGTGCCCAATCCCGTCTCGGCCGTAGCTCCACAAACTCCTTCACTGCTCACTGTGACAAATCCTCCGCAGCTTATTTCGTTTACCACCCCCATTTCTCAAGGTGGTCGCAAGGAAGAGGCTATCTCCGTTTCTCCAGGAAATGGTCTTTCTTTGCAGACGAACAAAGCTGTAGTATCCGAAAAGTCCGGGCAATTATCAATAACTGTTGATATTGCCGATAGTAGTCCAGTTGGAGGTGCAATACCGGACACGCAGGCGGATTCAATCGTGGTCGCTGACGCTGCGGTTGATTTGCGGCCTGGTTCCTATAAACCTTTAACTGGAGTTCCACCTAAGAAACATATATTTGTTTCAAGGCTTGATCCCGAACATTCGTCGGATGATGTCTTAGCTTTTATTAAGACAAAAATTCAAGCTCATCACTATAACGCTAAAATAGCGGTGGAAAAATTTAAATTTAAATATTCGAGGGAGATATCCTCCTCTAAAATAAGTGTCCCAGTTGAACTGTTTGACAGTATATGTCATACAAGTTTTTGGCCGGATCACATTTTAGTAAAAGAATACACGGCCAAAAAGAAAACTCGAGATCCGGTTAGGCTTTCTATCCCATCTAACTCCTCATCTTCCGGAATATCAGCATCGGCTGGTGTTCCAAAAAACTAATCTCGTCCCTTCATCTGGCCTATCAGAACGTGAGAGGACTTAAATCTAAGCTTCCTAGACTCTATCTAGATAGTCTAGCATTTGAATTTAAAATTTTAGTGTTTACTGAGACATGGTTAAAACCCGATATTAACGATGCATCTGTTCTTTCCGCAAAATTTTCAATTTTTAGATGTGATCGGACTTCTCGTGTAGGCGGAGGAGTTCTGATTGCTGTTGACTCGGCCTTAACTTCTGACCAAATTCATTCACCGGACATTCTGGAGATTGAGTTTGTTAGCGTTAAGGTCAGTTTCAAGTCTTTCTCTGTCTACATTACTTGTTCTTACGTTCCGCCACAATCCGACATGGCGGTGTACGCAAAACATTTAGATTCTATTCGATATATTTCTTCATTGCTTTCTAATAGAGATATCTTAATCGTCTTTGGTGACTTTAATTTACCAGAAATAGTATGGTCTCAATCTGATGAATCTGCTTTGTTGCTTCCTTCTAAATCTCACTGCTTCGTTGATGGCCTTTTTGAGTTATCATTAGCTCAAATAAACCCTGTGCGAAATAACATAGGCAGATCCTTAGATCTGATATTTGTGTTGGATTCCACCAACTGTGCAGTAACTAGAACCGACCCTCTAGTCTTGCCCGAAGACAATTTTCATCCTACTCTGGATTTATCTGTAGATCTGTCGTTTCGTGCACCGATTGCTGGTGTCAGTCCTGTGATTAAATCTCGTAATTTTCGCAAGACTAACTTTGTTAAACTGAATGAGCTCATTCTGAGAACTGACTGGTCATCCTTATATAGTTGCTCAGACATGGATCTTGCTATCTCGTTGTTTTATGATACTCTCGGTTCGCTTTTTAGGGTTTGTGTCCCACTGAGGGCTCCAGTGTCGTCTCACCGACCTCCCTGGTTTTCTCGTGAGCTATCCAACTTGAAAAATGTCAAATCCAGATATTATAAAAAATACAAGAAATCGGGACGTTCTTCAGACTTTGCTCTTTACGCAGTTGCTCGCTCCAATTTTATGTTGCTTAACAAGCACTGCTATAATAATTACCTCAAGCGTTGTAAGCTTGAGTTTTCCCGTGATCCTAAACAGTTTTATAGTTTTGTGAATTCTAAACGTAAGATGGATGTCCACCCATCAATCTTATCGTTTGGAAATAATATAGCGGTCTCTGATCAAGCGATTGCCGATTTGTTTGCTGATTTCTTCACAACAACATATTCCTCAACGGAATACCGAGCGAATCCTTTGTATCCTTATCAGATAAATAGGTCTAATTGTATTTGTAGTCCTTCGATCGATGAAAGTTCGCTTATTAGCGTGCTTAATTTAGTAAAACCTGTGTACACACCTGGTCCTGATGGAATACCTGGTTGTGTACTCAGATTTTGTGCTGAGGCTCTATGTAAGCCACTTCAAAAACTTTTTTCGTTGTCCGTTAAATCTTGTCATTTTCCGTCTATATGGAAGGAATCTTATATAATTCCTCTTCATAAAAATGGTAAAAAGTCCGAAGCATCCAATTATAGGGGTATTTCTAAATTGTCCGCTATTCCTAAAGCATTTGAAAAGTTAATCACTTCTCAATTGCAACATTTTTGTAGATCTATTATTTCACCATCTCAACATGGGTTTGTGAAACGTAGATCTACTACCACTAACCTATTAGAATTTACATCTTTAACGATCGAAGGATTTAGGAATGCAAGACAGACTGATGTCATTTATACTGATTTCAGCAAGGCTTTTGATTCTGTTAATCATACACTTCTTCTTTTAAAATTAAACAAAATTGGCTTCCCAAGCCCTTTAATTTGTTGGATTCGTGAATACCTGACAGACAGAACACAGAAAGTTCTATTCAAGTCTTCAAGTTCAAGGGCCATCCAAGTAACTTCGGGGGTGCCTCAGGGTAGTCCTCTGGGACCACTGCTATTCACCCTTTTTATTAACGATCTTCCATCCGTTATAATACATTCTCGTGTCCTCATGTATGCAGATGATGTAAAGCTTTGTCTCAGCTACAGAGATATTATATCACCTTCACGGTTGCAGTCTGACCTCCAAAACTTTCAATCTTGGTGTCGACACAATTTATTAAACCTAAACACATCTAAATGCAAGGTCATGACTTTTTTCAGAAACACTCCTCAGTTAATTACCTACTTTCTTAATAACGTTCCATTAACCAGACTTAATGAGGTGATTGACTTGGGAGTACTTATGGACCATAAATTGACTTTTAAGTCCCATATAAGCACTACTGTCGGTGTTCTTGGATTTGTTAAAAGATGGTCAAAGGAATTTGACGATCCATATACAACCAAGGTTCTTTACACCTCATTGGTTCGTCCAATTTTAGAATATGCAACCTGCATATGGTCACCCCAATACGATTCACATAAAGCAAGAATAGAATCAGTTCAAAAACAGTTCCTTCTCTTTGCTCTTCGTGGTCTGAACTGGGATCGTAATATCAACTTGCCTTCGTACTCTAGTAGACTTCTTTTACTTGGTCTTCCTTCTCTTACTAATCGTAGATTAATGCTTGGCGTCATATTCATGCACAAGCTTCTTAATGGGGATATAGACTCTCCCGAGCTATTGAACCGATTAAAACTAACAGTTCCTTGTAGACCTACTAGAAACCATATTCTTCTATCACTTGCACGATGTACTACTAACTACCTAATGCATGAACTTTTTCGAGTTCTTTGTTTTGATTATAATCGTCTTTATCATGTTATCAGTTCAGAGCTCTCGATTCCTTTACTAAAAACTTCTATCCTTTCCTATCTAGCACGTAATTAGCTATAGTTTCGCTTTTCGTCTGTGTTTTGTGAATTGTCCCCGCGACTCGAGCCGTGCGTTATGCAGCTTGCGCCCCTCGGTCGGTTGGTCAATTAATGCTCCCGATGGGATTCGCGCGTAAGAAAAAAAAAAAAAAAAAAAATATATATAATAAAATATCTTAAATTTAATATTCTTTTGTTTTTTAATTTATTAATGGAGGTTTCTGCTTTGTTGGATCCAACAAATCAAAAAATTGTTGTTTTGTATTTCTTAAAGTATGATATTTTGAAAATATTGTCTAAAAATTTGAAAAAAAGTCGATCCGACAAATCTTTTTCGAGATACAAGAGCTTTTGTAAGCACCATGATCTCTATGCGCAAAGTACTTCTGGAGGTATTTCAATCTGATGGAAGTGATAACTGGCGCAAAAAACGAGCAATCGCCATGAAATTTTTTACACATGTTAATAGTTATCTATCCGCGTAGGATAGACCCCAATCATGAATAATATTAAAAATTGTCAATAAAAATAAAAACCAAGTCGAAAAACCCGGAAAAATCGTACTTTGATGTTCAATTGCTAATAACTTTTGCATTTGTTAATTTTTTTTGAAGTTGGAGTCTATTCCATGCGCGTAAGTGTACAGATTAATAAAATGTATTATTTGTCTGATTCAGATTATCCTACTGGACGAGAGGAGTTCCATCAGCAAGGCTTGTCGCGACCGACGAGCCGCCATTTCGGAACGCCCCCTCCGCCCCTTTTTATACCCCTGCAGAGGGTATTATAAAATTGGTCAGATGTTTGTAACGCATAGCAATAAACATTTCCGACCCCATAAAGTATATATATTCTTGATCAGCATTAACAGCCGACTCGATTGAGACATGTCCATCTGTCTGTTTGTTCATGCGTTTTCGAACTTAAATTTTAAGCTACATGGTTGAAACATGAAAAGTTAAGTTTCTTTATCGATTGCCCAGACCAAGTTAAAATTAGTCGGATCGGATAATTATCACCGGAGTTATTAACTAAAACGTGGAGGTACCTCGAGTAAAATAAGCAATTTTCTTTGGCAGCAAAGAAAAAAAAAACAAATTTCAAGAAATCTACCGTACAAACACAAAAGACCCTCGATCGAATCCGCGCGGGGCCAAATAAGAATTATATCAAATGATTGTTTTTTTGTTATTGCATTTATTTTTAATTTGTACCCAAACGCCCTATAAAAAATTTGAGCAAAATCGGATAACTATAAAGGTGCAAATTAATTAAATGTATATAATAAAGCATATGCAAAAACATTCACCAAGCGGTGTGGTGAAATATTTGCGTTGTGTTCTTGCACAGAAGGAGATGGAAAGAGCGATATGCCCTGCGTTTATATTGTTTTCTAAAAAATTTTAAAAAAATAGTAAAAATGTCAACGAATAATATACACAAACAAAAAATTGTATTGTTTAAAACATTTGGTCATTTTTTTTTGAAAATTGCATGATTAATTTTGAATATCTTTTAGTTCATTGTATGGACTGAAGTCTTATAATTCCAATAATGTTTAGTTTTAGCAATTCGGATCAACACAACTGTTGGAGTCTTGACAGCATTTGAACTACTTGTTTTATATGGGGGGTCCCTGTTTTCTAAAAAATATCAAAAAATAGTAAAAATGTCAACGTATTGTTTAAATCATTTGGTCAACATTTTTTTTTTTAAATTGCATGAAAAAAGCAGCCCTCACACTAGACGACCCCCTAAGAAGATAAAAGAATAGAACTACGGAAATGGTGCAGTTGAGAAGTTATAATTTTCTCAAAAGCGTTTGTAATATCAGATAATTTGAAAGTACCCCTATAATTTTAGGCTGTCTATTACCCGTTTTATTCTAAGGAATACTAAAAAGAAGGATGTATTGAAAAAATCAGCAAACATATTGGCAATGGACTGATCATCGTTTACTTTATTATTTACAGTTTACAACGCCTAATGTAATCCTGATAGTATAATGTATTAAGCACTGCAAAATTCGATTGAACAACTGCGTGAAGAGAGAAATCTGACGGCTAACTCGATTGTTTGTACTTTCTATATATCCACGCTTTACATTTTTTAAATAAGATAACTCACGTGTGAACCATGGCGGCTTCTCAGACAACACATGGATCGCAAGTGCAATATAAGTATCGAAAAGTGAAAACATAGTATTACAGAACAAAGAAATGACGGCATTCTTAACTTCACAGGCAAGAATTAACTTATTGAGTGTGAAAAAGTTAGTTTTACGAAAGCAGCGGGCACAAGACGTGGAATTGGTACCAAAGTTGGTTGAAAACTGTCTTCGGGGACAACTAAGGTATCAATCCTGGAAACAGTTCTGTCAGAAGAATCTAACATTAATGTAAGATCTATTGATCTCTTATTTTATAAGCACTGGATTAACTTCGGTTAGAGATAATTCAAGAAGACCGTCAATAAAGCAATGTGAGGAGGAAGGCAACAACAGATGGCAGAACTATTTCAGAAGAAAGAGATGAATTTTCGACAACAAAACTTCACCACCATTTATGGATGTTCGTTCATATCTATAAGTTGAAAATATTGTGAGAAAAACAGAAACATGTTTTTATACAGACCAAATAATGAAAGTCAAAATATTGAATATCTACAAAAAGTTTGGTAACTTTAGATTTTAGTCCTCTAACATACTGATAGTCCAGAATAAAGGACGAAATTAGTTTTATGACCCGCCAGCAGCTACTGACGAGCCAGAAGGCAGGGAAGGATCAGTTGTGTTAGGCAGGTGAATCGAACGCCGATTTTTCTTTTTTTAGCCGTATACTCCCTTATAATTGAATTTTCGGGTCCAAAATCTTTTTACAAATTTGGTCAAAGACATTTGGTGGGACACTGATTTTAAATGACAAAATGTCACGGATACATGAAAACTCAAACTTTTCCACCACGAATTTGGCCCCACGGGAACAAAGATTTGCTTTCTTGGTGGAATGGTAACAAGTGAACTTGAAACACCAGCCGCAACCGCAGCAACAACAGAATTTTGCGCTGGAACTGTTGAGGCGAATGACGCTTTAAGCGCTCTTCTTGTTAAAACTTTATTGGGAAACTGCAACCGATATCGAATCAGCTTACGGAGCACTGTTACCAGGGGAAATGTTAAACGTCCCCGCAACTGTAGCCACTGCTGGACTTTTAAACGATATCATTTGCTGAGCATTTGGAGTTATGGGGTCATTCAACGATGCCTGAACCATTAGAAGCAGAGATGCCGGCGGACCGGGAGAAAATTCCCGAGGGATGGTTTTCATTTTTTCGTAATGTTACACTAAGTCAGCATAAAAGATAGTCACCGTAGAGTTTTTGAGGGCACTTTTTGAGGAGCAGATAACCATTTGAAATTGATTTGTTTATTATTATTTTTATTGATGAAAAAGATAAATAATAATAACACAGGTCTACAAAAAAATTTGTTTTCTTTGGTGCCGCTAATTCTATGTTATAGATAGATATCGGGTAAGATATGGTGGAAAGCTGTCAGGATTATGAAAAATTATGAAAAACCTTTAACAGGACTCTCAAATAAAAAGCTGAAAAATAGAGGTTTTTTTAAAGTGTGTTTTAGTATATAATGGTAATAAACTTGCAGCTGTGCCTATTACTCATTCAACCAAATTAAAAGGAGAGTATGAAAACGTAGACCTTGTTTTAAAAAACTTAAGTACTCGGAGCACCAATGGATAATATGTGTCGATCTAAAAGTGCTGAACTTTCAATCAGTATACCCAAATTTCCAGTAGAGCAAAAAAGATCACTGGATCAAGAAAGATTGGCCTTTAAGAAATAACATGACGGTTGGCAAACAAAATATTATAAGCCCGCTTTTAGTATAAAATTTTACCTCCATTGCATATCAAATTGGATCTTATGAAACAATATGTTAAGGCATCTTTTAAGTATGTTTCCCGTTTTAAGTAATGGGAAATTAAAAGCTGGTATTTTCGATGGCCCACAGATATAGGCAACGATTTTATACTTTCAATAAGTGATTTAAAACCAGCGGCTTGGAAATCTTTTGCTGCTGTTGTAAAAAAATTATTTAGGACATCAGAAGGAAGAAAATTTCAAAGAGTTAGTTCAAAACCTCTTAATTAACATCAAAAATCTTGGATGTAATATGAGTATAATATACGTTATCTAGATAATCATTTAGAGGAGTTTCCTGAAAGCCTCGGAGCATATAGCGAAGAACGAGGAGAATGTTCAATCAAGACTTAAAATTGATGGAGGATAAATACCAAGGTCGCTGGGATGAGCATATGATGGCGGATTATTGTTGGATTGAACGGGAAGGTCCTGCAGGCATCTTTCGAAGAATATCTTAAAAAAAGCTTCTAAACTGTAAAATCATATATGTATAATTAAATATAATAAAATATCTTAAATTTAATATTCTTTTGTTTTTTAATTTATTAATGGAGGTTTCTGCTTTGTTGGATCAAACAAATCAAAAAATTGTTGTTTTGTATTTCTTAAAGTATGATATTTTGAAAATATTATTTAAAAATTTGAAAAAAAGTCGATCCGACAAATCTTTTTCGAGATACAAGTGCTTTTGTAAGCACCATGATCTCTATGCGCAAAGTACTTCTGGAGGTATTTCAATCTGATGGAAGTGATAACTGACGCAAAAAACGAGCAATCGCCATGAAATTTTTTACACATGTTAATAGTTATCTATCCGCGTAGGATAGACCCCAATCATGAATAATATTAAAAATTGTCAATAAAAATAAAAAACCAAGTCGAAAAACCCGGAAAAATCGTACTTTGATGTTCAATTGCTAATAACTTTTGCATTTGTTAATTTTTTTTGAAGTTGAGGTCTATCCCATGCGCGTAAGTGTACAGATTAATAAAATGTATTATTTGTCTGATTCTGATTATCCTACAGGACGAGAGGAGTTCCATCAGCAAGGCTTGTCGCGACCGACGAGCCGCCATTTCGGAACGCCCCCTCCGCCCCTTTTTATACCCCTGCAGAGGGTATTATAAAATTGGTCAGATGTTTGTAACGCATAGCAATAAACATTTCCGACCCCATAAAATATATATATTCTTGATCAGCATTAACAGCCGACTCGATTGAGACATGTCCATCTGTCTGTTTGTTCATGCGTTTTCGAACTTAAATTTTAAGCTACATGGTTGAAACATGAAAAGTTAAGTTTCTTTATCGATTGCCCAGACCAAGTTAAAATTAGTCGGATCGGATAATTATCACCGGAGTTATTAACTAAAACGTGGAGGTACCTCGAGTAAAATAAGCAATTTTCTTTGGCAGCAAAGAAAAAAAAAACAAATTTCAAGAAATCTACCGTACAAACACAAAAGACCCTCGATCGAATCCGCGCGGGGCCAAATAAGAATTATATAAAATGATTGTTTTTTTGTTATTGCATTTATTTTTAATTTGTACCCAAACGCCCTATAAAAAATTTGAGCAAAATCGGATAACTATAAAGGTGCAAATTAATTAAATGTATATAATAAAGCATATGCAAAAACATTCACCAAGCGGTGTGGTGAAATATTTGCGTTGTGTTCTTGCACAGAACGAGATGGAAAGAGCGATATTGTATTGTTTTCTAAAAAATTTAAAAAAAATAGTAAAAATGTCAACGAATAATATACACAAACAAAAAATTGTATTGTTTAAAACATTTGGTCATTTTTTTTTGAAAATTGCATGATTAATTTTGAATATCTTTTAGTTCATTGTATGGACTGAAGTCTTATAATTCCAATAATGTTTAGTTTTAGCAATTCGGATCAACACAACTGTTGGAGACTTGACAGCATTTGAACTACTTGTTTTATATGGGGGGTCCCTGTTTTCTAAAAAATATCAAAAAATAGTAAAAATGTCAACGTATTGTTTAAATCATTTGGTCAACATTTTTTTTTTTAAATTGCATGAAAAAAGCAGCCCTCACACTAGACGACCCCCTAAGAAGATAAAAGAATAGAACTATGGAAATGGTGCAGTTGAGAAGTTATAATTTTCTCAAAAGCGTTTGTAATATCAGACAATTTGAAAGTACCCCTATAATTTTAGGCTGTCTATTACCCGTTTTATTCTAAGGAATACTAAAAGGAAGGATGTATTGAAAAAATCAGCAAACATATTGGCAATGGACTGATCATCGTTTACTTTATTATTTACAGTTTACAACGCCTAATGTAATCCTGATAGTATAATGTATTAAGCACTGCAAAATTCGATTGAACAACTGCGTGAAGAGAGAAATCTGACGGCTAACTCGATTGTTTGTACTTTCTATATATCCACACTTTACATTTTTTAAATAAGATAACTCACGTGTGAACCATGGCGGCTTCTCAGACAACACATGGATCGCAAGTGCAATATAAATATCGAAAAGTGAAAACATAGTATTACAGAACAAAGAAATGACGGCATTCTTAACTTCACAGGCAAGAATTAACTTATTGAGTGTGAAAAAGTTAGTTTTACGAAAGCAGCGGGCACAAGACGTGGAATTGGTACCAAAGTTGGTTGAAAACTGTCTTCGGGGACAACTAAGGTATCAATCCTGGAAACAGTTCTGTCAGAAGAATCTAACATTAATGTAAGATCTATTGATCTCTTATTTTATAAGCACTGGATTAACTTCGGTTAGAGATAATTCAAGAAGACCGTCAATAAAGCAATGTGAGGAGGAAGGCAACAACAGATGGCAGAACTATTTCAGAAGAAAGAGATGAATTTTCGACAACAAAACTTCACCACCATTTATGGATGTTCGTTCATATCTATAAGTTGAAAATATTGTGAGAAAAACAGAAACATGTTTTTATACAGACCAAATAATGAAAGTCAAAATATTGAATATCTACAAAAAGTTTGGTAACTTTAGATTTTAGTCCTCTAACATACTGATAGTCCAGAATAAAGGACGAAATTAGTTTTATGACCCGCCAGCAGCTACTGACGAGCCAGAAGGCAGGGAAGGATCAGTTGTGTTAGGCAGGTGAATCGAACGCCGATTTTTCTTTTTTTAGCCGTATACTCCCTTATAATTGAATTTTCGGATCCAAAATCTTTTTACAAATTTGGTCAAAGACATTTGGTGGGACACTGATTTTAAATGACAAAATGTCACGGATACATGAAAACTCAAACTTTTCCACCACGAATTTGGCCCCACGGGAACAAAGATTTGCTTTCTTGGTGGAATGGTAACAAGTGAACTTGAAACACCAGCCGCAACCGCAGCAACAACAGAATTTTGCGCTGGAACTGTTGAGGCGAATGACGCTTTAAGCGCTCTTCTTGTTAAAACTTTATTGGGAAACTGCAACCGATATCGAATCAGCTTACGGAGCACTGTTACCAGGGGAAATGTTAAACGTCCCCGCAACTGTAGCTACTGCTGGACTTTTAAACGATATCATTTGCTGAGCATTTGGAGTTATGGGGTCATTCAACGATGCCTGAACCATTAGAAGCAGAGATGCCGGCGGACCGGGAGAAAATTCCCGAGGGATGGTTTTCATTTTTTCGTAATGTTACACTAAGTCAGCATAAAAGATAGTCACCGTAGAGTTTTTGAGGGCACTTTTTGAGGAGCAGATAACCATTTGAAATTGATTTGTTTATTATTATTTTTATTGATGAAAAAGATAAATAATAATAACACAGGTCTACAAAAAAATTTGTTTTCTTTGGTGCCGCTAATTCTATGTTATAGATAGATATCGGGTAAGATATGGTGGAAAGCTGTCAGGATTATGAAAAATTATGAAAAACCTTTAACAGGACTCTCAAATAAAAAGCTGAAAAATAGAGGTTTTTTTAAAGTGTGTTTTAGTATATAATGGTAATAAACTTGCAGCTGTGCCTATTACTCATTCAACCAAATTAAAAGGAGAGTATGAAAACGTAGACCTTGTTTTAAAAAACTTAAGTACTCGGAGCACCAATGGATAATATGTGTCGATCTAAAAGTGCTGAACTTTCAATCAGTATACCCAAATTTCCAGTAGAGCAAAAAAGATCACTGGATCAAGAAAGATTGGCCTTTAAGAAATAACATGACGGTTGGCAAACAAAATATTATAAGCCCGCTTTTAGTATAAAATTTTACCTCCATTGCATATCAAATTGGATCTTATGAAACAATATGTTAAGGCATCTTTTAAGTATGTTTCCCGTTTTAAGTAATGGGAAATTAAAAGCTGGTATTTTCGATGGCCCACAGATATAGGCAACGATTTTATACTTTCAATAAGTGATTTAAAACCAGCGGCTTGGAAATCTTTTGCTGCTGTTGTAAAAAAATTATTTAGGACATCAGAAGGAAGAAAATTTCAAAGAGTTAGTTCAAAACCTCTTAATTAACATCAAAAATCTTGGATGTAATATGAGTATAAAATACGTTATCTAGATAATCATTTAGAGGGGTTTCCTGGAAGCCTCGGAGCATATAGCGAAGAACGAGGAGAATGTTCAATCAAAACTTAAAATTGATGGAGGATAAATACCAAGGTCGCTGGGATGAGCATATGATGGCGGATTATTGTTGGATTGAACGGGAAGGTCCTGCAGGCATCTTTCGAAGAATATCTTAAAAAAAGCTTCTAAACTGTAAAATCATATATGTATAATTAAATATAATAAAATATCTTAAATTTAATATTCTTTTGTTTTTTAATTTATTAATGGAGGTTTCTGCTTTGTTGGATCCAACAAATCAAAAAATTGTTGTTTTGTATTTCTTAAAGTATGATATTTTGAAAATATTGTCTAAAAATTTGAAAAAAAGTCGATCCGACAAATCTTTTTCGAGATACAAGAGCTTTTGTAAGCACCATGATCTCTATGCGCAAAGTACTTCTGGAGGTATTTCAATCTGATGGAAGTGATAACTGGCGCAAAAAACGAGCAATCGCCATGAAATTTTTTACACATGTTAATAGTTATCTATCCGCGTAGGATAGACCCCAATCATGAATAATATTAAAAATTGTCAATAAAAATAAAAAACCAAGTCGAAAAACCCGGAAAAATCGTACTTTGATGTTCAATTGCTAATAACTTTTGCATTTGTTAATTTTTTTTGAAGTTGAGGTCTATCCCATGCGCGTAAGTGTACAGATTAATAAAATGTATTTTTTGTCTGATTCAGATTATCCTACAGGACGAGAGGAGTTCCATCAGCAAGGCTTAACGCGACCGACGAGCCGCCATTTCGGAACGCCCCCTCCGCCCCTTTTTATACCCCTGCAGAGGGTATTATAAAATTGGTCAGATGTTTGTAACGCATAGCAATAAACATTTCCGACCCCATAAAGTATATATATTCTTGATCAGCATTAACAGCCGACTCGATTGAGACATGTCCATCTGTCTGTTTGTTCATGCGTTTTCGAACTTAAATTTTAAGCTACATGGTTGAAACATGAAAAGTTAAGTTTCTTTATCGATTGCCCAGACCAAGTTAAAATTAGTCGGATCGGATAATTATCACCGGAGTTATTAACTAAAACGTGGAGGTACCTCGAGTAAAATAAGCAATTTTCTTTGGCAGCAAAGAAAAAAAAAACCAATTTCAAGAAATCTACCGTACAAACACAAAAGACCCTCGATCGAATCCGCGCGGGGCCAAATAAGAATTATATAAAATGATTGTTTTTTTGTTATTGCATTTATTTTTAATTTGTACCCAAACGCCCTATAAAAAATTTGAACAAAATCGGATAACTATAAAGGTGCAAATTAATCAAATGTATATAATAAAGAATATGCAAAAACATTCACCAAGCGGTGTGGTGAAATATTTGCGTTGTGTTCTTGCACAGAACGAGATGGAAAGAGCGATATGCTCTGCGTTTGCTATATATGTCGAACTAGCTTACGTAAGCTAAGTGAGGACGGTGGCGTAGTACGTAGAGATCAGTCGCGCTATGTCTCGATGGTGTTGGTTCGATTCTTGGCGAAGACGTGTGAAAATTTTTGAAGGTGTTTTTATTTATTTATTTTTTTTTTTTGATATTGTTATACCAATTATTTTAAAATTTTTGTTTTTAAATTAAATAATAAAACAGTCAAGCTGCAAGGGTATACAAACTTCGGCAAAGCCGAAGTTAGCTTGTTTGATATTTTGTTTTAAGATTTAACAAAATTAGTTAATCAAGAATAAAGTATAACTAACAAGATACAAAAAGTTACAACTCAATATCTATAATAGTTCCCCAAAAAAAATTTTGAAAAAAAGACCTATGTTTGAGATCCACAAACTAGAAACCCCCCTTAATCAAATACTTTTTACTCTTGTGAAATCTGAAAAATTACACGTAGGATTAAAAAAATAAATATGAAGGCTTTATAAGGACACCGAATGAACTTATCATCAACGCTACTCTTGGCGGCACCAAAATCATTGTAGACCTGTGTAACAAACCAGTAAATCGAAAAATATGAATAAATTTTAAACAAGATTGTAATTTAACAAAAAAAAAAAATTTTCAGAAAAAATTTAATTTGGATGGCCCAGATGGTTTCAATTACTATTTTTTCTTTTTACGCGCGAATCCCAGCAGGTGGACAAAGTTCCCACAACCTCCTGCCCTTTCCCTCGCGTGGAACAGTTGACAATAACACATTCTTTCACACGATAAAGTCGATTATAATCAGCTGAAAGGACTTGAAAGGGATTATGCAATTCATAGTTAGTAGTACAGTGTGCAAGGGATAAGGGAATATAGTTTCTAGTAGGCCTAGATGGTACAAAAAGATCAACTTGGTGAAATAACGCAGGCGAGTCAATAACACCAATTAGGAGCTTGTGCATAAAGATCACACCAAGCATTATTCTACAGTTAGTTAGAGAATGAAGGTTAATTTAAAGAAGTCTACTATAGTACGATGGCAGATTGACATTGCAATCCCAGTTTAGACCACGAAGAGCGAAAGGTAGAAATTGTTTTTGAACAGATTCAATTCTTATTTGGTGTGAACCACATTAACCTGACCATATACAAGATCCGTACTCCAAAATTGAACCAAGATGGTCTTTCGACCATCTCTTAAAAAAACCAAGAACGCTTGTGGCTTTAGCGATTATCGTAGAGATATGGGAGTTGAAGGTTAGTTTACGGTCCATGAGTACACCTAAGTCATTCACTTCATCATCTGAGGGAGGTCCTATAGAACGACATAAGATTGCACTTAGTGATATTTAAGTTTAAAAGATTTGCACCAACACTGAAAATGATTAACCCTCTACCGCATACAAAGCCATATATGGCTTTTCACTTTCAATAATTTTTTTTTTTTTGTGTTAAACAGTACTTACGTTTATTATTTGTTATCAGTTATTCTCTTTGCACTATTATCTGTTGAAATTCGATGTTCATAGGATTTTTGTGGGGCCTTATCGCAAGTTTTAATCAGTTTTGTGCAAGCATCTCAAGCAGATGAACGAAAGTGAATTTTGCTAAATTTAAAATTTAATTTGCTATACTAAAAAACACTTTTGTCGCTGAAAAGTATTTTTATTTTTAAAGAATATAAAGTTTACTTTTATAAAAATAAATAATTTCAGTATACATAGATAGGCATCACAAGTACAAATTTATGCAAAAAACTGCGGAAGCCATATATGGCTCTACATGCAGTAACGCGTGCATGATACTGGGACTTTATAGAATTCAATTGCGTTTATGAAAATGGTATAAAAAATTTTTTTTTCATATGATTGATATGTGCGTGGTTAATTCATGGATTTTATGGCGTCGTAAGTCAGATCTATACATGAGACTCTTCGACGTTAAGCTTTAAATAGCTAAGCACCTGGTCAAGGCAAGAAATAATAAAGAAGCGCGGACGTCCTGCGATGACTCCAACTTTATCCCCGGCTACAAGCAGGGAAGGTACTCCTTCCACCAGCAAAAGAAAACACTAGGAAATTCCCTTGAATTCTGTTCGGGAAGACAATATTGGGCATTTTCTCACATGGAAAAAGCAAAGGCAACTCTGCCAAAACAATTGCTCTTTCCTCTCATACACTTTTTGCAATGCAATGCAATGTATTTCTATGCTATAATGACAGAAGAAACTGTTTTACCAACTTATACCTAATTGCATAGAAAGCCATATATGGCAAACTCTAAAAAGCGCTTAATGCAAAGAAAGCCATATATGGCTTAATTTTTTTAAAAACTAAGCCCAAAAACATCCAAATATATATTATCTTTACCTAAATAAACACATATTTACATAAAAAAATCTTTGTTCTTTCTTTGGTCATGCAGTAGAGGGTTAAGATGAGCTTGCAATTTCCTAGACGAAACTATATTTCTATAACATTGACTGCATACATGAGCATGTGCAAATATAGCAAGAAGATAATTAATAAAAAAGGTAAAAAGCAACCAAGATGACTACTCTGGGGCATCCCCGAAATCACATTTATGCATCCGGAAAAGGAAGATTTAAATAAGACCTTTTGTAAAGTAGAATATTTGGGAAGAAAATTGCGTTTAATTTTATGAAAAGCCTTACTTACTTACGTAAGACATCAGTTTGATTGCACGTTCAAATCCTTTAATCGTCATAAATGTACATTCTAGAAGGTTAGTAAATCTACGTTTAACCGCGTTGGGTTCTTATAATACCTCGACTTAAGATTTCTTAAATTAGACAGCTCTGTGTGATCCAGGGGTGGTTATTAGACCAAACTGTTCTACCAAGATGAATACAAACTTTAAAAACGTAATCAAGCATATTATATATATGCATATCGCAGGGTCGTTGGTTGCACAGTTATGCAGATATGACCAATCAAGGTTGCAAAAGCCACGCACATACCATTGCAGTTTGTAATTTGGCGCGCGGTGCGATTTTGAAGCACCTGTATGCGTTTGTAATTAGATTTCGACGCAATTCCCCAGATCTGCACACCATACAGCCAGATTGGAGCAATGCAGTGTAGTTAGTGCTTTTCCTATTGATAAGCCACCTTAATTACTGCATTCTTTGCCCAGATTTTTTCGCTGTAGCTTTAAGATGTTGGCCAAAGGTAAGGCGTTTATAAAGCATGATGCCAAGATACCTAGCTTGGGAGGGTTATTCAAGATTTACGCCTTCTAGTTGTATAGCAGGTGTGCTGTCTCTGAGCGTATTTAGTGTGTAGCAGAGATATCTGATCTTCTGCGCGTTTATTTTTAGGTTCCATCGCTTGCACCAAGCAGAGAAGGAGTTGAGGTACTCCTGCATGCCAGAAGCTGCCTCAGAGCGACATTTGGAGCTGTATAAAAGGGCGATAACGTCCGCATAAGTGGCAAGGAGAGCTTTGCCGGGGGCAACCATATGGTTATCGTTAGGACTAGGTATGTCTGCAGTATACACTAAGTAGAGTAATGGGCCCAGTACGCTGCCTTGTGGGACTTCAGCTCTCATAGAGTAAGCGTTGGAGAAAGTGTTCCTGACCTTGATCATATACTGCCGGGCTTCTAAGTATGATCGATGGACACTATAGTGTGGTGCTAGAAATAATTTCTTTATTTTGCTCAGCAAACCCATATGCCAAACTCTATCGAAAGATTGCTGCATATCAATGAAGACTGCGTTACAGTATTCCTTGTCATCAAAGGCTTGTAGTATATGCTTCACCAGTCTACGAACTTGTTCAACAGTGCCGTGTCCCTCGCGAAAACCAAACTGGTGATCCGGCAAGACATGGCGTTCATTAATGATGTCTTTCAATCGGTTAGCAATAATCCTTTCCCATTCTTTAGATAGTGAGGGTAGGAGACTTATCGGCCGATAAGATTCAGGATCGTTCTCTGGTTTACCAGGCTTATGGATCATTATGATAGCAGCCATTTTCCACTGCTTAGGGAAGTGCTGGACTCTTAAAATGGCATTAAAAATTAGTACTATGTAAATAATAGGCCGTGTTGGTGAGGCTTTCAGAGTGGCATTGTACATCCGGTCTATGCCAGGAGCTTTATTTCTCGGAAGATCCTTGATGACTTCAGCAATCTCTGTTCTTGCAGGTTTGATGGGTAGTCTCGGTAAACTGGACGTCTGTGCTGAATTGGTAGTGCGTGAACCGAGCTTCTAAATGTTGCGCAAACGAATTGGCTTGCCCATCTTCGCTTTTAGCAAGCTCACCGCTAGGACATCGGATAGGCACTTGTTTAAATGGTTGTCTCTTGAGAGATTTTGTGCACTTCCATAGTGAATAATTAGTATCCACTGTATTACCCATGGAAGCCAGTTTCTGCTCGAAGAATTTGCTTCGCAGACCAATAATACAATTCGTAGTTGTTTTGCAGCTCGATCCCATAGGATGCGGTCCCAAGGGTATTGAGTTCTTAATGCGCGCCTTCTGAGCCTCCTTTTCGGCACCAGAAGCTTTCTGGCTTCATTAGTTAGTGCAACACCATACTTATTGTCTCTAAAATTATTAGTAGGCGTTGAAGCAGCAGCAGCCCTATGAATACACTCTGTTAGGTGATCTACAGACATTTCGATATCTTCCCCAGAATTAAGAGTAGTGTTTAGCTGGATTGCGTTTTCCAAATGCTGTCCGAAGGCTAGCAGGTCGGTGTTTTTGGTTATAAGGCGAAGGCTTAGATTGGCACTATAACAGTCTGTGTGGATACTGGCGATTAAAGCCAGGTGGTCTGATTCCAGATCCCAACTTTGGGTTATGTTTACCTGGCAGTGTGGTATTCCGTGGTAGACTGCAAAGTCAATACAGAACGATCGGCGATGGTTTGTAAGCAGGGTAGAAGGCATACCCATATATTTTTACTATATCGCCCCTTTTCATCCTAATCTCCGGCAAAAGAAGAATGTCAACGCTGTTGTTGTGCACGAAGAGTTCTATTTCTTTTGCCTTCCCTGAAATGCCATTAGCATTCCATATAAGAACCTTCAGCGGGATCATTGTAGGGCTGAAGCGTTGTTTTAGATCTGAGGATTAGGCCGTCCTCCGTCCATTGCTTAATTATATTGGCTAATTCAAATACCATATTTTCCAGTTTTTGAAAACGTTGATTGTTTTGACTGTAGTGCCGCTGTTGTTTTTGCTGCTGCTGCTGTAGCCATGTAAGAAACTGCTGTTGTTGGAGCTGCTGTTGCCATTGCATAAACTGATTCTGCTGTTCTTGGAGTAGAGCCTGAACTTGAGAAAAGCTTTGTTGCTGGTTATATAGTTTATGTTGCTGATGTTTGTTGTGTCCTAGGGGGTGTGGACGTTGCTGAGCAGGTCCATCTTTGCTTGTGCTTGCATTTAAATTGCGTTTGGTTACATTAGCATAAGAGACACCTGTGTTGTTACGCTGTTGTTGATATAGTTGCTGCTGTTGCTGTGCTGTTGATCTTGTAGCTCTGCGATTCGATCGTAAAGTAGGAAACTCTTGTTGTTCAATGTTATTAAACCTAAATGGTGGGGCAGAAATCATTTGGGTACCTAATGAAGCTTGACCCAGCCTATTTGAGTTATTCCTCTTTTTTTTTTTGTGGATCCGGTTGATCTGCGAAGAAATTCCTGGTACCAATGGCAACCTTTGTAGCTGGCCATATGGCCTCCAGAGCAATGGTAGCAGGTTGGTTGTGTTTAATGGGCAGCGTACACTGTGAGGTGAAGTGACTTTCACCATATCTTGCACAATTGGGATGTCGGTGGCAGTTCTTAGCTGTGTGACAGTAATCCTGGCAGCGCCGGCATTGGGCAATTTCAGTGGCTTTCCGCATCCTTTCCATCCTCACTTTTTGACCGCAAAGGTATTTAACTTGATAAATGTCATTTATTTTGGGACACGGCTTTATGTTGATAAAAAATATATTAAGTTTTTTATCTTTATTGGTTCTAGAATTTGGGCAATGTATGTGGAGAACCTCACCACCTAGTCTCTTAAGATCAGCAGTAAATATATTTATTTTGGGACACGGCTTTATGTTGATAAAAAATATATTAAGTTTTTTATCTTTATTGGTTCTAGAATTTGGGCAATGTATGTGGAGAACCTCACCTCCTAGTCTCTTAAGATCAGCAGTATCATGTATTATGATTCAGTGTGCTATGGTTTAAATTTTTAACAACAATTCTATGTGGCTTTTCAGTTACCATTTGGTAAGTGTGGAATTCAAGTCCAATACTGTCCATATGGCTGACAATGGCTCTGTAAGTTTCACTGTCTTTGGGAAAGATTCGGATGGTTTCCCCTTGACTGCATTGAACAACGACTTTGTTCACATCTGCTACTTCCTTAATTAAACCAAATAGATCATTTTATATTGCTGGCTGTGACAACAATTTGCGGTGGTTTTGGAGGGCCCTTAAGCGGATTACTAGTGCAGGCTGACTCATTTTGCGAGTCTTGGCCACTATAAGTTGCTTTATCCATTGGGTTGTTTTCAGCGTCGTCTTCTGTATTCATCAGACTCGCACTATTTTCCTCAGCACTGTCAATGTCTGTGTCAAGAATGGCATATCTGTTAGTAAGGTTTGCTTGTTGACTTGTAGTAGCGGTCGAGACCATAACTCGTCCAATCGCCCTCTTTGAATTGGATATGCGTGAGAGTTTTATAATTTTTCTCTTAGCACCTCTCTGTTTTTGGGCATCGAGCAATTTTCCAGCAGCTTCGCTGAGAGTTTCAGCTTTATTACCATTAGGCAACAACAAAAAGCGGACAGTTGATGCTAACAAACAGTACTTCTATCAGTGCTTTTGTTTTTGTACAAGTTGCTAACACTGCACTAAGCAGCGCCCGATGTGCGCTTTGTTGTTTAGCACAAAAGCAAATGCACTCGTAATGCGGAGATTGCAAAAAATATATAACTTTGATCAAGCGCGACACGACCGTCCTCTTTAAAGGTAGATTAGAAACTACATAAGATCAAGTGATTTATCAATTGAATTGCGTACAGGAGTAATTTGATTAAGAGATAAATAAAAAAGACCTCAATAAAGGAGGGCAACAATGAAGACTCATGGAAAAGGGACCACGAAATATCTGGTAAATTAGAAGTGAAGAAGCTGCTTGAAATGCTTCCAACGAGTAGGTGACATAGGTGCAAAGAGATTTAAGACAAATTTTAACGCTAATAAACTTAATTTCATGAGTGAAAGAGGACTGAAAAATTTTGGTTGGAATAGCTGAATCGACAGCAATAAACACACCAAAACATTTGCTGATAATCCAATCTTTTCTATAAATTGTAAATTTAGTGGACAAAACTGAAGCGTCAGCAATATCCGGTTTAAAAGCAAGAACATGAAAGTCAAAGGATAAATTATTTACAAAGAGTCTAGACAGTTTTATCACAATAAGGGATGAAGTTAGTCTTTTGGCCCGTCAGTTAATGTTGACGTACCAGAAGTGGGTAAAAGTTTATTATAAGAGGAGAAGATAGCAGAGGGCAGTCGAATCAGAGGCCGATTTCTCTTTTTCGTCGTTATAATAAGATGATCATTACTTTCAACCTAAATTTCTCCACCGCTATGTTTGAGGCCTGAGTTTTTGCCCCGGTATGGGCTAAGATTCCTTACCTTTAACAGTCGGAGCGCCTCTAGGGATCTTCGTCTAGGCAAGTAGTGTTGTCCTTGCATGAATTACGTGACCTTTGCGGTCATTTTAATGTCTGAGGCAATAAACTGAACAATAGTAGGGTTGCACCGCCACTAAGTTAATGCGACAAAGAAACAAGGGCTGTGTTAGTCAAATAACTCTCTAAGGTTTTTGCGGGTCAGGGTATCCCTTCGTTTAGGATGGTAGTATTGTCCTCGCCCGAAAAAGGAATCCCTAACGGACCTTTTTTTAACACAATTAGTTCAACCCTAGCAGCTTGGCTCCGCTGCTACAGCCAAGTTTAATGATTCCCTTCGTTCAGGATAATTATCATCTTCTCCTGAACTAGGAATCCTCAATGGATATCCCTGTGGTTAAGGAATATTTTTCGAAGCTAGTAGGGTGAGACTCCACTACACTACTACTACATCCGATGGGTAAAAGGAAAGAAGGTGGAAGGGTGTATGCAAACAAAACGCCATTGGCCTTATTTTATTTATTTTTCTTTTTTCCGTATTCCTTTTCCTTTTTTGCTTTTCCTTCATTTATACTCAAAACTACACAAGGAATTTAATAATACTCAATGTCGGCAGTGACGGCTTACTTGCTTTATCATTTTAATAATTTTTTTGAATTGTCGTTTTCTTTTTTATTTAACACTAGCTGTACTTGCGGCGCGCGTTGCTACGCCAACAACTTAAATAAATTTAAGAAAAATAACTTTAAAAAAATCAGTAAACAATTATTCAATTATTTCTACATCATTTTATTGTTTATTTCGAAAAAAATCCGATACTGATTTTCATGACAAAGATATGAAGCTTCTTTTGTTTCAATTGTAAAAATACATGGTCCTACTGATTTTCATGACAATCATTTGAATGGGGCAGAAGTTGCTACTCTGCAGCGACACCCGGTGGCGAGAGGCGTCAATGAGCATATGCAAACCTTCCCCGTGGAAAAATATATACATACACTCTGCGAAATACAATTAAAGGCACCCTATTTTTCTTGCGTATTTTGTGTAAGAAAATTTGGATAATTTTTTGTTGTTATAAATATTATTTAGTTCTTCAATATTTCTTTAGAAAATTTAATATTTTCTTAAAAAATTTTTTTTAATATTATGCTTTATTTTCTTATTATTAAATTTACCTTAAAGCTAGCTATTTACATTACAGAGTTGAGACTATTGTCTATGCAGCTGAGATATTTTGTATTTTTGTTTTTTATTTTATTTTTATTTTGTAGAATTTTGATTTTGAATGGTAAAGAAAATTGGACGAGAAACCTTTATAGAGGACTTAATTTTAACTTAGAACTAAAAAGGCAAGTACTTTAGGGAAACTATATATGTAGATATAGTATGGTAAGTACCTGTCAGCTCATAAACTGAGCTAGATAATTTTTTGTATTAGTGAATTTTATGGTTGCTCGGGAGATGAGCTTATCAATCGTATTTACATTGGCTATTTCATGCAGAGAAGTCGTTCTGAGATGACGTGGTAAATTTAGGATCATTTTTGAAATTTTATTTTGTGCGATTTGGAGCTTTTTTAAATGCGTTTTGGCTGAAATGTTCCATATTTCTGCCCCATACATAACCATTGGTAATATTACTGATTTGTATATTGTTAGTTTGTTTTTAGTCGATAAATGAGAATTACGATTTATAAAAGGATATACTATACGAATAGTCTTGTTGATTTTATCAATTGTGTTACTTATATGACCATTAAATAATAGTTTTTTGTCTAAATTTAATCCCAGATGTTTAACAGATTCTTCCCAAGGGATTTTGATGCCGTTAAGTTCGTGTTCTGCGTTTGGTAGGAAACATGGCTTTCGCTTTTTAGTAAAAAATAAAGATTTAGTTTTACTAGCATTTAGCTTAATTTTCCATCTACGAAAATAATCGAAGGTGGTGTTTAGAGAGCGTTGCAAATCGTTGTGAATTTCCGAATATTGAGCTCCAGAAGAATAGAGAATTGTATCATCAGCAAAAATTAACGAACTACATCTATCAGTCTTGGGAAAATCAGAGGTGTAGATGTTGTACAAGATGGGCCAGAGGACCGAGCCTTGAGGGACACCAGCGCTAATGGATTTTTTGGTAGATTTGGTTTCATTTAGGTATACGTAAAAATGTCTGTTAGTCAGAAAACTTCTCATGATGTGGATTAGGTACGTAGGAGTGTTAAAAGTGGTTAGTTTGTGCATCAGACCATCGTGCCAAACTGTATCAAAAGCAGCTTCAACGTCCAAGGTTACCAAACCAACGGATTGCTTTTCGGATAACTTTGCTTTGACGAAGTTAGTCAACTTATCTAATGGAAAAATGCAGCTATAGAATTCTCTGCATCCATATTGTATTGGAGGTAGGATATTTTGTGCATCGAGGTGAGCGTTAAGTCTGATTTTGATCAGACGTTCAAAAATTTTAGAAAGGCCACACAGAAGGCTAATCGGACGATTAGCACTTGGTGTTAAATTTTTTAGACAAAAGTTGGGTAAACAGTTTAACCCTGGAGATTTTTTATTTTTAAGTGACTTAATAACAGAGAGTACATCACTAGTTGTAAAAGGGGAGTCATATGTAAAGTCCTGGGTTGTAAGTTCAAAGAGTGAATTATGAACTAATTTTGTGGTAGCGTCATTAGTTAAGCGATGTTTAGATTCAAATATCTCAGAGAGAATGTTTGCCTTTTATGAATTTTTTGTATAAGTTTTTACTTGGTAGCTGAAACAGGGAATATACGGCTTCTTGTTTTTAATTACTCTAGTGAGATTCCAAAAAAGCTTTGAGTTATAACTCAACTTTGACAGTTTGTTACTCCAAATTAAATTATTGTGATTAAAGAGCTCCTGCTTTATTATTCTGTTTAAATAATTTGTTCTAGCTTTACAGATTGGCTGCCTAGTTCTAATCCATTGCCTTTGATCAGCATTTCTGGAAGAAATGATTTCTTTTATTCTGGCTGGGAGTTTTCGGTTATGGAGTGTGACTTGTTTTCTTGGGGTGCTGTTTTCGATTGCTTGGACAATCATCTGTTTAATGTTATTGCTCATAGTTTCAATCATTTCACAATTTGGGTTTAAGGTTTTACAAAGATACAATTCGGGTGTGATTGTTTCAGTGAGAGTACGTTTGAACTTTTTCCAGTTTGACCTAGAATATTGTAGATATGTTTCGACAAACTCAGCGTTTGTGGCTGTAGCTAATTTGCAGATAATCGGCATATGATCAGATGAGAGGTCATTATATACTAATGGATGAGAGAGTTTCCTAGGTTGGTTCGTCAGAACAAGATCAAGAGTGGATGGTTTTCCTTTGCTTTAGAGCAATTCCAAATTTTATTTCTGCAATTAAGGTCACCACCTACAATATAATGTCCACTTATACGAGAAATTTTAAGTAGATCTGCTTTAAACATATCTTTCGTGTGTTGAGGCACATTCTGTGTATTACATTGAGTTTTAATTCACTTAGCCAAAGGGCCAGGAAAAAAGACTGCATATATTTTGAAGGATGTTCGGGAGCCTATACTAACTTTGATTCCAATATTTTCAACTAGGTGTCTATCGATGTTTTCGATCTGTAAGTGCTTGATCGATTTTTTAACTATTATTGCAACACCTCCCCCTCTACCTTCGGGTCGATCATTTCTATACACTACGTAATTTGGAATAAAGAATCTTCTATTTTGCGTCAGCCATGTTTCACTGACAAGGCATATATGGATATGATTTTGGTTTAAGAAATCGATTAATTCTAAACGTTTAATGTTAACGGCACGCGCATTCCATGCCATAATGTTAAGTTTAGCGAACTATTTGTACACATATTTTAACGCTAGCTGAGTGATAATATTAAATTGGTCCATTTTGGTTTTGTAACCTTCAAGCTTGCAGATGAGCTCCCTAGTAAGAGCAGTAATTTCTTCAAGAGTGAAAAGGTCAGGATTTGCAGGTTGATTGAGTCCGTTAGTAATAACCTGGCTGTAGCTGGGATTTGTAGTTTGCGATACACTATAATTCGTGATTGGTAAGGCATTTGCTCTTGCCGTAGAGTGAGGGCATTATTATATGACTTATGGACATTACTTGGACTGTTTTTACCTTGCCTTGATCTCTTAAGCAAAAGTGACTGGTAAGAGAGACGGCAAGGGCAGCTGATATCAGTGGAGGGGTGGTTTCCATTGCAATTTGCGCACTTCACTGCTTCCTTGTCTGGGCATTTGGAGGTATCGTGTGAGCCAGCGCAGTGCGCACAAGATCCGCATTGTTTGGCGCCATGTCCATAGAGTTGGCAATTGTAACATTGCGTTAATTTATTTGACTTTGTTTTGAATTCCCAACGAACTGTGGTGTGGCTTTTGTAACAGTAATCTTCACGTAGCTGTTTCAAGGTTATGCTTCTGGGAGAGAAATAAACTATGTACAGGATCAGTTTATATCCGTTTCTAGTAGTTTTTTCGATAAGCTTTACGTCAGTACCAAGATTTGGTATATCAAAGGCTGTACGAGTTTCCGCCATACAAGTTTGCCTTTTTTACTTAAATTTACTTTTATTACTAAAAACTACGCTACTTTAGAAGTCTAGAGACACTTCTTCTTATTTATTTTTAAATTCCAGTCGCATCAGTAATGTATGGTGGTGCCGTTAAGATTGACTTGACTTTTTATACCCTGTACCCATAGGGTAAAAGGGTATATTAAAGTCGCTAAAATGTATGTAACAGGCAGAAGGAAGCGTTTCCGACCCCATAAAGTATATATATTCTTGATCAGCATCAACAGCCGAGTCGATTGAGACTTGTCCGTCTGTCCGTCTGTCCGTATGAACACCTAGATCTCGGAGGCTATAATAGCTAGAGCTACCAAATTTGGTGTGAACATCCGTCTATTGCATAGACAGACCAAGTTTGTTTCAAATTTTAGCCACGCCCACTTCCGCCCCCGCAATTTAAAAAAAAATAACTAGGGCTGTTTTCAAGATATCGCATTCTTACTTGGCACACCTAATTATATACCCAAACTGGACCAGCTGACCAAATTTTGTCCGTCCGTTTTGTACTGAAATGCCAAGGCGGCATTGGCAGATAAGAAAAAGCGAGATAGCATGCGTTCGCTGCTGCTGCATGTAAAGGAGTATTTTGTTTTGAAGTGATTGCGAATTTGGGGTTGTTCGATCATTTGTCTAGTGACTACGCAGATCAAGAGAGCTTAAAATTTTTGCCACGCCCACTTTCTCCCCCGCAATTCAGAAAAACGATTTACTAAAGAAGTTTTAAAGCAATCACATCTTATTTGGCACACCCAACAATGTGGCCAAAATGCACTATCTGACCAAATTTAGTCGAAATCGTACAATGAATATCGAAGATATACGAATGTGCATTTTGAACTGAATTTCCAAGGTGATACTAGCTGCAAAGAGTGAGCGAGATAGCATGCGGTAGCTGTTGATGCATGTTAAAAGGAATTTTGAATTAAGTTGATGCCGATCTTGATTTAATATAACTACTTAGTTGGTACAGGGTATACTCAATGTCGGCAGGGACGACTCCAATATTCTGACAATATCTTAATTAGAAGTATTATTTTTCCTGAATCAAAGTTTTGCATTGAGTGGTGTACGGATAGTTTTTCTGGCGAGTGTATATGCGTTTTGTAATGAAGAGCTTAGGGCTACATCGGCTAGCAAGGGTGAGCGAGATAGCATGCGTTCGCTGTTGCGGCATGTTAAAGGAAATTTTTTATGAAATCGATCGCTATTTCGAGGGTGTTTGACTTTATTTAATATAATAAATAGTTGGTGCAGGATATACTCAATGTCGGCAGGGACGACTTGCTTGATTCATTTTAGCTTGAGTAGCCCAAAATGAAGCAAGCAAGTTGTCCCTGCCGACGTTGAGTATACCCTGTACCAACATTAAAAAAAACCTTCGAATTAGCCATCAATTTCAAACAAAATTTTCCTTTACATGCAGCTACAGCGAACGCATGCTATCTCACTCACTCTTGCCAGCCAATGTCGTCCTTAGCGTTTACATAGGTAAAAAACGCATTGGCGTATATCTCCGACATATACTGTCCGATTTGAACAAAATTTGGTCAGCTGATGCAGTTCGGCTATATAATAAGGTGTGCTAAATAATACTTTGAAATACTATACTTTCAAAATATGTAAAAAAAAAAAAAATCGATTTTTCCAAAGTTCTAGACCACCGGGTCCCCTTAACTGATTGTAATGTGTTGCTTTTGCCAGTTTTTCATTCGTATTTTCATTTTGTAATTTTTTAGTACTAGATTTCGTTTACAGTGTGATTTGAGTTGACTCTGAATTAAAATTTTAATCAAATCGTTTGAAAGCTGTTCATGGATTGAAAGTGATTGGCATATGATTGTTCGGATATTTCAACATACACCGAATATTGTCACTTTAATTTCTGCAAAGTCTGCACGGCAGAAGTAAGTTCTCGTGGTATATCTATCTATCTTTACATATAAAAATGAATCGTAAAAATTGGTAAGCGCATAACTTCAGAACGACTGCAACAAAATGGATGATTTATGTGTTTCTTATTGTCAGGACATAGTTTGCAAATTAGAAAAATACAAAAAACTTTCATGGTTCGTTTAAATGAGGATAAATAATAATTACGATTTGCCAATTGACTACAGGAACTACCAATGAGTGGTACTATTTTATCTATGAACTTGGTTTGCTCTAATTATTGCATATTGACATACCTAAGCAGATATACTTTTAGGAACAAATATTATTTGTTTTTGGTCAAATTATTATTTTTAATTTAGAGCTACAAGGCTTAATATATCATAGAGCAGGTTTACAACAAGCAGTGTCAGATAGCAATTACAAAATCCCGCAAATTTATTTGAAATTTATATACGTTGTTTACATAAGAATTCACTAAAAAGGTCTATTGTAAAACAATTACAAAGTTTATTTCATGAGCACAATCAATTGTTGCATAAAACTGCACTGGATCTGATGCCATGTTGGCCAACATGCAAGACGTTTTAATGCACCAACTATTGATGAAGTTGACATCGTTGTGGTTGGAGAAAACTTGGAATCCCGTGATATTGTTTTACATCTTCGGAGTGATCAATTACAATGTATAAAGGAAACACACCGTTCATATGACGCACTGCAATATCCTGTTATATTTTGGGAAGGTAAAGATGGCTATGATTTTTCAACCAAGATGATAATTACCAATACAAGTAACTAAAATATTAGTTTATCTAGGAGTTCTGAAGTTATGCACTTACCAACACATTTTACGATTCATTTTTATACCCTTGCAGAGGGTATTATAAAATTGATCAGATGTTTGTAACGCATAGAAATATACGTTTCCGACCCCATAAAGTATATATATTCTTGATCAGCATCAACAGCCGAGTCGATTGAGACATGTCCGTCTGTCCGTCCGTCCGTCCGTCCGTCCGTCCGTCCGTCCGTCCGTCCGTCCGTCTGTCCGTCTGTCTGTTTAGCCATGCGTTTTCGAGCTTAAATTTTAAGCTACATGGTTGAAACAAGAAAAGTTAAGTTCCTTAATCGATCATCCAGATCAAGTTTAAAAATTAGTCGGATCGGATAATTATCACCGGAGCTATTAACTAAAACGTGGAGGTACCTCGAGTAAAATAAGCAGTTTTCTTTGGCAGCAAAGAAACAAAAACAAATTCCAAGCAATCACACACACACATACATATGCAAAAATTGGTCACCACGCGGTGTGTGAGAGAGACAGAAACATTTGCGTTGTGTTGTTGCACAGAACGAAATTTAAAGAGCGAGATGCCATGCGTTTGCTACTTATATGTATATGTATGTCGAACTAGCTTAAGTGAGTTAAGTGAGGATGGTGACGTAGTACGTAAAGATCGGTCGCACGATGGTTCGGTGATTGGTGGGTTCGATTCTCCGTGAATTCGGGAAAATTTTTAGTTGAGTTTTCACTTCAATTACTTTAAAAATTTAGTTTTTAAATTAAATAATAAAACAATGAAGCTGCAAGGGTATACAAACTTCGGCAGAGCCGAAGTTAGCTTCTTTGATATTTATATATATGTTTGTTATTATTCAATAACGATTCACACTGGATAGAAATCAAGTAGGGGTTATTCCAAGGGGCAATCACCCATTGGTCGTCATGATATTACAGCCATAGTCTTTATACAAAAGTGAAAATCTTTAATGGATTTCATTGTGAAACATTATGTGTTTGGAGAGACACGCTACTGGAAGTATTCTGTGGAGTGGCAGAAATTCCCCATTTCCACATGCGTTGCCACATGCGCATAAATAAGTCCCAATGGCAATTATTAAGTGTTTGTGGTATTAATCTAGAAACCCATGTTTCTCACATCGTCGATTGTACGTTTCCTGTTCCCGTGTCGATCGAATTTTGTTTTAGATTGCTGGTGATTTTGAGAGTGATTGCTTATATCCCTACTTGGTACAGGGTATAATCAACGCCTGCAAGGACGTCCTGCTTGCTTCATTTTTTCAATAATTATGAACCACATGATTAACAAATCTTTTTGACAGGACGAAGTCTGTCGGGTCCCCTAGTGCTACTATAATAATTACTTTTTTTGTTCATACATCATTTTGCTTTCTGAAAATGTATTAATAAGAGGATAAAGTGAATCTTCACGTTTTTCAAATTGATCTTTTTTTGTGTGGTAGATGTACTAACAATCATATTACTTTTCATATTTTAGAATTGCTTGTGGTATGGAGTTTGTAACACTGATGCACATAATCACAATCAATATTGTTCGTACAATGGTACACCTAAAACTATGCCACATGAAGGATTATACTTACTCAAGGAAAGGTGCAGCTTTTTACTTGATAACGGACAAACAAATTTTTGCTGCGACATTAATCAGGTAATTGAAAAAAATACATCAGACTATTCAAAACTTTTTGTTTATTAAACTTGTAACCTTTTTTCATTTTTCCAAATTCTTTATATAAAAGTCGCATTTTATAAATATTGTCTGACGCGTTTTTACACGTTTTTTCGATTTACTTTGAAATTCGAAATCTTATGAAACGATTGTTTTGTCGACATTTGTAAAATGTCAACCAAGAAATATTCATTTGACCTAAAACCTTTTTAAACAAACCAAGTAATCAAGATAAGTTTATAAAATAATGTTATTTTTTATCCGAAATGATTGCTAAGAAGCGCTATGATGGTTTCCAACCCTCTCATTAATGGCCTTAAGCCTCTGGAACTGTTTTTGTCTCAGCATTTTTGAGGTTTTGCAACCTCGTGATTCTGCGTTGGGGTCATAAACTGACTCACCTCGGAGTTAAAACATTCCCTGTCTTCACTTGCTTGGATTTTTTGATACGGTAATCTTTACTTGCGTGGTTTTTATTTTTATATTTTTATCATATAAAAAAATACCAAAGAAGCTAACTTCGGCAGTGCCGTATACTTTTAGTTCTTTACTCTTAATGTATGAAATTTCTTTGTAACATCAATAAAACTTCACAAAAAAATCATGTTTGTGTTAAACCAATAAATTACACTACAGAAAGCTTTATTCTGAAAAGAAAAGATATGTTATTATTAAGAATAAAATATAAATAGGGGATTCCTTCTACTATAATGGGGGCATCCTTCTAGACTTAAAAATTTTATAAATGTGCTTGCTAAAAATAGAAGAATAATTAATGCCAAACAAATATGGCGTCATGGTGGAAGACATTCCATAAACTTGGGCTCTGATGTTTGGCAGCCCAGATGAAAGTTACCAGTCGATTTCCGTTAATTGTTTAGTTCTTGGAACTTTTTGAAGAAAAGACGTTAACCCCAGCCCATTCAGTGTTAATTTCAGCTGATCCTGACCTGTTGAGTGACATATATTTAAGGCGCCCAAAAAAATTATTTCATCATACCGCACTTTTAAATTCGTTATATATGAGGTAATTATAACTCAAAGGGAAAAGATAGATATCTGTATATTTCATTATCCCTTATTATTCATTTTAATACCCTTTTTCTCTAAAACCACTATGGTTTTTTCAATTTTTGGTTTTCCCAATATAAAAATCCCGTTACACAGTCTTCTGTTTTATTCACAGGTGCGCTCATTAATTCTTGCAATTATATAAAATTAAACATTGCCACGTTCCTCCAGTTCACTTGACCAACTTTCCACAAAACATTAAATATCTGATGATTGTATGTCTTCCAACATATTTGCATTGTACAGATGCAGGCCTTCAACATTATGTTAATATGTCAAAATATTATTATTTACCTTATCAAGAAGCCATTTAGGCAGGGTGTCAGAGTTTCTCAGTTCTGAGGCTATTTAGCTCAATAAACTAAATCTGTTTGTTGCATTTGCCTAGGTGGAAAAAATTTTCTAATAATATAATATATAGTCCTCCTGCATTAGTTGCTGATCCACTCATGCATCTTGCAATTTCACTACTACTTGACTTTGCTATACGTTGCACCTTGACTCTCTTATATAATTGTAGCTTCAGTAGGCATCACAGGATATTGACAACGCTCTATTGTTACCTGTCATTCTTGCCGTATCAAAAGGTTCCAAAACTCGTATAATCGGCGTCCAAACAGGGTAAGACTTATAGATGGCTTAGAATTTCTGTAAGCTCATAAAACTTAAACAGGTCCAATATCCATTGGATTGGCATAGAATATTCATCTATCTCTAACTGGTAGCTGTTTCAGGTCTCCAAAAGTAATGATTGAAATTTTGCCGAAATATTTATTCGATCGCTAGATCTACTTTAATTGACAATCCAAAAATAATATAATTTTAGCACCAACCATTGATATAATAAGTCTAGTCTTCCTTACTCAAAAAAAAAGTTTCATTAGCATTCATGCTATTCATTACATGGACATAATATTGTCGTTGCTTATTTGTTTGTTTTCATATATCTTATGACTCGGGGGTCCATTCTCTTGTTTTGATCAGAATTGTTTTTTTTTTTTTTTGAACACGTTAGGGTCTCTTCCAACTTTGAAAATTGCAAATCCTTTAAACTTTTTATCTTCATAGTCGTTGCCTAAAGGATCAGGATCTATCTCCATTCGCTCTGCAAGTCATTGTTCCACGATCTTCTTGATCAGTTATAGACGGCGAAGAGGTCGGATTGGAATCAGGAGTGTGAGTCAGGGAGTATGAAAGTGTTAGTGGGTAAGATTTGTGTATTGTGGCTGCGGGTGCAAGACCGGTTTTCTATTCGAGTCACTTTTTTTTTTAAAAAGAACTCAAATTTTGATCTCGTCTTCTTATAGTCACATTCCGACGTTGCAAATTCCTTTCGCGAATTGAAACAGGGTCTTCTTGATAGCGTTGCGTACTACAATTTACCGATTCTCAGCGACGGTGTTCAGTTGTTTTATTTAAGCTCGGTATTGGCAATTTTTAAAGTTTATTCAGCGGAATCTGAATTAAAATCGAATGGCTGTATTCTGAAGACAAAAAATTATGATGTGTAAATGTGAAGATAACAATAATTCTGAAAATAAGGGAAAAGGGTGCAAATTCAGTAGTCTTGAAGAACACTACTATTTCAAAAAGACCAGTATTTGAACAAAAAAATACTGAAGTCTTGAAAGAGGCTTGTTCATAAACAATTAAATACTCTAGTCTTTAAAAAGACTAGTAATTAAATTATAATAAAAAAAAAAATTATCGAAATTTTACAGACCAGTATTTGAACAAAAAAATACTGAAGTCTTGAAAGAGACTTATTCATAAACAATTAAATACTCTAGTCTTTAAAAAGACTAGTAATTAAATTATAATAAAAAAAAAATTATCGAAATTTTACAGTGCACACTGGGCGGAATTGCCAAATAAGTGGCATAAAGTCGAAAATTTTGTGGAAGCAAGTAATAATTATATTTCAGTATATTCAAACTAGAGTCCCTAAATAGGAAAAATCGATGATCGCTTTTGCCAAATATGCAACCCTGTCATTCTGATCAAGCTTCAAAGTCCGCTGACTAGTCAGCTGATGCCTGCGACAAAATTGGCGTGAAAATTTTTATTGATTTTGAGCGCTTGGCAAATTCACACAAAAGAAAAATAAAACATTGTAAAAAATGGATTTTGGAGGCCAAGGTATGTAGAATAAATAAAACAAAACAATTTGGTGGTAAAATTTATTATATGTTATATATGTGCACTGTTTTGTTTTGTCCAAAAAGATAGAAAACCAAACATATGTGTTCGTCTTCTGTGGAGTAAAAACTAACCTTCTGCGTGTTTCTGTGATATAAATTGTATGTGAAAATAAAATAGAGAGTGTGTATTAAAAGTTGGTAATAATCTTGTTTGCGGCTTTTTACGGCTCTTGCGGTATTTTGAACTTGTAGATCACATTGAGTTCTGTCATTCAACGCTGCTGGAGGAATGGATCGACAGCGGCCGTAACTCTACCGCTCTTGCAAACTGGATATTTGGCCAATTGACGGAATGTTCGCTAACCAATGAAAACATTAGTGAAATTAAAAAGAAAATTAATTGAAATTTACATTTCTTCAAATTTACAAAAGTGCAGCAGAAACATGCGCACATTTCGAATAAAACATTCACAGTGGCTATCATTAAGCTTTAAAATTGGTTCGCATAATAAAGAAAATACGGACAGTCTTCGATTGGGTAGACCAAAGCTAAATTATGATGAAGCAGGACCCCGTCTTAAAAGAAAACTAGCTGCCGATGTTGCAATGACACCAAACTTTTGATTCATGCTGCTACAATGTCAGCCAGGAATCCAAGTGAAACTGACACTGCATTTGTGCTTAAAAATTTTAGCAATTCTGAATGCGAGGCTACTGAAGCTAAAAGAAAGCTCGGTATTGCAGAACCAATACCTTTAACAACAAATGAAGCTTTGGAATTCTTGCTGGAAAACTCGATAAGTAAACGGTTATACAATGAAATTCGTCAAATAAGCAAACAGCATAATTGTGACATATATCCAAGCTATCAAAATGTCCAGGAAGCCAAATTGCATTTGAGACCTACGGGAATAACTGTTACAGAAACTATGGCAAAAGTTACCTTGCAAGATTTGTTGAACCACACTGCTAGCCGCATCGTATTTATACAGGAGGAGTTATTTGCTAACTTAGAAATCGTTTCAAGTTTAACATTATTTGCAAGTTACGCATACGATGGATCAACTGGACAAAGTATGTACAAAATGAGATTTGAAACGAACGAACCGGATACTGTTGATCAATCTTTATTTGTTACTACCGTGATACCTCTGAAGCTTATAGATGAAGGAGGAACAATTTTTTGGAATAATAGAACTCCACAGTCTGTAAAATTTTGTCGTTTTAACGGGCACAAAATCTAACCAGTTGTGTTCTACTTGTGGTGCAGGCCCAAAACAATTCATGCAAACCTATTACTCAAATTTTTTTAAGCCAAACCCTCGGTATCTTCAATATGGAATAAGTCCACTTCACGCTTGGATACGCATTTTTGAATTGCTGCTCAAAATGTCATACAGATTGGGGTTTCAAAAAATGGCAAGTAAGAAACGAAAAAGACAAGTTAGAAATGATCGAAAAGAAAAAAACATGTAAAAAGAAGACTGCGACAAGAAATGGGTTTGCATGTAGATAAGCCAAGACCGAATGGAAGTGGAAACTCGAACGATGGCAACACTGCGAGAAAGGCATTTTTAAATACGAAGTTATTTGCATCAATTTTAGAACTCGACTTGGAGTTACTTGAGAGTCTGCATACTATTCTAATAGCTATTAACTGCGAATTTGCAATCGAAGCTTTAAAATTTCAAAATTTCTCAGATAAAACTATTAGATTATACATGTTACATTATTTATGGTATCCTATGTCACCAACTCTCCATAAGATTTTAGTTCACGGATCACAAATAATAACTGCATCAGTGATGCCGGTGGGCTGTCTTGGGGAAAATGCGTCTGAAGCGAAAAATAAATTTTACAAGCTTGATCGGCTACTGCACGGTCGACACAATTCGCGGATAAATAATATGATGGATGTATTCCAAAGATCTATGAACTCTTCAGATCTCCTCGTCAAAAGTATATCCATTAAGAAAAGGGCAGCTCGACATAATAAAAACCCCCTTCCGCGAGATGTTATTGAACTTTTGGAAACACCACATTACAATTTTCCAATAAATATTCAGCTTTTAAGCAATGATTACAGTTTTAATGATGACTCCGACACAGAAATAGATGATATAAATCCATATGCGTTTGAATTAGCTGTGGAAAATAACTAAATGATGATTTTTACTTAAATTGTTAGAAATAGTTAGTAATTAAGACCTGTCATTAAGTAAGAATTTAATCATAATAAATATTATATTACCATCACTAATACAAACAAAATATTAAAATTGTTGTACTTTATTTATAGTTCCTACACTTTCCTTTGTGATCATGTATACGCATTGTTGCCTTATATGGGCTAATGGGGTAGGCGTGGTCAAATAAACTTTAAATTTTGTTTAAATATTTAGAGTGCTATTCTTATCAAATATACCAAGTTTCAGCTCGATATCTGCGTTATTCGACTTTATGCCACTTATTTGGCAATTGCGCCCAGTGTGCAGTGTTGGCGTCGTCAAAAGGTACTTTTGGTACTTTTACATTCAAATCGATTAAAATTAAACCGACTTTTAAAAAAAACACGAAAGCTGTCGAGTTGATGTTCCAATTGCCATTTATTCCAATTATGAAACTATCTCTGTTTCTCCTTAAACGTTTCAATAAGGACTGTCTTAGTGAAACTTTTAATAAATGTTTTCTATAATATGAAAAATTTTAATTATAACATATAAAAAAACTCTGTCTTTAAATTCAATTTTCAATTTTTGCACGTTCATGCATTTTGTATATTCATTACACCTTAATGAGAACAACTCCCTCTGCAAATTCAATACCAATTTGGTTTTTACCCACGAAACTTTACCCTTCTCGTTTTTTTATCCATAAGCCAAAGATTTCTCTCACTCTTTGGGAGGGGGTTTTCATCCCAAACCTCACTCACTATGTATGTACATACAGACTAAAACTAAAATAACTCTCCCTTTGTTGGTCTAATATGCAACACTTTTAGACACATAGACAGCGTTAGTTTTTCTTTTTGACGTGGACATATGCCCAAATAATTCTCACAACTTAAATTAATTAAAAATTGCCTGGAAAAAGTTTTTAAAATATGCAAACCAAAAATTGGTAATCGAGTTTAAACTATCATTTTTTTAGCATACTAGTGGACCCGACAAACGTTGTTCTGTTTTATCTACGAATATTCAATTCAGAGTGGCATAATTAACAAATTAATTGTCGTCATCATTCGAAAATTGGTAGTACCAACATAGCAACCTTCATGGTCTTATGCACATCAACTTCCCTGAAGATTAGGTCATACTAATTTTTAGGACAATATGTTGATCGGGGCAGAAGTTGCTACTCTGCCGTGCCACCTGGTGGCGCGTGGCGTCAATGAACATATTATACAAACCTTTTCCCTGAAAAAATACATATATATACCAATTTCCATAATAATCGGTCTAGTAGTGTTTTACCTCATTGATAACATACAGACAAACATTCAATTTTATAAAATATATAGATTGTAACGAAATATCGATACTCCTCGTCGTCTGTGGCCAAGTCGTTGCCTAATAAGGCGAAAATTGGTGATTGGGATAGGTCACAGCAAAAACAAAAAAAAATTTATTCTCTCTTAATGGGAAACTTAGAACGAAGTGGGCTGCAGCAAATCATTTTGGTGCTTCAGATTGAGCTTTTCTCAAAGTTGCCAGTCCTAAGGGCTAAATCATGTTACCCTTACCTTAGTCGTCCTCCATTACGTTAGGTTCTGTCGACTCAGAGAGATTATATTTAAACTGGTCGTTCAATAGACAATTGGTCGTCACCGCGTTCGGACGTATTTTTTATCGCGCTCCGCAAGTTCTTCGGTGTCAGCATTTAATCAATGTTAAACTAAAGTGACAGGGCTCTCAGTCGCCACAGAGACGCCCAATCACAATTTATATTGTAATTTGTAAGTACAAATAACAGTACTTAGTAAATAACTACATTTAATAGCAATGGCAACGTGTAAAGAGACCAACTTGGGCCCATCTTCACTAAAATCTCGCCAGCAACAGCTACAAGAACAACAAAACGAGCGTTGGCTATCTATTCAACGTAACAATGCATACTTTTCAGTAGTGTCTCCAACTACCACAACAACAGCAAGCACTTAATCCAAAAGTGCAAGTACAAGCAAATTGCTTACACCAACCAGCAACAACAATTTGTCTTGGAGCGCCCAATGCGCTTCACTCTCAAATTCGCTTACACATCAAGTGTTGATTGGGCCATTGGGTTCTCCGACCGCCGTCAGCGCGCTTACAACAACAACAATCGTAGCCACTGCTCCAACAACAACAACCGTCCAGCAGACTACCTCAACAAAAACAGCCCAACCATTACCGGTGAATCCAAAGTCACCTGTTCAGACAAGTATGGACGAATATATTAATATAAACAAGCGAAAGCTTAGCCCTCATACAAAAAGAGGCAACACTCCCAAAATGTTTGAAAGCAACATTGCTGAACGAAAAGCTTTGGTAAGCAACAGATTCCAAATTCTGGCAAATCAGCTGGAATCTCAAGAAGGAGTTTCCCAAACGAAATACTCAGTAGCCACGCCACCACCATTTTACATCCAAAGTTGGTGGCCCTAGTCGGTAAGGACAACTTTTATGTGACCCCACTTAACAGGGGGAACATAAGAGAGAACAAAGTCCAAACAAATAATGAACAGATCATCGTTCTATAGAAAAGTACTTAAGAAGGGGAATGTAAACTTCTACACATTCCAATAAAACAGCGCCAAAGGTCTTCAAACCTCGGTTCCGTAACATTTGCAAGTGTGGTGCGCTATGGAAATTCACCTCCCACTCCGACGGTAGATCCCGTTATTATTCCATCTAAAGTGGTTCCAAGTCCATCTGTACTCGGTCAGCAGCCCAACGGGATCGAAACGTGAAACGTTATTGATCTCGCTCAACCAAAATATGAGAAACTTTATGACGTTCATTGCAAAATTGCAACTTGCTCATTCAAAAGCTTATGGACAATAATAAATAATTAATAAAGATCACTCATTTAAAAACGGTCTTTCTGCCAAACCCGTCTACAAACTCATTCCAGCTTCCCCCTCTAAGCACCCCAGTCGCCCGGCCATGACAAAATAACCCCGAAAAGGATCCGAGAACTCCCGATCTGTGCCGTGCGACACATCTGCAAACTCTTTAACGCGATAGTAAAAACTGGTCACTTTCCTGGAAAAAACCAGTAATCATAATGATCCCAAAACCCGAAAAGGACAAAACACAGCCATCATCATACAGACCCATCAGTTTATTGCCAAGTCTTTGAAAACTATTTGAAAAGCTTATACAACTCCGTATAAATACAATCCTGGTAAACTAAAACATAATCCGACATCATCAGTTTGGTTTCCGTGAAAAGCATTGCACAATTGAGCAAGTCAACCGTATCACCTCAGAGATCCGCACAGCATTCGGGCAAAAAGAATATTGCACAGCAATTTTTCTCGACGTCGCCCAAGCCTTTGACCGAGTCTGGCTTAATGGGCTAATGGAATCTCATCTATCCAACAGAAAATTCTCTGAACGATGAAGCAGGTGTACCTCAAGGCAGCGTGTTGGGTTATACTTAATATTTTGTACACAGCGGACATTTCGCCGACGACAAATGTCCGATCAAGGCTTTTGAGCAACTGGCAACTCACTTAAAGAAAATCGAAAAGTGAATCCGTTTAAATGAACAGAAATGCAAGCATGTTACGTTTACCCTCAATAGAGGAAACTGCCCATCATTGATGCTCAACAACGTGCCAGTGCCTCAATCCGGCGATGTCGTATATCTTGGAGCTCACCTCGACAGAAGATTATCTTGGCGTAAGCATATCGAAGCCAAGAAAAGGCAAATAAAGCTTGAAGCAATCGGACTACATTGGCTTATCGACGCACGATTTCCCCTATCCTTGGAATTCAAAGTTCTCCTCTACAACTCGGTTTTAAAACCCATCTGGACGTACGGCTCTACTCTGTGGGGAAAAGCAAGCAAGAGCAACATCGAAACCATACAAAGGTCTAAACTGCAGGCACATCTGAATACCCTCGCCAAGTCGTTAGCCCGAGCAAGCGATAGAACTCGTCTATAACGAAACGACCTACCAACCCTCTAGCAAATAATCAGGGCCATAGATTAATAAAGCATACTTCTGATGCTATGTTACATATTAGATTAAGATAAAACTATGTAATTGTTGTTAGTCTTATACAGTATATAAGAGATCCAACAAATAAATAAGCGCAAAAAAAAAAAAATAATAATAATACTGGTCGTGTTCGTCCAGGGATTGAAACTTGAGTTTCAGCTTTTCCAGGTCCACCACTGTTTTGTGTTTTAACAGGAAATCCATTCTTAACATTCCTAGTCACAGTCATGGAGACTGTCTTTTGCTGAAAGAAAACAAGGCAAACTTGGTACACCAGTACATCCATGGGAATACGTAGCCTGCTAGCGTCTATTGTGGTGGGAATAACATGCACAGGGTTGGCATGCATGAGACTATTAGGTTGTCAACTTTGGGAAATCGTAGTTGAGACTACAAGACTTGAGGTCTTGTATTTTAAATATTTGATGGGAGGACTTTTGTTTATTGCCAATGTCTGCCTCACGATTTTACGATGCTGGTGTTTTCGCTGCCTGGATAGCTGCGGCTTGATCGCGGGTCATCTGCTGGTTACGACCGTTAGGTGTTTGTCTCCGAGCTGGATGCTTAGGATAGGCATGCCTGGTGTGCACCCCACATGTTGTGCGCCTTCTTCAGATTACTAAATCTGCTCAAGATTAAATCCTAGTAACGAGGTATATTGCAGTGCGCTATATGTGAGCGTGACCTGCGGTGAAATAGTGAGAAAAAAAGGGAAAGGCGATTTGGAAAGCATACATTTCAATGCCTCAAACATGTGATTACCTCTCGCTGCACAAAGTCCTCTTGGTCATTATTTGATTTTACCGTGTGTGGCATTTGAGCGTGTTGAGCAAAATTATTAATATAATATTGATAATAAAAATATTTTAAGCTATACAAAATAAACCCTTTTAAAGGGTTTCTCAAAACTCCGGTCTCCCATGAGAAATAGTTTTTGGTGGCGGCAATGGAATCTGCCAGTAGCGTTTACTTAGTTTAGCTTCCCCTTGGTATTGCGTTATATGGGTAAATCAATAAATTCGCAGTCTCAGTATCTGAAATTGCTCATAAATGTCGCTTTAATTTATGCAAGAAGTGTGGCATCTGCTCAAGAGTTACGATCGTGCTGCCGATAACTCATCGTAGATGTCAGACCATACTGCGGACTCCCACTTGCCTTTCCAGTGCGGCGAATATGGGGAACGAAATTCTATTTAATTCCCTGCTCTGGGTATTCGAAACGAAATTGTTATCCTTGTCAAAAGTATAAAGTTCTGGCATTTCATCAAAAGTGCGCCTTGCACCAACATTTTCTGACGTAAGCCATAAATGTGTCTGGTGTTCCAGGTGAATAGTGGCAGATGTCACATATTTTTCTTAAGTGGCTTTGGGCCACTATGGGTCTTTAACAAAATAGGACCCGCGTAATTGCGCCCAGTGTACTCAAATCTGAAGATTTGTCGTTCACGAACAACAGGCAAGTTGGCGATAATTTGCAAAGTGGGGTCTTTCCCTGACACAATTCTGCCAATCTTGGATAATCCGTCGCACTAAATTTCGTGTGCCAAATATTCAGCAATTTGGGATGAGAGTTTCAAACACTGCCGCATCGTCAGGATGTTGGTTGAGGCGATGTGCCTTCAGTAGAAGCAACTAAACTTCGAAAGTGGTTCGGTTAAACAGCAGGGTGCAAGCGGTTTGGTTGCTATTCAATACCCGTTTGCTTAACTCCACCTGTGTGAGTGCCTTAAGTAATATTAGTTCCCCTTCAATGCTGATAAGTTCCTCCTCATTTATGGCTCCTGTCAGCACGACATCGCTGTCATGCCGCCTAAGTTAACAATAATCTGGAAAATCAGCAAAAACACAAGCCAAACAACCGACTAATTGAACTACTTTCAACAGATAAAAGATGACTAAGTAGACAATAGCAAATGTCTCGATCACCGGCAGCAAAATATCGAACTCTATCAAAAGCTCGTAGCCAAGATGAAGCAAGGGCACATCGGCTATATATCGAGAAACCCACCCCTACCATCACCAAATAGCTCATTCAACCGAGATAATTTTACCTTTACGATGTCCAACTGGCAAACGGGCCCGTACAGAAAGAGTACTTACCTTTGCAACTCATCTAAAAACGGTCTTTCTGCCAAATCCGCCATTGAACTCATTTCAGCTCCCTGCTCTGAATACTACAGTGGAAAGCGACCTACCGAAATTCCAAGCAGATTAAATTTCTGCAATTATTAAAAACTATCTAAACCGAACAAAGTCGCCTGGTCATGACAAAAAAACTCTGAAAATGATCCGAGAACCCGAGAATCCCGATCTGTGCCGTGAAATACATCTGCAAACTCTTCAACGCAATAGTAAAAACTGGTCACTTTCCCATAAGTTGGAAAAAATCAATAATCATAACGATCTCAGTTTATTGCCAAGTCTCTCAAAACTATTTCAAAAGGTCCTACAACTCCGTATAAATACAATCCTGGTAAACCAAAACAGGATCCCACATTATCAGCATTCGAGCAATTTTTTTCGATGTCGCCCAAGCCTTCGAACGAGTCTGGCTTGACAGCCTAATATAAAAACTAAAAGCAACGCTCCCACAATTCACACCACAGGCTAATAGAATCATATCTATCCAATTGAAAATTCGCCGTACGATGATATAGCTGCACCTATGATGGCTTCTAATCAAACGCAAGAGTGCCTCAAGGCAGCGTGATGGGTCCAACACTATATCTTTTGTATACAGCATACATACCAACAAGCCCCACCCTCACCACATCTACTTTCACCGATGAGACGGCTATCCTTAGCCACTCCAAATGTCCGTTCAAATCTACTGAGCAACTGGCAACCCACTAAAGAAAGTTGAAAACTGGCTAGCAAACAGGCGCATTCGTGTAAATGAACAAAAATTCAAGCGCTATACGTTTACCATTAATATACGAAACTGCTCATCATTGACATTGAACAACGAGCCAGTGCCCCAGTGCACCGTCGAAGTCAGGAATTCAAAGTTTTTTCTCTACAACTCGGTTTTAAAACCCATGTGGACATACGGCTCTGTACAGTGCGAAAACGCAAACAATAGCAATATTGAAACCAATCTAAAAGTCTTAGGAGGCTCTAAGAGCGCCTTGGTATATCTGAAATGAAAACGTGCAGAAAGACCTACATATTATGTGTATAATAACCAAAATTAAGGTACAATAGCTAAAGTACACAGCAAAACTACAGCCACATACTAATAACTTACCAAAAATCATTTTTTTCTCTATAGCGATGAGCGAGTTGACAGATAAAACTTAAGTATTATTAACGTTATAATATTATAATTCATAACCTCTGTATGGATCCAAAATATTTTTTAAATCCGTTAAGAATTTTGATTGCTACATCATCTCAAAGTGGATACATTTTTCGTATGTGAAAGAAATGTACAATTTTTACAAAAACTCGCAACTTTGAAATTAAATATTGGGATGTTTATTTTTATTTATTTGTTGTAAAAAATTTAATGAAATTTGAAGTACTTAGTGAACTGCAGACGTTTCAAAAATACACGAAATTTTGGTATTTTTTCCACTTTGGTGGAGTATGTACAGCCAACGCAGATTCACGGAAATTCACGATGGGAAAATATACAAGTGACAGAGTGAATATTCACCTATGAGATATTTATAGTGTAGTCTTACGCTTTTTGTGTTTTTTGAGCAAAAGCCATAAAACTAGCACAACCTCGCGTTAATAACGCGTTTTCAGGTACAAGAAAGATGAGCGCATGCAGTTTTGGCGGTAGAATGTTTGTAAAATCGCATCAGAAATACTTTCTTAGTATACCTAGTCCTTTTACACAATTATTGTTTGCTATTTACACGCTTGAAAGTAATTAATCAAGGTTATAACAAGGTTCTTTACCTATCGATAGCTATCGTATAAACAATTATGGTATAAAGTGCTAACTATTGCAAGAGGAAACAGCATTTTGTGGTTGAATATTATTTTTGAATATAATTCACCAGCCTTTCAATTCAAAGTGTAAATATGAATTTAAAGAATTATAAAGTTTTTTGATGTTTTTTGTGCCACTAAATTTTTTTTTTTTTTTGCGTTTATTTATTTGTATGATCTCTTATATAGTATATAAACAACAATATCCTATTTTCATCTTAATCTAATATGTAACCTAGCATCAAAAGGATGCTGATATACCAAGGTGCTCCCGTGATAGTTCTAAGAACCTTGGATTGAGCCCTTTGTATGGTTTCGATGTTGCTCTTGCTTGCGTTTCCCCACAGAGTAGAGCCGTACGTCCAGATGGGTTTTAACACCGAGATGTAGAGGAGAACTTTGAATTTCAAGCATAGGGTAGATCGAGCGTTGATAAACCAATGTAGTCCGGTTGCTTTAAGCTTTAGTTGCCTTTTCTTGGCTTCGATATGCTTCCGCAAAGTTAATCTTCTGTCGAGGTGAACTTCAAGATATACGAAATTGTCGGAGTGAGGCACTGGCACATTGTTGAGCGCCAATGAGGGTAAACGTAACATGTTTGCATTTCTGTTTGGTCGTCGTTTCCTGCTACGAACCGATCACGCCTCCTTGCGGTGGCTCTACAACTTTCGGGAACCAGAAGGACCAGGTAGCCCGTTGGATTGAACGACTGCAACAGTATGGCATGCAGATACAACATCGCAGTGGGCCACAACATGGAAATGCTGATAGCCTCTCAAGACGATCCTGCAATGATTGCAGCGTTTGTCAACGAGCGGAACAAAAGGACGGCATTAGTGTGCTGTTCAACCAAGTTCTTCTACCGCAGCATTGTAAAGGAGTCAGGTAAGACCCTAGCGAAGGTACGAGAATGGCTGATTAATTAACGACCACCCAAGGCAGCTCTTTGGGGTGAGAGTCCCAAAATCCGAGCATGGTGGCACCTCTTCCATCGGCAAGCACTAGATGGCCGGATAATTATAACCATCAAAAACGCAGAGAACATCCCCGTGGCTCTCTGAAAAAGAATTTACTGACTTCTTTAACACACTTGGAGTACGATTTATTGCTGCAGGAGACTACAACGCCAAGCACCCTCATCATAGAGCACCCATCCGGCCTAACAAATTATAAAACAAACTGGCTCATATTTAAGAAATATATAAGTTCCCATATTGAGTTGAATCCCAAACTGGACGATAAAGATGACATCGAGGTTTGCACTTCGGCTCTAGAGTCGATGCTTCTCGAAGCAGCAGAAATCTCCACCCCATGTATCGGATACACCCGGGAAAAACACAAGTCATACAACCGGCTAATTGAACTACCTGTAACAGATAAAAGACGGCTCAGACGAAAATGCCAAATGTCTCGATCCCCGGCAGCAAAAATTCGCCTAAGAACAGCTTCTCGAATTTTAGCAAAAGCGCTTAGGCAAGAAAAAGCAAGGGCACAGCGGTAATATATCGAGAAGCTTAGCCCTACCAGCACCAAATATCCGCTGTGGAAAGCTCACCCAACTATGACTGCTCCAACCGAGATTATTTCTCCTTTAAGATGTTCAACTGGTAAATGGGCCCGATCAGATGAAGAAATAGCACTCACCTTTGCAGCTCACCTGAAAACGGTATTTCTGCCAAACCCGTCATTAAACTCATTTCAGCTCCCCCCCCCCTGAGCACTCCAGCGGAAAGGGAGCCACCGAAATTTCAAGCGGAGGAAATTTCTGCAACTATTAAAAACTATCTGAATCCAAGAAAGTCGCCCGGTCACGATAAAATAACCCCGAAAATGATCAGAGAACTCCCGACCTGCGCCGTGCAACACATCTGCAAACTTTTCAATGCGATATTGAAAACTGGTTACTTTCCCATTAGTTGGAAAAAATCAAATAATCATAATGATCCCAAAACCCGGAAAAGACAAAACGCAGCCTTCATCTTACAGACCCATCAGCTTATTGCCAAGTCAAAACTATTTGAAAAGGTCCTACAGCTCCGTATAGAAATCCTGGAAAAACAAAATATAATACCACATCATCAGTTTGGCTTCCATGGAAAGCATGGCACAATTGAGCAAGTCAACCGTATCACCTCAGAGATCCGCACAGCATTCGAGCAAAAAGAATATAGCACAGCAATTTTTCTTGATGTTGCTCAAGCCTTCGATCGAGTCTGGCTGGATGGCCTAATATACAAAATAAAAGCGACGCTCCCACAATACGCACACAGGCTAATGGAATCTTATCTATCCGACAGAAAATTCGCCGTACGATGTAATAGCTTCACCTCTGACGACATTGAATCAAAGGCAGGAGTACCTCAAGGCAGCGTGCTAGATCTAACTCTGTATCTTCTATATACAGCGGACATACCAACAAGCCCTACACTTACCACATCTACTTTCGCCGATGACACGGCCATCCTTAGCCGCGATCAAAGCTGCTGAGCAACTGGCAACCCAATTAGAGGAGGTTGAAAAGTGGCTAGCAGATTGGCGCATCCGTGTAAATGAACAGAAATGCAAGCACGTTACGTTCACCCTTAACAGACGAACCTGCCCATTATTGACACTGAACAACGTGCCAGTGCCTCAATCAGACGATGTTGTGTATTCCTGGAGATCTTCTCTATATCTCGGTGCTAAAACCCATCTGGATGTACGGCTCACTGTGGGGAAACGCAAGTAAGAGCAATATCGAAACCATACAAAGGGCGCAATCTATGGTTCTCAGAACTATCACGGGAGCACCTTGGTATATCCGAAACGAAAACGTACAGAAAGATCTGCATATTAATAGTGTAACAACCGAAATAATGGTACAACAATTAAAGTACACCGCTAAACTGCAGGCACATCCGAATACCCTCGCCCAATCATTAACCCGAGTATGTGATAGAACTCGTCTCCAAAGAAAAGACCTTCCAACCCTCTAACTAATAATCAGGGCCATAGATCAATGTAGCATCCTTCAAATGCTAGGTTACGTGTTAGTTTAAGATAAAACTAGAAAATTGCCGTTAGTCTTATAAAGTGAAATAAGACATCCTACAAAATAAATAAAAAAAGTATAAAAAAGAAAAAAAAAAAAGTCTGGTGCTTCGGGCGCCCGCCGATAACAAATCGGCCGCCGCAGAACTGGCAGGACTGGTGAGACGAAATGCAAAGCTGCTGACGAAAAATTAAGGATAATTTTGATCGGACTGTCTTGACGCTATCCGTTGTTAAGATGCCATTGTTTTTATTACGCTGGATTCCCCACGTCCTGCAACGCTTGGCCACGACGGAAGCGAAACCAATAAATAAAGAAAATTTCGTTACAATATAATTAAACAATTGTGATAAGACTTTATGACCATGTTATAAAGTTCGTAAAATTGAGGGAACACCAATTTTTGTGAAATAAATTTAATAAAGAGGTTGGTACTTTTTACTTTGTTTTTTTTTTCTGGGTTTTTTAAATTTAGCCACTTATTTTTTTTTTTTTTACTATTTAACCATGTACTTAAAAAAGTTGAACTGTTTACTTAAGATTCAAAAATTCTTAACTTCTAGGTGAAAATATTGAATGAAAACATTAAACTGGCATCTGCTATTCTTGAAAGATGCCCATCCTGCATGACAAACCTCGTTCGTCACATTTGCGAGTTTACTTGCTCTGGAGATCAATCTCAATTTGCTCAGGCTGTCGTAACAAAGCAAAATAATAAAGGTAAGCTTTTGCTTCACAAGTATTTCAATCGAATCCATTTTTTATGCCTTTTTCGCATAGAGCTCAACCACTATGAATATTGAAAACCCGTTTTCATTTTTTTTTACTTCTTATTTATTTTGTTGGATCTCTTATTTAGCTTTATAAGACTAACAACAATTTTCTAGGTTTATCTTAATCTTACACATAACCCAACATCTGAAAGATGCTACATTGGTCTATGGCCCCGATTATAAGTTAGAGGGTTGGAAGGTCTTTTCTTTGGAGACGAGTTCTATCACATACTCGGGTTAATGATTGGGCGAGGGTATTCGGATGTGCCTGCAGTTTAGCGGTGTACTTTAGCTGTTGTACCTTTATTTCGGTTGTTACACTGTTAATATGTAGATCTTTCTGTACGTTTTCGTTTCGGATATACCAAGGTGCTCCCGTGATAGTGCTGAGAACCTTGGATTGAGCCCTTTGTATTGTTTCGATATTGCTCTTACTTCCGTTTCCCCACAGTGCAGAGCCGTACATCCATATGGGTTTTAGCACCGAGTTGTAGAGAAGAACTTTGAACTCTAAATATAGGGGAGATCGTGCATTGATAAGCCAATGAAGTCCGGTTGCTTTAAGCTTCAGCTGCTTTTTCTTGGCTTCGATGTGCTTACGCCAAGTTAATCTTCTCAGGTGAACTCCAAGATACACAACATCGTCGGATTGAGGCACTGGCACGTTGTTCAGTGTCAATGATGGGCAGGTTCGTCTGTTAAGGGTGAACGTAACGTGCTTACATTTCTGTTCATTTACACGGATGCGCCAATCTGCTAGCCACTTTTGAACCTCCTCTAATTGGGTTGCCAGTTGCTCAGCAGCTTTGGTCGGGCATTTGGAGCGGGTAAGGATGGCCGTGTCATCGGCGAAAGTAGATGTGATAAGCGTAGGGCTTGTTGGTATGTCCGCTGTATACAGAAGATACAGAGTTGGACCTAGCACGCTGCCTTGAGGTACTCCTGCCTTTGATTCGATGCCGTCAGAGGTGAAGCTATTACATCGTACGGCGAATTTTCTGTCGGATAGATAAGATTCCATTAGCCTGTGTGCGTATTGTGGGAGCGTCGCTTTTATTTTGTATATTAGGCCATCCAGCCAGACTCGATCGAAGGCTTGAGCGACATCAAGAAAAATTGCTGTGCTATATTCTTTTTGCTCGAATGCTGTGCGGTGATTCGGTTGACTTGCTCAATTGTGCCATGCTTTCCATGGAAGCCAAACTGATGATGTGGTATTATATTTTGTTTTTCCAGGATTTTTATACGGAGCTGTCGGAACTTTTCAAATAGTTTTGGGAGACTTGGCAATAAACTGATGGGTCTGTAAGAGGAAGGCTGTATTTTGTCTTTTCTTGGTTTTGGGATCATTATGATTATTGATTTTTTCCAACTAATCGGAAAGTGACCAGTTTTCAATATCGCATTGAAAAGTTTGCAGATGTGTTGCACGGCGCAGGTCGGGAGTTCTCTGATCATTTTCGGGGTTATTTTATCGTGACCGGGCGACTTTCTTGGATTCAGATAGTTTTTAATAGTTGCAGAAATTTCCTCCGCTTGAAATTTCGGTGGCTCCCTTTCCGCTGGAGTGCTCAGGGGGGGGGAGCTGAAATGAGTTTAATGACGGGTTTGGCAGAAATACCGTTTTTAGGTGTGCTGCAAAAATGAGTGCTCTTTCTTCGTCTGATCGGGCCCATTTACCAGTTGAACATCTTAAAGGAGAAGTAATCTCAGTTGGGGCAGTCATAGTTGGGTGAGCTTTCCACAGCGGATATTTGGTGCTGGTAGGGCTAAGCTTCTCGATATATTGCCACTGTGCCCTTGCTTCTTCTTGCCTAAGCGCTTTTGCTAAAATTCGAGAAGTTGTTCTTAGGCGAATTTTTGCTGCCGGGGATCGAGACATTTGCCATTCTGAGCCGTCTTTTATTTGTTACAAGTAGTTTAATTAGCCGGTTGTATGACCTGTGTTTTTCCCGGGTGTATCCGATACATGGGGTGGAGATTTCTGCTGCTTCGATAAGCATCGATTCTCGGGCCGAGGTGCAAAACTCGATGTCATCTTCGTCGTCCAGTTTGGGATTCAACTCAACATGGGTACTTATATATTTCTTAAATCTGAGCCAGTTCGTTTTAACGCAGCCAACGCAAACTGGGCGAAGGCTACAGAATGATTTTGTATGCCCAAACTCCTGGCAATTGGTGCATTGTAGAGGGTGATTCCTCTTGTGTGGCTCTTCGACAGTGATTCTGCGGTGTAGCAAGAGTTGTAGATTATAAATCGGGTGCACTGCGTTGGTTTTTAATGTTTTATCACACATGGGCTGTAACTCCACTTTAAACAGGGGTTGTGGTACTTTATTTCTGTTCAATATGTTTGAGACGGACTTTACCTCAAAGCCCTTCTCTTCCAATGCTTCAACGATTTCCTGCGTCGGGACTGTAGGTTCAATGCCTTTGATCACGGCTTGAAGTCCTTTCGCGCTTTGAGGTTGGAATGTGTAATAGTTCACATTTTCGGACCGGAAGTACTTTTCGATAGTACGATAGAATTGTTCGTTTTTACTTTGCACTTTGGTCTCTTGTTCCCCCTTATCTGTTATGTTCCTCCTGTTAAATAGAGTCACGGTTTGACTTCAGTGGGTTTCTTTTGGGATACTCCTTCTTGGGAATCTATTGCTTTCCAATGCTTTTCGTTGAACAATATTAGTTTTGTTCATTTTCAGTGTGTTACCGCCTTTTTTGGTTTGTGGACTAAGCCTTCGCTTGTTTATGTTAATATATCTGTCCATTCCAGTTTGAAAAAATGAGTTTGGATTCAACGTTACTGGTTGAGCAGATTTTGTTGAGGTAGTCTGCTGGGCAGTGATCGAAGCTTTTGCAGACGTTGCGGCTGTTACAGTTGTTGTTGGATCAGTAGAAGCAAGTGTTGCTGTTGTGAGCGCGCTGACGGCGGTCGGCGAACCCAATGACCCAATTAACACTTCAGGTGTCAGCGAATTTGAGGGTGAAGCGCATTGGGCGCTCCAAGACAAATTGTTGTTGCTGGTTGGTGTAAGCGATTTGCTCATACTTGCACTTTTGGATTCAGCGCTCGTTGTTGTTGTGGTAGTTGGAGATACTATTGAGAGAGCCGACACTCGTTTTGTTGTTGGAGAATTTGTTCTTGTAGCTTCTGCCGGCGCGAGTCTAGTGACGAAGGGCGTGAGTTAATCTCTTTACACGTTGGCATTACTAGTAAATTTAGTTATTTATTAAGTATTGCTATCTGTAGATACAAATAACAATATAATTGTGGTTGGGCGTCTCTGTGGCGACTGAGAGCCCTGTCACTTTGTTGTTTTAGCGTTGTTTTATTGCTGACACCGAAGAACTCGTGGAGTGCAATAAAAAGTACTTCCGATCGCAGTGACAGTCGATCGATAAAAAAAGATTAAAATCATATGGTTTATATAGTTTAGCTTTTTTCTTAATTCTTGTTTCTGGACAGTTTGGAGTATTCTGCTTGTTTTGGAGGACATTTTGCTGAAGATTAGATGTTGTGCGAGAAGCCAAGTATTATCGGCATATATGGCTATAATATTGGTGTTGTTGACTAATTCTGTTTTAAGAATAAATAGTAAATAAATAAATTAAAGGTGTGTTGACGGAAAATTATAAATAATGGCCTAGAAACGATAAGAAAAAATGTCTTTACCTTTCCCAACGGAATTACCTCTTGGTATTCCATCACCAGAACATTAATAGAAAATATTACTAGAAAAAATTACGCCGGATAAAAAAATACCAGATAAAACATAATGTCATCTTAATATGGTTTTAATATTGCTCTTGCTTGTTCAATATTGCCCTTGTCATACGTCCAGATAGGTTTTAACACCGAGTAGTAAAGAACATCGAATTACTGATCGTGCGTTGATAAGCCAATGTAGTTCGGTTGCTTCAAGGTTCTGCTGCTCTTTCTTGGCTTCGATATGCTTACGCCAAGTTAGTCTTCCGTCGAAGTGGACTCCAAGATTGACAACATAGTCGAAATGTCCCTTTAATAATTGCCCTAAATTGGGTTGTTAGTTGATCAGCAGACTGGATCGGAAATTTGGAGCGGCTGAGAATAGCCGTGCCATCGGCAAAAGTAGATATGGTAAGTGTAGGGCTTGTTGGTATGTATGCTGAATACAAAAAATATAGTGTTGGACCCAGCACGCTGCCTTGATGCACTCCTGCGTTTTATTCCAAGTCATTAGAGGTGTAGTTATAACATCGTACTTCGAATTTTCTGTTGAATAGATATGATTCCCTTAGCCTGTGTGTGTATTGTGGGAGCGTTGCTTTTATTTTATATATTAGGTCGTCAAGCCAGACTCGATTGAAAGCCTGGGCGACGCACAGTGGGGCCTCTGCCCGAATAGCTGACCGAAAATCATTTTTTTCACCATCGCGTTTGGCAAAAATGAAAAGTGGAATCGACAGATAATACTTCAGATTTTATGGATCCAAAATATTATTGAAATCCGATAAGAGTTGTGGGTGCTACATCGTCTCAAAGTGGAGACATTTTTCATGAAAAAAAAAAATTTTGAATTTTAAAAAAAACTTGCAACTTTGAAACTGTATATTGGCCGAATTAAACAACTGATCTCGAAAATTTTTACTTTATTCGAAAAGTAGATCATTTTTTAGTTATTTGTTGTAACAAATTTAATGTAATTTGAAATACTCAGTAAATTGGAGACGTTTCAAAAATACACTAAATTTTCGCATTTTTTAAACTTTAGCGAAGGAAAAACAACAGAGATTCACGGAGATTCACGATATAATTATATACACGTGATAGAGGGAATATTCACCTATCAGGCCTATATAGTGTAGTCTTGCGCTTTTTTGCGCAAATTTGTCAAAAATTCAAAAAACTAATGCAACCTCGCGTTAAAAACGCGTTCCAGGTGCAGGGAAGACGAAGAGCGCATGCAAAATTGGCAAACTGTTATTTGATATTTACATATTTATAATGTAACAAAATCATTGGAGAGCACATAAAATAAGTCAAACCTACATTAAATGTTAATGGCTTAAGAAAAAAAATATAATTTGAGAAAAAAAAAATTTTGGATCCGATTGTTCCTATGGGAGCTATAGCGTATAGTTGACCGATTTGGCTGAAACTTAGCACAGACATTTTGATATGTACTAAACTTCCAAATAGAAAATTTCGTGACAATCGCTCAATAAACACTCAAGTTATTGCTCTAAAACTATATTCTTGACCGATCGTTCCTATGGGAGCTATATGATATAGTCAACCGATTCTGATGAAATTTAGTAGATATGTTAGAAAGTATATTAAACTAATAGGGTACAAATTTCGTAGTATTCGATTGAAAAACAACAAAGTTTTGGAGGCTTCACTTTATTCTCGACCTATCATTCCTATGGGAGCTATAAGATATAGTCAACCGATTCTGATAAAACTTGGTGAATATGTTAGAAAGTATATTACACTAACAGAATCCAAATTTCTTATAAATTGATTAAAAAACAACAAAGTTGTGGAAGCTTATTTTTATTCTCGACCTATCGTTCCTATGGGAGCTATAGGATATAGTTATCCGATCAGGATGATTTCTAGATATATAATGCCTACAGCTAACAGAAGCCTATGTGTAAAATTTTAGCTCTGTAGCATTAAGGGTTTTGGGGGAGACCAAAATGAATATTCCCTTTTAATGGTATATTTTTTTTTGCAATTACAATAAAAAATTAAAACAAAACATTAAAAAATCTGACTTAGTCATCAAATCTAATATAATAAGGTTCATTTGTGATCAAAAAAGCGTTTTTAAAGTGAATTTTATGGGTAAAATATGCTTAGAAATATTTTTCAAATTTGACCTTGAATATCTAAGCAACCCGAGCACGTGGCACCTCGGTAATAACTCCATTTGAAGCTTGAACAATTAGCTATCAAATGCTTTTTAAATTTTGAAAATCGCTTCACTACTTTAGAAGATATGATTTTTGATAAGCGAAATGAGAAAAGGCCCCACTGTGCGACGTCGAGAAAAAGGTAGGGGAAGGCGGGGTATTTTGGGTCACGTGGAATCGTGAGACAGCGTCATTTTTTTTCCCCCAGTGAATTAAGACAGATGCGAATGACTGTTATCGACTCGTCTTTTGATTCCCTATAATTTCCATAATGAACAAGGGGGGGCACCGGCATTGGTACTTTGTTTTATTAACAAACAGAAATTGGATGCTCTCGATGTATAATTTACACTCCGTGAATGTCCTTATATTTTTTTTATTCCTGTGAATCGACGGAGGTAGCTATGTTTTTAATATTCGTGTGTATATTAGCTTTCAAAATTACAACGGGATTTTGCATGTATTTGTTTTTTGCAGCCATTTTCTAAAAATGAGGGTTCGGGTAATTGTGAACCTTTTTTCTTGGGGAATTATGAGCCACTTGTTTCTTGCCATTAAACGACATTTTTTAATGTGTTGAATGCTTGTGTATGGAAAACATGCCGAAAAAAATGAATCAGCAAAATACCATACATTGCAACGTCTGCGATCGTGCAGTGCACTTGAAATGCGCCAGAATAACTGAAAGTTATTGGACTTGCATAAATTGCATTTCAGGCTGACGTGTGTAATTTTTTTCACTACAACAACTAATTTCTCAATTATTATTTTAGTGAAATAAATAAAACTTTCCTAACATAAATCGATGTTTTTATTCAATTTTAAAAGTGGTTCACAATACCCCGAGAATTTTAAAAATCACGAAAAAAAGTATTTTCGGAAATTGCCTTAGAATCACCTAATTTTCAAATATTCCATTAAACTGTTGTGACCAAATGAATGCTAGATCTTCATTCTACAACACCCAGCACTCAAATTTGAAGTAAAACTTGTTTAAATAGAAAATTTCTGGCAATAAAAAAGTGGCTGAAAATACCTCACCTTCCCCTACTCCTGCTTTTGATTCGAAGTCATCAGAGGTGCAGCTATTACATTGTACGGCGAATTTTCTGTTGGATAGATATGATTCCATTAGCCTGTGTGTGTATTGTGGGAGCGTCGTTTTTATTTTATATATTAGGCCGTCAAGCCAAACTCGATCGAAGGCTTGGGTGACATCGAGAAAAATAACGGTGCAAATTTGTTTTTGCTCGAATACGGTTGACTTGATCAATTGTGTCATGTTTTCCACGAAAACCAAACTGATGATGATACTATGTTTTGGTTTGCCAGGATTGTGTTTATACGGAGTTCTAGGACCTTTTCAAATATATTTAAGAGACTTGGCAATAAACGGATAGGACTGTACGATGACAGCTGTGTTTTGTCTTTTCCTGCTTTGGGATCGTTATAATTAGTTAATGATGTGGCGAGGATATTTGGATGTGCCAGCGGTGTACTTTAGCTGTTGCACCTTTATATCGGTTATTACAATTGGAATATGCACGTCTTTCTGTACGTTTTCGTTCCGGATAGTTCTGAGAACCTTGGATTGCGCCCTTTGTATGGTTTCTATATTCCTTTTGCTTGCGCGTCCCCACAGTTCAGAGCCGTATTTCCAAATGAATTTAAAAAGCCAAGTCGAAGAGGACACATTTAAATTCCAGAGATAGGTGAGATTGTGCTTTTATGAGCCAATGTAGTCCGGTTGCTTTAAGCTACAGCTTTTTTTCTTGGCTTCGATATGGTTTCGCCAAGTTAAACTTCTGTCGAGGTGAACACCACGTGTCAGTGATGGGCAGTTTCGTCTATTTTTGTTCGTTATCACGGATGCGTCAGTCTGCTAGCCACTTTTCAACTTCCTTTAAGTGGCTTGGCAGTTGCTCAGCAGCTTTGATTAGACATTTGGATCGGCTGAGGGTAGCCGTGTCATCGGCGAAAGTAGATATGGTAAGTGTAGGGCTTGTTGGTATGTTCGCTGTATACAAAAGATAAAGTGTTGGACCCAGCAAGCTGCCTTGAGGTGCTCCTGTCTGGTGGTTGCAATTTTGCAGCGTTTATGGCATATTAGATTTATGGCATCTGAAATGGAGTCGCATTTTTTAGTAGCCCTGTCCACGACTTGCAAAATGTTACATTCATCTGTACACTTATGAGTAAGCACACCCGATGTACTCATAATTATTTATTGTGCACAATGTGTAAAAAAGTTAGAAATGTTGTACTCACTTCAAATGAGTACAACTATTACTTTCACTCACTGTAAATGAGTACAGTAAAAATGCTGTACACTCCTAATCTGTCTAACTGAATGTACTGCACAGCAAAGAATGAGTATAGCATTTTTGAGAACACTACAATACTGTACAGTACTATGGTGTTGGAAATGAATGCATTCATGTAGACCTCTAATAAGCAAGCATAACGGGACTTCCACCAAAATCGACGCCGCTGCTTTTGCGCAGTTTTGTTATGCCCTGTTTTGCCCAACGGGACCGAAAAGTGTCTACGTGACAAATATTTGTCGTCGTGGCAGCTTTTGATTAGTCCATAACAGGCCGCGTCTGGCAGACGGCATCTGCCAGAAGAGAACAGCGGAATGTTCGAGAAGGAAAAATTGGGTAAGCGCCGACTTCGCAAAAATACGTGGATCAGTCTTGGAATATCTCTTGAAGCGTACGGAAGCATAGACTCGTGGAATATCTTTGGAAACAGACAAAAGCAGGATTCAAGAAATGAACCTCAAAGTGAACGGTCACAGTTAAAGGAGTGGTGCAAGTGTCCGGATGTGAATGAGTGCAAATAGCACTCCGAAACTACACATGTCAATACCAAAATTCTAAGTCAGAAAAGGAATAAAAGAACTGAAGCATCGAAGAAACCAGAATCGTGAATATCAGAGTGTGTGCTAAGGATTACGTCGGGGTTACACTCTTGTTGACTGGTACAGTATCCTGTATCTATTGGCAGGCGACCAGGAGTTACAGAATGATCGATGTTCGGGTTACACCCTAATCGATCGCGCTGTAATTCCTGGGCCATCCTATTGTAGTGTTATTATAAGTCGGTGTCTGGGTTACATCCAAACCGACTTATATGGTTACACCCTTTGTACTATCGTCCCTCTCCTTTTCTTGTGTATGCATGTTTTCTTTCCCCTTTCCTCCCTCTTCTTTTCTCTTCGGGCAATCGCCTGCGACACTTAAATACCGCAATATTACCAACTAAATTTGCCGCTCATACAAATCTCTGGTCTCAGCATTCCTTTACAAATGTACTGTATTGGAAGACCCTGAGGAGACTGAGATTTGTACCCCAGCTGGAAAAAACTTTCTTACAACATAAACAAGCGAAAGCTTAGCCTTCAGACAAAAAAAGACAACATTCCCAAAATAAACAAAAATAACATTGTTCAACGCAAAGCTTCGGAAGGCAATAGATTCCAATTATTGCCAAATCCCAAGAAGGAGTTTCTCAAAAGAAACGTGTTGGTGCTTGGTGCAAATAATGGTGCAATTATAATAGCTAAATAATAGCAAATAATTCCCATATTGTAAACACATGTGACCCATAATTAATAAGTAAATCTCGGGTAACCCTCTCATAGCAGTTATTGGCTATCAATTCATTGAGTACCCCTGCTAGGGTCACCAATAATCAATACGTTGCTGATCTAGCAGCAACGTAATGAAAGGTGGAGCTAAAATGACATATGCAGCGGGACCTATATAAGTAGAGTCTAGTTCTTAGGCTAATTAGAATTCACTATCTGTAAGCAACGGGTGTGCATCGCTGTGTCTTTGGCCGCCAATTACAATACAATTCTCAACCTTCGTGGTCCACCCAATTCAAGTGATGGTTGCGACAGCCCTATGCCACTAGATTATGTTCTAGGGGCATCTTTATTATAATCAATAAAAATATAAATAAATATACATATATATACCCTGCGTTTCTATTTGAAACATTTTGGTGACCCCGACTTTGGTCAACAAGGCGACCAATTTAAACAACGCGCAAAAAGGACTTTGGTCAACAACCAATTTAATTGTCTTATTAATATTACATTTTGTCACCTAGTCAATTTGGCGACTAGAATCACAGCGGAAAAATATACATATACAAAAAATTACTAAGACCAAGTCCATGCAACAACATTTTAAGCTATCGTGCTGTGTTGTTAAAAAAATTTAAAGTAATTGACTCCACAAAATATATATACATTCTGCGGGTTTGACAAGTGAATCAGTATTTTGTCAATTGATCAAACTTGGTGACCAGAACCACGCCAGAAAAAGTTTAAAATAAAAGAATATATACATCATTATATTATTATTACACAATTATTGTGGAGCAATTCTACGCCGTCAGCAGTTTGGCGGGCAACAAACCTAAATATAAACCCCTGATGCGGCAGATACTGACCTATGTCACTGTGATAGACAAGTCAGCATAAATTTATTGTGTATTACAATATTAAAGTAAAAGTGTATTGGGTAAATTAAATATTTACTAGAGCAATCAGCCAGACCAAAATTAAGGTCAGAATAATTTATACAAAAATGAGCAGTTGTGATAAAAGCATAATCTTGACCACATATTAAGTGCGTGTCGGAACGTACTTTTGTCTTGAACATAAACAAATACTCCCAACGGGTCAAGGTTAGCTAATATCATGGAGGAGATCTACGCTCAACAAATAGAACGAGGAGACGCCATTCAGACGACGATCCGTAATTACAAAAAGGATTCTCCCGCAAGGAAGACGAATATTTTATTTTGCAGAAAAAATTTAATTGATGGAGTACCTATGGGAGAACTTGACAAAGGTCATCAGGAGTTGATGGAAAAATTGAATCATCAACCATCTTACCATGACTACTTCAAAAAAGAAGACCACCACAAAATGCAAAAGACGGTGGATGAAATCATAAAAATCTGGAAGGCTCAGATACTCAAACTGGAAGAGGAATCAGAGGCCGATCAGAAAAGAGAGCGGATAAAGATAGAGCCACTGATACGCCAACAGAAGGCAATGATTGCATCATTACTCCGAATTCTGAATTAGATAACATCTGAAGAAAAAGTTCACTACAAGCCTATCATTGAAACACAGTGGAAACTGATTGAACTAATCCACTTTGAAATATATAAGGCAGTAGCAGAACCTGTGAGCATTGGATATGACTTCGATGCGTATGTGCCGCAGAGAAGTTAGTGCTCAACTTTGACATAGTAGCATAAAAAGCAGGTGCCTGTACAAGCAGGGTCGGCCCTCCAATTACCAAAAATATCCATCCCAAAGTTAGATGGAAACTATTTGAAATGGCAACAATTTCATGACATCTTTGCAAAGATGGAGCGTGACTCAAACGTGCCTGCGGTACAGAAAATGTGGTACCTAAAGGCAAATCTTTCCGGAGAAGCGGAAAGGTAATAAGGCATCTGGAATTAACAGAAGCCAATTATGACACGGCTTTTCGAAAAATTATTTCATCATCCTAACATTGGAAACGACGCCCTGTCAATAAAGAATCTTCATGATAATATTCATGAATCATTGCAAGCCTCAAAGAATATAGGCATTGACACAGAAACTTGGGATTCCATTATAATTTTCCATATGACAAGATAATTGGATAAACTTACCCACACTTTATATGAACAATCTCTTTCCGATACAAGGGATTTGCTGAAGACCAAAGAAATTCTCGCATTTTTGGAACAACGTTTCCTTGCCCTAGAGGCGATTGGTACCAAGCAGATCAGAGAAAGGCAAAAAATATGTGCTTCAGCGGCTGGCACAAACTCATCGTCATATCCATTCTGTAGTAAGTTGAAGCACAAACTGTTTCAGTGTGATAATTTTAAAACTAAATCTGCAGAACGTTTAAACTGGGTACTGCGACAGAGAATGTGTGTCAATTGTTTTAAAACCGACCACATGTCAAGGGCTTGTACGTGGAAGGGATGTTTGAAATGCGGTAAAAAACACAATACATTGTTACATTTGGGAAACAACAACTTGAAACCAATATAACAACCGCGGCCTCAGCGGCGTCCACATATGGAAGCCAGAAAAATTACACCTTACTAGCGACAGCCAGGGTAATTGTTAAAGGGACCAATGAGCGAGAAGGAGAATTTCGTGCGCTCTTAGACAGTGGCTTCCAAGTCAATCTAATCTCAGAGGGACTAGTGAAGCAATTATCTCTAAAAATAGAAAAGGGCATCGCTTAGTAGGAGTAGGAGGGCAACCACAGATCAGCAGATCCAGAGTAAATGTACTTGTGAAATCAAAATACACCGATTTCAGTACAAGAGTGGAAGCATTTGTGTTACCGCACATTGTAGCAGATCAACCCACGGAAGCAATAACTAAGAAGTTTGACCTGCCGAAAAACATACACCTTCAACAAAACGAGTAAAATCGATTCAGTACTAGAAGCAGATCACCATTTCTCAATTCTACTACCTGGACAAGTAAAACAAAATAAGTGTCCAACTCTCCAAAACTCAGAATTTGGTTGGATCATTGCTGGGAAGATAAATATGGCTACATCTGCAACTGCCACTTGTATGGTGGCTACTAAGCCCGATGAACTGTTGGAGCGATTCTGGAAACTGGATACCTTGGAACCAGAAAAAATATACAAAAGTCCAGAGGAAGAATATTGCGAAAAGCACTTCTTGGACAACTTACATAAAGCTGCAGATGGAAGATTGGTTGTAAAACTGCCATTTGCGAGAGACTCTTCATCGTTGAGGGAGTCTCGTGATGTGGCTGTTAAGAGATTCCTATCACTGGAAACCAGGATGAGCCCAGAAATAAAGGCAGAATATATAAAGTTCATGAAAGAATATGAACAGCTTGGACACAAGAAGGAAGTGTTGCCAGAAAGATTACCAAGGCAGCATTATTTCATACCTCATCATTGTGTTCTTAAACCTGATAGTACCACAACCAAATTAAGGGTGGTATTTGATGCTTCATGTAAGACATCTTCAGGAAAATCTGTGAATGATATCTTGTACCCAGGACCAGTGGTACAAAGTCAACTGTTTTCAATCCTACTGAGGTTTAGGACGCATAAATATGTTTTCACTGCGGACATAGAAAAAATGTACCGACAGGTATGGGTAAATCCAGATGATCAATTCAATCAAATGATTGTTTGGAGAGACAGCCCATATAAAAAATTGAAATATTATCGCTTGAAGACAGTAACCTATGGAACAACTTCGGCACCATACCTCGCAACGAAAAGTTTGGAGTATTTGGCAATTTAAAAACAAGAAAATATTGGCCGCTGGAGCAACAACACTAAAAGATGACTTCTATGTGGATGATTGCCTTACCGAAGCAAACAGCTTGCAGAAGCACTGCAAATCAAATGGTTAAAATCCTTAAACCAGCCGGATTCAATTTGAGAAAATGGTGCTCAAACAATGCACAGCTACTAGAGGCCATCCCAAAGAACGACATATGTATCGTCAGCCCTGAACGCTGCAGATATTCTATCAAGAGGAATACCGGCATCGCAACTAAGCACGCATAATTTATGGCTATATGGACCATTATACTAGCATGGGCCACGATACCGCTGGTCAGCACCTTTTAAACCATCGGAACACACGGCTGATACTTCAGAACGGAAAACCAAGGTATTTAGCATGGCAGCAGTGAACAACAAGGTTCAAAACGAAATGGATGATGCGTGGATATATAAAATAAACCACAAGAATTCATTCTACCGACTGCAGAGAATCGTCGCATACGTTCGCAGGTTCAGCAGCAAGCTTAACAGGCGTGCAACAACGCAGCTTGAAGTAGAGGAATTGGAGGAAGCACGCAGGATCATTATCAAACAGATCCAAAAATCGGAGTACACTTATGAGTTGCGTCACCTGAGCAAACGTCCAGAACAAACACTCCATAGTAAAAGCTCTGTGGCAACATTACCACTAATATTGGACGAAAACTCTACCATTAGAGTAGCAACTAGATTGCAACAAGCTCCCTTACCAAGGGACACATTGAACCCGTATTCGCTTCCTTACGGGGATCCTATTGTAAAGATGATTCTTCAAAGGCTCCATGAAGAAAACATGCATTGCGCTCAAGAGGCCCTTCGTGGTATTGCTCGACAGTATTATCACATTATCAATTACTTCTCAATTGCAACATTTTTGTAGATCTATTATTTCACCATCTCAGCATGGTTTTGTGAAACGTAGATCTACAACCACTAACCTCTTAGAATTTACATCATTAACGATTGAGGGACTTAGGAATGCAAGGCAAACTGATGTCGTTTATACTGATTTCAGTAAGGCTTTTGATTCTGTTAATCATACACTTCTTCTTTTAAATTAAACAAAATTGGTTTCCCATGCAGTTTAATTAGGTGGATTCGTGAATACCTGACAGACAGAACACAGAAAGTTGTTTTCAAGTCTTCAAGTTCTAGGTCTCCAAGTCACTTCTGGGGTGCCTCAGGGTAGTCATCTGGGACCTTTGCTATTTACCCTTTTTATTAACGATCTTCCATCCGTTATAATTCATTCTCGTGACCTCATGTACGCAGATGATGTTAAGCTTTGTCTCAGCTACAGAGACATTATATCTCCCTCACGGTTGCAGTCTGACCTCCAAAACTTTCAGTTTTGGTGTCAACACAACCTTTTAAACCTAAACACATCTAAATGCAAGGTCATGACTTTTTTCAGAAATACTCCTCAGTTGATTACCTACTTTCTTAATAACGTTCCATTAACCAGACTTAATGAGATGATTGACTTGGGAGTACTTATGGACCATAAATTGACTTTTAAGTCCCATATAAGCACTACTGTCGGAAAAGCCATGGGTGTTCTTGGGTTTGTTAAAAGATGGTCAAAGGAATTTGACGATCCATATACTACCAAAGTTTTTTACACCTCATTGGTTCGTCCAATTTCGGAATAAACACATCTAAATGCAAGGTCATGACTTTTTTCAGAAATACTCCTCAGTTGATCACCTACTTTCTTAATAACGTTCCATTAACCAGACTTAATGAGATGATTGACTTGGGAGTACTTATGGACCATAAATTGACTTTTAAGTCCCATATAAGCACTACTGTCGGAAAAGCCATGGGTGTTCTTGGGTTTGTTAAAAGATGGTCAAAGGAATTTGACGATCCATATACTACCAAAGTTTTTTCACCTCATTGGTTCGTCCAATTTCGGAATATGCATCCTGCATATGGTCACCCCAATACGATTCACATAAAGCAAGAATACAATCAGTTCAAAAACAGTTCCTTCTCTTTGCTCTTCGTGGTCTGAACTGGGATCGTAATATCAACTTGCCTTCGTACTCTAGTAGACTTCTTTTACTTGGTCTTCCTTCTCTTACTAATCGTAGATTAATGCTTGGCGTCATATTCATGCACAAGCTTCTTAATGGGGATATAGACTCTCCCGAGCTATTGAACCGATTAAAACTAACAGTTCCTTGTAGACCTACTAGAAACCATATTCCTCTAACACTTCCACGATGTACTACTAACTACCTAATGTATGAACCTTTTCGAGTTCTTTGTTCTGATTATAATCGTCTTTATCATCTAATCAGTTCAGAGCTCTCTATTCCTTTACTAAAAACTTCTATCCTTTCCTATCTAGCACGTAATTAGCTATAGTTTTGCTTTTTGTCTGTGTTTTGTGAATTGTCGCCGCGACTCGAGCCGTGCGTTATGCGGCTTGCGCCCCTCGGTCGGTTGGGCGGGAGGTGTGGGCAATTGGTGCTCCCGTTGGGATTCGCGCGTTTAAATGATCAGGAACGTGATCCAAAACTGTGTGAAATGCACAAGTTCTCGGCCACAACTATTCAAACAAGTCATGGGAGACCTACCTGAGCATCGAGTCTCACAAACGCGACCGTTCCTTAACGTAGGTGTTGATTACTGTGGTCCTCTCTGGATTCACCAGAAAGTGAGAGGAAAAAGGACAGACAAGGCATACATAGCAGTGTTCGTATGCTTTGCAATCAAGGCTATACATTTGGAACTGGTGGGCGATTTATCCACATCCTCATTTTTTGGAGCACTACAGCGCTTCATGGGAAGAAGAGGAAAGTGTCAAACGATCCATTGTGACAATGCTACAAACTTTGTAGGAGCTCACAACCAATTGAAGGAACTCACTGAATCTATCCACTCCGAGAAGGCCTCAAGTGCTGTTTTTGAATTTTGCATTCAAAAAGGAGTACAGTTCAAATTCAGTCCACCACGTTCACCACATTTCGGGGGCTTATGGGAGGCAGCAGTAAAATCAGCCAAACACCTGATCCTCAAGAATGTGCCAACAGCGAATTTAACATTCGAACAGCTGTCAACAATCATTGTTAATGTGGAAGCAGTGCTCAACTCACGGCCATTAACACCAAACTCAAACGACCCAAACGATTTGACCGCCCTGACGCCAGGTCACCTGCTGCAGAAACGGTCCAAAGGAAATCATTAACCGAACAATGGGAGTTAGTTCAGTAGTTGATATCTTTGTTAACAATGGTCACAAGAGTACTTGCAGGAGCTCCAGAGTGCTTCCAAGTGGAAGAAACCGTACAATAATGTCAAGAAAGGAATGATGGTTATCCGAAAGAAAGACAACGTGCCAATGTTACAGTGGCCAATTGGACGAATTATCAAGAAATATCCTGGTCACGATGGATATGTAAGGGCAGTTTCTGCGAAAGGAATCTTCAAACGAGCAATTCACAAACTGGCTCCACTACTTTCAAACGCAGGGCCAGGCGAAAAGTCAAAGTTGGACAGTCCAGATGAGGATAATGGGCAAACCACCAACAACATGGAGGAGCACGGCGAACCATCGCCAAAACGCATAACGATGCGTTGTAACAACAACGCTACCAACTCTAGCAGTAACACTTTTAATAATATTACTTATGCTACCCCTGGCTTTTGCGTAGTCAGTAAACATAACACAATTTGATGATAAACCAGGCATATACTACGAAAAAAATTGGAACATCCCAATTTACTGGATCTGACTGGACCATTATTGCGTATTATGATTGAAATACGTATTTGGAAGAAATTGAGTCATATGCCAACGGGTTAAAACGAGTAGGAGACATGTGTCCACAACTATCTCCACCGGAACCATGTTTTCCGATGCAACGGCACTTGCATCACATCTTTGACGAAATAATAACAGGAAACGAATTTCTGCACATTAAGCGAATGAAACGAGCTCCATTGGAAATTGTTGGGTCCATCGCCAAAGGAATGTTTGGCATTCTGGAATCAGAATACGCTGAAGAAATGTCAGAAAAGATCGAAAAGGTGAAAGTCAATGAAGAATATTTAATGACATTGATGCGAAATCAGACATCAGTCATTGACTTAACGTAAACATATATAAAAGAGATGAAAAAACTATTAAGAAACGATTCAAGCAATTGGATCAGCAAATGAGTGGCCTGTCAAATATAGTATCAGATGCAGTGAGGTTACTCCAGTGGTACATTACCATGACCACTCAACTTTCGTTGATAGCGGCAAACTTGCAACGCATACAGGCAGAGTTTACCCATGTGTTAACTGATATCCACCACAACCAGATTAGCCTGCTTCTACTGTCCCCGAGGCAACTACACCAGCATGTGGCACAATTAAGAGCTCATCTTCCACCCGGATTGGCGTTACGATGCGTTACACTGACATAATGCCGAGTTATATAAACTAATGAAGGCGGAGGGAACCATAGTGAAGGATCATGTGATCTTTAAGACCACCCTGCCTCTCGTGTCCACCGTGACCCTGGAATTATACAACTTAATTCCCATTCCTGCAATCGTTCATCATGGGATCATGATCATGAATGTTGAAATCCCAATTATTGCAGTAAGTAGACACAGAGACCAATACATTGGTCTGTCGACAAAGGACCTGGCGTAATTCTACCCAATGAAGGAGGAAGAATATATTTGTGTCGACAAACAAACAACTTTGACTACTAATAGCAGCTGCGAGTTTCAATTGTTTAGAGAAAAGACTTCATCAATGTGCCATATTAAGCAAACCAACAAGCCGTTTGTATGGTATGACCTGCATTACAAAAATCGCTGAATATTTGCGAAAAAATCGCCTATGGAACTATCAGCAGTATGCGATGACAACATGATCAGCGTGACCATTAATCAAGGAGGTCTTTTATTTATGGATCCAGGGTGCACGCTGAAACACCCCGCACTCCAAGTTTCTGGTCACCGTGTAGAATCTACAAGATTGCTGAAATTATCATATGCACGATTTGGTAACTTCTCATCTGGCACAGTACCAAATATATGATTGGGCTCTCAGGCACTGGAGAGTTTATGCAATCAACTATTAGCCACGACGCAGATGAAACTACCAAATGAAATCGAAGTACCCCACCATCACCAGTACATCTCATATGCAGCGCTGGCAACATCCGTAATATTACTGGTTACATATGTAATAAAGGTGTGGAGTACAAAGAGACCCGTCAACCTTCAACCAGGCCAACATGAAATGACCCAACAAAAAAAAGGAAGAGAATCTAACAAACTACAGGCATACAGTTCACAGGAATTCGAGATCAACGTAGAGTAATGTTGAATAAGTGTTCAACTGCCGGGAGTCTGTTAATGCCTGGTGCAAATAGATATAACACCACTACATTCTACACAAATATTACCCCAATTATAATAACTAAATAATAGCAAATAATTCCCATATTGTAAACACATGTGACCCATAATTAATAAGTAAATCTCGGGTAACCCTCTCATAGCAGTTATTGGCTATCAATTCATTGAGTACCCCTGCTAGGGTCAGCAATAATCAATCAGTTGCTGACCTAGCAGCAACGTAATGAAAGGTGGAGCTAAAATGACATATGCAGCGGGACCTATATAAGTAGAGTCTAGTTCTTAGGCTAATTAGAATTCACTATCTGTAAGCAACGGGTGTGCATCGCTGTGTCTTTGGCCCCCAATTACAATACAATTCTCAACCTTTCGTGGTCCACCCAATTCAAGTGATGGTTGCGACAGCCCTATGCCACTAGATTATGTTCTAGGGGCATCTTTATTATAATCAATAAAAATATAAATAAATATACATATATATACCCTGCAATATTACTTGCGTTTCTATTTGAAACAAAACACTCTGTAGCCAAGGCACCACCACTTTACATCCGTGGTGCAAACTCCACTTCACTGGTGCCAAAGTTGGTTGCCGTAGTCGGTAAGGACAACTTTTATTTGACCCCACTCAACAGGGGGAACATAAGAGAGACCAAACTCAAAGCAAAAAACGATCAGTTCTATCGTACTATTAGAAAAGTACTTCAGAGCAGAGAATGTAAAACCACAAACAGAAAATAACACTGTATCTTTCCATCAGAAAGACACCTTACAAATAAGAACAACTTTAAAATACCTGAATATGCATTCTACGCAACAAATCACCCACGCGGCAATTCTCAGGGAGAAACTGGTATCCTAATCAAAAACTGGATTAAACACTATCTCCACAATGGATTTGGCAAAAAATACCTACAAGCAACTTCAATAAGTGTCCAAACCACCTTCGGCAATTCAACCGTGGGCTACGCATCACCGAAAAAGCCCCCGTACTGGCCAAAAGACCCACGTAAGCTCCCAGATTTAATAGATTTCGCAGTCACCAGGGGAATTAATCATAACTTGATAAGGGCAGAGTCACTAGCAGAATTGTCATCAGACCACTCGCCAGCAATTTTCGATGTATTAACATATCCTCAAGTAACAGAGCACCCACTCGGGCTAACAATTTATAAAACAAACTGGCTCAGATTTAAGAAATATATAAGCACCCATATTGAATTGAATCCCAAACTGGACGACAAAGATGACATCGAGTTCTGCACCTCTGAATTATAGTCGACGCTAATTGAAGCAGCTGATATCCTCCACTCAGGAAAACACATGTCTAACAACCTACTAATTATACTTCTTGTAACAAATAAAAGACGACTCAGGCGAGAATGGCAAATGTCTCGATCACCGGCAGCAAAACATTGCCTAAAGGCAGCTTCACGAACCCTAGCAAAAGCGCTTAGGCAAGAAGAAGCAATAGCACAGCGGCAATACATTAAGAAGCTTACCCCCACCAGCACAAAATATCCGCTGTGGAAAGTTCACCCAACCACAAATTACATTTCTGCAATTATTAAAAACTATCTTCACTTAAGAAAGGCGTCCGGTTCTCCCGGTCTGTGCCGTGCAACACATCTGCTAATTTTTCAAGGCGATAGTAAAAACTGGTCACTTTCCCCTAAGTTGAAAAATTTTTATAATCATAATAATCCCTAGACCCGAAAAGGACTAAACACAGCCATCGTCCCATCGGCCCATCAGTCTTATATATAAAATAATAGCGACGCTCCCACAATACATACACAACCTAATGGAATCACAACTATCTAACAGGGAATTCGCCGTACGTTGTAATAGCTTCACCTCTGACGACATTGAATCAAAGGCAGGAGTACCTCAAGGCAGCGTGCTAGGTCCAACTCTGTATCTTCTGTATTCAGCGGACATACCAATAAGCCCTACGCTTACCACATCTACTTTCGCCGATGACACGGCCATCCTTAGCCGCTCCAAATGCCCGATCAAAGCTCCTGAGCAACTGACAACCCATTTAAAGGAGGTTGAAAAGTGGCTAGCAGACTGGCGCATCCGTGTAAATGAACAGAAATGTAAGCACGTTACGTTTACCCTTAACATTCGGACCTGCCCATCATTGACACTGAACAACGTGCCAGTGCCTCAATCCGACGATGTTGTGTATCCTGAAGTTCACCAGGACTGAAGATTAACTTGGCGTAAGCATGTCGAAGCCAAGAAAAAGCAACTAAAGCTAAAAGCAACCGGACTACATTGGCTTATCAATGCACGATCTCCCCAATGTTTAGAGTTCAAAGTTCTTTTCTACAACTCGGTGCTAAAACCCATCTGGATGTACAGCTCTGCACTGTGGGGAAACGCAAGCAAGAGCAACATCGAACCATACAAAGGGCTCAATCCAAGGTTCTCAGAACTATCACGGGAGCACCTTGGTATATCAGAAACGAAAACGTACAGAAAGATCTACATATTAATAGTGTAACAAGCGAAATAATGGAACAACAGCTTATGGACACCGCTAAACTGCAGGCATATCCGAATACCCTCGCCAATTCATTAACTCGAGTATGTAATAGAATTCGTCTCTAACGAAACAAACTTTCAACCCTCTAAGAAGTAATCAGGGCCATAGATTAAAGTAGAATCCTTCAAATGCTAGGTTACGTATTAGATTAAGATAAAACAAGAAAATTGTTGTTAGTTTTATACACTATATAGGAATTCCAACAAATAAATAAACGTAAAAAAAATTTATGTACTTAAAAACTTTGCGCAGCAACAAAAAACAAAGAAATATTAATAATTATACAAGCGAACATACTTTATTTTTGTATTCTTTCAATATTTTATCTAAATTTGGTATAGTTTCTATACTAAAGTCTTCGTTTTTGATAAGGAATTCTTGACCGTTGACATTACCAATTACACATCAATCATTTTCTAGACTTAACATTTTTGAAAGACCCTTTAGAATTATTCACAATTTTTGACAGTTTAATATGATAATCAAAGTTTTTTAAAACTACAGTATCGCTTTATTTATAAAGTTTTGGTTCTTAATGTTTTTTATATGTTTGTTTATATTGAGAATATACTCCTCTAAAATTTGTATACCCTATATCCATAGAGTAAACGGGTATACTAAACTCTCTACAATATATGTAACAGGCAGAAGCTTCCTCCGACCCCATAAAGTAATATATATTCTTGATAAGCATCAAAGGCGAGTCGATTAAGACATGTCCGTCTGTCCTCAATCTCATAGACAAATTTTATATGAACATCCGTCAACCGTACGCAGATCAAGTTTACTTCAAATTTTTTCCACGCCCACTTCCGCCCCCGCAATTTAGAAAAATCATAAAACTAGAGCAGTTTTTAAGGAATCATATTTTCCCATGCATGCATTTTACATGATTAAAGTAAGCAAGAGAGACATGTTCATGTTTGTATGAATGTATGTGACCCAAGAGTGAATGAAAAATATCTATAAATTTGTTTTTTTTTTGTGCATTCAGATTTAATTTGTACTGGTACAAGTACCAAGTTTTAGCCAAAACGCATAGTTATTAAAATTAAAATCAATTAAAATAAATCTCTAATAAAATCAATTTAATTTATTGCTCACACACTCGTGCAAAAATTGTTCAACACGCAATGTGTGAGAGAGACAGAAATATTTGTATAGCGATATATACCGAAATACTAGAGCTACATTTTGCAGGTTTGGTGGTTTAGTAGATAGGGATCAGTAGCGCAAACGAAAAGGGTACCGGTTCAACCTGCAGTCCCGGGATGGGGTGTGTTGATGTCTATTTTTTCCTTTTTTTTTGTTTTAATTTGTAATTGTCCTTATAGCGCAATATCGTTTCAACTTTAGAGATTCGTGTAGAAAGATGCCAGATTTCACTTTGACCACATCGGATTGCCGAACAGCATCGTCTGGCAGTTCGGAATAGTCGTCCTTTTCTATCACGGCCGGTTCTAGGGACTCAGCGAGATCACATTTTAACTGGTCGTGCACGGCCGCGTAGATAAGCACCACGGCCAAACATTTCTTCTCATCCTATCAGCGATAGTAGGCCGCCACGGTGTCTAAGAGCTGCTCGAATTCAATTCAAGAGCCGATTCCATCACGTTGGGTTTGAACTTGCTTTTGCAGGTGGTGGCTGAGTCCAAGAGGTGATTAAAGAGGTGGTTGAAACTTTTTTTTTCATTTCAAATTAAGGTATGATTGGATTTAACGAACTCTTTTTTGTCTCAAAAAAGCTTAATTGAATGCTCTTCTCAAAAAAAATATGCGCTTAACGATAATGTGCTTAATAATACTAAATCTGGGTTATTATAAAATTATACTATATGTACAATTATCCATATTTTTGCTTCTAATTATATTATATTCTTTTTCAGGGGAATTATATGTTAATTCTTTGGATTTACACATAACGTCCGAGTACATAAACAAGACTTACAGATCTTGTTCCCAGGTTAGTTTTTCAAGTCTCATTAGTTTTGTAATTTATCTATTTTTGATATGAGTCGTTTGCAATAAATGTATTTTAAGGACGTGCCTAAATATCTTTTGGATTTTCATATATTTGCACGTATTGGCAAATTGTACCTCCTATGTAATTTTTATAATTACATTATCCATGGTAAATGCGCTGGTTACACAGCCTGAGTAAAGGATAGTACTGTGGGGTCCTAAAATGGAGTTGTGAAGCGTACCGTGTGCTATTGTCTAATGTGCTATGCCCCTTTGCTAGTGCCCCAAATTGGTTAGTTCAATATTGCTTTTAGTCGAATACAGAAATACAAATTCCTTTCGTGGAAAGAAAAAAATTATTTTTATAAATTTTTAATTTTTTTAAACTCATAATGAATTCGGAAAACGATAATAATAGCAGCTCAAGTTCCAGCACAAATTCCACTCCCAGCGTGGTCTACCACGATTATCGTAATTATATGGCAGAAAAAAAGAAACGCGAGCTCGCTGGGATGAAAAAGCGGAATCTTGAGCGTTTGAAGAAGTTTGGAGGATATGCGAGAAATAGTATATGATATCTGGAGTATCGTTAACTGTCTCTCCTAGGTCTTCAGCATCTGGAGTATCATTAACTGTCTCTTCTAGATCTTCAGCATCTGGAGCATTGACTGTCTCTCTCAGGAGTTCTGCATCTGGAGTATCGTTCGATTCTTCGCGATTTTCTGGAGTTTCTTGATCCTTATTAACGATAGGGTCCATTGTAAATATTTTACTGATTTTTCAGACCTTTCTAAAACAAATTAATATTTCACTGATTTTCAGACTTTACTAATAGAAATAATTATTTTACTGACTTTTCCAATAAACAGAAATAAATTAATATTTTACTGGTTTCTCAGAATTTTATAAAATAAATTTTATATTTTACTGATTTTTCAGACTGTACAAATAAATTCAGTTGTTACTTGTGACGAGTTTGTGTCGAAGGACAATTTGACTCTCAGACACAATATCAAGGGATATTGTTTATTATATATTATTAGGGATAATTCGGCCATGAGGCCCCAATTGTTACTCCCCCCGGGAGGGATTTAAATCCCTGTCGGCTGGTTTTCTAAAACTTCGCGTCGAGTTTTTGTCTCTGGAAGCTCGGTTTAATAGTTCTGAACTATTAAACGAATCACCGAAGCGGAAGAAGTCTATCCCTCTCGATTTCTCTCCCTATCCGCTACGATATCTGCAACTGATGTCGATTCGGAGTCCAGCAGTGACTGCTGAATAGGGCTTCCGAGGAGAAGAAATAATAACCCGATCTTCATTTGTTGAATTCACAATCTGAACTGACTTTTATTTTTAAAATATTTGTTAGGAAAGGTCTTAGATTCTAAAGGTCACATATTTGGTGGTGGAAATTTAATTATAAATGCATGCATTAATTCCGGAAAACCGGATGTGTTGGTGTTAGATCTATTTATATTCCAAGCCTGCGTTGATCGTTAAATGCCTAGCTGAGTGCATCGGCTAAAACATAACTATATTCACGTCACGTACGATAGGCAGGATTCGAATTATACTTTAATTTATTTATTCTTTTAATTGTGTATATTTTATGTCGATTTTTACAATTACCGTGTTTAATCTTAAACATTCTGCAAAGGGCCGCCAAACGTTATCGTTTGAAGCCTTCTAGTTATCTTTATTTTTCGTATAATAAATATTATTACAACTATAATTAATATAATTGCTATTACTAGAGAAGCATGACCAGTTACATGATGAAAGTTTAGACCAAAAATTCTAAATGGTGGTTTTTCAAAGATTTTAATTCAATTTTTATTTATTTTTAACTCTGTCATATGGTTCACAATATCAACATCTATTGCATACATTGTTGTATCAATTCCTTATGTGCACTACCACACAGGACTCTAGCTTTAAAATGAAACGAAACTTTAAACAGCCAACTACTTTTACTTTCTAAATTGATCAAATACGATTTTAAGTCACCTATCGTTTTGTAGACATAATTAGACCGACTATTAGATTGCCACGCCTGATATTTGTTTAAGGTGGATTCTATCAAAAGATAATGGTAGTCTATTTCAAAATCAAATACTAAATTCTCGCTGTCTATATGTACGTACCCAACTGATACCGGGATAATTCTATAAAAAGAGGAATTTTATAATTAGCTATCTATCAACAAAGAATACCGTGGCTCTCAACTAGGTTTATATACTTTTTAACTAATTTTTCTCCTTTTGCCTGGTGGAGTCTTTTTATTTATAATTGAATAATTTTCTCGAGTTTCCCCCTTCTTCGCTTTCCTTAACTTTATCGGACAAAGATTATTTACGGGTCTTGTAATCGACCCTTCATGTAGTTTTACTTTATTTATATTGTCCCCACCTTTGAGAGTACTTTCAATTTTCCTCAAAGGCCATTTAGAAAAATGGTGATTTTTATTTTTCCAATTTTTTACCAAATTCTCCATTCCTACTTTGTTTTCCCGACCTTTGTGAGCACTGATACTTTTCTCCAAAGGCCATCTAACGGGATAGTTATGTTTATCTTTTCTATTTTTCTCGACTCGAACTCTTTTTTGGTGGTATTTCACAGATTTAACCCCAGCCTCAGAAACACCTCCAAAGCGAGGTCCTGCCGGGGGGCGAGATTGAACTGTATTTTCGGTTGTTTTTCTACTTTTGTTTTTCTGCCAATACTCCTTACATTTTGATCTTGTAAGACCTACAGTTGTGGCGACAATGGATTTGTTTCCTTCTGCCTTTGTATTACCCGAAACAATCCATCCAAACTGCGTATTCTGTCCCAACAACCCGTCAATTTTTGTAACACCACTTTTTACAATATGGGTGTATACATCAACTCCCAATATCACGTCAACCCGACCAGGCTTATTGAAATTGGGATCAGCTAACACATACGATTGCCATTTTGACTTATCTACATCTGCTTCTTTCTCTGGAAGAGCTGTAATTAATTTAGGCAGTACAATCGCTTCAACCTTAAGAAGCTTTTTCCACGGTTCTCGGGCTTTTATTGCCAACTTTATTTTGTACTTTGATATACTAGTTTTCGGTGATGACACACCGCTTATCTCCGTGTGTTCCTTTATTTTTGGTAACTTTAAAATCTGAGCAGCTTCCTCAGAAACGATAGTGCTCTGTGACCCACTATCAATTAAAGCTCTTAGGGTCTCATACCCTCCATTCATTGCCTTTATTTTTATTAGGGCGGTAGCCAACAGCGACGGTTTTGCCGTAACACACGTATTTACTATTTCCCTTTTCTCACCAACGTGGAGTAATGTGTGATGCCCCCTACCGCACATGGCGCAAATACCCTCACTTGCGCATCTCTTATTGCTTGAATGTTTCAAGCACCTTGTGCATAACTGCACTTTCTTGGCTAATTCGACCCTTTCTATTGGAGTCAATCCTTTGAATTTATAGCACTGTAATGTGCTGTGTCCGGCAACTTTGCAAATCGGACAGTTTTCTTTAAAAGCCGTATATGCCATTTTTTGCATCGGTCTTTTTTCTTCTTTTTTAATGAAGCTTAGAGAACAATATCTCTGCTCCAAATATTCCAAGACGTCAGATAACTGCTTATCTGCTTCGTCTTCTTAATTTGGCTTTCATACAATTGAAGAGCCTCTTTATCCAACTTCCTTAATATGAGTTGAGCGAATATCACGTCAACTTCATCGGACAGATTGGCCTTTATTTTAATAAGGTGTGTTGACTCATTAATTAGGTCAATCACCCCTTTTATATTTTTAGCGGACTCATTGTTGACTACCGGTAAGTCAACTATCCGGTTTAACTGTTCGGAAAATATTCTCCGATGATTCTCATACCGCTTGGTTAATAAATCCCAAGCGGCAATATAGTTGTCGGCCGAACCCGACAATAAATGAGCTACCATGCTCCTCGCTTCTCCTCGTAACGCGGATTTTAAATAATTAAATTTAAGAGCAGGACTTAGATCCTCTCTTTTATCTATTAATTCTACAAATAATTCCGCGAACAGGTCCCACTCTTTCGGTTCTCCGAAAAACGTGGGCACCTGAATTTTCGGTAATACCGGCAGTTCCTCTCTCATACCAACATTCTCAACCTTAACTCCTACCGGCTTGTTTATCAGCTCTTCCAATGCTCCTAGAGTATTCTGTACATCAAACTCTATCTCCTCTGTTGTATCCTCAAACTCCCTGTTTGATACAAATTTTTCGTACAGATCTTCTACCTTTTTCTGTACCTTCTGCCACAAAAAACTAATTTTATTTCTGTGGATTTTAAATAATTCCACTTTCTTGTTAATGTCCCCAACGTCAATGTTCACCCTCTCCAGGTATTCCCGAAGTTGGCGAACTCTCTCTTCAAACTCATTTTTTTCACCTACACTATCCTTATCTCTGACCGTATCCACCTTACCAGCGGCTTCTTTACTAGTACTCGGCCTAACGTCTTCTTCAACGACAGTTGACTTAGTAGCACCTACCTTGCTTGGTTCTATGGATTTATTTTTTATCCGTTTTATTAACACATGGCCATCATCAACTCTCTTATTATTGAAATAATCGTGATCGACCAGTCCAATCTTTAATAGCATGCTATGATTACCTACCCACTTTGTTTGGATTTAATCTACTTCTTTTAAAATTTCTTTATTAATTTTACTAGCATCTAACCCTTCTAAAAACCTAAACCTTTCCATCAACTTGGACTGCTTCTGTAGCAACTCAATTGTTTTGTCTGACAACATTTTCATAAATTAAAATTTACTGTATATATGTATAAATATATATGAACAAATATAATTCTTATTATATCTTATCTGTTGCTGCTGCTGCTGTTGCTGATGATGTTGCTGCTGTCGTTGCTGTTGCTGCTACTGTTGCTGATGTCGTCCTTCCTTCTTGATGGGTGATGATGAGCGATGTTAAAGGGCTTCGTCTTAGCGCCCACGTCTTTGAGAATTTTCGCTGTATACTGCCACCGAGTATACTTTGGTCACTGGGCGCTTCCACTGACTGACACTGTTCCAGCCACTCGCAATCTTGACTGGAAGTGTCTATTGGACTCTTTTTTTTATTTGCTCACTCACACCGGAATTTTAAACCGAGTCGCGAGTTACGATCTTTTGCGGAACTTTCCTTTTTTACGAGAGTTCGATATATTGGCTTCGAACACGCCACACCAAATTTTTGCCGACACGAATTTCTGCAATTGCTCCACAGCAAACTGCCTTCTAAATACGGACGCACTTTTCTTTTGAATTAAATATTTTTTTAAATATTAGCAGTTATACTCCGTTTCTTACCACTGGTGGGGGAAAACAGGAGTTTTTTATTTTGCTACCTTTAGCTGGTCTTAGCATATAACGTAGCTAGATCGCAGACTTTAAGGAGCTGGTCAACCTCTTTGTCTCTTACCACTGGTGGGGGAAAACAACAGAGTCTTTACTCGAAGGACCAAAATGAATTGGATCTACGAGGAGCTCGAAGGACCAAAATGAATAGGGCTTCCGAGGAGAAGAAATAATAACCCGATCTTCATTTGTTGAATTCACAATCTGAACTGACTTTTATTTTTAAAATATTTGTTAGGAAAGGTCTTAGATTCTAAAGGTCACATATTTGGTGGTGGAAATTTAATTATAAATGCATGCATTAATTCCGGAAAACCGGATGTGTTGGTGTTAGATCTATTTGTATTCCAAGCCTGCGTTGATCGTTAAATGCCTAGCTGAGTGCATCGGCTAAAACATAACTATATTCACGTCACGTACGATAGGCAGGATTCGAATTATACTTTAATTTATTTATTCTTTTAATTGTGTATATTTTATGTCGTTTTTTACAATTACCGTGTTTAATCTTAAACAACTGCAGTTGCGGGGACGGTTGATATTTCCACTGGTAATAGTGTCTGGCCTTTCAGAATGCTAGAGGACTAAAATCTAAACTAAGCTTTTTGAAAGTACTCAATCTTTTGACTTTCATATCTTTGTCTTTACAGAAAGCTAGATAAAGCCGTACATTTACGATGCTTCTGATTTCCCCACAATATTTTCAACCTATAGATGCGATCGAAGAGTCAGAAGTGGTGGTGAAGTTTTGATCGCCGAAAACTTATATCTATCACTTCTTTCATATGCAGACATATTTATCGTTCTGGGAGATTTTAATCTACCTGACGTTTTATGGCTTCCATCAGATGAGTCTTCCTTTATGTTGCCTTTCTTCTCACATTGCTTTATTGACGGTCTTCTTGAGTTATCCCTAACCCAAGTTAATCCAGTGCGTAATAAAAATGAGAGATCACTAGATTTATATTTATGTTAGATTCTTCCAACTGTACTGTTTTGAGGATTGATCCCTTAGTCGTCCCCGAAGACAGTTTCCATCCAACTTTGGTACCAATTCCACGTCACGTGCCCGCTGCTTTCGTAAAACTAACTTTTTCACACTCAATAAGTTAATTCTTGCTAGAGACTGGTTTTATCTGTACTGCTATAAGGATATGAATGCTGCCATTTGTTTTTTCTATTATACACCTGGACATCGTGTTATTTTGGAATGTATCCCCGACGCAAAGCGAGGTCTAGGTGTACTTTTTTTCACTTTTTGATGCTTGTGTTCCACTTGGGACCCATGTATTGTCTGAAAAGCCGACATGGTTCACACGTGACTTATCTTGTTTGAAAAATGAAGCAAGCAAAAGAAGGGATATTTAATGTAGGCAAACACTCTCAAAATAGTCAGCAATCTAAAATAAAATTCTCCCAACATGCAGCAGCAGCAAGCGCATGCTGTTAATGTGTATCCGATCTTTATTGTTGTGGGTGCCGCAAGGTCATTTTATTAATGACCTTCCGTCAGTTGTAACTCACTCTCGTGTACTTATGTAGATTGACGATGTTAAACTTTGTACTAGTTTTAAAGACTTAAGTTCCCCACGTCTGCTTCAAGTCGATCTTAATAACTTTCAAACTTGGTGTAAAATTAACTTATTAAACCTAAATGTTTAAAAATGTTAGTCCTTACTTAATCGTAGAGTAATGCTTGGCACTTTGTTTCTTCACAAACTTCTAAATGGACAAATAGATTGCCCTAATTTACTTAATCAGGTCAATGTATCTGTACCTTGTAAACGAACCCGAATTTATGTCCCTTTATCTTTAACACGCTGTACTTCTAACTATTCTTTGCATGAACCTCTTCGAGTTCTCTGTTCCGACTACAACCGTTGTTATTCTGTAGTCGGATCAGAGTTCTTTATAACTATCCTAAAAACTTGTATTTTAAGTTATATGTCTTGTAGTTAGTCTTATTATTATTTTAGTTGTCGTCCGTTGTCCACGCGACTTTGTTTTTGCATGCTGTCTGCTAAGGTTCGCGCGTAACAGGCATTGTCCTGGTGTCGCTTGGGCCACTTGAACGTACGCGTCAACGTCCAGAAGACAATTACAATCCGATAAAATTTTATAAGGTTTGCCTTGTAAATAGACACGCAACGCTTTAAGGAACAAATTATTACCAACGTTTTAAGTTTAAGTTTCAAGATATGATGTCCAAACTGGACTTCTGTGGTTCTTTTAGAAAAATCAAAAACTTTTTGATGTTCTTTGTCATCATTGGACTGGACAGTGCGTATAGTGGGGAGTATGTCAATTTTGCTTTAAAACTTTGAAACGTACTTATTTCATTTTCCCGAAAACAAGCTTTTTGTATCCTTTTACTAAAGGTTATGCAAGCGTTAAAAATTTTTTAACAACATGTTTCTTACCGTCAAAATCGGGGAAAACTAGTTTAGATCTTTGGCTAAAATATGGCCATTGTGTTTTTCTGCTTTTGTGGTTCAATAACCAATTTCCATTAAAATCGGACAACAAAATTCGGAGATGTATGAATGCGGGTTTTGTTGTGAAACAGAAAGAGCAGGATTAGCTTAAGTAAATTTTTTTTATTAAATTGATGGCAATCTCGAGGATGTTCGGCTTTATTTGATATAACTAGTTGGCACAAGGTATACTAAATGTCGTCAGGGACGACTTGCTTGCTTCATTATATCCTGTAGGGTAAATACATAGGTATATTATAACAGGCTGAAGGAAGCTTTTCCGATTCCATAAAGTATACATATTCTTGACCGTCTGTTCGTATGAACACCCAGATCTCGGAGACTATAAGAGCTAGAGCTACCAAATTTGGTATGATCAACCGTCTAATATCCGGGCAGACCAAGTTTGTTTTAAATTTTAGTCACGCCCACTTCAGCCACTGAAATTAAGAAAAAACAAATTACTAGCGCTATATTGACATACCTCAATGTATACCCAAACTGCACCAGCTTAGCAAAACCGGACAAAAACCTATACAAGTTTTGTACTGAAATGCCAAGTCGGACATTGGCTGGCAAGAGTGAGCAAGATAGCATGCATTCTCTGTTGAGGCATGTTAAAGATAATTTAGAACTGAATTGATAGCAATCTCGAAGTTATCTGATTTTTTAATATAATTAAATGGTACAGGGTATCCTCAATGTCGACTTGCTTACTTCATTTCATATCGCAAGCTCCTTGGCTCCTTTCATTTTTCCAATCTAATTGTATTGTCTCAACTCTCCCTCGTTGTTGTGTGACCCGTTAGTGTGCGCTTTACAATAAATTGGCCCAATGCATTTTAAACGAAGATATTGGCCTTTTTAATTTTCCAAAATTATCATCCGAAGAAATTGGCATTTTTTATTTTTCAAAACTCAGAGTGGGAATTGTAGCACAAGATTTTTGAATTATCAAAGGTTTCGCCCTCCAAAACCAGGTATAAAAACAAAAATTAAAAAACCTGTGTATTGAATTTTAATATCAATAGTCAAATAATTTTTTCAATTCTTTTTCAATTTCAATTCTGTTATTGTGAATTAAATATTAAGCAATGAAGTGACTATCATAATGAGTCCAATCAGTTTATTAAATTATTTTTTGAGTTAGAGCTTTTGGCTCTAAGGGGCCCGTTACCCTTTATTTTGAGTGTACAAAATTTATTAATCCGCACAATTAGTTTTTTCTAAGAATAAAATTTGAGTTACATATAAAATATGCATGAAGCAAAATAGAAGTATAGATATATTAAATAAAAAGAGTATGTTGTATATATGAAACTTTTTTCTTGTATAAAATGCAAGTTGTTACCATTTCCCTAGTCTACCTCCAGCGGACGGTTGTCTGTTGCTTTTATTTGTCTAATTTTATCAGCTAATTAACGTTTTTTTCTTTTCAGGTATCGGTTCCACAGACTGGTCAGTTAGCATTAGATCTTATGTGTGGAATTTATCCTGCATCACGTTGCAGCCCCTCAAAGTGGTTTAACTATATGGGAGATGCAAATAATCCGTATGTTCCATTTCAAATAACATATATACAGCATACAACAAATTCTACCAAAAACGGATTTACTCCATTAAACCCAAAAACTACCCCGTGTAATGAAGCCGTTGAGGTAATTATATAGTGATATTTGTTCTTTTGTTAACGCTTTGAAAGATTCGACTTAATAAAAATTAAAATCTTGCCTCACGTAAGCTTATTATGTTGTATTGATGCTTTTAAGTAGTGCTGGACCATACTGAAAAGCATTACGCTAGAAGCTCAATGACGAATACTACTTCAATTTCAAGCGACAACATCCGCTACCATAAACTTTATAAGGCTGTCTAATGCGTTTGTGTTTCAAAGACAATATTTCAGGGAAGTGTTTTTTCTCTGTTGGCCGTGGTGGTAGCATTTTGTTTTCCGTTTATCCAAAACACGAAAAAAATTTTGAAAATCCGTTTCTTTTATGTATTTTGTCACATCAGCATGTTATTATTGTCTGTGTTGCCGCTTAAGCTTATAAGAAACTCTCGCAGCAAGCTGGCCTCTGCTAATCGAACAGCTGATTGAATGACTTGGAGTTTCGCATAGAAGCGAATTCAATAGAACCGCTAAACCGAGAAACGGTGAAGTGGCGTGCTGTGTAAGGAAAGGAAAAACACATAGAAGTCGAGATGATTGAAAATATTTGAAATAGTACAGGCAGTTAGTTGTCGCTAAGCAGCGGAGTTTGGCACGCGTTTTTTAATTATGTGTATCTTGTTACGTGTATATACTAACTTGTATACATATGTATACACATCCAACTATCACGCATTGTCTAAATTACATGAATACTAAATTTGAATTGTGCGAAAAGACAAGACAGCGTCGCAACAATCTGTTTCAAAGAGCAGAATTAAATAGTCCATTGATACTGTTTCTGGTTTATTGTACAAGTTTCGAGTCAAGCACAACACAAAGCCTTTTACCATTCCGTTCAGTAAAGCAAATGCGATCATGTAGTGGCTCACTTGGGTTACTGAGCTTTTTCTGTTATTTTCTGTTCGAGGTTATAAATATGCAAGTGATAGGATGCACGTTTAATTGAGGCACACAAAAACAGGGAAAAAATGTTTGATAGCGAGTCAGAGCAAGGGTCATAAATGTGCAGGTTTGTGTAGAGCATGCTACATTCACGACACGGGCTACATCAGAAGAATTGTGAACTTGCGAGCCCGATTTCGTGGGTTGTAGAAGGAAGATTAGAAACCGAGAGTAAGAAATTGCGCATGGGTGAGTTGTGGCTGACACGGTTTAAGTTATTTGTTTAAAGTAGAATTGTGTCAGTTGTCTATATTTCATTAAATAAATGATGTTAGAAGCAAAATGAACGGCTGCTTTTCCGCAAAAGTTGGACTTACAACATGAATATGCCAAATATATCGTGCAAGCACGAGAAAATTGCTTAGGCAAACTAACAACAATTTGCGCCCACTGCGATTTGCCGTTAAGGGGTTATATCTACTTCAAAGCCCAAAAAATCGTGCTTTTTCGAAAATTTTTTGTGACGAGACTGTTCATTGAATGAACACGTAAAAGAAACGATCATATAGAAAATTCAATGAAATTTTAGAATTGATTATGGTTGATTATATTGGAAAGCGTAGCTTCTTCAGGACATCTCCTGGAGGTCCTCTGAAAAAAGGTGTTTTGTGGTGAGCCGACTGAACACGTAAAAGAAACGATCATATAGAAAATTCAATGAAAAATTAGAATTTATGGTTTTCAAAAAATATTGGAAAGTCTAGCTTCTTCAGGGCATCTCCTGGAGGTCCTCTGAAAAAAGGTGTCTTGCGGTGAGCAAGATATCTCTGGTCCAGATTATCCGAATTGAAAAAATCCAAAAGATTTATAAAGAAAATAGATGAATACAGGTAATGATCGAAGGATTAGTCAAAATTTTGATTTTTAAAAAATGGCGACTTTAAAAAAAAATAAATCGTTTTTTGGAAAGTTTTTTAACTTTGAAATGGCTTGAAAATCGAAATAATTTTTAGAATCCTTTTTCCTTCGATCATTACCTGGCAAAAATATCTAAGAATATCGTGTGAACATTTCAATCCAATCGGTATAAATTTTTACACAATGTTTTTAAATATATGTTCATTCAAAATATGCAAAAAAAATTTTTTTAATTTTAAAAATTACAAGTAGATATAACCCCTTAAATTCACGCATACAATATTTGTTAATTTGTTCTACTACTGATGATACATCCAAGTTCATCTATTTAGACCGGCATGGACAGATATACTTACTTCAACAATTTTAAGCTCAGTCCACAGAACAAAAAAGGCGTCAACACCTTAAAATGTTAACAACACCAATATTAATGTTTAAGGGAAAGCATGCCTGTTTTAACCAGTTCGGCGTCATCTAAAACCGTTCTAGATCGTATGTCTTTACAATAACTTTCTACAGTTAGAGCGGTTGACCAGACTCGAAGTGCTTACAAGATTGTTACCTTGGTTACACTCATGAATAGCAATCTCCTCCCCTTCTGTTTACGTTCTATTCCACAGAAGAGGGCCCAGCTTAGCTGCTTCCCCCAAAGCAACGCAGTCCATATATCCAATTATTTTGCACGCACTTGATAGCGTTAGTCTTGGAATTCCGTCATCGTTCTGTTCCACAGAAAAGGGGCCAAATCCACATCATTGGGCGACTCGCAGCTGCCTATTTGAGAATAAACTGCAAATGAAGGCGGGTGTGAAACGCCATCTGGTCCAGAAGTCGCCAGTCAGCAGTGTTTAACGCATTATTTACGTCCAGAGTGATAACAAGGCAGTACTCCTTCTTGTGTCTTTTCCATCGATCGACTACGCAGCTTTGTCATGCACCCTTTCTATCGCAGTGATGGTGGAGCGAGTCTTGTCAAATAGGTTTTGGTAAGAGGTCACCACTTGTCTATTACGCACACATCATTCTGACGCTAATTGACTTTTCAAAGATTTTTCCCTCATTATTAGTTAGACATATCGCTCTTACCGGTTTCTATGGTCTTGGGATTAGCATGAGTTTTTGTGTTTTCAACTGTGTTTGGAATGTTTCTTCTTGCAGATATTGTGAATAAGTGTTTACGACAGGCACAACGCGGTGGCCAGTTTCAGAGCTCGATACCTGGACGACTGAAAGTATTTTAGGAATCCTCTGTTAAACAACGCCTCATCAAGTGGTACAAGTGACTCCAGAAAAGACTAACACTTTTTGTAGCAGCAATAAGCCCAGTATACGCTGATGAGTGCTATAACAAAGTGCTTTTCCACCTTTTTAGAGCCCAAAGTTAGGTGATGTCTTGGTCTAACATTCTCCTAAACCAGCAGTTAACCAATTCGAATTTGTAGTCTTGTTAATTGTCTCTTTTACCACTGCGCCCTACTGCGGGTGTCGGAACATATGGCAGTGTTGCGTCTTATACGGTTTACAGTCTATGCAATTTTTAATTTAATTTAAGTTGTAGTTGGTATGCATAGAGTCGCTCTCAGGTGAGAAGCTCTTAATTGAGTCTGGACTTTTTGGTGAATTTTTTGATGTTCTCCGAGTCTGTCATTTCATGTCATTCAACTATCTGATACCAAACTTGCTCCATTGTTGTTTATTTGACGTCGCATGAGAGAACAGAAAATAGATCAAACAGAACAGAATCATTGTAATATCGAAGAATACTTTAGGTTTCATATATATATATATAAAAAAAACATGAATGAAAATATTTATACGAGCACAAATATTTATAGAGCAAATGCATAGAGAGAGGAGTAGTATTGAATACCTTGCGATACGTCTCAGTTAAAAAAGTAACTGAAAAGCAACCAATTATGGGATCGACAACAATACTACAGGAGCGATTACACCGATGAAAAAAAAACAGTTTTTCATGTTTAAAGAAAGACCGACTGGCAAGCAATTCTTGCTCAAGCCAGAATTCTGAAAGAGGAACTTTTAAAGTCCGTTTAGAGAATTAGTCCAAACACGCTTGACAAACACGTCACAATTATTTAGATCACGTTACAGCGAATTCGCTTGCTATTAAAATAACACTTTGATCTCATTTCTGGTCATAAGAGTGTAGGTCTATAGCGAGTGTGGGAAGAAAACCGTGTCAGCGCTAGGAAAACATAATATTAAGTTCACTAAAGTGTTTAGGATCAACGATAGTGCTTCACGAGGACACAGTGCCTAATGATGACAATCTTGAACTCACCATGGCAGAAAAAATAGCCTCTGATAGGGAATACGTAAGACAAGTTTCGTCTTCGGTCCCTGAATTTATTGGTCCAAAGACCTCCCTAAATCGCTTCGTTACGGCACTTAAAATTGTCGAACAAACTAAAGGAGACCAGGAGGATTTGGCCGTTGAGGTCATTAATTCCAAAATTACTGGCTCAATCCTGTATAAAGTCCAAAATGAGACTACAATTACAGGCATAATAACATAATTAAATAATAACATCAGAGGTGAATCCACAGATGTAATAAAAGTCAGTCTTTCAAACGCCCAGCAAAAGGGTGAAACAACTTCGCATTACAGTGGGGGACTGGATAATTTGCGTAAGCAGCTAGAAGCCGCTTACATTGACCGTGATCTAGATCCCGACTACGCTGAAGAAATCGCTTCAAAAGCAGCTCTGCAGGCAATGATCAAACAATGACAGCATGATAGAATTTGTACAATATTTGAAGCTGGTAATTTCAGTCATATTAATGAAATGAACTGAAATGACTCGGAATCCTAGTAAAATATCGTACCAGCGGGAAGTAATAGAGGAACCAACAGCGTGGTAGAGGCAACAGCCGGGGTAACTACCGTGCCAACAATAACAACGGCAATGGCAGGGATAGTATAATAGGCATTGATTTAAGCAAACTGCCAAATAGACTACAATCCGTCTGAAGTGGAAAATCATTTGTCCATTTACTAAAACCAAACAATGTTATAATAATAAAAATAAATAATTTAAAATCTCAACCTTTTTCGAACTACAATGTAGTTCCAACTACTCCTAAAGAAAATATTGTAATGTCCCAGTTAATTAAAAATTTTCCGAGCCAATTTAAAAATCAGTTAACAAAATTATACACCAAATATAGTATTCCGACTTGAGACCGAATCGATCGCAACAAATAATTTTTACAAACAAAAATTAAGATTAAAATGAAAATGACAATGAACCAATTTACATTAAGAATTATAGAAGCCCGTATCAGAGTATAATATCCCTTTGCTACTTGTTCCGAAAAAATCATTACCGGGTGCAGAAGAGAAAAAATGACAATCAATTAAAAATTATTGGCTGACAAATTTCCTCTTCCACGAATTTGGGTTATACTGGACCAACCAGGTCGAGGAAAATATTTATTATGTCTATCACGCCAACAACTTGAAAAAATTTTGCATAATCACTGATGCAAGTAAACAAACCGAGATGGACTCCAACTTCCAGCCGCTTATGCACCACATTCATTTACCAAGCTATTCACCTATTACTTATTTTCGATCATACATATATTTATGGCAAACATTTCATAATAAAAACAGACCACAGATCGTTGACCTATTTATTTTCTATGATAAATCCTAGCTCCGAATCGACACGCATGCGGCTTAAATTAGAAGAATAACTTCACAATTGATTATCTAAAGGGAAAAGACAATTTCTTGACAGATGTTCTTTTTAGAATAACAATATTCGAATTAAAATAAACAAAGTCCTTTTTTTTCGCGCGAATCCCAGCGGGTCCACTAAGTGCCCACAACCTCCCGCCTTACCGACCGAGGGGCGCAAACTGAATGACGTACGACACGAGTCGCGGAGAACAGTTCACAATAACACAGATAAAAATACGAAAGCTACAGCTATTTACGAGCTAAATAGGAAATTATAGAAGTTTTTAGTACTAATAAGGAGAGCTCTGGGCTGATCACTCGACAATGTCGATTATAATCAGCCGACAGGACTCGAAAGGGCTTATGAAATGCATAGTTAGTAGTACAGTGTGCAAGGGATAAGGAAATAAAGTTTCTATTAGGCCTAGATGGTACAAGAAGAGCTACTTGGTGGAATAATAACTCAGGCGAGTCAATATCACCAGTTAAGATTAGTCCAAGCATTATTCTACGGTTAGTAAGTGAAGGAAGATTGATTAAAACAAGCCTACAAGAGTACGATAGCAGGTTGACATTACGATCCCAGTTTAGACCACGAAAAGCAAAAAGCAGAAATTGTTTCTCAACAGATTCCATTCTAATTTGGTGTAACTTATATTGAGGATAGAAAGGATCAGAGAAGAATATAGAATTTTGGTTGTGTATGGATCATGGAATTCATTCGACCATCTTTTTACAAAACCAAGAACGCCTGTGGCTTTAGCGATTATCGTAGAGATATGGGAGTTGAAGGTTAATTTACGGTCCATGAGTACACCTAAATCATTTATTTTACCAAGGCGTGCTAATGGAGTGTTGTTCAGGGAATACGTCGTCATCTGAGGAGAGGTCCTATAGAAAGACATAACCATGCACTTAGTGATATTTAAGTTTAATAGATTGTGCTGACACCTACACTGAAAATTATTAAGATCAGCTTGGAATCTACTGGACGAAACCATATTACTATAACTAAGGCAAAGCTTAACATCGTCTGCATACATGAGGACATGAGAATAGAGCAAGACGGAAGGAAGATCATTTATGAAGAGGGTGAACAGCAAGGGACCAAGATGACTACCCTGGGGCACCCCCGAAGTTACATTTATACTTCTAAAATAGGAAGATTTAAATAAGACCTTTTGTGTTCTGCTTGTCAGATACTCACGAATCAAACAAGGTAGAATATTTGGGGAGCCAATTGTGTTTAACTTCATGAGTAATAACTTATGGTTGACTATTTAAGTAAAGCTTTTGCTTTACTAAAGTCAGTATATGTGTCATCAGTTTGCTTTGCATCTTCAAATCCTTTAATCGTCATAGATGGGAATTCTAAAAGGTTAAAGGATGTAGATCTACGTTTCACGAAACCGTGTTGGGCTGGTAAAATTATAGAACTACAAAAATGTTGCAATTGAAAAGTTACAATTTTTTCAAAAGCTTTTGGAATAACGGACAACTTGAAAATACCCCTATAGTTGGAAACATCAGACTTATCACCCTTTTTATGGAGAGGAATTATAAATGATTCCTTCCAAATCAACGGGAAAGCGGAGGATTCAACGGACAACGAGAATAATTTTTGAATAGGCGTACTTAACAATTCAGCGCAAAATCTGAGTACTCAACCAGGAATTCTATTGGGACCTGGCGAGTACATAGGTTTGACTTGCTTAAACACGCTGAGAAGCGAACTTTCGTCAATTAAAGGATTGAATATGCAATTTGACTTTTTTAACTCATAAGGATACGGAGAGTTTGAGTGGTATTCCGTTAAGGAATAGGTTGTTCTGATCATTGTCCGCGGTCTTATTTTCAAAAATAAAAAAGGATGGGTCTATGCTCGTCTTGCGTTTAGCGTTCACAAAACTGAAGTTTCCATCGCCAAAGATATTCCTTATAGCATTTCGTATAAAGCTTCATGAAATTTGAGCGAGCAATAGCATATTTAAAAAAATCTGCTGGACGTCCTGCCTTTTTATAACTCTTATAATATCTCGGCGTAACATTTCTTAAATTGGCTCGAGTGAACTAGGGGGTTTATTATACCGAACTGGTAGATCAGTAGAGGAATACAAACTTTAAAAACGAAATCAATCATATTATAGAAATAATGAATTGTAGAGTCCATGCTTGTACAATTGTACAGATATGACCAATTAAGGTTCCAAATAATATTATTAAGTCTGACAAAGCCGGTCTTACGAAAGCAGCGGCTTCTTGTTACCGGATGGGTATTGTAAGTCGACGCACATAAAGAAAGGTCAAAAGTTACATCCAAGGTTGTATGAACGTTGTCATCTGGTAAAACGAGAGGTTCAATCCAGGAAACGACGCAGTTGGAGGAGTCCAACACAAATATCAATTGAGTTGCGCACAGGATTAATTTGAGTAAGGGATAAATCAAACAGACCATCAATGAAGCAATGCGACGAGGAGTGCGACAATACTGAGGACTCATCAGAAAGGGACCAGGAAATATCTGGTAAATTAAAGTCACCAAGAACGATGAGGGTATCTCTATCAGAAAGAAGTGAAGAAACTGCTTGAATTGCTTCCAAGTGATTATTATATGTGATTAAGTCGGAAAGAGGTGGAATGTAAGAGCAAGTAACATAAGTGCAAAAAGAATTAAGAGAAATTTTGACACTAATAAACTCAATTTCATGAGCGGAAGAGGACTGAATAATTTCAGATGTAAAAGCTGAATCGACAGCAATGAACACACCACCACCATTGCGGATAATCCGATTTTTTCTATAAATTGGAAATTTAGTGGATAAAACCAAAGCGTCAGCAATATCTGGTTTAGGCCACGTCTCTGTGAAAGCAAGAACATGAAAATCAAAGGATCGATTATCTACACAGAGTCTAGACAGTTTCCATTTAAGTCCTCTAACATTCTGGTAGGTCAGAATAAGGGACGAAGTTAGTTTTTTGGCCCGTCAGTTGATGCTGACGTACCAGAAGAAGGCCGAAGTTTATTATTAGAAGAGGGGGTAATAGCAGAGGCCAGTCGAATCGGAGGCCGATTTCTCTTTTTCGTCGCGTACTACTTGTTCCGGCCAAAAATCTTTTCTACAAATTTGGTCAAAAAGATTAGGTGGAAGACTTACTCTAAATGAGGAGATGTTACGTAAACTCATAACAAAAACAAACACTTCATAAGACCATCCGACAGGTTTCTAAATCCCTCACGAGTGCGCCACAATAACTTTGATTTAATGTTTAGCAACAAAAACGAAAAGCAAGAACAATTAATTGTGATTGATATTTAATTAGCAAAGCTTTTAAGCAATTTTAATAGAATAAAAATTCGCGATAAAAGCAGAATAGAAATTAATAGTGGGTCGTACAGTATGTATCGATCCTTATTCGTCCTGAATCCTGCAAAGCCGGATTTCAGGTTCGGCAAAACGACAAATTTGTATGTGTGCTGGTGAAATGGTAAGATGTTTTATTGATTTCGCGGATGCAATTTTTGTGTTTACTGATGACTTAAAGGCTTAAATGCTATTTTGCTGGTTTTTTAGAGTTAGGCGTATTGTTGTCTTAAATCTGTGCCAGTTTTGAACCTGGGCTTGCCTCCCTAACCTATTAACTGCTAATCTTCTTAAATACTGCTAGGAATAGGCTTCCCCCACTGTGCCAGGAATACCCTGCCTGCGCCAGGACTACTCCTGGTCTTTCCTAACTGTACTAGGACTGCCTCTTAGTCTTTTCCTTATTGCTAGGAATATCTCCTAGTCTTTTATTCGCTGCTAGGAATAACTCCTAGTCTTTTATTTACTGCTAGGAAAATTTCCTAGTCTTTCTTTATTGCCAGGAATAACTCCTAGTCTTTTCTTTGCTGCTAAGAATAAATCCAACTCTTTATTTACTGGTAGCAATGACTCCTTGTCTAATCTTTTATTTACTGCTTTTAATATAATATGGTTAGCCCTAGGACTCAGCCCAGACTCGGATTTGATAGTGTCACTTTTGTTGTCTTCACTTGTTATCTTTACTGGTTGTTCTTCGCGTTTTGACTTCACTTGACGTCACACTCCAAATAGACTTCACTCACTAGATGCCCTTCTGGTTTCAGCCGTGCGTATACTCCTGTGCCGTTGCCAGTACTTTTCCATTCGTTACCTCTTTAGTTTGAAAACTTCGCTTCGCTTTCTTGCTTTTGATCGGCCTTTCTCTGCGCGGTTGCCCTGTGTCCTCCACTGCCGCCATCAATCATTTTACATGCCATGCATCTCTCTCTTATATAAGTAAAAGTAATCTAATATCTACAATAAAATAACATAAGCTAGGAAACCCGGCGAACTCCGTTTCGTTTTCAGTTTAGCAGTCGCAAAAAAAAAAATTCATAATTTCTAGGATGAACAGTATACATGTATCAGTGTAAAACACCTGTGGCCAATCTGAAGCTGGGGTTAACTAATTCCAAGCTGCGAATGGATCATACATTGCAAAGAAGCTAGTCAATGTTGTAGATGGTGGTGTCTCAGCTCGTTGTGCCGCATTAGCTTCAATGAAGTAAACTCTCTGTCCTTTTTCCAAATTCACTGCTAAATGTTTACTGTGGGATATCTTTCGTGAATATAAAATGACAATAATCACCACAGTGCTTCATTAGTTCTGACCTATCTGCTCATTTGAAAGTTGCTGATTTCGTCATTCGCATGCAAGGCGATAATGGATTTAATGCGCCACAAGGTCCATGCACCATCTGTGCCGTCACAATGTCGTGTAGATGGGGATCAGAGACTGGATCAGGAATTTCAACTGATATGATATCATCCAATTCATTTGAATGTAATTTGTTCAGCAACCAAATTAGGATATGAGCATGCCACGCTTTTGCCATTCCACCGAGTATATATTACAAATGGTGTCACCAAAAACTTGATACTTAGTAAGCACATCCATCGTAACCTTGAGTTTTTTCTGAAATACTCTGGCGATTTTGTCATGGCGATCTAGCGGTTTTTGGCACGGGTGCAACTCAAGTTGAATTTCCGTTCACTTCGGATTGCATGTGAATATAATATATAAATCCGGAGTTCCATAATTTCGTACGTACGTCATGGCACCTTGAGCGTATTCGTGCATGTGGCGTGAGCTTTCGATATAAGATGATGGGAGAATTGTCGGGCGTGCAATATTCTGAACATTACCATCTGAATGAATAGCATCACGCAAGTATATATAGTCCTCAGATCTTAGCTTTGCCTGATTTAATCGGTTGAACGCTAAACGTTGGTTTTCGACTTTGACATATGTACATGTCGACAGCGAGTTGCTGGAATAGCCGACTGCACTTCAGAATGACATTCTCTTCATGTGTATGAATCATCGTACGATAGTAATTCATCATCGTACACATAGTAATTCATTGCGCTTAGATTTTTCATCGTTGATACGCCGGAAAATGCAAAATTAAATGCATTGTTAAAGGTAACCACTAAAAGCAATAATTAATGTCTGAATATTGTACCTGTAATTGCATCGACCATTTTCAAGTGATGTCGTATCCGTCTTGCCCTTACCAATAAATGATTGGATAATGGGTTGGATAATCGTACAAACGATGTGTCTCATTTACACGATGCGTAATATGCTTCTTCGCTGAAAGACAATGTCTCGTGTTGTAGTTGGATTGCTAACAATAATTGCAGCAACATCATCAACGGTGAGTGCATTGAATCTTCGCACATGTTCACCTGTTGGGGTACGATCCGCTCCTATGACAAATTTGTGCGTATCCGATGGCAGTCGATCCAATGCTGTTTTGAACATATTATCAACAGCGTTATTAGCGTGAAAAAATAATTTCAACTTTTCAATAATTCATATCTTTTACTGTTCTGTTTCCTGTATATTGCACCGCACATTCAGCTGATCCACCATCGACGAAATTAAATATATTTTCAAAAGTTGATGCGGTTCATCTGGTGTTGGCACCATTGAACCATGCAATGATATGTTTGTCCGTGGATCTGTGACGGCAAAAAAACATTGGTTAAGAAATACGATGTGACATCTGATCGTGTGATGGTGTAGTGTATGTGTAGTTGTTGTTGCACTTGATTATGTTGGTGTGAGTGATTGGTTGTGTGTATTGTATTTTATACCTTCCAAAGGGATATTTGCTTCAAAGGAAGTCATGCAAAAACAGTTATTGTATTCGAGGATGCGTTGAAGAAAATGGGTAGAATCGGGATCAGTTCTATCGAACAATGATTTCAGTGGCTGTGGTGGTGTAATGAAATAAATCTTTAAAAGATTTATTTGATTTTGTTCCGTAGAATCACGTCTGTGCTTTCGGAGGTTTATTTCAGAATTGACTTATGGTTGTACAAAAAAGCTTATGCTGCTTATTAGCAGCTACAAAAATAAGAGGGGTGAGGAGCGAGAGTGTACTCACATGTTTGGTCACTCATTCTTGGTGTGACCAAAATGCAAGCTCAGCATATTTACTCTGGATTGCTCAGCACAGTTCATTTACGTAAGCATATAAGCATATACAAAGATCGAATGCAAGTTTGCGTACATACATACAATCGATCATATAATTATTTATTGCTTGCAAACAGAGTGTTACAAGCAGTGCTGAATGGTTTTAATAAAGACATGTGAATACACTACACCTCCCCTTTTTAAAGAATAACGTAATCTATGGAATATATAAAATAATTCCGTCTGTGTTTGAATATATTTTCACATATATATTAAATTTTTTTTTTGTTTGTTTTTTAGATTATCAAACTTTCTTCCGTTATTATTAAAAATATTTTTTGAATTAAAGGCCAAAAAAAATGAAAAATTATATATTTAACAAAACAAAATTTCGAATGTATACACTTTTTCTTCGAATGCTGTTTATGTGTGAGTTTTTTGAGCTCACAGAGATTATGCACCAGCGACCAACCTCTTGCAATCGCACTAAACAATATGGCGTCCGGCCAAATTACTTTCTTCACTTCAACGAAGTCGGTCGTGTTTTTAATCCCGCATATAAAAATTCTTTTTTGTAGAACACTCACTCAAAGCTATTATTACTTATTGCTTTATTTAATAACAAAACTCAAAGTTTTGTTGTTTTATCTACATAGACTTTGATTTTGTGTTTTTGATCCCTTTTACTTGCATTCAAGCTCTCGCATACACATTAGTGCTGTTGTTTGTGTGGTGTTTGCTCTCGCGTCTTTACATTGCCCGCGATAGCGACCGTTACTCTCGCGACTGTACCAGTCTTTCTTGTTGTGAGCTTCTACTAATTCTCTTAATTTCTTTCTCTTCAGTTTTTTTCTTGTGCATATTAAAACTTTAACACTGGTGTTACTACTTAGTTCGTATACATTGCTCATTTTTAAATTACCCTCTTTTTTTTTAAGTTTCCTCATCCCCAAAAACTCCAAGATGACTATCTTTTATGCTGGCTTTGTGATAACATTATGCATGTTAAATGCGCTGGTTACACAGTCAGAGTAAAAGATAGTATAGGAAACGGTGGGGGAATAAAGTGGAGTTGTGAAGCGTGCCGTGACGTAGAAATGGACATGCGTCTATTTATGCGGCGGACGAGAGAGGGATCTAATTCCCTGTTGGCTTATTTTCTAAAACTTCGTGATGAGTTTTCGTCTCTGGAAACTCAGTTTAATAGTTATAAACTATTAAACGAGTCACCGAAGCGGAAGAAGACTATCCCTCGGAATTTCTCTCCCGATCCGCCGGCATCTCTGCTTCCTCCGGCTCCGGCATCGTTGATTGACCCATTAACTCCAAATGCTCAGCAACTGATATCATTTAGGAGTCCAGCAGTAGCTGCAGTTGCGGGGACGATTGACATTTCCCCTGGTAATAGTGCCCCGCAAGCTGACTCGATATCGGTTGTAGTTTCCGATGTATCCGGGCGAATATCCTCTCCCAGGGATATTCCCAATAAAGTTTTAACCAGAAGAGCAAAGCGTCACCTGCCTCAGCAGTTGCAACGCAAAATGTTGTTGCTGCACTTGCGACTGGCGCATCGAGATCTCTTGTAGCCATTCCACCAAAAAAGCAAATCTTTGTTTCGCGGCTCGACCCCAATACTTCATATCCCATATCCGGGCAAGAGTCGTGGCGCCAAACATTGTGGTGGAAAAGTTTAGGTTTCCATATACCTCGTCATTTAAAATCAGTGTCCCACCAAATGTCTTCGACCAAATTTGTCAGAAAGATTTTCGTCCGGAACATTTAGTTTCTAAGAAAAAGAGAAATCGGCCTCCGATTCGCCTACATAACACAACTGAACCCTCCGTACCCTCTGGCTCGTTAGTAGCTGGCGGGTCAAAAAACTAATTTCGTCCCTTATTCTGGCGTATCAGAATGTTAGAGGACTAAAATCTAAACTTTCTAAGCTTTTTGTAGATAGTCAATCTTTTGTCGTTCATATTTTAGTCTTTACAGAAACGTGGTTAAAGCCTGACATTTCCGATGCTTCTGTTTTCCCACAATATTTTCAACTTATAGATGCGATCGAATATCTAGAAATGGTAGTGGAGATTTGATTGCCGTAAATTCATCTCTTCCTTCTGAAATATTTCTGCCACCTGCTGTTCTCGACATTGATTTTGATAGTATCAAAATTTGTTTAAAATCATATTCTGTCTTTCTAACTCCACCGAGTTCTGACATGACGGTATATGTTAGCCACTTAGAAGCAATTCGCTTTGTTTCTTCACTTCTCTCGGATTCAGACAAATTTATTGTTTTGGGAGATTCTAATCTACCTGACGTTTCATGGCTTACATCAGGTGAGTCTTCCTTGTTGATGCCCTCCTCCTCACATTGCTTTGTTGACGGTCTCTTTGAGTTATCCCTAACCTAAGTTAATCCAGTGCGTAACAAAACTGAGAGATCACTAGATTTTATATTTATGTTAGATTCTTCAATCTGTACTGTTTCGAGGATTGATCCTTTAGTCGTCCCTGAAGGCAGTTTCCATCCCACTTTAGACTTAACCATTAATCTACCTTTTCGATTACCAACTGCTGGTACCAGTTCGACGTCTCGTATCCTTTGCTTTCGTAAAACAAACTTTTTTAAGCTCAATGAGCTAATTCTTGCCACAGACTGGTCTTATCTGTACTCCTGTAATGATATGAATGCTACCATTTGTTTTTTCTATAATACTATGTTTTCACTTTTTGATGCTTGTGTTCCACGTGTGAGCCATGTATTGTCTAACAAACCGCCATGGTTTACACGTGAGTTAACTAATTTGAAAAATGTAAAGTCTAGATGTTATAGAAAGTTTAAAAATCGGGTCGACCGTCTGATTTCTCTCTTTATGCTGTTGCTCGATCGAATTTTTCAGTGCTTAATACACTATGCTATAAGGATTACATTAGGCGTTGTAAATTTCAGTTCTCCCGTGATCCTAAGCAATTTTATAACTTCGTTAACGCCAAACGAAAGGTGGCAGTGCACCCGTCCTATTTAAGTTTTGAAAATAATAAAGCAAACGATGATCAGGCCATTGCCGACATGTTTGCTGATTTTTTCAAAACGACCTATTCCTCCAAAGATCATCGAGCTAACTTTTCATATCCCTATCAGTTGAAAAGGTCTAATTGCGTCTTTAATCCTTCCTGATCGATGAAGATTCGCTTCTCAGCGTGCTTACTTTAGTGAAGCCCGTTTACTCACCAGGACCTGATAGGATACCTAGTTGTGTACTCAGGTTTTGCGCTGAGAGTTTGATTTCCCCAATTCTTAAGTTATTTACTTTGTCGGTTGAAATTTCCTCTTTCCCAACCATTTGGAAGGAATCCCTTATTATTCCTTTGCATAAAAAGGGTAATAAATCCGTAGCTTCAAACTATAGGGGTGTTTCCAAATTGTCTGCTATTCCGAAGGCATTTGAGAAAATTATAGCTTCTCAACTGCAACATTTCTGTAGTTCTATTCTTTCATCTTCTCAACATGGGTTTATGAAACGTAGATCTACTACCACTAACCTTTTAGAGTTTACTTCCTTAGCGATCGAAGGATTTAAGAAACAGCCTCCGGAAAGCTTTTAATACTGTCAATTATACACTGCTTTTATTCAAGCTGAACGAACTTGGCCTTCCGAGCCTTTTGCTTAATTGGCTTTCACAATATCTAAACCATACACAAAAAGTTTTGTTTAAATTTCGTCTTTCAAAGACCATCAATGTGACCTCGTGGGTGCCGCAAGGTAGCCATCTAGGACCACTGCTTTTTACGCTTTTCATTAATGACCTTCCGTCAGTTGTAACTCACTCTTGCGTGCTTATGTACGCTGATGATGTTAAACTTTGTTCTAGTTTTAAAGACTTAAGTTCCCCACGTCTGCTTCAAGTCGATCTTAATAACTTTCAAACTTGGTGTGAAATTAACTTATTAGAACTTAATGTTTCGAAATGTAACGTCATGTCATTTCACAGATCCTCTTTGCAATTAGTGGTGTATTATCTAAATAATACCCCACTTGCGCGTTTGCACTAGATAAATGATTTGGGACCACAAATTAAATCGACCACAAATTAAATTTTACTCGTCATATTAATATCACTGTCAATAAAGCCATGAGTTGTCTTGGTTTCGTTAAGCGATGGTCAAAAGAATTTGACGATCCTTACACAACCAAAACTCTTTTTATTTCACTTGTCCGCCCCATTTTGGAATATGTGCTTGGTCTCCACAATATGGATCACACAAAGTAAAAATTGATTCTGTTCAAAAACAGTTTTTAATTTTTGCTCTTCGTGGTTAAACTAAGATCGAAATGTTAGACTTCATTTAATAAACCTTCCCCCCTTGCTTAATAGTAGAGTAATGCTTGGTACTTTGTTTATCCACAAGCTTTTGAATAGATAAATAGACTGTCCTAATTTACTCAACCAGGTCAATCTATCTGTTACTTGTAGACTAACCCGAATTTATGTCCCTTTATCTTTAGCACGCTGTACTTCTAACTATTCTTTGCATGAACCTCTTCGAGTTCTCTGTTCCGACTACAACCGCTTTTATTCTGTAATCGGATCAGTGTTCTCTATATCTATTCTAAAAACTACTATTTTAAGTTATCTATCTAGTAGTTAGTCATAAATATTATTTTAGTTGTCGTACGTTGTCCACGCGACTTCGTTTTTGCATGCTGTCTGCTAGGGTTCGCGCGTAACAGGCATTGTCCTGGTGTCGCTTGGGCCACTTGAACGTACTGCTCATTGTTCGCGTCAACGTCCAGAAAATAAAAAAAATCAAAATGATATGGCTTAATTTCAGTATACCGGCTTGCGTGTCAAGCCTTTGAAAGAACTGACCTAAGTTGAGTTTTTCATTAGTATATAGGTCGACAATATCAATTCTTGCAATAACCTTATTTCCGTGTTTCAATTAACACAATTTACTTTTCGTACCTCGTATGACTTGGTAAACATTGGGCATAGAAGCTTTTGAAGTAGTTTTTTTTTCCCTTTACATACTCAACTGTAAAGTCGTACTCTTCCAGTTCGAGCCACATGCGTGTCAATTTCGAGCTAGGACTTATCATGGAAAACAAATAAATCAATGGTCCATGGTCTGTTTTATTGTAAAATGTTTACCATAAATATCGAAAATGTGTAATGGTCCAGTGAATGGCTGCTATCTTTTGTTTCGTTGTGCTCTTATTACTTTCACCTTTGGTGAACGAGCGTTATGCATAAGCGATTGGAATTTGGAGTCCATCTCGGTTTTGAGTTAAAACCGCTTCACACGCTTGCTTTCTTGCATCTGTGATTATGCAAAATTCTTTGCTAAAATCAGGATATTTACATAATCGAGTTATGTGCCAAGAATAGTCGGCGAAATTTTTAATGAAACGTCCAAGTTAAATGTTGACTTTATTTATTCGAATTCAACTTAAGACTGATTTACAAAATTGTTTCTGCTCTAAAGAAATGTTGGGCGGTGCAAGCAACGTTAGCATTAAATGTGGCAGAACTGCGGCTCGTGGCGTGATCGTATTCGGTTACCAAGAACTCCTTAACGGAAACCATGCAGACGTTGAGTCAGCAGATGTTGGATAACAATATTATTTTGTTGATGTTACAATATTATTTTGTCGATGTTAACTCTTCCTCCCTTGATTTCTGCTTGTCCCTAAGCAGTTGTTAAAAATATGGGACATCATAGAATGAACGGGGTTTTGGTTGGCGTTGACCCATTAGTACTGATGGCTTTGTTGAACTTTGGTTGACTTCCAATGGGATGCTATTTACTTGGAGTGTCACATTATTTTTCCTCTTTTGTAGCATGTAGAGAACGATGCAGATGACAATAATAAGTAGGAAAAGTATGGCCAGAGTGCCTCTATTTATGTTGGATTGGAAGAGAACTTTACGGAGTTGGCCAATGTTGTTGAGGTGAAGTGCTTCTAAAGATTGTAGTGATTTTACTCTCTCGACCTCCTCTGGAGTCATCTGTATTATGGGCACTTCGGGTCTAAGGATGATTGATTCGGTGTTGTCGAACTGCTGCGCATTGATAGATATGGAGTCATTGTGAAACCGGATGAGGTAAGTCCCTCTGATGAATTCTGTTGTTCCGTTCCAGGTCAGGTTACCGCCGAAGTCATTTAGCAAGATCAGCCCGTTGTCGATTTCCTCTATCTTGTCCAGATGTTCCGCGTTGCTGAAGTTGCAATATGCCCTAGTACCCTGAACTAGCTTAGGTATACATTTAGTATCGCTTAAATTAACAATTTGTGTCTTAAGGCATAAGGTAATATTAATAAAGGTTTTACAGTTGTTTGGTATTTCGAATATTTGTTCTTTTGAAATAAAAAATTCGTTTTGAGTTAAGTGAATTATCTTGTTGTTTTTTATGACGGGTTTAATTAAGACGTGTTGGAAATTTATTTTATTTAGTACAGGTATTTTAACTAAGTAGACAAGTATTGTCCTATTGTGCAATATAGAAACGTTAGAGAACTCAAGTATTTCTTCTATAGATAATGGGGGTAGTTCTTGATCGTTAAATGTGTCAGCTATCAATTTTAACTCGTCCTCACTTAGTAATACAGAATTAATTATGTTAAGTCTAGCCCATTGAGTGGCATGCCTTATGTTGTTTATTTCCTCTTTTATTAATCTAATCTGGTTTTGGAAACTAATAGCTATCTCGTTAGTGAAAAAACTATCTTTTTTTATTGAGTTTGTTAGGTCATTAGATGTTTTTGTTAGTTCATTGATTCTATGCTCTAGTTGTTTATTGATTATGATTTGTTTGTTATTATTTGATACTAGCTCGTCTAAGTTTTGGGTTAGCATTACTAGATCGTCGTGGTCAGGGCTCCCTGCCACGTATTTCCAGGCTGAGCCTATCCAGTTAATGGATCTAGCATGTCTATGGGTTAGCGTGGACGTGATAGCATGGAATGTGGTGAAAGTTTGTGTTATCTCATGGTGTAAGGTGGGATAAAGATGGTTATTTTTTAATTCGTTTTCGGTATGATGTGATAATAAATTGATGGCATTTTCTATTTGGTTTAAGTCAATGATATGGGCTATGGTTGTAGTGGAAATCTGTATTTTTCCCACTCCTTTATTTATAGAAATTGTTTGTGCGTTGGTGAAATTAAATGTTTCCAAGAAACATGAACTGGTCCGTATGCTAGTCAGCAATCTGTGGGAAAGGGATTATTGATTTTTAATATTGCTTTTATGTACTATTTTCCCCGATTCGGTTAGTATAGTGGTACCTTTGTCCTCCTTCACCGTTTCTTTCTTATACCTAGCTGTTAGTTTGGAACCTAGGCGTGTGTTTTGTCTGACAAAGATTTCCTGGCCGTTATTGTAGTTTTGTATTTTTTTACGTTTTTTGTTATGATGCTCCAAAGCTGTTTCCTGTTTCGTTCTTATTTTGTCTATGTTGTTTTGTCTGGATTTTTCGTAGCATTCTGGGTCTGTTGTAATGTTTCTACCAAAGAACACGTCCAAAGGTCTCTTATTGGTGACTGAATGTATTGATGAATTGTACTCGTATACTGCTCTATCTAATAATTTTTTGAAATTGTTTTGCTTTTGGTTATTTTTCAGGCACCTCATTATTTCAGACAATGTGGAATGGAATCTTTCCACCTGTCCATTAACCGAGCTTTTGTAAGGAGGAGCTTTATAGATTTCGATATTTAACTGATCTCTCAGCATGAAGGTTATAGTTTCTGAATTCAGTGATTTTTCATTGTCCATGACAATACACTTTGGTACTCCATAATAGAATACCAAGTCGTGTAATGGTTCTTTTATGTCCTGGATGGCTTTTGATTTGATAATTTTGGCCTGGGCTAATTTTGAGAATTTATCTAGTGCTGTTAGCACCAATACTCTTTCCGTTGAGTAAATGTCTACATGGATGATTTGTCCTGGATACTGTGGGATGGGAGTTTCCTTTAATTCTGGGTTCGTAGGGTGCCTATCGTACTTCTGTTCTTTACATATCCTGCATTGTTTGATGAGGTTCGTTATTTTCTCCTTCATTTTGGGAAAGTAAAATTTTTCCGAAAGTTGTGCCTTGTTTTCTGTTATGCCACGATGAGCTCTGTTGTGTTCTTTTAATATTTCTTCTTCTTGTTCGGTGTCTGTTAAAATGTCTTTTACATGTAATGACGTAAATCTGATTTTATAGTTTTTAAGGTGTGACGGGTATAGTTTTTGTATTGTTCCCATTATATCTTCTGACGTTATGATTTCGTTTACAACTGATGGGTTTAAATGCTTTTTTAAGATGTCCAGTAAATCACTTTCGTTATATTTTGGTTGTTGAATCGTGTGCCTATGTATTGTTGGGAATGGGATATCGAAATTGTAGCTGGTTGAGTCGTCTCTCTTGATAAAGAGTTGATTTTTGAATGCATTGATAGGGACTTCTATGCTGTAAATTAAATTATCTGCTGAACTTTCTGAACTATGTTGTGTTGACGCAACTGAATTGATCTGGCTAGGTCTTGATAACGCGTCTGCGACTACGTTACTTTTACCCGGTTTGTATAGTAGTTCGTAATTATATTCTTCAAGGTATGCTTTCCATCTTTTTACTCTGGAATTCCCATTCCAGCTGCTAAGTGAATAAGTGAGAGGCTGGTGATCAGTGTAGATTTTGACCTTTGCTCTACCGTATAGGTAGTTTCTGAGGGCTATCTCTTTCTCGTTAGTGGCGTAGTTTTCTTCCGCTTTGGAAAGCGTTCTTGACAGAAAGGAGATTGGTCTATCACCTTGGGATAGTACTGCGCCTATGGCGAAATCGGAGGCATCTGTTGTTAATTGAAATTCTTTGTGAAAATCAGGGAATTGAAGAATAACTTCATCGGACACTAAGGAATTCTTGATTTTGTTGAAAGCATCTATTGCGTCTTGGTTCATATCAATTATTTTTTTCTTTGAATTGTTTTTGGACACATGTCCATTTTCCCCTCTTAAAAGGGAGCTAAGTGGTTTAGCTAACTTAGCGAAATCCCTTATGAATCTTCTGTAATAACCTGCTAGTCCTAAAAAAGCTCTTAAATCTTTTAAAGTTCTGGGCTGTGGGTAATTGGCTATTGCTAGTACTTTGTCTGGGTTTGTTTCGATACCTTTGTCAGAAATGACGAATTCTAAGAATTCGACTTTGTTTTTGTAGAATTCGCATTTGTCCAACTGGCATTTCATATTGGCATTTTGCAAAGTTTGGAAGATTGTTTGAAGATTTTTTGTATGTGTTTCCCTGTCTTTACTGAAAATGATTATGTCGTCAATATAAATGTAACATATTTTCCCGATGTGTTCTCTGAGAATATCATCGAGCGCACGTTGGAAAATGGATGGTGCGTTTTTTAATCCGAATGGGAGTCGTGTAAACTCGTATTTTCCGTTATTCACGGCGAAGGCTGTTTTCGGAATATCAGACGTTTTTAGCGGGATTTGATGAAATCCACTCTTAAGATCGAGGACAGAAAACAGTTTATTGTTGCCGAGTTGGGCTAATACCTCATTAATCTCGGGAATTGGGTATTTGTCTGCTATAGTAGCTTTATTGAGTTTGCGATAGTCTATGACCATTCAAAATTTTCTTTCACCGGATGCATCTAATTTTTTTGGAACTATCCATACTGGTGAGTTATAAGGTGACCGTGAAGGTCGAATAATGCCATTAGCTAACAGCTCTTGAATTTGTTTATTTACTTCATCTTTTAGGGACATTGGATACTGGTAAAATCTTGAATATACTGGGGAGTCAGTGGATGTTCTGATTTCTGCTTCTACATTTGTAGCGTAGGTCAGTTTTTCATTTGGGTCCGCAAAGAGGTTGGGATATTTCTGTAGCAATTGTTCGAGATCTAACTTTTGTTTGTCGTCTAAATGTTCTGTCCTGGGTATGATTGTGTTAACTGCTTCGTATTTTTTTCTTTTATCGGTATTTTTGTTTTTCCTTTAATTGTCATCACTTTGTGGGCAACGTCGATCACTGCTTCTAAATCTTTAAGGCTGTCGTTGCCAAGAATGGCATCAAAAGATTTTAAGGTTGGTAGTAAAAAAAATTTTACAGTACATTCCGGGTGGTTGAATAAATTCGCGAGTTTGTGGTGTGTTATTTTGATGCTACCTCCTACAGTAATTGCTTTAAAAGGGGCTTCGTTCGGTTTAGGATTTATAACATGCCTCGGTTGTATGTAGTTTCAATTTGAGCCCGTATCGATAAGTATTTTGAAAGTTTTGTGACCCCCCACTCTACATTCGAAATAGGGTAGTGAGGAGTCGCTCATTCTAAAAAATTCAGATCTTTATCAGGGTATTGTGTGTTTTCTGGTTCATTGTTTTCATTTCCCTGTTCCATGTACTCTGCCAAGCTAAAGTCGTACTCTTCCTGGTTGAGAGCTTCTGTTATTTCTTGTTCATATTTTTCATAGTCCGTCATGGTGGCGTATGCCTCAGCATATCCTTGGTCGTTTTGTACCTGACACTCTGCTCCCTCGGTGTTAAAAAGCCTTTGTCTTTTCCCGACTTGATTTGCGGGGAATGGTGGTCTTTTACCGGTATCGAACTGAGGTCTGTTCATATAGTTGACCATCTTCGTTTGTATGCTACGGTCAATGTCCATTGGCTCTGCTGGCTTGGCAGCAGTCGGACGAGGTGGGGCTGTTGGTTGGGTCTGTCGGTATTGATTGGGTTGGTTTGGTTGAGGCCAAAATTGTGGTTGGTGGCCGAATTGATTTGGTGGTCTTTGGAATTGACCGGGCTGACCCTGGTTATAACTGTAAAATGTTCTGGGTTGAGGTATTGGTCTCCGTGGAGGAATTGGAGGTGGATGCTGAAATGGTGAATATATCGGCATTCCATAAGTTGGGTTGTTCGGTGGATTCGTCATGAACCTACGAGGTGCAGGAATTGGGTTCTGGTCAATGTTCCTGAATTTCGTGATTTGCTGTCTATTGTTTGCGTGGGTTGTTCTATACGTTTGATTTTCTAATTTAAGACACAAATGCAAGGCTTGTGGCAAGTCCGTTGGTTCCTTGATGCCGAGAAGGCGTGGTAAATCACCACGTAGGCCTCTTACAAACGTATCTAGCGCCCTATCCCTATAGGATTTTGTCATAACTACCTCAGTTTGTCTTTCTAAATTCATACAGCTTACCTTATTGAGGATCAAGGATAGGTGTTGGTAGATACATTGGTAAAATTCCTCAACTGTTTGTTGTCCATTCTGTGTCATGGTAGTTAATTGGTACTCGAGTGTGCTTAGGTCACGTTTGTCTGCGAAGTGTAGAGTGAGACAACGAGCAATTGCCTCCCAGTTCACGGGCATGTTATAAGAATCTAGAACCTGGTCTGCATGATGGGTTATTTTGCTACGTATTGTCTGTAGAACACCAAAGTATTTTGGTGACCCTTTGATACTGGAGTATGCCTCTAGTATCCTATCTACGCCCTTTTTCCAAGAGCTAAACTCAATAGGATCTCCCGAAAATTCTCTCATTCCTTTCACTATGTCCGGGACGCGGTCTAGATCGGTAACGTTGCCTCTAGAGTTAGGGTCTATGCTATAAGCGGCTGCCTCAGCAAAATCGCTAGTATTAGCGTTAGCAGTCATGTTGTGTATTATTGTTGCTACTCTGTCATTAATTATTTGGTCTATGTAGTTTTCTATAGAATTTGCTTCGACTGTTCTTTGCTGCTGTCTCTGATTGTGTTCAGCATTATTAGCTGAGGTTGATTGTAATTCGTCTGGGTCGATTGCGTTAAGTATTGAGGGTCTCAATAGATTGTTTGTATTGGGCATGATTGGTTAGTAAGCGAATGTTAGTTAGTAAGCAATGTGTTATGGATGAGAGGTAATATTTTGAATTTGCAAAAAATATTTGTAAAGTAAAAATTTAAAAGTGGAATTGGATTCAGTATTTTATAAGAATTGCAAAAATATTTGGGTATTGAATTATTTAATTTCGAAATGCTAACATTTATTTTCAGTTTGTTTTGCTTTAATAATGGATTTTATTTTATTTTATTTTATTTTTTTTTTTTTTTTTTTGTATTTGATTTAAGGGTAAAACCTAGTCGACGAGCCCTATTTGAATTTTTGCAGCGCCTTTGTGTTCTCTTGTTCGTTATTGTTTATTTATTTTTCGCTTCAAGTTACACTGCGCGGCTGCAAGATACCAAGCTTAAATTTGATTCTTTTTTTTTTTTTTTTTATTTCCTAGAACTTAAAATTTTGATTTTACTTCAATATATTTTCTTTTTATTAATTTTCTTAACTTCTTGTATTTGTAATAGATTTTGATTTGTTTTGTTTCTCTTTTGTTTCTTATTAATTATTTAATTTTGCTCTTAATTTTCTGATTTTTTTTTCTCTTCACTTAGTTACTAGTTTTCTTTAGCTTACAGAACTATTGTTGTTGTGTACTCCATCTCTGGTGATGCCGAATTAGTCCCTTTTGGTCTCCCCTACTCGTGGTTCGCCGGTTCACACTTTGATTTGGGAAGTGCTCTGTGAACAGGTCGTACAAAGCATAAGCCCACGGTGCGCAATCTGTGGTTGCGATTTTAGTTTTGAACTTGAGTGCCGGTTTAACGGGAGTCTAATTCACTACAAATTCGCGTTTGGATTGATCACTTAAGGTTCGTTTTGCCTTATCGTGTCAATTACGGCCGATTCGCGTACTTAGATAACGTTTTGCACTTTTGTATTCGCGATCGGTCCCTGCTCGGGCGCCAGTTAAATGTTGACTTTATTTATTCGAATTCAACTTAAGACTGATTTACAAAATTGTTTCTGCTCTAAAGAAATGTTGGGCGGTGCAAGCAACGTTAGCATTAAATGTGGCAGAACTGCGGCTCGTGGCGTGATCGTATTCGGTTACCAAGAACTCCTTAACGGAAACCATGCAGACGTTGAGTCAGCAGATGTTGGATAACAATATTATTTTGTTGATGTTACAATATTATTTTGTCGATGTTAACTTCCATAATAGTTGCAAAATGCAACGAATCGTCTAGCGCCGTTCGCATCATGTGGGACTGGATAATTTTTAATGACATTATATTTTGTGTCATCAGGTAAAATTCCCTTATCTGTGCATTTATGACCTAGAAAAGTCACTTCGCGCATAAAAACATTTTTCTTGATGTAATTTAAGTTTGTGTTTCCGACATGTATTGAAGACGTCGTTAAGATTTTTTTTGCTTTTCGGAACAACCAATAACTATTAAATCATCCATATAAAGGAATGCTTGGGACGGATCAAGTCCCGAGAATGCTATAGTCATCATTCTCTAAAATGAATTAGGCGCTATTTTTAGACCAAATGGTAATTGCGTAAAGCGATATGAGCCGTTGCTCGTTGAAAAAGATGTTATATTTTTTGAACTTTCTTCAAGTTCGATTTAATGGAAGCCTGACATTAAGTGAAGACATGAAATATATTTTGCTCGACCTAGTTGGTCCAGTATGTCCTCAATTCGAGGAAGAGGAAATTTGTCGGCCAATAATTTTTTATTGATTTGACGATAGTCAATAACTAATCACCATTTCTTGTCTTCTGAGCCTGGCAATGATTTTTTTGGAACAAGTAGCATAGGGCTATTATATTCAGACACGGATGGTTCAACTATATTGTTGAATATTAATTTTCAAACTTGCATTTGTGTTTCCTCTTTTTCACTATGCGGGCTTCGGTAATTCTTAATGTATACTGGCTCGTCGTCTTTTCTGTATGTAAAAATTATTTGTTGTGATTGATTCGGTCTCAAGTCCGAATACATCAGTATATTGTGTGCACAACTTTGTTAACTGAGTTTTGAATTGGAGCGGAAAATTTTCAGTTAGCTGGGATATTACAATATTTTCCCTAGCTTCTTCACTCAAGGTGAGATTAATTTGTCGGACTACTTGGGATCTTGCTGGTTCAAAAATTGAGGTGTTACCAGAATTGTATGTTATTGGAACATAAACAGGAAATTTTAAATTATTTGCTGTAAGTATAAAACGATTATACCATCACTTGGTGTTGAAAAATCAGACTGTACAATATGAAAATTGTGTGTGTGTTTTTGAGGCGGATGCTCTAAAGATGCTAGGCCTTTGGATTTTATTGCTCCTTTACCAATGCCTTGAATGTTAATTTTATGATTCGTGTCGATGTCATTTAGAACATCTGAACATCTTCTTTGAGAATTGAAATGTCTGCACCAGTGTCGATTAAAAATGTTAATTTTTTTTTTGTTTCGATATGAAAAAATGAAACAAATATATTTAGATTAAAATTTATTGTATGCACATGGTTTGTGCTCACTCTTCTGTGGGAAACGCCAATATTCCTATTAGCTATGTTTTGTCTAATATAATTATTGTTTCTGTATTGGGACTGTCCCCTGTTGTTTACTTGGTAATCAATATTTTGATAATTACCATTGCCGCGGTTATAGTTGGTATTACAGTTACCCTGGCTATTGCCTCAACCACGTTGGTGGTTAGGATAATACCTGCCTCTATTGATTCTCCAGTCGTTTCGGTGATGCAGCGGATATAAAATGACTTAAATGTCCAGCTTCCAATATGGTACGAATTCGCTCGTGCTGGCATTGGTCAGTGCCTGCAGAGCTTCTTTTGTAGCGAATTAATCAGCGTTATCGGGTTCTAACCCACGCTCAATATAAGCGGCTTCAAGTTGCTTACGCAAATTGTCAAGCTCCACTGCGTACTCTGAGGCCGTTTTACCCTTTTGTTGGCCGTTCATAAGATTTGCTTTTAAAACGTCGGTTGATTCGCCTCTAACGTTATGATTTAACTTATTTATTATTCCTATAATAGTAGTCTCATTTTGGACTTTTTACAGGATTGAGCCAGTAATTTTGGATTCAATGACCTCAACGGCCAAATCCTTCTGGTCTCCTTTACTTCATTCGACAATTTTTAATGCAGTAACGAAGCGATTGAGTGCGGTCTTTTGACCGTCAAACTCTGGAACCGAAGACGAAACTTGTCTTACGTATTCCTTATCGGCGGCTATTTGTTCTACCATTGTAAAATTAAAATTTTCTTGACTAAGCAAGGTGTCTTCCTTCAGAACTGTCATTGTATCTAGGTCAGATACTTTAGCGAACTTAATATTATGTTTTCCTAACGCCTAGAGAGATTTGTCCCTACACTCGATATAAAATGCTCTGGCGGCATTCTTGTAAGGGAATCAAAATGTTTTTTAATAGCAAACGAATTTGCTGAAGTGTCGTCTGAATGATTTTTGTGTCCTTTCTTGACTTATACACTTAATCGACTTTAACAATTCCTCTTTTAGAATTCTGGCTTGAGCAAGAATTGCTTGCCAGTCGGTCATTCTTTAAACATGAAAAATTGTTTTGTTTATTTTTTTATCGGTGTAACGCTCCTGTAGTATTGTTGCCAATCCCAAAATTGGGTTCTCTTCAGTTACTTCTTTGACTGAGACGTATGGCAATGTATTTAATACTACACCTTTCACCTTTTCGAGCAATGGTGCAGTGGGCTTGTATTAAGCCCGAAAGTTTCCATATATTCGTACTCGAAGTCATATATTGAAATGAATTTACGATGTAATAGCAAAATGATGAAAGTGCAAGTACGAAAATCTGGATCACCATTGTATGTTTGCTCGACGGTGCTTGAATAAATGTTTTCATTCATTGTCAATAAATTCTCAAAATTTGTACTTGTCTTAATATATATCTTATACTTTCGAATAATTCTAAATTTTCAAATTGTTTACTAATTTTATTGTCATTCATTCATTTTCATTAAAAAAATTTTTGTAAAATGTACTTTGAAAACTTGTATTACCATATTATTAAATTTTTTTATTCTTAAAAGCGTATAAATTCGATATTAAGTCAATCCAACAATTAAAATTGTAAGGACAACAAAAAAAATTTCAAATTAATTTAGAAAATTTTCAACTATTTGAAAGTTAATTGTAAGGAAAATTAATAAAGAATTCCTGAAGGGATAGCGAGAATCGAATAATTTAAATTAGTCGGAAATAAAAATTTGTTTTTTAATATATATGTATATACATATATAAACATATCTTTAACTGCTAGTAGCAGTGACAGAGACGTGGAAAATAGTAGGGGGTATAGATCATGTGGTTGGCTCACAATTCTGGTATACATTGCATTAAAAGATTTAAATTTGATACTCCAACCACATGTGTTAGTAATAGCCTATCAAATTGTTAGATGTTTTCAAGTAGCGTTTGCACGCATCGGCTTGAGGGTTTAGTTAAAATTAAGATTTAAAAATAAGTGATTATATAAACATAAATTTTTTAAAATTTCATTTAAAATTCAAGGCAATATCGGGTGTATACCCGATTTGCGTTACTTTGCACCCCTGCAAAGTTGGGCATCTAGGTTCTTCAAACTCTCTATGTAGAGTTGTCGGTCTTCCTTGGAGATTGTTGTTGTCTTCACCAGTCGTTTTTGGCGCAGCAGAGCGATTCTTTTGCGGGGTGAGGAGCGAGAATGTACTCACATGCTTGGTCACTCATTCTTGGCGTGACCAAAATGCAAGCTCAGCATATTTAGGCTGGCTAGCTCAGCACAGTTAATTTACGTTAGCATATACATAGAACGAAATGTATGTATGCAAGTTTGCGTACTTACATACAATCGTTCTTATAATTATTTATTGCTTGCAACAGAGTGTTACAAGCAGTGCGAAATGATTTTAAAATTACATGTGAATACACTACAATAAGTAATGGATAGAGTTTGACTTTTCCAATTTCGCAGTACAATCCAGTCGTTTCTCTTTTGAACTTTAACGCATTGCAATATCGGCATACAGTCGTCATTTATCCAATATCTAAATTGTCAAGATCACTGTAGTTCGCAGTGGTATCATATTGGAATGCCAAGCGTTGTGTGCTCCCGCGTTGTTTCGTTAAAAACAACTTTTATTAGGCAAATTAATAAAAGTATAAGTTTTAAAATTAATTTTAATAATTGGTAAAACTGGCTTAATTTAGAATAACTTCATTGATCCTACACAGCAAGGAATCATGAAGCTTTTTAATATAGTCAAATGATATTAAAGCCCAAGCATCCTGAAAGGTCTGTCTGTATCTGCTTGTCATTGGTGAAAAACTGTCTTCCCGACTTATTAACGTTTCTAACATTTAAACATTTTTCTTAATGGTAAAGTCCTGCTAGTATGGAGGCCACTTCAAGAGATGGCGTTTTTTTGACTTCACAACACGAGCTGTGTAAACTGTGGCATTCTCCGGCTGGGACGTCCATGACAAATAGTTAAATAAACTTAGCAGAGGGGGAAAAGCTTTTGCAAAACTTTTTTGTTAGATTACGCGTCCATTCTGAGAGTGAGAAAATTGAAGCTAGCAAGTACCATAATAGCACATGACTCCATCGATTTTAACTTCGCCGATTCTTCTGTGTAGAAGCTCCAATCTAACCCATCAAGGGTCTCCTTTCTAAAATCGTGAAAGTAATAACTGTACACATGAGGATCTTTAAAATTTATTTTCTTTTCATTAAGGATTACAACACGCTGGCACTGTCCATGCCATGACATATTATTACTGCAGAAACTAGGCCGAGTTTCTTTACGTAGGTGGGTAAAAGGTGGTTTTTTCTTTAAGTTTAGAAGCTCCAACTGTTTGGCTTTCGAAATCACTCGCTACATTGTAGATTTATTCGCATTCACTCCAAAATTTTCGCTTATTTGGCCAACAGAATCGTACGAATTCGAAGACTCCTGCAATAAACACCGCTTATCTGTGTTGGAAAGTACTTAATTTACACGACCATTTAAATTTTTGTTATCATTTCAGCTGTTTCAATTAACAAACATAAGGGTTTTCTGGTTCTTCCAATTTTTTCGGATGTTTCAAACACGAAAAGGTCAAATTCTCAATAAATTTTTTTTCTTAACTTGTTCATCGCTTGTTAACCACGACCCATTAGTAAAGAACATTCTTTAAATATATTTTAAATATTTAAAATAATCTATTCTTTTAACTTCCTGATAACCTGCACAACGAAAATCAAACCTAACCGCAAATGTGTTATTCAAGTGAAACGAAATTTGTGCACTATTTTTGGGTTATTTAGCTGTGATGCCCTTTAACTTAAAAGCAAAACTTTTTACTACTTTTATTTTTAAGTAAAATTTGATTTTTGTTATCCTTTTCACCAGTTGTTGCCAGGAATACTCCTGGTCTTGCCTCTGTAACCTAGCGACTGCTACTCTCCTGAAATATTACTAGGAATATGCCCTTTGTGCCCTATATATGCCCTAAACTGTGCTAGGAATACTTCTAGACTACCCTGCCTGTGCCAAGACTACTCCTGGTCTTCCTAACTGTGCTAGAAACATCTCCTAGTCTTTAGCTTATTGCTAAGAATAACTCCTAGTCTTTATTTTTTTTGCTAAGAATAACTTCTAGTCTTTATTTTATTGCTAGGAATAACTCCTGATCTCCTCCTAGTCTGTATTTTATTGCTACGAATTACTTCTAGTCTTATTTGACTGCTAGGAATAACTCCTAGTCTTCTAATCACTGCGTTTAGTTACCTTTTGGTTTCCCTGATTCACTTGCCATCACATTCCAAATAAATTTCACTCACTAAATGCCCTTATGGTCTCAGCCGTACGTATTTATAGGCATCTCGACCCAATCAGGACGCGTGGTGAACTCCTGTGCCGTTGTCGGTACTTTTCCTGTCATTTCCTCTTTGATTTGAAAACTTTCTAACGCTTTTTTCTTTCGTTCAGCTTTCTCTGCGGATCATACCGCATAGCTTGGCTGTTGATATGCATGTTAAAATTCTTTCACTTCGTATGCGCTGCCTCTCGTTCTGCTGAGCTCTCATCCTCGGTTGCCAACGGTTGCCCCGCGTTCTCCGCTGCCGCCACCGACACACCATGCATCTCTCTGCGCTGTCAGAGTAGCTTTTAATCATGTGGGCACGTGCGTGTGTTCGCTGTTCATCTCGCTCGCGACCGCGCATGTGTGTGGGCTAGAATTATTTCGGCTATGCTTATGCATTGACCACGAACTTAACCATGCTTCGTCTGAAAATTTTTTTAAATATCTATTATTTAGAGTGTGAAGTCTGATTGCGCTGGCATTTAGCGCGACGCAAGGATTGTATGATTACTGCGGATATGTGACTAACTGCCAGCCAATTGTTATGCGAGCTAAGTAGGATATCCACAAAGTCGTTGACTATAAATGACCTCCCAACGCCTAGTCTTAACTTTTCCGTTCAGCAGTGAATCGGGGACAGACAAAAAGGACATGCGTGAAAAAGTGTCCGTCTCGTGTCCAAATCTGTGCAAATAAGATTTAAAACCACCGTGTCCCGTCAGTATTTTTGTCAGATAGAAGTCCGTCTGACCAAGTGGGCGCTTTAGCCATGGACGCATATCTAGTATAAATCGTCTCGTTCAGTTGCCACTTTATGCGAGCAACCATCTGTCCTGTCACATTGCCAACACTCACTCGTTTTTAACCACTTAGGCATCTTTGCTATGTGCTTCATTTGCTAGAATATCAGTGGGGCCATGACAGAGAGCAACAGGGCAGCATCTTCTGACACAGTTCGGATGGCTCTTAGAGCACAGGTACGGTATGCTGATCTACAGCCTCGGCTGTATGACTGTATGGTCATTGCTGGGGCCTAAATTCCTGCCGCATAGATAGACCACACCACAGTGGTTATCAGTTACCTACTTTTCTGGCGTGGGTAATAGATAATAGCTGGTTTGGAGGGTATCATGCAGCCTGCAACATTTATTGTTGCTGTGTCCACTCTCTTTCTGCTGCTAACGAGCACCACTTCTGTTTTATGGGACGCCAGCGCGAGCGAGTTTTTATCCATCCAGGTAACTATTTTCTGTACAGCTTTGTTGGTTTTCGACTCTGCGTCGTCGAGCTCGTTAGCCACTGTGACATAAATGGGAATGCCTCTTTTTTTATTGACGCTGGTGACCATGTTATAAACTTTGGTTGCATCACGCGTGCTGGTATACCACCTAATGTGAAAGTTATCGCCTGGTGGTCGCTATGGGAGTATATATTGGACACTTCCCATTTGGTCAGTCGTGCTAGGTTCGTGCTTGCAAAGGTGATGTCAATCACGGATCCTCTGCCTGCCTTGCTGTAGGTGTGTTGGCTTCCTGAGTTAAGAATGCACACATTTAGTGATGCAAATGCATCATGCGGAATTCTGCCTCTTCTATTAGTTTTGGCGCTGCCCCACTCCGTTGCCCATGCATTGAAGTCACCGGCTATAAGAACTGCTGGACTGCTTCTGGCATCAGCAGTTAGATTGTCTAATTATATCAGCATACTGCGCAATCCCAACACTCGGGGCTATGTAACAGCTGAATATCTGCACGTTGTTGCACTTTGCGGATACTTATCCGATGTGCCTACTAATATTTTCCAGAAGTTGCGGGTTGCGGCTATAGCTCCATATTGCGGCTGCCATAGAGCTGTTTTGTATCCATCCAGTTTCTCGTTTCTGCCGATATGGCTCAGGCAGTATGGCTAAGTCCATGCTGTGGTTCCTGCGCAGCTCTACAGTGATTTAAGTTCAGCAGGATAAAGTTAATGGCTATTATGATTTACTGCCTTCAGATAAGCCGGGCATGCTCTGTTAAGCGTATTATGAGCCACTTTTTGTTCGCCCCGCCTAGTGCATAAAATGCATTTGGATTTTTCGCTGCATTCTCTAGAAGAGTGGTCGCTATCGCCGCAGTTGAAACATAGCTTGGATGCGTCATATTTGTTGTTGCATATTGATGCGTTATGCCCGAACTCTAAGCATTTGTATTATCTTCTGGGATCGATCTTTGCTCGGATTCTGAAGACTGCCCATCCTATGGGTATTTTTCCCGTCTCTAGCATCTTATTTGCTAGGCTTGCGGTTAATGGCATTATGGCCGCCTGGGTGCCTCGGAATGCCTTCCTCATTTTAGGGAATGAATCGGTCGGTAGGTCCTCAGTTTGAATGCTTCTTGCAGCTCTTCGTCGGCCGTACTCCATTCTGGAATGTCTAATCTCCAATTTTACCTTTTCCGTAATGCTTTGACTTCCGCAGTTTCTCCCTGTGCATGCTGCATCATTTGGATCATTTGCTGCAACCGCTTTGTTCATTTGGAGCAGTATTTCGCCGGCTGCACTACGTTTATTTCGTATTTCGTGTTGCTGCACGGTGGCTTCTGTTTGTACGGAAGCGAGTACCATCGCATAGTTCTCCGGGTCTTTGCATTTAATCATTATTGCATCTGGGCGCCTCCGTTTTGTTGGCTTAGCCTTGATTTAGCTTTTACTTTTTGCCACTTAGGGCCTCCTTCCGGCTGTCTAGTTTGCCCCGTATCAACATAATTTGGGGACGTCACCCGCATTTTTGGGTGCCGGTGCTCAGATTTTGAGGAGCTGGTTGCTTCTTTTGTGCCAAAAGTCCCATATTTGCGTCTGTTTTGGTGTTGCTGCTTTTGCCGACATTGGCGAATGAATCCGAGCGTGCATGCTTTAAAGCCAGTTTCTCACCAGCTGCTGCGAATTGTAAACGCATATTATTCAGCAGTTGCTTCATCTGTGTCCGCTCGTCCTTCATGCCTTGGTTGATATGGCAAAGGGGCTTAGGTTCCATATCGATAACCTGGTATACAGTCCATTAGTGTCCCAAGTTCGTCTATCTGATCCTTCAGCGACGTTGTCCGCGAGATTTTTTTGTCTTTTTGCTGCCACCTGTTGAGCTTCAGAAGGACTGACATCATCACCATCACAGACAGCGTCACCGCTGTTTGGGCAGTGGCATGAGCCGTTGGTGGTGCCGAATGCGGGGCCGGCGTTGGTGTCCTGGCCAGCTTGGCACTTTTTCCGAAAGGATTTGCACCCGTGGGCTTAGTGCTGCTGCTGCTGCTGCTGTTGCTTGTTGCATGGTCCGCTGCGACGGCCAAGTGTGCCACCGTTGCAGTAGTTTTTTGTTTTGTTGTAATGGTTGTGGGGGTCTCCAGAATCCTTGCCCCAGCCGTGTTTGAGTTCACGGGTGGATTACCACTCTTGTGGCTGTCACCTGAAGTATTTTTGTTGTTTCCAGCCATTTTCTTCATAACTCCGGTTTGCATTTTATACCTACTGCCAGGTTGATGCAGGGCTGCCGGCCGATGCGGCACAGACGCAGACCACAGGCCGCTCAATATGAGATCAGACGGGCTGTGGATTTTATTGAAAGGGCTTTAATATCTAATTACTTACTTGAATTTATACAGCAGTAATATATATCAGTATTGGACTTTCGGAGGGCCTGTTGAGCAATTGAGCCCAAAAGTATGCAATGTTTAGCAGTCTTGTTGAACAGCTGTTCACAATCAGATGAGCAGTGGTTATTTTTTTTGTCGCCTTCAACCTGTCCGCCTTTGGAATCACCAACGGGAGAGAGCGTCCTTGAGAACCAAGGGAGCACTGGAAAGGTGGAAGAGAAAGCGCGGGAAAAGTGCAGCACACCCTCCCGCACACCTCCGCCCGCTCGCCCTGCGCACAGCCTGGTATCCATGGGTAATGACCGCCTGGTCAGCGCCAAAGTGGGCGTTGGTCAGCTGTTTTGTTCTCAGAAATGTGGACCCCTTCTCTTGGGATCTCGACTTACGACTTTTCTTGATTTTCAGGGCAACTTGATAGCTGGTTTACCAAACGCTCGGAGTGATTTTAGAAACTTAACCGCACTGTGAGAAAGCTATCACTTGTGTCCACACTATTAATATGTAGATCTTTCTGTACGTTTTCGTTTCGGATATACCAAGGTGCTCCCGTGATAGTTCTGAGAACCTTAGATTGCGCCCTTTGTGTGGTTTCCATATAGCTCTTGCTTGCGTTACCCCACAGTGCAGAGCCGTACATCCAGATGGGTTTTAGCACCGAGTTGTAGAAAAGAACTTTGAACTCTAAACATAGGGGAGATCGTGCATTGATAAGCCAATGTAGTCCGGTTGCTTTAAGCTTTAGTTGCTTTTTCTTGGCTTCGATAAGCTTACGCTAAGTTAATCTTCTGTCCAGGTGAACTTAAAGATACACAACATCGTCGGATTGAGGCACTGGCACGTTGTTCAGTGTCAATGATGGGCAGGTTCGTCTGTTAAGGGTAAAAGTAACGTGCTTACATTTCTGTTCATTTACACGGATGCGTCAATCTGCTAGCCACTTTCCAATCTGCTTTAAATGGGTTGTCAGTTGCTCAGCAGCTTTGATCGCGGCTAAGGATGGCCGTGCCATCGGCGAAAGTAGATGTGGTAAGTGTAGGGCTTGTTGGTATGTCCGCTGTATATAGAAGATACAGAGTTAGATCTAGCACGCTGCCTTGGGTTACTCCCGCCTTTGATTCGATGTCGTCAGAGTTGAAGCTAGATAGATATGATTCCATTAGCCTGTGTGTGTGTATTGTGGGAGCGGCGCTTTTATTTTTTATATAAGGCCATCCAGCCAGACTCGATCGAAGGCTTGGGCGACGGCAAGAAAAAATGCTGTGCAATATTGTTTTTGCTCGAATGCTGTGCTCAATTATGCCATGCTTTCCACGGAAGCCAAACTGATGATGTAGTTTTATATCCTGGTTTACCAGGATTGTCTTTATACGGAGCTATAGGACCTTTTCAAATAGTTTTTAGAGACTTGGCAATAAACTGATGGGTCTGTACGATGATGGCTGTATTTTGTATTTTCCGGGTTTTGGGATCATTATGATTATTGATTTTGTAAAGTGACCAGGTTTTACTATCATATTGGGAGTTCTCTGATCATTTTCGGGGTTATTTTATCATGACCGGCCGACTTTCTTGGATTCAGATAGTTTTTAATACTTGCGGAAATTTCCTCAGCTTGAAATTTCGGTGGCTCCCTTTCCGCTGGAGTGCTGAGGGTAAGAGCTGAAATGAGTTTAATGACGGGTTTGGCAGAAATACCGTTTTCAGGTGAGCTGCAAAGGTGAGTGCTCTTTCTTCGTCTGATCGGGCCCATTTACCAGTTAAACATCTTAAAGGAGAAATAATCTCGGTTGAAGCAGTCATAGTTGGGTGAGCTTTCCACAGCGGATATTTGGTGCTTGTAGGGGTAAGCTTCTCAATATATTGCTGCTGTGCCCTTGCTTCTTCTTGCCTAAGCGCTTTTGCTAGGGTTCGTGAAGCTGCCTTTAGGCGAATTTTTGCTGCAGGGGATCGAGAGATTTGCCATTGTCGTCTTAACCATCTTTTATCTGTTACAAGTAGTTCAATTAGCCGGTTGTATGACCTGTGTTTTTCCCGGGTGTATCCGATACATGGGGTGAAGATTTCTGCTCCTTCGATAAGCATCGACTCTAGAGCAGAGGTGCAAAACTCGATGTCATCTTCATCGTCCAGTTTGGGATTCAACTCAACATGGGAACTTATATATTTCTTAAATCTGAGCCAGTTTGTTTTATAATTTGTTAGGCCGGATGGGTGCTCTATGACTTGTGGATATGTTGAAACTGTGAAAATTACTGGCGAGTGGTCAGATGACAATTCTGTTTGTGACTCTGCCGTTATTAAAATGTGAGCAATTCTCCTGGTGATTGCAAAGTCTATTAGATCTGGGAGCTTGCGTGGATCTGATGGCCAGTGTATGGGTTTATCCAGTGAGGCATAGCCCATTTTGTTAGCTGGGTTGATGATTGTATTATATTAAAGTGCAGCGACGGTTGTACTGCCAAAAGTGGTTTGGACACTTAAAGAGGTTGCTTGTAGGTATTGTTTGGCAAATCCATTCTGGATACCAGTACCTCCGTGAGCCTTGCCGTCAGGGTGATTTGTTGCGTAGAATGCATATTTAGGTATTTGAAAGTTGTTATTGTTGGTAAGGTGAGTTTCCGAAACCAGCATGATATCAATATCATTTGATATCATGAAATTTCTCATATTTTGATTTAACGAGTTCAACAACCTAAACCTAAATTTAGTGTTCGTGGCTTGAGAAAAAAAGGAATTTAAAGTAAACCATTGTGTTGGTCAAGTTGTCCCAAAGGGAACTATAGAACTTAGTACAGATATTTCTTTACATACTAAACTAACAGACTAAAAATACAGGAGAACTCGAATCGGATTTTTTTTGGTGCCACCCGTTGATAAGAAGTTATTGTTTGTATTCCGCTGGAGTCCCCACACCTAGATCCGCCCGTCCTAACACGCTCGGTCACGACAGAAGCGAAACAAATAAAAATAAAATTTCGTTACAATATATAAAAATGAAATGGCCATAAGTTAGAATCTAAGTATTTAGGCCCATATATAGTAGGTTCAATATTTATTAATCAGAAACAACAAGAATAGAAAAAACATAAAGCCCGATTAAAAATTTAAAAAAAAAAGTTTATGTTGTCAAAAAAAATTTTTTTTGGACTGATTGTTCCTGTGGAAGCAATACCATGTAGTTGACAGATTTGACTAAATCTTAGCACAGACATTTTTATACATATCAAACATCTAAATATAAAAATATTTGACATCCAAGTTATTGCTCTAAGACTATATTCCTGACCAATCGTTACTAGTTTCATCAGAATCAAGTTTCATCAGAATCGGTTGACTATATCATGTCAACTGATTCTGATGAAACTTGGTGGTTATGTTAGAAAATATGATATACTCATAAACAACAAATATTGTAATATTCGATTGAAAAACAAAAAGGTATGAAAGCTTAACTCTATTCTTGTCCGATTGTTCCTGTGGAAGCTATATGGTATAGTCATCCGATCGGGATGATTTCGAGACATACAATGCCTGCAGCAAAAAGAATTTTTTTTTTTTAGGAAACTGTAGCTCTAGGGATCTTGGAAGAGATCGTGTTGATCCAGACAAACAGGCGGACAGACGGACAGCCGGATATGGCTGCATCAACTCAGCTCGTTGTGCTGATGATATATGTCGGAGCACCCTCAAAGTCTCCGGTTGGTGTTGATTTGCACTTGTATCTAGCGAAGCGAGTTCCGTATGCTTTAGCTTTCTGTCCCAGACTGACTATGTAGTCTCAACCTCCTTGGCATCATACCGGACCACACTCGAGAACAGCTTGGCTGTCATCCCGCTCAAATACACAGTCAGAGATTCACCAATTCATCAACACCTGCATGACTAAGCAGGTAATGTCAAATTTCTATGACTCAGTAGTCAATTTCAACTAACATGACAATAATCACTGGTACACTTACAAGACGGAAGTCACTGTAACTGACCTAATGTTACCAGCCCAATATTACAATTATGACGTATGAGAATAAAATAAAGAGGTCCTGAAATAAAAAGAGAAATAATAAGGTATCAAAGGGTATGCCAGACAGTGCAGTGCCCAATTTTATTACCGACATATACTTTATATAGTCGGAAGCTCTTCCTTTTATGCGTTGCAAACTCCTGACCAAAATTTATATACCCTTCTAAGGGTAAAAATTATACACATACTTTTCATATTTGTATACAGACCCATCAGTTTATTGGCAAGTTTCTCAAAATTATTTGAAAGGGTTCTGTAGGTTAAAAACCATTTTCAAAATTAATCCAGGTGCAATTGTCTGGAGAATAACGGTATGCACATAAGAATTCTCATTAAAATTTCAACTTCTTGGGAAAAGTAAAGCCTAAATTACATTCCAGAGCTTCCATCACTGATCTTCCGAGACATTGAAAAAGACTAGTACGTCAATACTAACGCCTGCACGCCTAAACCACCACCGATCACTATCGTATGGAAGAGCAATCTTTATTTTATATACATATTTTTTGGAAAGATAAAAGTAAAAATATAGCTTGATAACAAGTTTGGTTAGGAAAAATTTTATACCAAATTTTTTCGAAAAAAGCATTATCTTTTGCAAATTTTTACTAATCATATTTGTATTTTTCTTTATATTTATAACTTATTGCTTTTTTCAGATTGGGTTTCCACCATGCTCATGCAGCGATTGCGAATCATCTTGTCCGTGGGCACCACCGGAGCCAAAGCTACCCGACGTACTAAAAATTTGCAATCTTGATGCCTACACTGTCATAATGTCAGTTGTCTTTTTAGTTGGTGCACTAATTTTTTTAATGGGATCTTTTCTGTTTACAAATAATTCATCTACGGGTAAGTACTAAAATCGCAAAAAAAAAAAGCAATACATGTCCATTATTAGTTTTACTGTAATATTTTATTCAATGTATTAAAAATTCTATAGACAAGTTTATTGTTCGCATACTCTTGTATGTTCCAGGCTCCCTTGCATATATATGAAGTCACTTTAATAATTGCAATATTTTGAAGCTATTGACTGCAGCGCAATACAATATATATTACGATTATAAAAAGAAAGAAGATCAAAAAAACGGAACTAAAATTCGCTTACTCCAAACTAACGATATTTTAAAAAGGACATTTTTTTAGGTCTGTGTGTTTTTTTTTCTCGCGAATCCCAGCGGGTGCACAAGTGCCTACGCATGACGTACGGCACGAGTCGCAGGGAACACTTCACAATAACACAGATAAAAATACGAAAATTATAGCTATTTACGAGCTAAATAGGAGATGAGAGTGGTTTTTAGTATTGGTAAGGAAAGCTCTGATAAAGTCTATTATAATCAGCTGACAAGACTCGAAAAGGATTATGCAATGCATAATTAGTAGTACAGTGTGCAAGAAATAAGGGATAGTTTCTAGTAGGCCTAGATGGTGCAGAAAGCTCTACTTGGTGTAATAATTCAGGCGAGTCAGTATCACCAATTAGGAGCTTGTGCATAAAGATTACACCAAGCGTTATTCTACAGTTAGTAAGAGAAGGAATCGCGCCACAGTCAACGCTGTAGCTACTGTTGCTGCCGCAGCTGTCGCCGCTGTCGGTGTTGCCGCTGCTGGTCACTCGCTTCCACAACAACTGCTGCCGCAGCTCCTCAATATATTTGCTTGTGGGACATAGTTGAGTGGAATATAAAGTGGTGTTAACATATATAATATAATATTATAAAGAGGAAACCTTTGTGTTTTTGTATGTTTTTATTGAATAGGCTCAAAAACTACTGGTCCGATTTCAAAATTTCTTTTACCATTACTTAGAGGGATTCTTCCGAATCTGTATAGGCTATATTTTACCCCGGAAAATAGATAGGATTTTTCGTGGTAGTGAAAATTGTGAAGTAAGTACGAAACGAATATAATATACGCATTTAATATTAAATTAACGTATTGTTACTAAGCCACAGCGAAGCGGGGCAAGGTCACTAGTTATTTATATAATGTTTGCCTCTAGAACATTAAATAGTGACATATTGCTGTCGCAACGAACAATTGAAATCGTTAGAGATAACGATGCTAAGATTTTTTTTGGGCTTCGCCTTGTTGTTAAGTCCTTAAACCCGTCGTCTTGGGAATTATCGTTGTCGTTGTTATGATGCTTTTCTCCTAGTTCTGGTGTTTTTAGTAGAGGAGCTAATTGCCGTTTTTATGTCAACCACCAGGGCCAGGATATAATTTTATTCTCCTCCCCAATGGATCACCATTATGCCTTCTTTCATTACTATAAGGCCTCTTCTACTTCGCGAAGTTTTGTAGTCCTTGCAGATATTCGTTGCACCAGTTGCCATTGTTCCGGCAACTATTTTTGGATGATAGGCTCTGGATCAGGTTGAGCCACCAATGGTTCTCCAACAAGTAAACGTCCTGGTGTGAGAGCAGTTAGATCATTCGGACCATTTGAATTAGGTGTCAGGGGCCGTGAATTTAATATTGCTTCGATGATCACAATAATTGTTGACAATTGATCAAACTTCAAATTGTCATTTAATTGCTTCAGTTGATTGTTAGCTTCAACGAAGTTTGGCGCGTTGTCGCAGTACAACGTTTGGCATCTTCCTCTTCGTCCAATGAAGCGTTGCAATGCTCCAATAAATGAGGATGTCGATAAATCTCCAACCAATTTTAAGTGTATTGCTTTTGTTGCAAAACTCACAAATATAGCAATGTATGCCTTATTTCAATCTTATTTTGTGATGAAGCCAGAAAGGTCTGCAGTTATCTACGCCAGAGATGAGGAACGGTCTGTTTTGAGACATGCAGTGTTCAGGTCCCATTATTTGCTTAAAGTGTTTCGGCCTGAATCTTGTACACGATACTCAATTTTGTATTACATTCCGTATCATCAGTTTTACTTTTTAAATGTGATATTGTTGTCTGGCAATACCTCGTAATACTTCTTGACTACAATTGTAACTTTCGTAGACTCATTTTGACAATGATATTATTATAAAGAAGAAGATGTGGATTCCTTCTGTCCCTTGACACTGGAGCTTGTTGGTTTTCACTCGAATAATAATATCTTCATCAAGCGCTTAAGGCAATGATGACAAATTGCTTTTGTTGTCCACAGTTTGTTCTAGACGATTTCTGAGATGCCGAAGCTCATATTCAAATTCGCCTTCTTGAACTGGTTGGATTATATTCATTCGAGCTTGTTTCAATTCATCCAATTACAATTGAAAGGTCTTCCTTCTGTTCTGTGCTTTGCAGAAGCGTAGTAGATATGCAATAATTCTTTGATTCTAATATATTGAATATTTGTGGTTTATGTTATAAATCCACTCATCATCCCACAGTGGTTGGGTTTGTATGGCCAAAAGTACTTTTAGAGGAGAAAAAAATCTGAAACTTTTTCCAAAATTCAATAAAAATGTTATAAAAAAAAATAACAAAAAAAAATAATCATATTTAATCTCCTTCAAAAGTTACACCCACTACAGTGGTCGCGCTTGTGTAGAACGAGTGACCAAAAATTTTTCTTATGGAGATATCATTTTGAAATGTTTTTTAAAATTCCATAAAAATTTAATAAGTAATAAAAGATGTCTGAATAAGTCATACAAATAACTTGCCACCCTCTTTCACCCCTATAGACGTACCCTAAGAAAGAAATCTATAAAAAATAAAGTACAAAAATAAAAGAAAATATTTATTCAAGCGCAATAACCAAAACAGAAAATGTTAAAAAAATATTTTAACAAATCAATAATATATTAATAATAATGTTTACTCATCTAATAACAATTGGAATGCACTGTTTAATAATTTCGTCTTTTTTGTGCAAGGTAATTTTCTTTGACCAGTAATGAAAGGATCTGAGCTTAAAAGCAATCTATTAATTAAGTCAGTATTTGTTGCAGTATGTGATATTTTTCTTGTGTGTTGCTCCCTAAACTTTTTAATGTCTTTATTTTTAGATTCTGCCGCTTCTTCTGACAATTCTCCTATGGACACAAGCGCATAACTAATTATTTCTAAAGCATGTACCAGAACTTTATGTACAGATGGTGGCATGTAGTACCATGGGTACAACTTAATTAGTTCTTTTGCCGTGTCAAGTGCATAATCTCCAAATTTCTCTATGTTTATTTTATAACCAGATGATATGCATTGTAATAATGTTGAACACCTAATTAAAACATTTTTATTCAATCCTGTAATTTGAGCAGACAATTTGGAATTGGAAAAAAATTTTCTTGCTGTGTTTCCGTCGTTGGATGTCCCACTTCCTCCACATCTTGGTTGGTCAACTATCAATCCCATTTTTGATCGGAAGTCTGCTTGTATTTTAGCTTTCCTATTTCGAAAAGCAGTTTTCTCTTCTGTAGTAGAAACTCGCCAAATTTTTAGTTCCAATCTGTAGGACACGTGTATAAAATACTCAAAAAATCTTATGTATGAGTGCAACGGTGATAAGCCAAATTCATAACGAGCTTCGTGATTCTTCTTGGCTAAACATTTTTCCAAGTCGTTCATTTCTGTCGGCTTTGCGTTACATATATAACAAGTACACGAAGATGTTTTGCTTAGAGCACTACAAATTTTACCGTCCACCATAGTCAGCTGCAAATTATGTTCAACTTCAATCATAATGTCAGAAACTACATATGTTGTGGATTTGAGAAGTGAAATTTTTTCCTTAAAATAGCTTTCTTCACTAAGGGCTAATTGCGTTGTTTCTTTTTTAAATTGAAACCTTATTGGTCTACAGTATCGTGTAGATGACGGTCGAGGGTTCTTCCAAATTATTTTCCGCTTTTTAGGATCATCATCTTTAGTTATTAACTGTGGTACATAAGAAGTTACAAATAAACTCGCAACGTCCACATTTGTCACGGTTTTTTGCTTATATTCGGAATGTCCAGAGCTGCCGTCAAAGCCCCACTTCCCAATTAATATTAAATTATAATCGCCAACGGATTGAAGAACATCTGCTTGCAGTTGCACAATTCTCGATGCCGTATGATCTACCAAGCTCTGTAGCTCTACTTCAGCTTGAGATTCGCTGACACTGATGTTCTCAGGATAGCTTGATGCTTTGGCTGCCAGAAGCTTTTCGTAGCTTGGTAATAAGTTATACGCCGTTTTACTATTTATAAATGCGCGTATAGTCAAATATTGATGTTTGCTCAAACTTGTCTCCACGAGAATTGATAATACTTCATCTGCACTAAATTCAGAAAACGATGGGTGGGATGAGTTGCAGGAACGTAGGGCAGAAGCAATAGATTCGTCGGCTTGTGCTATCTCAGCAATTCTACGACGTTTTGTTCTATTAGAAGACTCCATAAAATCTATTTTCGGCCGCCCAGTTTCTTTGGGTGTGGAATGAAACATCTTGTGGGCACAGCGCAATGAAATCCTCTCCTTCTCATTCAGCCAAACAACTTGATATTGAACCACTGAACATTTCTTGCGATCGTACTTTGCCCAAAAAGTTGCTATTCTTTTACATATGTACGCAATTCGTTTCGACAGCTCATCCAGGTGGGTAATGTAGCCTTTTTTTTCAATTTCTTTGTTTACCATTTCAGTCATTATCTTTACTTTTTCAGTATAGGTTCCATTTTCTTTGCACCAACGATCGAATATAAACATGCGTGCAAAAACACACTTATAAAAATTGTCTGCCAAATTCAAAATAAATGAAATAAAAATAGTTAATAAATGAATTCGCAAAATCAAACATAACCACAAACAACGAAGACAGAACGAAAAACAACAGCACAGTTGGTTCAACAGATGTTTTGCAGCGCAAAGCTGACCTTGAATAATGTAAGACGTCGGTGGTTTTTTTACGCTAGTTCAGACATCCGCAAATTTCCGCAGCTGAACTAAACGCATTTATTACCGTAAAAGTATGACGATTACAATGACATATAACTCCGTTGTGGAATTTTGTGGACACACAACTAAAACTCTAGCTAAACATAAAAAAGACATTCACAAAACACTTAAAAAAGATTAAAACAAATAAATTAATTACATAAGATCATTTTAATTAGTTGGTTAATTATTAATATCAGAATTTAAAGTAAATACCTTCAACTTCAAAGTTCATGTTACAGAATTTAATTTGGTACACTTAATTTGACGTCCGACCTGTTTGAAATACAATTTTAAATGTGCAAAAAGCTTACTGAGCGCTGCAGCTGCGCGAAAACGAACACGTGTTCATGATTTCAATGCTATTTTTAGAATGTCCCGTTACAAATCCAGACAAAAACGGTTTGCCATTCAGAAGTTTGGACATTTATTAGACAATATAATTAAATTTTGTCAACATATTTTGTGATTGATTTTTTGACTTTTGGCCTATGGGCGCTACCACTGTGCATCCCTCCCAGAAGCAGGAATGTTACTCATTGTTTCCATACTGAACACTTTTGATTTCCGTTCTGAGGTATCAGTCACATGTTCTGATGGTTTGAATGATGCTGGCCAGCGAGATCATGGCCCATGCAGGCATAATTGTCCGTATAACCATAAATTGTATGTGTTTAGACATCTGCAGCGTTCAGAGCTAATGGTAATCGCACGGAGACCTGACCATTTTTGTATGTGGCTCGAATATGTGCCTTTTCTTATGCTTCTACAAAAGTGTGTATCGGTCGTGTACATGGCACCGTTCCATCATATATGTTCCTGGGCATTTGCATTTGAGTCAGTTCTTGCAGATCCTTACGATACGTCTCCAACTGTTTTTGTAAATTAGCAGGTAGATTGGCATCCATCTCAAATTTTTCGTACGCAATGTGTCATAGTAGCATGTACTACTACAGGTGCAAATAGTCCCAGTGGATCAAATATTTGCCCTATTTCTTACAATAGTACGTGGGCCTTTCCGCAGAGCGTGTCTTCCTTAGGCATCCAAATTATGCCTAAAGTTTTCACACTTAATTGTTCCAGTGCATCACCTAAATTAATGCTGCTACATATGTCGTCCTTCGGGATGTTCTCCAATAACTGTGCATTCTTTGAGCACCATTTCCTCAAATTAAATAAGAATGGTATTCTTTCTGGCAAGTTTCCTTTAAGTGTAATAGCTGTTCATATTCTTTCATGATCTTCACATGTTCGATCTTTATCTCTGGGCTCTGATAGGAATCTCCTTATAACTTTATCACGAGACTCTTTTTTTGGACTATTGTATGTATGTAGGTATCCAATTTCCGCTACAACAGTTCATCGGGCTTAGTAGCCACCATACAAGTAGCAGGTGCAGATGTAGCCATATTTATTTTCCCCGGCAATGATCCAACCAAATTCTGAATTTTGAATAGTTGGACACTTATTTTGTTTCAATTGTCCAGGTAATAAAATTGATAAATGGTGATCTGCTCCTAGTAATAGATCAATTTTACTAGTTTTGTTGAAGTTGGGATCCGCTAGAGGTATGGCTTTCGGCAGGTCAAACTTTTGCGTTATTGCTTCTGTGGGTTGATCTGCAACAACGTGCGGTAAAACAAAGGCCTCGATTCTTGTACTGAAATCGATGTATTTTGATTTCACAAGTATATTTACTCTTGATCTGCTGAGTTGTGGTTGTCCTCCTACTCCTTCTATTCTTAGCTCTGCCATTTTCTATTTTTAAATTGTTTTACTAGTCTCTCTGAGATTAGATTGACTTGGGAGACACTGTCTAAGAGCGCACGAAATTCTCCTTCTCGCTCATTGGCCCCTTTAACAATTACCCTGGCTGTCGCTAGTAGGGTATAATTTTTATTACTTCCATATGTGGACGCAGCTGAGGACGCTGCTGATTTGTGGTTGTCCCCCTACTCCTTCAATTTATAGCGACACCATTCTATTTGAAAGGTCATTGTTTTGCTATCTCTCTGAGATTAGATTGACTTGGGAGCCACTGTCCAAGAGCGTACGATATTCTACGTCTCGCTCATTGGTTTCTTTAACAATTTTTCTGATTGTCGCTACAAGGGTATAATTTGTATTGCTTCCATATGTGCCAGACTTTGATGCACATTTTTTTGCCTTTCTCTGGTCTACTTGGAATCATTTGTCTCTAGTGCAAGGAAACGTTGTTGCAAAAAGACCCTTGTATTGAAAAGGGATTTTCTCGTCATATGGAAAATTATAATGGAATCCCAAGTTTCTGTGTCAATGCCTAAATTCTTTAAGGCTTGCAATCATTCATGAATATTATCATGAAGATTCTTTATTGACAGACGTCGTTTCCAATGTTAGGCTGATGAAATAGCTTCTCGAGAACTGCTGGAACCAAGACCCGTTTATTCTTAAATTATTCTGCAATATTTTCCATGCAGTATCATAATTGATTCCTGTTAACTAAAGATGCTTTACTAATCTTTCGGCGTCTCATGATAAATTTGCCTTTAAATTCAACATCTTTTGTACAGCGGGTATGATTGATTCATGAACCATTTTCTTAAAAATGTCATAAAATTGTTGCCACTTTAAATAATTTCCATCAAATTTTGGAATTTAAATTTTCGCATACAAAATTTCAGTATCGCCTTTTCTGCCATTATAAATGTTTCCAAATTGTATCCAGCTCCGACTGGATCTACTACAAGTTTATAAATCTCATGATGCAGTTGCCATAAGTTTTCAATAGCCAATTTTTCTTCAGGAACTATTTGTTTTAATGTCCTGAAAAGTGTTGCTAGCATAGCGCCTTGCTTCCGTATCAATGGTTGAATGTGAATGCGATCTTCATCTTTTTGATGGGCTAATTTGCTTTTTTAAATTTTTGCCCTTTTTAGTTTCCAATCCTTTATTACTTCTTCTGTTAATTCTTTTAATTTTGAATAGTATTCTTTTTTGAAGTAATCGTGATCGGATGGCTTGTATCCCAATGATTCCATTGAATCTGTGGGGGCTTTGTCAAATTGTTCCCAAAGATCCTCAATCATCTCAATTTGGTTACCATAATAGATACTAGTTGACTTCCTTGAGGCAGAGTCATTTCTGACATTCCTGATGACATTTTGAATCTCTTCACCTCGCTCAAACTGTTGCTCGTATATTTTCTCCACTTTATGTACTTTGATCCGTTGGAAGTATATTTTTTAGTCAATCGACTAGGTACCCTCCGACCCGCACCTGATGTTTAATTGAAAAACAAGTATATAAATGTATATATATAATGGATCGTTGAAATCCATTGACTGTTTGATCTCCGTGTTGACCAGATGCTTCAATTGATTGGGTACGCCTTGTCCCACGTTGTAGAAATCCAATATTGGAGTTTCCGACAAACAGAAGATTTTATGGTCGCCAAGTTGGCGTATTGTATACTAATAGTCTCCGAGTTGACTCGTATGTACTTCCGCTGTGATTCTAGTCGTCAAGTTGACTAGGTGACAAAGTCTGAAACAGTCAGTTGTCTCACAAACAGATGTATGTACGTGGGAGACAATTTTTGTTGTATGAAAATACAGTGTGAATATAGAGTATATGAAAGTATGTTAGTGTTAATTCTATTCTTAGTAAAGCCAGCGTTGGTCTTTACTGTGAGAAACTCATGGTTTGTGTTTTAGGCATGCATTTACACCAACGGTTTTTTCAAGCATTTCTCTTAAATATAAACATTGTTTCTTAAGTACCATGAGGGTCTCGACGCATTCTATTTTAAAGGTATAAAAGATAAGGCAGGCATATACATATACAGCGAATTGTCTTACATACATATGTGCAGGATTTTACAATTGCTAGGGGGATAACATTGTTGAATTTGTGGTATACGGAGTCTACTTTGTTTATCGAAGTGGGCGCTGGGTCTCAAAAGACTTTACTAGGATGAGTCCTTTATACCCTCCTCCAAAATTAAATCCAATACGATGACACGCTTTTTCGATAACTGTGGCCAGTATGGTAACATGATTCTTATTCGAAAGATTCGGAAGGATGTCGCAATTATTGCAGGCTTCCTTTTGTCCAGTGTTTTTGGGTAAATTAAAGAGATCGAAGGTTGATAATGTGACCTTTTGTGAACTTAACAATTTCTTCTTGGGGAATATTGTTCAGGAACGGGGGGTAGATGATGGTCACTTTAACAGAATCAATTTACATATCATTTTGTGTAAGGTTGGGAGTTCAGTGGTATTAAAAAACTTGTTTGCGTCTTCATCTGAATGGACTAAAGATTATTTTCTTTAAAATTGGAGATTGGTAGGGCAAGGTGGGGTATTTTGGGCCACGAGGAATCGTGAACCAGCGCCATTTTTTTTTTTCCCAATGAATTATGACAGGTGCGAATGACTGTTATCGACTCGTCTTATGATACCCTATAATTTCCATAATGAACAAGTGTGGGCACCGGCATTGGTACTTTGTTTTATTAACAAATAGAAATTGGATGCTCTCGATGTATAATTTACACCTCGTGTATGTCCTTATAATTTTTTTTATTCCTGTGAATCGACGGGGGTAGCTATGTTTTTAATATTCGTGTGTATATTAGCTTTCAAAATTATAATGGGATTTTGCATGTATTTGTTATTGTTGTTGTTTTTTGCAGCACTTTTCTAAAAATGAGGGTTCGGGGAATTGTGACCCTTTTTTCTAGGGGAATTATGGGTCACTTGTTTCTTGACCTTTAACGACATTTTTTAATGTGCTGAAGCTTGTGTTGCCGAAATTTATGCCCGCAAATAAATTACCTTCGACCATAACCATGAATAACCATGACTATGATAAAGATGCCAACAATCAGCGCCGCAATGATTTTCCTGATATTGCCTCATCTGTGCCTTCAACAAACGATAGACCGTCGACAAGCACAGGAGCTTCGTCAAGTAGCGCACCTTCGACGGTCTCTGTTGTTTCGGACAAAGATCTTCTCAGCGTATTGCAGACTGTTCTACCATTAAAAGCTAGCACGCCAGCTAAGAAATCTAATCGTGCCCGTAAAGCAATTAAATCTACTGTTTTGACATCACCAGAAGTTGTCAGTGAGCTGCGAGAGAAGGCAGGAAAAAAAGGGAACGAGGAAAAAAAATTGAAAATAAACCAGTAGCAAAGAAAAGGAAAGTTTGTTGCAAATCCAAGGAAAAAGACGAGGAAGAAGACGTTTTTTTTTTGCATTATTTGTATGGAAAACATGCCGAAAAAAATGAATCGGCGAAATACGATACATTGTAATGACTGCGATCGTGCAGTGCTCTTGAAATGTGCCAGAATAACTGAAAGTTATTTTACTTGTAAAAATTGCATTTCAGGCTGACGTTACTTTTTTCACTACAACAACTAATTTCTTAATTATTATTTGTATTTTAGTGAAATAAATAAAATTTTTCCAACAAAAATCGCTGTTTTTATTCAATTTTAAAAGTGGTTCACAATACCCCGAGAATTTTGAAAATCACGAAAAAAGGTATTTTTGGAAATTGCCTTAGAATCACCTAATTTTCAAATATTCCATTAAACTGTTGTGACCAAATGAAAGCTAGATCTTCATACTATAACACCCAACACTCAAATTTGAAGTAAAACTTGTTTAAATAGAAAATTTCTGGCAATAAAAAAAAGTGGCTCACAATACCCCGCCTTCCCCTACTATATTTTTATCGAAGACACTCATGAGATTTATGGAGTGCATCTTTTGTATTTTTACAATATTTGTTCATGTACACGGGTGCGCCAGTCTGCATGCCACTTTTTAACTTCTTTTAAATGGGTTCCCAGTTACTCAACTGCTTTGATCGGACATTTGCAACGGCTGTGGATAGCCGTGTCATTGGTGATGATTCAGCGAGCCCAAATATTCATTTTAAGACAAGCGCAGATGTCTGTAATTAAATCAGATGTCTGCAATTTAACACAAGGTAAACCTATAAAAGCAAATTCCAAACTAATATGTTTGAATATTTGAAAGGAAGAGTAGAAAACCTGTGCACAAAATATCAAATATGGGCAGCACGTCACGCAGCTAATAATCAATTGGCATCATCAGGAAATGCACCACACATTCCACGAGACATGCATAAACAGAATCAGAGGAGAGTCCTGTATAAAAACATGCGAGTGCAGCAAAGTACTTTGCCTGTCTTGCCACAGGTGGCACCCCCGCCAGTGGCTAGGTTAGCCGCCTAACAACCTCCGACTTATTTTGGAATCGACCTTCTACTTGTTACGTTAGACGTCGACGGGAGAAAAGATGGTGCGCTATCGCCACATGCCTAACTATAAGAGCATTTGGAATTGGCCTGCTCCCTGGATACTTTTTAACGAACTCAATTCGACATTCGACAATTTAAAATCGAAATTAAATTCACCAGCGGCTCCTCATGTGGAGGGAGCATGGAAGCGACTGGTACGCTTAGTAAAGACAATGCTCTACGCGAGGCCTGCAAAGCGCATTATGGGAGGTAGAATCCATCTTCATTTTAGGCCTCTTACGTTTGTCTCCCTAGATAGCAAAAACGACGAAAAGCAATAACGCCAAACCATCTGCTCATCCAACACATACTGTCGGTATTAATATCAGGGCGTACAACAACTTGCCGACCAATTCTGGAAGCGCTGTTTGCGGAATACGTTCCTATCTTGACCAGACGGGGAAAGTGGTTTACAAAGAGACTACTAGAAGCAGTTAAAGACGTTGTTCTAGTGGTCGACGAAAATTTAACCTTCAACAGCTGGCCGAAAGGGTGGTTGAGGAGATGGTACTGACGAAAAATAACCAAGTACGACGAGTGGTTGGACTTCAGCAATGTGGGAATAAAACCAGACCCTAAAGCGGATAAGTTTACTGGAGGGAGTATGTTGCCGCCAAAATATATTTCTTGCCCATCAGCCAATATATTTCTTGCCCATCAGCCAACACAGCCTCACTTTCTAATGCAGCCTACGTGCTGGGAAGTTAGCCCCTACTTCTTGTGCTTTGAATTATTTCAGTGGGTCTTTGTTGCACTAAGGGCACAATTTAATTTACAAAATTTCGCACTTACTCGTGCAATAATTAAATCAGGTTAAAATAATTAATGTGGAAATAAATGAAGTGTATGGAAATTTGCTGGTGTTGGTCTGCTTAAAAATGGACGGAGTCGAACTCAACAGTAATATTGTGGGCTCCACTATCTTTGAGGTATTGGAATGCGTTGGGCACTGTTTATTCAAAAGGAACATTGTTGTAAACCAGTGGTGGGCAGCCAAATTTCACATCGGAGCCCGACAACAACATTTACAACAAACAACAATCCGGGCAGAGAAAAAGGTCTCGACGTCGAGTCCGAGCAGGGGTCATAAATGTGCGAGTTTGTAGGCAGAGGGACGCACAAGTAAATGCGGGACGCACACTCAACTGAGGGACGCACAAGCAACGATCGCGAGCTCGAGAAAGGGTCATAAATGTGCGTGTTTGTGGGCGTCCCTCAGTTGCTTGTGCGTCCCTCTGCCAACAAACTCGAGCTCGAGATCGCGACCTTTTTTCCTTTTTCCCCCTCCCGCAACTGCTTGTGCGGTAATTTTTATTGACATATTTTGAGTCATCAATTCCGTTGTTTATATATATATTTATGACTTTTGTACATAAAAATGAACATATTATGAATGCAGCTTTTAGTTGAGTTTCCTACATCAGTTAGAGAAGGTAGGTTAAGTAAAAAGAAGTCTACTAGAGTACGATGGAAGGATAATATTATGATCCCAGTTCAGACCACAAAGAGCAACGAGCACGAACTGTTTTTGAACCGATTCTATTCTTGCTTACTGTGATTCTTATATGCAAGATGCATATTCTTAAATTGAACGGACAAATGAAGTGTAAAGAATTTTGGTTGTATATGGATACGTGAAACTCCTTTGACTTTTAACAAACCCAAGAACGCGTTTCACAAACCCATGCTGAGATGTTGTAATAATAGATCTTCAAAAATGTTTCAGTTGAGAAGTGATTATCTTTTCAAAAGGTTTAAAAATAGCGGACAGTTTAGAAATACCCCTATAATTAGATGCTTTGGGTTTTTTACCATTTTTATGAAGACGAATTGTAGATGATTCCATCCATAATTATTATAGCAGCGCGTGTTAAGCAACATAAAATTGAAGCGAGCAACTGCATAGAGAGAACAGCCCGACTTCTTGTATATTTGAAAATATATGGATTTGACATTTTTTAAGTTCACGAGGCAACCAAGTAGGTCTAAAAAGCGAACCAAGAGTATCATAAAAGAACGAGATAGCAAGATCCATGTCTGAGAAACTGTACCGGGATGACCAATCAGTTATCATTTTATCACAGGACTGACAACAACAATCGGTGCACGAAATGACAGATCTATAGACAAATCCAAAGTAGGATGAAAATTGTCTTCAGGCAAGACTAACTCAAAGAGACCATCAGCGAAGCAGTGAGATGTCAAAGAAAGCAACAAAGCAGATTCATCGGAGTAAGACCATGCAATTTCTGGTAAATTAAAGTCCCCAAAAACAATTAAGATAATATCAGAATGCAGTGACGATATATATTGAATAGAATCTAAATGTTTTGTGTACACCGCCATGTTGGAGTGTGGGGGAATGTAAGAGCATGTAATGTAGACAGAGAAAAACTTGAGTCTGACCTTAACGCTAACAAACTCAATCTCCAAAATGTCAGGTGAATGGATTTGGTCAGAAGTTAAGGACGAGCCAACAGCAATCAGAACTCCTCCGCCTACACCAGAAGACCGATCACATCTAAAAATTGAAAATTTTGCGGAAAGAATAGATGCATCGTTAATATCAGGTCTTTACCATGTCTCCGTAAATACTAAAATTTTAGATTCAAATTCTAGACTATCTAGATAGAGTCTAGGAAGCTTAGATTTAAGTCCTCTCACATTCTGATAGGCCAGATAAAGGGACGAGATTAATTTTTTGGAAAATCAGCAGATGCTGAAATTGCGGAAGATAAAATATTACTAGGAAGGGTAAGTAGACGAAGGCTGCTATGAAGTGTATATGTAGGTACAGTCAAACAGATTGACTAGGTTACAAAGCATAAATTTAAATTTTTCCACCACAGTTTTAGCTTTAACAGTTGGAGCTTGAATTTTTGTCTTAATAAAAGCTAATTTTCGGGATCAAGCCTTGTAAGAAATATATGATTCTTAGGTGGAGCTCCAGTTAGAGGCTTATAGGACCTAGGCCGCAAATCAAATAAAGCATCAGCGACGGCAATTGAAACTATCTGAGTGTCCATTATTGTACCTGAAACAACTATCAGGAATATCAACAGTTTTTGATAATTATCCGGACTTTTCGGAAATAACATCTGTATTCGTCTGCAAAGAGAGACCATTTCCTGAAAAAACGAAGATAGCCTAATTTTTGGTGGTAAACGAAATAACCTGAGGAGGATTTCTAATGAGCAATGAAGGGGGTTCTGTAATAAAGGGGCGTTCAAACACTTTTTGCTTGAGCAGACAGACATTATAGATTTATTAAGAAAATTCTAAATTATATAAGAAAAAAATACCAAGAAGGCCAAAGAAAAAACTCACTCACTGCACATGCAACAACAATGAGTGGGAGAGAGCGAGAGCACCAATTTGCGCTTCACCCTAAAATTCGCTTACTCCTCCAGTGTTAATTGGCTCATTGGGTTCGCCGACGGCCGTCAGCGCGCTCACAACACCAGTAGATGCGACTGTTCCAAAAACTACTGTAGCAGACGCAACATTTGCAACAGCTTCGATCACCAGCCAGCAGGCTACCTCAACAAAATTCGTCCAACCAGTGACGTTGAATCCGAACTCATCTGCTCAGACTGGTATGGACAGATATATTAACATAATCAAGCGAAAGCTCAGCCCTCAAACAAAAAAGGCGTCACTCCCAAAATGAAAAAACCACAACACTGTTCAACGCAAAGCTTTGGAAGGCATTAGATTCCAATTACTGGCAAATCTTAAGAAAACTCTCTGTAGCCAAGCCACCGCCATTTTACAATGGTGCGAACTGCACTTCACTGGTGCTAAAGTTGGTGGCCCTAGTCGGTAAGAACAACTTTTATGTGACTCTACTCAACAGGGGAACATAAGAGAGACCAATGCCCAAACCAAATATGCTTTTCTATCGACCTATCGAAAATACTTCAGAACGGAAAAAGTGAATTCTTCTAGCCGTGATTAACGACATTGAACCAACGGTTTCGACTCAGAAAATTTAGAAGCATTGATTGAGAAGGGTTTTGATGTCAATTCCTTCTCAAATATTATAAGCAGAAACAAAGTTCCGCAACCTCTGTTTAAAGTGGAGCTACAGTCCGATGCACGAATCTTAAAAACTAACGCTGTGCAGCCTATCTACAACCTGCAACTACACTGCTACATTGCAAAATCTCTGTCGAGGAGCCTCAGAAGAGGACACTCTCCACAATGCACTGAGTGCCAGGAGTTTGTTCACACAAAGTCCTTCTGCAGTCTTCGCCCAGTTTGCGTTGGCCTTGAACAAATTCAACACGACTATGTATGTTTCGTCAATAAAACAAATGCCAATACATGGCATTTGAGACAGCTCGTCTCAATGCGTAGAAATGGCTCATTTCCAGGGCCCGACCCCTATTACCTCACAAACCACACCGGGTATATTCTTCTCAAGAGCTGCAAGGTCAACAACAACTACCCCTGGAGTAACATTTGCAGGTGTGCTACGCAACGGAAATTCACAGCCCACTCTAACGGTAGATCCCGTTATTATTCTATCTAAAGCGGTTCCAGGTCTATCCGTACTCGGCCAGCAACCCAACAGGATCGAATCGTTGTTGATCTCGCTCAAACAAAATATCATAAATTTCTTGGAGTTCATGCAAAATTGCATGCATTAACTTATGCGGAATCAAAACTTGCTTGTTCAAAAAACTTATGGATAATAACGAAAAATTTCGACACTACATACAGGAATACAAACGGCATTTCCACGCACAAACAGGAACTGTCACTATTTCTGGATTCAAATGATATTGATATGATGCTGCTATCAGAAACACACCTTACAAATAAAAACATGCATTCTACGCAACAAATCACCCAGACGGCAAGGCTCATGAAGGAATTGGTATCCTCATTAAAAACGGAATCAAACACTGTCTTCACAATGGATTTTGCTACAAGCAACTTCAGCGCACAATTTATAGCTGCAGAAGGTTACAACGCCGAAGACCCTCAATGGCGATCCCGCCTGGTAAACCCCAAAGGCAAACAGCTGTACAATACAATCATCAACACAGCAAACAAAATGGGCTATGCCTCACCTAATAAGCCCACGTACTAAACAACAGATCCACTTAAGCTCCCAGATGTAATAGACTACGCAGTCACCAGAGGTATTACGCATAACTTGAAAACGTCAGAGTCAATAGCAGAATTGTCATCAGACCACTCACCAGTAATTTTCACTGTATCAACATAAGTGTATACAAGTAATAGAGAACCCATTCGGGCTAACAAAATATAATAAGAACTGGCTCAGATATAGAAATATTTATTGAGTTGAATCCCAAAGTGGACGTCGAAGAAGACATCGAGTTTTCCACCTCTGCATTAGAGTAGATGCTCATTGAAACAGCAGATATCTCTACTCCACATATCGACATTACCCAGGAAAAAACAAGTTGTAATAGCTTCACCTCTCGTTGTAATAGCTTCACCTCTGACGACATTGAATCAAAGGCAGGAGTACCTCAAGGCAGCGTGCTAGGTCCAACTCTGTATCTTCTGTATTCAGCGGACATACCAACAAGCCCTACGCTTACCACATCTACTTTCGCCGATGACACGGCCATTCTTAGCCGCTCCAAATGCCCGATCAAAGCTCCTGAGCAACTGACAACCCATTTAAAGGAAGTGGAAAAGACAGACTGGCACATCCATGTAAACGAACAAAAATGCAAGAACGTTACGTTTACCCTCAATAGACGAAACTGCCCATCATTGACACTATACAACGTGCCATTGCCAGTTGGAGTTCACCTAGACAGAAGATTAATTCGGCGAAGCATATCGAAGCCAAGAAAAGCAGCTAAAGCAATCGGATTATATTGGCTCATCAACTCACGATCCCCCTCAGTTTGGAATTCAAAGTTCTCCTCTACAACTCGATGTTAAAACCCTTCTGGACGTACGGCTTTGCACTGTGGGGAAACGCAAGCAGAACTATCACGGGAGTTCCTTGGTATATACGGAACGAACGCACCAAGAAAGACCTATGTATTCCTAGTGTAATATCCGAAATAATGGAACGACAGTTAAAGTACAACGCTAAACTGCAGGCACTTCCGAATATCCTCGCCAATTCATTAACTCGAGTATGTAATAGAATTCGTCTCCAACGTAACGATCTTGCATCGCTCTAGGATGTAATCAGGGCCATAGATCAAAGTAGCATCCTTCAGATATTAGGTTTCGTGTTAGATTAATATAAAACCCGAAAATTGTTTTTAGTCTTATACACCCTTATAAGAAATCCGGCAAATAAATAAACGCAAAAAGACATTAAGTCAAGGTATGAAAAGTATTTTCCTTGACTAGGACAAATAATTTTGGTATAATATATATTCAATTCTGGAAAGCGGGAATTTGTCGGGCAAAAAATTTACAAAAATTTGAGTATAGTCAATTACTATACTGTTTATGAATCGTTTTCAACATGCTTTTGTATTTCTTTTTTCTGGCTATGCGGACTTTGATAGTTTTTTTATACACAGATTCGTTATCTTTCAATTTCTATGAGTAAAAGTTATTTGACATGATTGTTTCGGTTTTGAGATCGAATAAATCACTGTATTTGGTGGATAATTTTGTTGACAATGGGATAAAATGAAGCGGAAAATTTCTAGTTAGGTGGGCCAAATAATATTTTACCTAGCCTTAGATATACATATAGGTGGAACTACACCGTAGTTCGAAAATGGCCCGTATTTTAAATTATGTATCTAAATTTATTATTTTTACGTTACTCGGCTATACCTCACGAACGTTTTTTACAGGATTGGTGCATCGCTTTACTCAGCGTTTGCAACGCTTTCGAAGGTGATCTTCTCCGATGGTTAGCCATATATCAATTTCAAAAATCCTCAGCAAAGGGTAGAATGTTGCAAAACCGACAAAAAACCCGCTTCAAGGCTTTTGGTTAGCACGTCTGTTTTTTATTCAGAAATAAATAATATCAATGTCGTTCTTCAGATGAAAGGAACTGCGTTTAAACGGCGCACAGTGGGGCCTCTGCCCGAAAAGCTTACCAAAAATAATTTTTTTCTCCACCGCGTTGGGCAAAACTGAATTATGATGAAATCTATAATACGTCATACAAATAATTATATGTGCATTATTTCTTTTGTCTTATTTTACTGTTATAAATTACTTTTTGAAAGTTCGACGAATGCAGAATTATCATGGTATTTTTTGTGGTTGCCATGGGTAGGAAATTTTGTCATTCTAATCTCTTTCGTGGTACTGTTACTGCAAAATGAACTAGTTCATCGGGCTCTGCGTAGTAAATAATTATATGTGCAAAACACTTCTAGCTGTACATTCTTACTTAAATTACTGCTGTTGAAGACTTATTTCTGAAAATTTGCTTAATTCTCTTTTGTAAGTTTATTATTTATAAAAATGAACCCTAATTTGAACATAATATTTATTGTTGTCAGGCTAAAATGCCTCGTGGTAGAAGTTTGTCCGATCACGAGCAGGGAATTATACTCGGCATGCATGAAAGCGGCTCTAAGATCTCTGAAATAGCAATCAGACTCAACCGGCATAGAAACTGTATATCTAGGTTCCGGAAAACCCCATCGAAATATGGTACTACCCGACGCAGCGGACGCAAGACCAACATTGACGAACGATGCAAACGCAAGATTCGACGTCTTGCAGTCGAGGATTCGATGAGCAGCGGTCAAATAAGGGCTCACTTGGATCTTCAAATAACAAGGAGTAGAGTCGTTCAAATTTTAAATGAAAATCGTTTTGTTAAACATACCTCAATGGTCCCTAAACCAAAGCTTCTGGAGCGCCATATTAAGGCTCGTTTAGAATTTGCCAATAGATACCGATTCTGGGATAAGGAATGGCACAACATCATCTTTAGCGACGAAAAAAAATTTAATTTAGATGGCCCAGACAACTGCAAAAAATATTGGCGAGACACGCGCCAGGATCGACTTGCTACAAGCGAGGTTTTGGCGGCGACACCTTGATGGTATGGGCCGCGTTCTGCTATACAGGAAAGACGCCTATGTGCTTCATATCTACCCGAATGAATGCCAGTATGTATGTAGAGCTTCTAGACGGTGTTTTAATAGAATTTGCTGGAAATCTTTATGGCGATAATTGGACTTATCAGCAAGACAACGCTTCAATCCACACGGCACAGGTCACCAAAAACTTTTTTGAAGAAAGAAAAATTCCTGTATTGAAGTGGCCAGCATTGAGTCCGGACCTTAATCCCATCGAGAATCTTTGGGGCATTTTGTCGGCTCGTGTTTTTAAAAATGGAAGACAGTTTGAGACTGTACGACACCTTAAATTGGCTATAGAACATAAATGGGCTAATATTGACGCATCTGTTCTACAGTCGTTGGTCAATTCTATGCCAAATCGACTCAACTTAGTCTTAAATAATAAAGGAAAAAGTATTGATTATTAAAATAATTAATACTTCAAATAAACCAACGTTAATTGGTTTTAATAGACCAAAGTCAAAGAATGCACATATAATTATTTACTATGAATATAACAATAATTTTTAATTTTCTTTTTTTGTTTAAAACTTTTTTTTATTTTCCTATCTCACATCATGCTAAAAATAAAATCACATTCTCAGAACTACTCTACGACTTTTTATTTGCAAAAAATATGATGCACATATAATTATTTGTATGACGTACTTCAGAGGTTATGAATCCAAAATATTTTTGAAACCCTTCTTATCTTAAAGTGGAAACATTTTTCGTATGTTCGTTTTACACAAACTTGCAACTTTAAACTAAATATTTGCGGAATTAAACAACTGATCTGTGATATTTTTAATTTATTCCAAAGGTAGATTAATTTTAAGTTACTTGTTATACGTAATTTAATGAAGTACTCCGTAAATTGGAAACGTTTCGAAAATACACTAAATTTTGTTATTTTTTTAACTTTGGTGGAGTATGTATAACCAACAGAGATCCACGGAGATTCACGATGAGAATACAAATACTTGTGATAGAGTGAACATTCACCGCTTTTTTACTTTTTTGGGCAAAAGCCATGAAACTAATGCAACCTCGCGTTTAAAACGTGTTCCAAGTCTAATGAAGAAAAAGAGCGCAAGCTATTTTGGCAGTAGAATGCAGTAGAAATACTACTACCTGACTATATATATTACTCTTAAGCAATAATTGTTCTCTATTTACATGCTTAGAAGGTCTTAAAAAACGGGTAAAAAATATTTTATATCATAGAAAATTGGGCTTACCTTTACCCTTACCATTGTTTGTGAATTTTTTGGATTTCCCCGATTACCTGTTTCAAATGGAAATTTGAAGAATTCTACGATTTTTGAAGTTGCTCGTGCCACTGAAACTTAAATTGAATTTGTAATGCAATGAATAGAGATGGGCGTTGCACCCGAGCACGCTTGTATGGAGCTTGTGACAAAAAAGGACATTATAGTTGAACTTTTGACTGAAGAAACTAACGCACACAGTGCATAGGATTTTGGCTCATGGAAAAGACTTTATTTGGACTGCAGCTGTCTAAGAGCGCAGAAGTAGCGGTAAACGAAGAGTAGCGCAAAGAAAACATAAACACAAGCAGACCGATAGAACTTTAAATGTAGCTTTAAGTCCTGTTATTTTTACAATGCTTTGTCTTTCCATGGAATATTTTTAACTTTATTAAAATTTTATAGCTTAGTAACAAAGCAGTTGCTAACTTCTGTTGAAGTCTGTCAGCGTCAGCCAATCAAGTCGGATGCACCTTCTATGTCTCTCGACTTCTAAATTTTGTCATTAAAATTATATATACATATATACAGAAAATCTTGTGCACTATTTGGAAGAAGGCAATCTCCTCTCCTCACCATCGACTAGGAAACCTCAAAGCCGACTCGGTTGTATACAATCGAAGACCACATCATATCAACGTGCAGCTTGGGACTCCGCATCGGGCGCAGTCGTCACCCAACATATTTTTGGTGCCTCCTGTGAGGATTTGATCTTGGCGATTAGGCTTTCTATTGTGATTGCTGGCCAATTTTGGAACTACTTGAACGGGTGAGTGCAATTTTGAGGTGTAGGTTCAAGGGTCATAATGGCAGAACTTATTCATTTGGTTTCCGAACAAACCGCACTGCTAGCATCATTAAAAAAAGCCGCTGCAGAAATATAAGGCTGACGAATCATTGCACAAGAAATCTCATCTGGAGGCCAGATTGGACTCTTTTTTTTTCAATCGAAATCATCAGCAGCTTTCTCGAGAACGAGAAAACGACCAGCTTAAGGCAAAATATTTCGTGGATTGGCCGGCGCTCAAGGAGGTGTTCTTGGCGCGCGTCCACCATTGCGAGAAGATAACGGATCTTCATCGCTTTCATTATTTATTATCAGAGGAAGCCGCTAAGGATATTGAACATTTAACTTTGGTTGCGTCGAATTACCAAGTGGCATAGGGAATACTCATGAACTTGTTTGACAATAAACGAGTATTGTTTTTACACTACATGGATGTATTTGTGCAGCAACTATAAGTGAAATTGGGGGATACCGCTTTGCTGGGACGATTTGTGCAAACATGCCGCTCATGTGTAAATTCACTGGAGAAAACTGGCATCGATATGCGGCATTAGTCAGCAGCTTTGGCTTACTACCGGCCCCATTAAGAGTCGACTTGGGAGAGGTCGTTGGCGTCATCACAGGATCTACTAACATTTAGAGAACTTTGTAAATACCTTCAATCGCAATACAGGACGATGATACCAGCATCATCGGGAAGCGTCGAGGGACTTTCGTCAAGAGATCGGCTACGAAGTGGAAAGCAAGGCGGATATGGTTTGCGTGCTAACCAAAGATTCGCAAAGGCGTCATTTGTAGCCCGACAGGCGGAGACGTGTATAATGTGCGGTCATAAAGAACATTTTATTGTATGTATGTAAGATGTTTCAAGCCATGAATCCATCGGAAAAAAGGAAATTGCATTAAGGCATCGATTGTGTTGAAATCGGGGAATCAGGAGGCGACTATGGCAGGCGACCTAAATAAATTTAGAGCTGATGTTCCGGCAAAATCATCAAATTTAGTAAATAAATATCGGAAAACGGTACCTCTTAGAAGACAGGAGGTTTTGTTTTCAACAGCAATTGTGTTGGTTAAGTCAAAGGAGTAGCAGACTCTGCAATTTCGAGCCTTTTTGGATCAAGGATCACAAGCATCGTTTATTTCAGAGTGTGCAGCCAAACAGTTACGTCTTTGGCGACTTATATAAAAATCCATGGATTAGCACACGACAAAATAACCGAAGCATCGACAGGAGTTAAATTGGTCATTGGGTCTGTATACGGCTCATAGGTAAAATACAAGGTAATTGCCTACGACGATCTGATGCTGGAAGAACAATGCGAATGAGGAGCTCGATAAGATGTTGCGCACAATCTGAGTTGGTGCGAAGATTTTTTTGTTCGCACACATAGGCGCTTAGCCTCTGCGAAGTATGTGGTGCGACTTCCCTTCTTATCTCATCTGGACCAGATGGTCATTGGAGATTCTTATAGGAATGATTTAAAACGGTTATGTTCTCTGACTCGGCGCTTAGACGCAGATAATCATTTAAGGGAAGCGTATTTTAATACCATTAATGAATATTTACAGCTAGGTCATATTCACAGCAGTCTTGGAACACTTCCCAATGGTCAATGGCTGGAGTTCACCATTGTTATTTACCGCATCATCCCGTTATAAAGGAATCTTCAACTACTAAGGTCCGAGTTGTCTTCGACAGGTCGAGCAAGACTATTAGTGGGAAATCGTTAAATGACATATTAACGATTGGACCCAAGCTACATGTGCAATTGCCGGCAGTCATTCTTAATTGACGTGGATTACAATGAGTATTTTTAGCTGATGTATAAAAAATATACAGGTATATAAATGTTAAAAAGGATAATGTACAGTATCAGCACATACTGAGGAAATCAGACACAAGCGAGTAAATTGAGGAATATGCATGCACGACGGTTATGTTTGGAACGAGCTGCGCACGCTATTTAGCTACGCGTATGATGCAACAACTGGCCATAGATGAACAAGAGAATTTTCCATTGGCCGTAGATGTGGTGAAACATCAAATGTACGTCGATGACATTTTGTCTGGAGGAAATAGTGTTGCCGAAGCGAGAGCAGTACAGAGTCAAGTTATTGCAATGCTTCGAAGTGGCATATTTGAATTAAGAAAGTGGGCTAGCAATTGCCCAGATTTATTCGAAGGCATGCCAGCGGAACATCGTGAAACAAGTGGCTTGGTGCATGTCGAATGTGACGATACCATTCGTACGTTGGGATTGTACTGGAGCCCCTAGGAGGATGAATTTCGATTCAGACTAAATTTTGCAGTATCTACGGATTTGCACACAAAGCGAACAATTCTGCGAGCATTAAAAAGGAATGGAAGAAATATTTAATGGAGCTTCCCAATATTGCAAGTATACATATACTACGACTTATCAGTTGGGGATCGCAAGATGGAGCAGCGGACTTACACATATTTTGCAATGCCTTCTCACGAGCCTATGGCACAGTGGCGTAAAAAATAGCTTTCGTGCAGTGCTGCTATTGTCCAAAGGAAAGGTTTTGCCGGTGAAGCCACACCTGACTATACCACGAGCTGAACTATATTTCAGCGCTTGAAGCAGTAAAGGTTTACGCGTACTTGAAACAGAATTTGAGACTAAATATAAATTTTTCTAATTTTATTTTTTTGATTCTATGATAACAATTTTCTGGATCCGTGGAGGAGCTGCCAACTGGAAGGTATTTGTGTCAAATCGGATAAACAAAATTTTGGATATTTCCAATGCGGATTGTGACTTCTAAGCTAACGTCCTGTAATTTTTGGTGGCATGGCCCACAACAGTTACAAGAGGATGAGCACGGATGGCCGTGCAATGTTGACAATCAGCAGGCACTTTTCGATGTGCATCTCTGGAGTGCAACGAGACTGTTTTCCATCGGAATGGAGTTCATTAACTGAGGGAGTGGCAATTGCCAAGGATAGCATTCTATTGCCACTTAATCCATATTTTGATTCAAAACAATGCCTCCTGCCTAGATGGCCGACTACGAGATTCCTTATTACCGTTCAATCAAAGGCATCCTTATATTCTACCCAATAAACATCCGTTTACAGAGCTTGTTGTTAAACACAGTCACGATGCATGGCAGAACTTCACTGACTCTAAATTTCATAAGGAAAAGGTTTTGGATTATTAATGGGCATAATGCAGTAAGTTTTGGCATACAAAAATGTCTTACATGTTTTAAAACGAAGCCTCAATTTTCAGGTCAAGAAATGGGCAATTTATCAGCAGTTATATGTTAGCATATATGGTGCTGTTTTTAACTGCCTCGTCACCTTGGCCATACATTTGGAACCGGTTGGTGACATTTCTGGGAGCATATTATCGTTTTATTGGCCGCCGTAGTTTATGCACAGACGTTTACAGCGATTGCGGCACTAATTTTGTGGGAGTAAACAAAAAATTACAAGCAGATAAATTAGTTAACAACGTTGACAAATGGAGGAATCACATGGCATTTCAACCCACCTTCAGCTTCACACTTCGGAGGATTGTGAGAAGCAGGCGTGAAGTCGATTAAATTTCAACTTAAGCGGACAATTGGAGACCGAGTTTTGATCTTTGAGGAATTCTCCACAATTGAATCTGGTTAAACTCTAGGCCTTTATGTCCGATATCAAAGTGATGGTATTAACACCAGGTCATTTTTTAACGGGAGATGCTCTGTTGGCACCTGCGACCTCAGATGCTAAGCAGTTTTGGAAGAGATGGAATTCTGAATATCTAACACGACTGCAGAGAAGACCAAAATGGTTATAGACAAAGCGCATCCTCGACGTCGGATGCGTGATGCTGAGAATGAACGGTTCCCTTCTCATCGATGGGGGCTCTTTGTCGGATTACAGAGACACATGCTGGAAAAGATGGCCTAGTCAGAGTAGTTACTCTAAATACAATTAATGGACTGGTTATACGGCCAGTAGCCAAGCTTTGTCCATTACCTATCCAATAACCAACCTCAGGGTTAAATTGTTACTCTCGTTTCAGTTCTTTTGAGCAGGGACGAGGATGTGCGTTTGATGATCAAATGGCCATCATTAAAGGGGGAAGAATGTTTGGACTACAGCTTCCTTATAGAGCAGACGTAGCTGTCAACAAAGAGAACCGCAAAGAGAACATGGAAACAAGCAGACCAATAGAACTTTAAATTTAACTTTAAGTCCTGTTCTTTGTACAATGTTTTGTCTTTCCATTTGAACTATATGAAGTTTTATAGCTTAGTAACAACGCTGTTGCTAAGTTCTTTTGAAGTTTGTCAGCGTCAGCCAATCAAGTCGGACGCACCTTCTATATCTCTCGACTTTTGAATTTTCTGATTATACAGCAAACCTTGTGCACCCATTTTCAATTGGAAGAAGGCAATCTCACCTCTCCTCTCAAAATATTTTAAAAAATGTTTAAGTCAAAGTTTAAACATGGAATTATCTGTCATGTGTCAGAAATTTAACCCATAAACCATATAAAATTAACTTATTGAAAGGTTTTGTACATTTTGATATTTTTTTATTCACTTGTGTTGAAAAAAGTGAAAATTTTGCGAGTGTGGCTTTTTTTGTTGCATCGGGTGTACATTATTTATATTATTTAGATGAGTTAGTAAGCTCGCTAATCACACTGACGTCAAATTAAAAGTCCCTAAGAAAATAAACTGTATCCCCTTTTGGCAAGGCAAATTTTTTTAACCGAGCTGATGCCTGTCCGATAAATGTATTCCTAGCATGCTGCCTAACCGATAAATGTATTCGAAAATATACCTCTATTTATAAAACCATGTCAACTATTAGGAAAAACTAAATACTTCAACAATTCTAAAACTAAGACTACATTATCTTAAGTAATAGCCACACTGTAACTGCAAAAAAGTATAGTTCTTACTCAAAGGATTATTATAATAAGGATTTTATAGTAAATTTTTATTTTAATCGTTATTTTAGTCGTGTTTGTACGCATCGAAATCTTGGTTACCAAATTTAGTTAGTAGATTCCTCGACATATACGCAGACCAAGTTTGTTTTAAATTCTTCCCTTGGCTTTTTTCTTCCGCCTCTGCATATGTAAAGCATCGCATTTTTTTTTTTTGGCTTCTCTAGTGTAGCAATAACTTATCTGCCGACCAGATTTTGCTGAAGTCGGTCAACATACATATATCGGAGATACACGAATGCTCGTTGCTTCGTTGTATTGCATTGCGTGCAACATTGGCTGGTAGGTGTGAGCGAGAGTGTTTGACTACATTAAATATTCCTACTTGGTTTATGATACAATCAATGTAAACAAAATTTAAAAATTCTAAACTTTTTTATTGCAGATAACAATTTTCACGTAAACATAAATGAAGTTGGTGAAGATTCTGCATCAAGAAATAAGTCAACATGTATTGAAATGCTTGGAGCGCGCACTGAATATATATTTGAGTGCGTATTTACTAAGTGGGGTACATTATTTGCTACGTATCCTTGGATAACTTTGTTAAGCGGATTTTTAATTGTGACATCTTTGGGATATGGCATAAAGTTCATGGAAATAACTACAGACCCAGTGCAACTGTGGGCTTCCCCAAAATCAAAGTCTCGAATTGAAAGAGAATTTTTTGACACCCAGTTTGAGCCATTTTTTAGGATTGAGCAAGTAAGTTATATTTTATAAAATTATTAACTATAAGCTATGAGTCACGAGGTGCGTTCAAAAAGTTTCGCGAATTTTGAATTATCGCTTGTTACGTAAATTTGAATTTAGATTTTTTTGTGGCATTATGTTTGTACTCACATCTTTCACTTTTTCCGGCATTGTCGACAGCTGTTTGCAAGCATGTGATATAGCTCATCTTCGATTTTTGTCTGTTCAAAAACATGGATAAAAGAACCTGTAGTTTTGCTTTCAGTTTTCTTTGATTGCTGGGCGTAGTCCATCAAGAGTTTTTGCCACAGGATTGAATGGCCAATAAAGAACATTATCTATAAATAATGAGCAATTTTCGGGAGAAACTGTCGGATTTGCACCACGGTAATACCCGTGCCCACACATCGTTGTCTGGTGCCGCAGTCACCGTATACCCCTAGATCTGGCCATTTATGATTTTTTCTTGTTTCCGAATGTGAAGATACACAAAAAAGGACAACGCTACGCTGCGATTGACGAGATAAAAATGGCATCGAAAGAGGAGCGAAACAATTTAAAAAAATATGATTTTTAAAGTGCTTCCAATATTGGAAAATACGTTCACAAAAGTGTATAATATATCATGGGGATTTTTTTAAAGGGGACAAAATAGATATTCATAAATAAATAATATTTACAAATACCTCGTAATTAAAAATACTGAATTTATTAAGAAATTCAATTGGTGAATAGACTACAATCCTTCTGAAGATTGCTTTATAATTTTTCAACTTATGTAGGCGATAGTGTGTTGATTCCAAATTAGGAAAGAAAAATTCAACATGCTTTTTTATTGTGGACACAATATTTTTGACACGTAGCTAAATCTGCCACATACTTACGTAAGTGCTTACATGAGTGCATTTCCAAGCTTTCAATAAAAGTGCCAAATTTTCCCGCGTTTTTCAAAATTGCATTTATCCAATCTTAGCCGTAATATATTTGCATCAGTTCAAAACTACTCCGCTTACTCTGCATACTTTTACATAAAACATTTTGGCAGTTGCATTTATTTTCATTCTTTTTTCGCTCTAATCGCACAGATTTGCAGCACTTGCAAATCAGTGGCACTTTAATTATTTGAATTAAGAGCGCTAAATTAATAAAAGTTGCAAAAAGTATGATAAAAAATAAGCAGCCGGTTTACAGCACAGTTGGTGGCTAGTCGAAGTTTGCAGATTCAGACTGTTTAATTATTTTATTCAAAAACAAAATTTAAAAATAATTGCTATTTATAAATGTTTTTTTACAAAATAAAAAATCAGAGGTACATATATGGGTACAATTTAAACTTATATGCAACAAAGAAAAAACAATATTGTGTGTATGTACGGCTGGTTTCTTTGAATATGTTTTACTTTATTTGCTGCTGAAAAAAATTACCTATTTTACATGAGGTACCTTCACGTTTTATTAATTTACTCCGGTAATAATTATCCTATCAAACCAATTTTCAAACTTGCCCTGCGCAATCCTTTAGGGAACTTAATAATCTAATTTTCAAACATGTAGCTTAAAATTTAATGGCGAAAATGAATAAAGGAATTGACAGACGAATGTTGATCAAGTATATATATACTTTATTGGGTCGGAATCGTATATTTCTATGCGTTACAAACATCTGACCAATTTTATAATACCCTCTGCAAGAGTATAATGAAGTACTTTGACTTGTTTCCACAAATTGTAGGACTTTAGAAATGCATTGAGCTCATAAGCTGCTGTTGATCGTGGAACCACTGGCAATGTTTGACGACAATCTCCTGCTAGTAAAATCATTGCACTACCAAATCGGTTTTGATTGCTCCGTAGATCTGTTGAGCTTCTGTCTAAAGCCTCCAAATGTTTTTATGTGGCGTCGTGCATTCGTTCCAAACAATCAATTTACATTGCTGCAAAACCTTTGCCATTGCACGTTAAAGTTTCATTGCTTTGCATGGCAATTTTAATCCTGAAAGAACTGTTTGAACATATTCAAGCAAAGTTGCTGCCATTCCGACAAAGAGTGCAAGTGTAACTTTAATTTGTGGGTGAATTGTTGCTAATATTAGTGAACTCAAAAAAGTTTTTCCTGTACCACCAGGTGCATCTAAGAAGTAAATCCCCCCACCCAGTTTCCTCATTTGTTACTTTCATAAGAGTATGAACTATATAAATTTGTGGTTGATTCAACAGTGGAAGATTTGTTTGAATAAATTTTTTTTAAATGTTGATCATACAGTTTATCTCGGTGCAACTTTTGGATAAAAACATAAATTTTGTCGGGTTCACGATATTATCACTTTTGTGTGAACGCATTATATACTCTACATACAATTATTTTAATAGGAAGAGGAAAAGGGCTGTTTTAGAGTTTTCCCGGAAATTATTCGAATTTTTATTGCCGTAAAATCCATCCTTGGACGTCAAGGAATATTTTAAAAAAAGAATTGTTAAGATTGATCCATGCGTTGTTGAGTTGTGTGCTTGCCAATACATTTTACAATTCATTTTTATATACATCTGAACATAGATAGATAAGGAATCGAATTGAATTGAATTCAGTTTGAAATTAATTTTAGAATCTATTTGGCGTATGATAGAGAAGGGAATCTTTTCGTTATTAAAAAAGATTTGTTTAATTTTTTTATACCTATTGTAAGATCAAAGACAATTTTCGCGTTTTATCTTGATCTTACATGTTTCACAATATCTTAAGGATGTTCTATTAATCTCCTTTAGATTCTGTTGGCTCTGATTAATTGCTAATATGAAACTTTATAATTTTTTAGCACATACATAGAGTAGTATGTACAACGTTTTAATTTACAATTGGTTACACTTTTGTTTACAATAGGTTAAAAATACATTTGGCAAAAACAATGGAAATTTTACTAGAAGGTTTTCGTTCAATTTTTTTTTCACAACTTTTGTCGTGGATATCCCAACAAGAATGTGCCTTAGTAGGGCGGGCAAGCAACATCAAAACCATTAGTTTATCTCTGTTTTGCAGTATTTAGTCGTTGCAACTTTTAATTCGCTGACGAATTCCGTTCAGGCCGGTCAAGTTTGTTTGGTGTGCCATAAAACATATATGAAATATACGCATCTTTGCATGTTAGTTCCACTTCAATACATGCCATTTAGCATGAACAAAAAATTGTGAAACAGGTTTGTTCCTGTGGGAGACCCCATAATTTCTAAGCCGTATACAAAACTGCTCAAGTCGATGAAAAAAAATAACCACTATCTCATAAATGTCCATTATTAACTAGTGCAAACTGGTTTATGCTGAAATTTTTTCTAAAAATAGAACCAAAAACTTGAATACGTGTTCATATTTTAAGCACAGCTGCACGCTTAACAGCATTAATCTGTAGCAAACTGAACTTGCAATTTGTGTGGTAAACCTAAATTAATTATTTAAAATGGATTTTCAAGTTAAAGGTATTTTCTTTTTGCTGTAAATCATTTCACTTATGGTGCACAAAGATAGGTACTAAAACCGAAAAACAACAACAAGTAATCAATTCGGTGCAACTTGAAATTGTGAAGGAGGGCTACGAAGCTTTGGCTTCGTAGTCAATTAATGAAATCAATTGGTTACATATGCATGAAGCTTGAAGCGTTTTGCACTTGTTACAACCGCAAAAAATCATCTGTTCTCCAATATCAATGCGATTGGTTGAATAAAAATGTGTCAATTTTAGTTAATTCATCTAGGCAAACATCGGAAAGTGCTCAACGTGGCCGTCCTAGACACAGTTTTCTAGAATCTTTAGTGAGAACAAAGCGAAGACGTATAGCTCAGCTGAACGAGATCGATGAATCTGTTATTTCTGCTTTACGCAATGATAATCAAACGCAAAATTTGTTGCCAGCAGATCCTATCGAAGGTTTTTCGCTTTTGATGGAGACCGGCATGTCAAAAAGCCAATATTTGCTTATAAGAGACTTCGTTAATAACAAAATATCATTTGATTTTTTTTAAGCTATCAAAGTAGAGTCACTGCGAAAAAAAGAGATATCCGAACAATATTTCTGTGGACGTATCTTACGCCGAAGTCGAGTTGCAAAATCTTTTGGACAACACAGCATCGAGCATACTGGAATTTGAAGCTGATGTTGTCTAAACATCCTGTGAGGTTTCGGTTGATAATTTTATATTAATTGGAAAGTTGGGATTTGATCGAAGTACAGGTCATAGCGAATATAAGCAAAAGTTGTCCATTGACAGCTTAGAAGACAAAAGTTTATTTGTTTCCTCATATGTACCTCTGCAACTCATTTCAACAGTTGACTAAAATTTTTTTTGGAAAAACGTAATGCAAATGGTCTGCAATGCTTTAAGCGAGTCGTATTCTGACAAGTGCTTTTTACGTGGTGCCAATCCAACACAGATGTATAACTTGGCCGTTTGCTTAAATAAAGTCGCTTTACAGAAATATTTTGATTTTGGTCTTTCGCCTTTTCATGCAAAAATACGGTTTATTTGAATACTTTTTGCATATATTTTATAAGTCCGTCATTAAAATGTGGCAAGCTAGAGGAATTGAACAAAAACAAAAAGTCATGGAAAGAAAAATCAAAATTCAAGAGGATTTTCGTGATAAACTGGGTTTAATTGTAGACAAGCCCAGAGATGGAGGTAGAGGCCCATCGAACGACGGAAATACGGCAAGAACATTTTTTTCAAATCCAAGACAGGAATAAATGAGAATCTCATCTATTGTGTGTCACTATACTTCAAGCTCTATCATCGGGTATAAAATTAATGCCGATAAATTTAACACATATGCCCTCGATACTGCCAAGGATCACATCAAAGAGTATCCGTGGTACTATATGCCAGCTACAGTGCATAAAGTTCTTATTCATGGAAATGCAATAATAGAACACTCAATTGTTTCAATTGGAGAGCTTTCGGATGAAACTGCAGAATCAAATAATAAAGAATTTAAAAAATTTAGACTTAATCACAGCCGCAAAATGTCACGCGTTATTACAAACACAGATATAATACATTCACTGCTTTTACGGTCCGACCCATTTATAACCGGTCAGAGAAATGTTCCAAAAAAATGATAACTCAAAGTTATTTGACTCTGTATATAGCTTATTAGAGGATACGTTATAAATATTTTTAATAATAATTAAAAGTTTTGCTTGAATTTCATAGAACTAAATTTTTATCTTTTTTGTTTAAGCCTTGGTGAAAACTTCAACATCCTAACACCACTAGAAGTATTTTTGGCCGCGGATCCATACAAGCGGATCCACTGTGCAGTCGCCGGATTTGCAAAGACTCTGTTATTTCTCATTCAATTTATTCGAGACTCCCCCTCGAGGAAAAGATTCACATTAACATTGTCGTCATTGGACATGTCGACTCTGATTTTGTTTATATCTTTATGTGTTTGCTTTATACATTTATATGTGCATGTGTATTCACTCAGTTTTAAAGAATCTACGCAAATTACTAGTCATGTTTTAGGAAAAGTCTATCTTTTAAAGTTGGGTTTTTCCTACCCGACATACACTTGCCAGAAAAACTATGCGTACAAATAAAAAAAAATAATACTTCTAATTAAGATGTTGTCAAAATTATTATTTTTCCTGATTAGCACATTATTTTTAAATAATGTTTGCTGGATTTTTTATATATTATTATATACAGTTATTTTTTTTTTTTATATATTTAAAAAAATAAAAAACAGCGAATTTCAAAACAGACAAAGTATGCGTACAGACTAAAGAAACCAACGTAAAAGGCACTTATTCATAAAAAAATTAACAATTATCAAAGATGGGATATCCTTTCCTTTTTATAGGTTCTACCAATCGATTTGACATTGACATGACCCATTTTTCGGTGAACTTTGGTGGAATTCGAAGCCACTACTCAATGATTGCTCTTTTTAACATATCATCGATGTTATAGTTCGTTGACGAATCCTGTGTTCCAAAAAATCCCAAATATGTTCAAAAATTGTAAAATCTGACGACTGAATGGTGAATCCAGTTGTTTTTGTGTTTTACAGCAATCACTACTCAACATTATGTTCTGTATGTTTAGAGTCATTATCCTGCAGGAGCTAAAAATCTTTACCAAGGCCTAATTTTCTTGTAAGTTGTCTTTTAAAATGTTATTTGAACATGGCTTGATATCCATTTTTGATTCAATAAAGTCAAGGTTGCCTACTCCACTTGCTGCCATACACACCATACAATCTCTCCGTCAGCCCTGAGCGCTACTTTGCTTCACAAACGTAATTTTTAGTGATAAAAGTAAATTTTGCATTTATGGGATCAAAGTAGGCAAACGTGTATGGCGAAAACCTGGTAACGTCTTTGATATACAAAATCTTGGTACAAAAGTAATGTACGGTGGTGGCAAAAGGATAATATGGAGTGTATGTACGCTTCGCACCACTACAAGCATTGTTCTAATATCTATGTTCCTGAGATTAACTTAATAAGATAGACAAAAATAAAAATCCTCATCTTTCCGCTGCTGGTCACCCAGCTAGCTTCCGAAACCGACTTAACGCTATATTGACCGTGATATTAGTCCCGATAATGCTGAAGAAAATCATTGCAGGGATTGAATTTGTTCAATATTAAAAACGGCTGCAACAGAAATTTTAATAATGGCTTGAGTAAATATATCCACCGCACTACTGTAATGACTTATGGTCCCGATAGAAGTAATTCCTACTGTAGAGGAACCGTTGCTGAATACCTAATTGTTTAATTTAAAAATTTGAATGTAAGTAAGCTTTTGTATTTCATGATTTCATCTTTCTGATACTTTGGTCACAACTTTTTTGGCTGATGCAACATCAAGCGTCTGGTGAAATAATTGAGTTAGTTTCTTGTTGTCCAAGAGAAAAGATCACATGGAGTTAAATAAATCTATTTTTAATTAAATACGAACCAGCAAGTTATTTTATGTGTCACCATAAAATTGGTTCTTCGAGCCGGATTTGGATTCTGTTGGGGATAAAACTTTCTGTTATTTTCGGTTTTAAACTCATCGCGCCTTGCGTTTGTACTTCTTACCGCTTTAAAACCGCTCCCGCCAACGCATTGTTGTTGCATGTGCAGTGCTGTTGGCCCCTCCCGCTCTCTTTTTTGTAACATCTTTTATTCGCGCTCGCATCTATTTCCGTTTCACGTATAAGTGATACGTGTATTTGTGTAGTGCTTATCTCTCTTAGATTCAGCATTTATTTTCTCTGCAAGTTTGACCCCAGTGTCGAATTTGATTAATATAACTGCGTGAGTTTTTTGTTCGGCATTTTTTTCTTTAAAGATTTATTTTCTCTTTTAAAGTAAAAAAAAAAGTGTTTGGACCCCTCTTCGCCAAATAATGTGTTTCTCACTTGCTGGCTGTGTGACAATGTCATACACGGTAAATGTGCTGGCTACACGGCCTAAGTGAGGAATAGCTTGGAGCAAAAAGGTGTCCTCAAATGGGGATGCGACGCATGCCGAAAAGTGGAAATAGAAATGAGGATATTTATGAGGCAAACCAGGGACAAATTAAAGAAACTGTCATCTGGTTTTCGTAAACTTTATGATGCGTTTAACGCTTTGGAGATATATCATATCATTCACTACCCCCGTTCCCCAGGGCGGGCGTAAAGATGAGGCTATTCCATTTCTCCAGGAAATGGTCTCTTTGTGCAGACGAATGAAGCCGTAATTTCCGATCAGTCCGGGCAAATACCAAATAATATTGATATTGCCAATAGTTGTACAGTTAGAGGTACACAAGTACTTAGGCCTCTAACTGGCGTACCACCAAAGAAACACATATTTGTTTCAAAGCTTGATCTCGAACATTCTTCGGATGACGTCTTACTTTAAGTTACATTAAGACAAAAGTTCAAGTCTCCAAAATAGCGGGAGAATCTTTATCAGATAAAATGGTCTAATTGTATTTGTAGTGCATAATTTGGTGAAATCTGTGTACACGCCTGGTCCTGATGGAATACCTGGTTGTGTACTCAGATTTTGTACAAAGGCTCTATGTAAGCTACTCCAAAAACTTTTTTGTTGTTCGTTAAATCTTGTCATTTCCCATCTATATGAAAGGAATCTTATATAATTCCTCTTCATAAAAGTGGTAAAAAAATCCAAAGCATGCAATTATAGGGGTATTTCTAAATTGTCCGCTATTCCTAAAGCTTTTCAAAAGTTAATTACTTTTGAACTGCAACATTTTTGTAGGTCTACTATTTCACCATCTAAGCATGGTTTTGTGAAACGTAGATCTACTACCACTAACCTATTAGAATTTTAACGATCGAAGGATTTATACTGATTTCAGCAAGGCCTTTGATTCTGTTAATCATACACTTCTTGTACCTAACCTATTAACCTATTTTGAAACATTTTTTTATACCCTTGCAGAGGGTATTATAAAATTGGTCAGATGTTTGTAACGCATAGAAATATACGTTTCCAACCCCATAAAGTATATATATTCTTGATCAGCATATAAAATTATTAATTTTTTTTGTTGCATTTAAATTTAATTTTTACCCATACACCCTACACCAAGTTTGATCAAGATCGGATAATTATTAAGGTTACAAATCAATAATCAAATTTAATAGAAATAAAATTTATTTTAATGCTCACGCACACACATACATATGAAAAAATTCTTCACCACGCGGTGTGTGAGAGAGACAGAAATATTTTAGTTGTGTTCTTACACAGAACGAAATTGAAAGAACGAGATGCGATGGGTTTGCGTATATGTCGAATAAGCTTACGCTAGCTAAGTAAGGACGGTGGCGTAGTATGTAGAGATCGGTGGCACGATGGGCTTGGTGTTTGGTGGTTTAATGCTCGGTGAAGAAGTGAAAATTTTTAGATGTTTTTTCTTCTTTTTTGTTTTTTTTTTTTGATTTTGTTAAATATTTATACCAAAATACCATTCGGCAGAGCCGAAGTTAGCTTCCTTGATATTTTTATATTATAAGAATGAGTGATGGTTTCAAATCTTTTTTCCACTTATTTTATTACTTATAAACTACAAAAAATTAAAAAAAAAAAAAAAAAATTGTGCCTCGCTGATGAAGATGATTTTGTCTCTCCCTCTGATCAAAAATAAAAAAATAAGACAGCGTTTCAATTAGTATAATTATAGTTATAGCTGGTACGATTCTGAAAACGACTCTTTTTTGCAATGTTTTTTATATAAAAAAAAAAATATAAATATTTTTCGGAAACTATTTCTTTTAGTACCAAACAGACGTAGTACTATTCAGAATGACCTGTTAAAATTTCAGATAAATCGGACGAATCATTTTCTTGTTTTTAACTTCACTAGACCAAAAAAGTAGTTTCGAGATAAACGCTTTTAAAGTTTCAAGGAGCCCAACCCACTGTTCTACTACCTGACCATATAATGGCTTCTAAGTATTGATATACTCGGAATTCCGCCACCAAATTTTTACTGTTTATTTTTAAAATACTATACTCTTATAAGTAAAAAAAAATAAACCATAGCTATTTCCCCTTTTTATTAACGATCTTCCATCCGTTATAATTCATTCTCGTGTCCTCATGTACGTAGATGATGTAAAGCTCTGTCTCAGCTACAGAGACATTAAATCTCCTTCACGGTTGCAGTCTGACACACAAAATGCAAGGTCATAATTTTTGCAGAAATAGTCCTCAATTGATTACCTATTTTCTAAATAACATTCCATTAACTAGACTTAACGAGATGATCCCCTTGAGAGTACTTATGGACCATAAATTGATCAAGTAAATTTAACAGTTCCTTGTAGACCTACTAGAATATATATTCCTCTATCACCTCCACGTTGTACAACTAACTAACTAATGCATGAACCTTTTCGAGTTCTTTTTTCTGATCATAATTGTCTTTATCATGTAATCAGTTTAGAACTCTCTATTCCTTTACTAAAAACTTCTATCCTTTTCCATGTAGCACATAACTAGCTATATTTTCGCTTTTGTCTGTGTTCTGTGGATTGTTCCCGCGACTCGAGCCGTGGGGCGGGAGATTTGGGCAATTAGTGCTCCTGTTGGGATTCGAGCGTAAAAGAAAAAAAAAAGAAAATATGTAAATCTACTCAAGTTTAAGATGGATAAACTAAATGCAACACGCACCAAGTTAAAGTCCGGCCTAACGCGGCTGCTTACATTTTCGGAGAAATTAGGGTGTCTTAAATGTGATTCTTAAAAGCACATTGCCAAGCCGAAGAGAAGAGCATTAATCCCACAGTAGCTATAATTGGCGAAACTGAGCAAGTAAAGAAAATCCAATCTATTGAATCACCGCGTTATTTAGCTCGGTCTGCAGGAGTGTATTGCCCACAGCTCTAGTTTTTATACACCACTTGTTCTCTTTGATAGTGGATCAGAATTATCATATATATGGGAGCATTGCTTAAGGTCACTGGGCGTCTCACGCTCACCATCTCAAATACTGGTCTCAGGAATTTCATCAATCAAGGCCGATACTAGAATTTTTTTTTTTTTTATATGTTTTATTTATTTTGTTGGATCTCTTATTTAACTTTATTAGACTAACAACAATTTTCTAGTTTTATCTTAATCTAATACGTAATCTAGCATTTGAAGAATGCTACATTGGTCTATGGCCCTGATTATTAGTTAGAGGGTTGGAAGGTCTTTTCTTTGGAGACGGGTTAATGATTGGGCGAGGGTATTCGGATGTGCCTGCAGTTTAGCGGTATACTTTAGCTGTTGAACCTTTATTTCGGTTGTTACACTGTCAATATGTAGATCTTTCTGTACGTTTTCATTTCGGATATACCAAGGTGCTCCCGGGATAGTTCTGAGAACCTTATATTGCGCCCTTTGTATAATTTCGATATTGCTCTTACTTGCGTTTCCCCACAGTGCAGAGCCGTACATCCAGATAGATGGGTTTTAGCACCGAGTTGTAGAGAAGAACTTTGAACTCTAAACATAGGGGAGATCGTGCATTGATAAGCCAATGTAGTCCGGTTGCTTTAAGCTTTAGCTGCTTTTTCTTGGCTTCGATATGCTTACGCCAAGTTAATCTTCTGTCCAGGTGAACTCCAAGATACACAACATCGTCGGATTGAGGCACTGGCACGTTGTTCAGTGTCAATGATGGTCAGGTTCGTCTGTTAAGGGTGAACGTAACGTGCTTGCATTTCTGTTCATTTACACGGATGCGCCAATCTGCTAGCCACTTTTCAACCTCCTTTAAATGGGTTGCCAGTTGCTCAGCAGCTTTGGTCGGGCATTTGGAGCGGCTAAGAATGGCCGTGTCATCGGCGAAAGTAGATGTGGTAAGTGTCGGGCTTGTTGGTATGTCCGCTGAATACAGAAGATACAGAGTTGGACCTAGCACGCTGCCCTGTGGTACTCCTGCCTTTGATTCGATGCCATCAGAGGTGAAGCTATTACATCGTACGGCGAATTTTCTGTCGGATAGATAAGATTCCATTAGCCTGTGTGCGTATTGTGGGAGCGTCGCTTTTATTTTGTATATTAGGCCATCCAGCCAGACTTGGTCGAAGGCTTGGGCGACATCAAGAAAAATTGCTGTGCAATATTCTTTTTGCTCGAATGCTGTGCGGATCTCTGAGGTGATACGGTTGACTTGTTCAATTGTGCCATGCTTTCCACGGAAGCCACTCTAATGATGTATTATATTTTGTTTTTCCAGGATTGTGTTTATACGGAGCTGTAGGACCTTTTCAAATAGTTTTGAGAGACTTGGCGATAAACTGATGGGTCTGTAAGATGAAGGCTGTGTTTTGTCTTTTCCGGGTTTTGGGATCATTATGATTATTGATTTTTTCCAACTAATGGGAAAGTGACTAGTTTTTAGTATCGCATTGAAAAGTTTGCAGATGTGTTGCACGGCGCAGATCGGGAGTTCTCTGATCATTTTCGGGGTTATTTTGTCATGACCGGGCGACTGTCTTGGATTCAGATAGTTTTTAATAGTTGCAGAAATTTCCTCCGCTTGGAATTTTGGTGGCTCCCTTTCCGCTGGAGTGCTCAGGGGGGGGCTGATATGAGTTTAATGACGGGTTTGGCAGAAATACCGTTTTTAGGTGAGCTGCAAAGGTGAGTACTCCTTCTTCGTCTGATCGGGCCCATTTACCAGTTGAACATCTTAAAGGAGAAATTATCTCAGTTGGAGCTGGTAGGGCTAAGCTTCTCGATATATTGCCGCTGTGCCCTTGCTTCTTCTTGCCTAAGCGCTTTTGCTAGAATTCGAGAAGCTATTCTCAGGCGAATTTTTGCTGCCGGAGATCGAGACATTTGCCATTCTCGCCTGAGCCGTCTTTTATTTGTTACAAGTAGTTCAATTAGCCGGTTGTATGACCTGTGTTTTTCCCGGGTGTATCCGATACATGGGGTGAAAATTTCTGCTGCTTCGATAAGCATCGATTCTAGGGCCGAGGTGCAAGACTCGATGTCATCTTCGTCGTCCAATTTGGGATTTAACTCAATATGGGTACTTATATATTTCTTAAATCTGCGCCAGTTCGTTTTATAATTTGTTAGGCCGGATGGGTGCTCTATGACTTGTGGATGTGTTGAAACTGTGAAAATTACTGGCGAGTGGTCAGATGACAATTCTGCTAGTGACTCTGCCGTTATTAAATTGTGCGCAAATCCCCTGGTGATTGCAAAGTCTATTAGATCTGGGAGCTTGCGTGGATCTGATGGCCAGTGTGTGGGTTTATCAGGTGACGCATAGCCCATTTTGTTAGTTGGGTTGATGATTGTATTATACAGCTGTTTGCCTTTTGGATTTACCAGGCGGGATCCCCAGTGAGGGTGCTTGGCGTTGTAGTCTCCTGCAGCAATAAATCGTACTCCAAGTGTGTTAAAGAAGTCAGTAAATTCTTTTTCAGAGATCGAGAAGCGTGGTGGGCAATAAAATGCAGCGACGGTTGTACTACCAAAAGTGGTTTTGACACTTAAAGAGGTTTGCTTTTAGGTATTGTTTGGCAAATCCATTTTGGAGTGAGTGTTTTATCCGGTTTTTGATTAGGATACCAGTACCTCCGTGAGCCTTGCCGTCTGGGTGATTTGTTGCGTAGAATGCATATTTAGGTATTTGAAAGTTGTTTTTGTTGGTAAGGTGAGTTTCCGATAACAGCATGATATCAATATTATGTGAGTCCAGAAACAGTGACAATTCTTGTTTGTGCTTGGAAATGCCGTTTGCATTCCAAAGTCCTATATGTAGTGCTGACATTATTTATTGTTGTCCAAAAGCTTTTGAATGAGCAGGTTTTGGTTCCGCGTAAGTTCCTGCATGCAATTTTGCATGAACGTCATGAAATTTGTCATGTTTTGATTTAGCGAGATCAACAACGTTTCGATCCCGTTGGGTTGCTGGCCGAGTGCGGGTAGACGTGGGGCTGCATTGGTTGAGATTGCAGCGGGATTTACAGTTGTAGAGGGCTGTGAACTTCCGTTGCGCAGCACACTTGCAAATGTTACTCCAGGAGTAGTTGTTGTTGGAGCTGCTGATGACCTTACAGCTCTTGAGAAGAATATTCCCGGTGTGGTTTGCGAGGGAATAAGTGTCGAGCCCTGGATACGAGCCGTAGATTTCTTTGCGTTAAGACGGGCCTTCAGTTCCTTACAGACAGGACATCCTCTATAATTTGCGGTGTGATTTCCGCAGCAGTTGTTGCACTTCCTAGTATTGGTGTTTGATTTGTTGTCGGAGAAGACACAGTCTTGGTGAATTTGTCCACAGCCAACGCAAACTGGGCGAAGGCTACAGAATAATTTTGTATGCCCAAACTCCTGGCAACTGGTGCATTGTAGAGGGTGATTCCTCTTGTGTGGCTCTTCGACAGTGATTCTGCGGTGTAGCAAAAGTTGTAGATTATATATCGGGTGCACTGCGTTGGTTTTTAATGTTTTATCACACATGGGCTGTAACTCCACTTTGAACAGGGGTTGTGGTACTTTACTTCTGTTCAATTTGTTTGAGACGGACTTTACCTCAAAGCCCTTCTCTTCCAATGCTTCAACGATTTCCTGCGTCGGGACTGTAGGTTAAATGCCTTTGACCTTTTGGCGGTTTGACTTCAGTGGGTTTCTTTTGGGATACTGCTTCTTGAGATTCTGGCTGATTTGCCAGTATTTGGAATCTATTGCCTTCCAATGGTTTTCGTTGTACAATATTAGTTTTGTTCATTTTCAGTATGTTACCGCCTTTTTTGGTTTGTGGACTAAGCTTTCGCTTGTTTATGTTAATATATCTGTCTATTTCAGTTTTAACAGATGAGTTTGGATTCAACGTTACTGGTTGAGCAGATTTTGTTGAGGTAGTCTGCTGGGCAGTGATCGAAGCTTTTGCAAACGTTGCGGCTGTTACAGTTGTTGTTGGATCAGTAGAAGAAATTGTTGCTGTTGTGAGCGCGCTGACGGCGGTCGGCGAACCCAATGACCCAATTAACACTTCAGGTGTCAGCGAATTTGAGGGTAAAGCGCATTGGGCGCTCCAAGACAAATTGTTGTTGCTGGTTGGTGTAAGCAATTTGCTCGTATTTGCACTTTTGGATTCAGCGTTCGTTGTTGTTGTGGTAGTTGGAGATACTACTGAGAAATACGCATTGTTGCGTTGCACAGAGAGCCGACGAGTTTTGTTGTTGAAGAATTTGTTCTTGTAGCTTCTGCCGGCGAGAGTCTAGTGAAGAAGGGCCCGAGTTAATCTTTTTACTCGTTGGCATTACTAGTAAATTTAGTTATTTACTAAGTATTGCTATTTGTAGATACAAATAACAATATAATTGTGGTTGGGCGTCTCTGTGGCGACTGAGAGCCCTCTCACTTTGTTGTTTTAACGTTGTTGTATTGCTGACACCGAAGAACTCGCGCAGTGCAATAAAAAGTACGTCCGATCGCGGTGACAGTCGATTGTCATGATACTAGATACTAGAATTTAAATTGAATTTCAGGATTTTTTTTAGAATAATAGTTGCAGATCACTAAACGACGAATTACTAGTGGGCCCAAGAGTTCAGCAAAACTTAATGGATTTGTGTTTAAGCTTTTAAATTCGCAAGTTGATTATTTTGCGTTGATTCTTCTTAGGCCGGGGTACATCTCTCAGTCATAAGGGTCTACAATCTAGGCATTTTTATTCGCCGAGATATGCGAATGACGGGGCGTGGTCGGATCGGTTAGTTTGGCCTAGCAACTAATGGGGACCCTGATGAAACAGGTCATGGCGTACCCGTGATTCAGTAAGGAGTCTCGGGTATTCCGAACCTCGGCGGGAATGCACAGGAAGATCTCCCTGAAATTCAACCTACGAGCTAAAACAACCGTGGACAACGGAGAGTGTTCCACGTTCGGCTTAATCGTTGGGTTTGCGGTTTTAGTAAAGAGGCGCTTCTAGATGGGGGCGGGGCGGGAGAGTCGTCGACAACTAGTTCAGGGATTAGTGGGTCAGGTCAGGAAACTAGTAGGGATAGTCGTCCTCTACTAGCTCTGGGATTAGTGGGTGAAGAAAGGAGGTGTGAACTAATACGATCACATGCAAACAAAACAAACATTTTAATTTCCCTTATTTTTTACTTCAATTATATTTATTTATTTTTTATTTATTGATTTATATTTTTTTCTTTATAAAAACCTTTCATTAAAAGTCATTTTCTTTCACAAAATGGCGACCGGACTGCACCGGGTCTATCGCACAATCAGTCTACCCCAATGCTTACTCAGAATCTGCATGCGCCTTTGGTTTGTTGCGGCCGGGCTCGTGGTTTTCAAAACTTCCTCTTCTTTCTTTGTAAATTCTTTTATAATTGTTCTGATTTATTTTTGTTTCCTCTTTTTCACTCGTTTCTCAATCATCGATCTTGTCTTTCCCTTTCCCTGATCTTATCCCTTTATCACTTTTCACTTTTACCACTTTTTTCATTTTATGCCCGTCGATTGAACTAACCCAATGATAATAATAACAACGTTTTTTTAAATTAATAGTTGCCTTCAGTGGCGTATAATCTAATAGCTATGTATAATCTAATAAGTATACAAATTAATAGTTGCCTTCAGTGGCGTATAATACACAGCCATCCAACAGGTATCCAAAATATTCCTCTCCGAGGTATACTCGGTGCCAGTATTGGGGAAGATCCTCAGCTTCTCCTTCCTCTGACGCGTATCAGGGCGAGTCCACATGCCGTGGTGTGTCGGCATAACGGGTCAATTCCGCATGCCATGGCGAGTATCGGGGCGAGTCCACCGATCTCGTCATCACTCGCATCCTCTGTGACAAACCGTGACGACGAACGGGTTGAGCGGTACCGTGGTGAGGGGTTATACTCCGTAGTGTCCACGGACTGCGAAGCCGAGGGCACGTACTCGCTTCAGCTCGGTACTCGGGAAATCTCGCCCACGTGTAACAGGGGATTCCTCTCCGCTATATTGTCGCCTGTAGCTCTCTTTTAACTGGGGGGATACGGGATCGTATCGTTAGAGCTATCGTCGATGCTGATAATTTCATCCATACTGCGAAATAAAATTGTGGTTACTTTCCTTTACCTACTTTTCTCGTCCTATACCTAGCCCTAACCCTAGTGCAGCTAATAATTTTTCGATTAAGTTCATTTACATAGCATGGGTTGTCTTACATTCTACCTTAATATATGCAGGCTTACTCATCCGATTCGCCTCTATGGGTTTCCTCTTGATTGTCGTCGTCAGCCTCTGGGTCATATTGATTGTGGTAGGGCTTCAATTGGGAGATGTGGGCAACTAGCCCTTGCCGATCGCCTGGTCGCCTCAAGCGGAAGGATCCGTCGAACTTAGGGGCCCGTTTTGATTCAATTTTTTCGGCTGCGTGGGATAACTGGTGTCGCCTGCATCAAACCCACGATTGGAGAGTAGGTCGCCACTCCCTGCGTCGCAAATTACAATGCCTCCCTTGGTCCCTCGAGGCCTTATGGAGATTGTCTAGGACTATATGAAAAATCTCCTTCATTCTGCTTGCCGGACCTTCGTGGGTCTGGGGGTGAGTTCCAGAGCCTGCACAGTGGCAGATTTGAAGAAAACAGCGGCATAAATTAAAATACTGTCCGTAAGGACTTGAAATTAGGTACACTTGATTGTATTTGTATATAGAAAACAAGGAAAAAGTTTCAAACGTATCGGACAACGCCCACTCACACCGCCCATATAACTCATATAAAAAAATTTAATTTTTTACTTAAGATATCGCTTTTATTTAATATTCTTCTGCTTCGAGTTCATATGAATATGCATCTAAGGGTTTATAATCCGAATCTGAATCTGATTCATATTCGATATCTACTAAGGCGAGATTTTCGTCATCAGTTTTCACATTAGGTTTAGCGAGAAGTTCGAGTACTTTTGACGGCAATTTTTTATAATTGAGGTTGTTTGTTGTTGTATTTATCCAAAAAATATTTACTTGAAAGTAGGGGATCTGATGAATCAATTGCCCCATGAAACACATCAACTAAATTATTAATGCGACTGTTTTTTCGAGAATGCGACAGTCTATCCCGTTTGTAAAACCTGTTTCGGCTCTCCGAAGCATTTTCTCCTAAGCATCCAACTGAAATTGAAGAAGCAGCAATAATTTGGGATCCATGAACCAATATTTTGTGAACCGTCGGCGACATTGGATACCAAGGATATTTTGCCATGTATGAAGTCTGAAGCTTTCGTACAGAAATTCTGGAACTTTTGTGGACATATTTCATATTCACAGGAGATTGCGATTAAACGTGTAATAAAGCATTCAAGAACATCCTTATCAAAGTTCAAAATAGATGAGAATAAGTGAACATTTGAAAAAGGCCTTCTAGCAGTATTCCCATCATTTGTTTTGCCGCCATAAAAGCCTTATCATTTGGATCTCTGATTTGCCACTTATTTATTCCTATCCGATACGAAATATGCAAAGCAAATTCAAAAAACCTTATCAATGCGTGTAATGGGCTTACACCATATTGCAAAGCAAAAGGCTTTGGCTTAAATACTTCAGCATTTATATCCGTGGTCATCAAAATGGTTTTAGGAGTAGCACCACATATTGGACATGATTGGGTCGAGTTCGTTCCTGTTAAAGCATTTAAAACTTTTCCATCGATAAGTGTCAAATTTAGGTCAAACGAAACAGAGACAGTTCTCCCAGAGCAATTATTGAATAGGTACGGTTTCAAGTTTTTAATTTCGTCCTTCAATCTATTGTTTTCTGCTAAAATAAGTTCTTTGCTCTCCTTAATGAATTCGATTTTCAGTGGTCTACAAAATCTCACTGATTGAGTTTTAGAATTCATCCATAAAACTCTCCCCAAAGAATCTAATAACTTTATAGGGATTATTGATGTGACAAATAGAGATTGGTCAAGCGTGTCCTGCCCCTTTTCTTCAAATTGTTGCTTGTATAAACTGTGTCCAGTCGATCCATCAAAGCCATAGGTGACAATTAACTTCACATCGGTTACGCTTTCAAATTGAGCAAAAACTTCTTTTTGAAAAATAATTATTCTTTTTGCAGTATGGTTCAGCATATTTTGTAACGAAACTTGTGCTGAAGTTTCTGTTGCTTGTATTCCATCGGGTCTACATTCAGATTTAGCTTTAAAAACGTTGTCGTAGCATGGGAATATGTCGCAACCATGCTTCTGGTTTATGGTTCGAATGGCGTTATACTGCTTTTTGGAGAATTTTCAAGTAGAAATGCTAATGCTTCATCTGCAGTCATCTGAACTGGTTTTTGATTGCAATCGCTTTTCCTCTTGACATTGATAACATTTTCTTTTAAAGAACAATCAATACAGTCAGTACATTCATTACATTTTGATTTTTTGGCGCATATGGTAGCTGCATGAAAAAGCATTGCTGTATTGTGCCCTTGACTAGTCGCGATATCTGAAGCTATCTTTCGTTTTAAACGACTACTGCCTTCATCATAAGTCAGCCGTGGACGACCAACGGAACACTCTTTCACAGCAGCTCTTTCAATATGTTCTGCCATTTTTAAATCAAGGAACTGTTGGTGTTTTTCTTTGAATTTTTCTATTTTTCTTTGGCATTTTGGCATGTACTTGCATATATAAGCGACAAAGTTCGAAATTTTTTTCTTATTTTCAGTTTTATTAGCTGCCTTAAGATTTTCATTAATCTTTTCAAACACCCACTTAGAAAGCGCTTCACTTGTGCGCCCATTGTCAATCCAAATTTGAAGCAACTCCGTGAGACTGAACTCTACCTTGTCTGCAATATAAGCAAATATTTTAAAAAGGCGCAAAACAGCGCAAGCAAAATTATTGGCGTCATCTTAAGAACATTTAACGGAAAATAATTGCATTCTTACTTGCAAGTAGCAGCGACAAGCAGGTAACATTTAGTCCACAAATCACAGAACGTTGAGGTCAGGTTTCTTCTACAAACAATACCAACAATAACAAACGAAACGAAAGACAAAACACACAAGTACAAATTCTTTGACATTAACCTAATGATCAACATACCTTGAACTATGTTTTCCATATATAGCAATATCTTTAGCTATTTTATTAAGCGAATTATGGACCATTAAAAGTTAAACAAGTCGGGTCTCTCGACCATGCGTCAGAAACGGGTATAAACACATACAACTATCCTGGGGATTCCGAATCTGGCGTTAATATGCTACCGAAAGGCTTTCTTACAGAAAGCTTACAGCTGGCTGCGGTAGCGGTAGATCAATTCCACCCATTTTGAGAAAGCGTCGTGGAATACCAGTAAAATCGAATGTACTTGTTTCGATCGTGGAAGAGGGTCAATTAAGTGGGCAGAAATTATCTCCATCGGCTCTTTTGATCTCGTGAGCATCTTTTCCGCTGGTTTTGCCTGTGGAATCCTGTATTTTTGGCAAGACCTTTCTTCGATTTTGATTAGCGATACATAACTTCCAAGTCCAATGGTCGTCGTCGTCGGCTCGATGTCCGGTATTACGGTACATTTGACCGTTTTCAATGACGTAATCAGCGTACTTCTCGGGTTCTTGGGAAACTTTATCCATCATCCAGGGTTGGCCACGGTCACTCGGGTGCTTCGGTATGCATCTTACGGGGTGCTTCTCCGGGCTGTCGGACAAGGTATCCGCCAATACATTCATTTGGCCTTTTCTGTATCTGATGTCGAAATGGTATTGTTGGAGCTCTAGAGCCCACCGTTATATTCGACCAGACGGCGTCTTATGATTTGCGATTGCCTCGAAATGATAACCTTCCAGGTAGCATCGCATCTTCCTTACGGCCCAGACAATGGCCAAACTTTCCTTTTCCGTGGTCGTGTAGTTTTCTTCGGCTGCGATCAGGCGAGGACTGGCGCAGGCAATCACTCTCTCGTGAACGTCTATATCCTGCGTGAGAAGTGCTCTCAATCCGACGTCCATTTCCCCAATTCCAACGTTTTCCTTTCTTTAGCAGACTGGTCATGGGCTGGGTGACGGTCAAAAAATTTGGTACGAAACGCCGTTATTAAGATGCCATACCTAGGCACTGATGGAACTACTTAACGTTGGGTGAGGCCTTCAACTCTCTTACTGCGGCAACTTTAGTGGGATCAGTGTATTTCCCTTGGTCACTGATTACATGACCCACATACCTATGCTTCCTCTGAAAGAATGTCAATTTTTCTCGATTTATCTTTAGGTTGGCTCTTCGTAGCCTTCGTAAAACATCCAATAAGTTGGTCAAGTGTTGCTCCGGAGTGTTTCCAATTACAATGATATCATCTAAATAGGCGAAGGCATATGGTTCCATATCCACACCGATGACCCAACGCTCGTTGGAATGTAGTGCTAGCCGAATGCAATCCAAATGGCATCACTTTCCAGTGGTAAAAACCTCGCCAGAGCACGGTGAAGGCTGTGCACTCTCGACTATCCTTAGCTAAGGGGATCTGCCAATGTTCATTCTTTAAGTCCAAAGACGAGATATATCACATCCGCCGTTTGCTGTTCTTCTTCTTTACCAACACAGTAGGGGAACTGTGGGGACTCTTTGAAGGTTCGATGGCACCTTCGCGTAGCAATTCCTGCACCTGTGCATCGACAATCTCCTGCATCGCGGGGTTCTTCGGGTAGTACCGCTGTTTCATCGGCTTATTCTCTTTCAAGGTAATTCTGTGTTCAGCTATATGGGTCACACCCGTCATCCCGTCAAATTCAGCCAACTCGGTGTCGAGCTAGAGGCATATGCACAGAACTCACGTCCTCTGTCTTTTCTATCTCGCTGTCCGTGTCTGCCTCGATTTGGTAGAGGGCTTCCATCCTTCTCCCTACCTTTTTTGAGGGTCCGTGCTTTCCGTCACCTTCTCGTCGCCGTCATCCTTGTCGGTTATCTCGTTTTAATCTTTCATTAGCCGTTCTTGCATCTCTCTGTATGGTAATCGTGGCTGGTACCCTCGGCCTCGATTGCCCTCGGTGTTCCGGTGACTTTGACGACAAGGAAATTGGTGAGGAAAGTCCCGCCTGGTCGCAGTTGTGCATCTTCTCTTTCCGTCACTGGGGTTCGCAAGATCAATGTTGCGTTACCGATTTGTATGCGCGTCTCCATTGCCTGGAGGAAATCCATTAATAGTATAACTGGGTCCAGGAAGATTGGCATTACCAAGAAAGGCATTACCACCGCGGTCTTCCCTGACTAGCCGGGTGATCTCCATCTTCGATCCGTTGGCTAGCGACACGGTAGTGCGGACATCCCAAAATTATCCCGCACTTGCTGTCTCCTGCAACTAGCCCCGTATCCAGGGTGGCCGTCGCTATGAGGTCTGCTTGTTTTATCCGGGCAATTATCCTGCCTCCGTCCTCTCGAAGAACCGTGTCTATGACTTTTCCCGCAGCATAACGTCGGCAACATTCAAATCGCGTAACCGCTCATTGTTGCATTCTCGACTCATTTTGCCTAATCTTCCGCATCGCAATCTAATCGTGCAGAACCACCGTACCGCTCTGCCGGCGAACACTTTCGACATTGCGCGTGGTATCCGCTTCTTGTCAAAGCCATAGGTCTCTACCTTCTCGTGCAATTCCTCGATGAGCGATAAGAGGTCCTCCGTTCCGTCGAAACGTAATCCCCATTTACGCACTCGATCGGGGAGGCTGGTGGGAGACTGGTTACTATGGGTGTACGGGATGAACCTCGTCTCTGGACAAAGCCTCAAATTGGACGACCCGGCTGGACCTAGCAAGGGGCGATTTTATCGGGGCCGTTATTGAACCGGCCATCAAATTCTGGCGTAAAAAATTTCGCCCTATCGTGAGGCACTTCTAGGGAACTCGTCGCTTCGGTCTCTCGTCGGATCAAATTGTATTCTGATTTTGGGAGACGACTTTGTATAGTAAGACCCAAGTTCGGATAGACGGACCCACACAGACGGACCCACACAGACGGACCCACACAGACGGATCCACACAGACGAACCACACAGTCCACCGCGCCCACCCCTGGAACTTTAATCTTTACAATGGTTTCGTACGCACCACCATCCCCATGTGGGATCGTGCAAGACTCTTCTTTGGATGCCATCGTATTGACCTGTATGTTGGTTCGTTGGTTAATACGTTTCCCTCTTTGGGACTTTTTTTATTTTCTCGTACTTTGCTCTTGATCTGCACTCTCTTTTTTTCCTCGATCGCTTTACTTTGATCTATTCGTATTTCATTTTAGTTCGCTTGTCCTTCATCACTTTATTTACTCAAAGCTATTACCACATATTGTTTTATTTAATTAGAAAACATACAGTTTTGTTGTTTTGCCTGCATAGACTTTGATTTTATGTTTTTGTTTTCTTTCATTTGCATTCGCGCTACACGTGTACACCTTTTTTTTTTTTTTATTTTTTTATTTTTTTTTTTTTTTTACGCGCGAATCCCATCGGGAGCATTAATTGCCCACACCTCCCGACCAACCGACCGAGGGGCGCAAGCTGCATAACGCACGGCTCGAGTCGCGGGGACAATTCAGAAAACACAGACGAAAAGCGAAACTATAGCTAATTACGTGCTAGATAGGAAAGGATAGAAGTTTTTAGTAAAGGAATAGAGAGCTCTGAACTGATTACATGATAAAGACGATTATAATCAGAACAAAGAACTCGAAAAGGTTCATACATTAGGTAGTTAGTAGTACATCGTGGAAGTGTTAGAGGAATATAGTTTCTAGTAGGTCTACAAGGAACTGTTAGTTTTACTCGGTTCAATAGCTCGGGAGAGTCTATATCCCCATTAAGAAGCTTGTGCATAAATATGACGCCAAGCATTAATCTACGATTAGTAAGGGAAGGAAGGTCAAGTAAAAGAAGTCTACTAGAGTACGAAGGCAAGTTGATATTAGGATCCCAGTTCAGACCACGAAGAGCAAAGAGAAGAAACTGTTTTTGAACTGATTCTATCCTTGCTTTATGTGAATCGATGCATATTCCAAAATTGGACGAACCAATGAGGTGTAAAGAACTTTGGTAGTATATGGATCGTCAAATTCCTTTGACCATCTTTTAACAAACCCAAGAACACCCATGGCTTTTCCGACAGTAGTGCTTATATGGGACTTAAAAGTCAATTTATGGTCCATAAGTACTCCCAAGTCAATCATCTCATTAAGTCTGGTTAATGGAACGTTATTAAGAAAGTAGGTGATCAACTGAGGAGTATTTCTGAAAAAAGTCATGACCTTGCATTTAGATGTGTTTATTCCGAAATTGGACGAACCAATGAGGTGTAAAAAACTTTGGTAGTATATGGATCGTCAAATTCCTTTGACCATCTTTTAACAAACCCAAGAACACCCATGGCTTTTCCGACAGTAGTGCTTATATGGGACTTAAAAGTCAATTTATGGTCCATAAGTACTCCCAAGTCAATCATCTCATTAAGTCTGGTTAATGGAACGTTATTAAGAAAGTAGGTGATCAACTGAGGAGTATTTCTGAAAAAAGTCATGACCTTGCATTTAGATGTGTTTATTCCGAAATTGGACGAACCAATGAGGTGTAAAAAACTTTGGTAGTATATGGATCGTCAAATTCCTTTGACCATCTTTTAACAAACCCAAGAACACCCATGGCTTTTCCGACAGTAGTGCTTATATGGGACTTAAAAGTCAATTTATGGTCCATAAGTACTCCCAAGTCAATCATCTCATTAAGTCTGGTTAATGGAACGTTATTAAGAAAGTAGGTGATCAACTGAGGAGTATTTCTGAAAAAAGTCATGACCTTGTATTTAGATGTGTTTATTCCGAAATTGGACGAACCAATGAGGTGTAAAAAACTTTGGTAGTATATGGATCGTCAAATTCCTTTGACCATCTTTTAACAAACCCAAGAACACCCATGGCTTTTCCGACAGTAGTGCTTATATGGGACTTAAAAGTCAATTTATGGTCCATAAGTACTCCCAAGTCAATCATCTCATTAAGTCTGGTTAATGGAACGTTATTAAGAAAGTAGGTGATCAACTGAGGAGTATTTCTGAAAAAAGTCATGACCTTGCATTTAGATGTGTTTATTCCGAAATTGGACGAACCAATGAGGTGTAAAAAACTTTGGTAGTATATGGATCGTCAAATTCCTTTGACCATCTTTTAACAAACCCAAGAACACCCATGGCTTTTCCGACAGTAGTGCTTATATGGGACTTAAAAGTCAATTTATGGTCCATAAGTACTCCCAAGTCAATCATCTCATTAAGTCTGGTTAATGGAACGTTATTAAGAAAGTAGGTGATCAACTGAGGAGTATTTCTGAAAAAAGTCATGACCTTGCATTTAGATGTGTTTATTCCGAAATTGGACGAACCAATGAGGTGTAAAAAACTTTGGTAGTATATGGATCGTCAAATTCCTTTGACCATCTTTTAACAAACCCAAGAACACCCATGGCTTTTCCGACAGTAGTGCTTATATGGGACTTAAAAGTCAATTTATGGTCCATAAGTACTCCCAAGTCAATCATCTCATTAAGTCTGGTTAATGGAACGTTATTAAGAAAGTAGGTAATCAACTGAGGAGTATTTCTGAAAAAAGTCATGACCTTGCATTTAGATGTGTTTATTCCGAAATTGGACGAACCAATGAGGTGTAAAAAACTTTGGTAGTATATGGATCGTCAAATTCCTTTGACCATCTTTTAACAAACCCAAGAACACCCATGGCTTTTCCGACAGTAGTGCTTATATGGGACTTAAAAGTCAATTTATGGTCCATAAGTACTCCCAAGTCAATCATCTCATTAAGTCTGGTTAATGGAACGTTATTAAGAAAGTAGGTAATTAACTGAGGAGTATTTCTGAAAAAAGTCATGACCTTGCATTTAGATGTGTTTAGGTTTAATAAGTTGTGTTGACACCAAAACTGAAAGTTTTGGAGGTCAGACTGCAACCGTGAGGGAGATATAATGTCTCTGTAGCTGAGACAAAGCTTTAACATCATCTGCGTACATGAGGACACGAGAATGAATTATAACGGATGGAAGATCGTTAATAAAAAGGGTAAATAGCAAAGGTCCCAGATGACTACCCTGAGGCACCCCCGAAGTTACTTGGATAGACCTAGAACTTGAAGACTTGAATAGAACTTTCTGTGTTCTGTCTGTCAGGTATTCACGAATCCACCTAATTAAACTGCATGGGAAACCAATTTTGTTTAATTTTAAAAGAAGAAGTGTATGATTAACAGAATCAAAAGCCTTACTGTAATCAGTATAAACGACATCAGTTTGCCTTGCATTCCTAAATCCTTCGATCGTTAATGATGTAAATTCTATGAGGTTAGTGGTTGTAGATCTACGTTTCACAAACCCGTGCTGAGATGGTGAAATAATAGATCTACAAAAATGCTGCAATTGAGAAGTGATTAACTTTTCAAATGCTTTAGGAATAGCGGACAATTTAGAAATACCCCTATAATTGGATGCTTCGGACTTTTTACCATTTTTATGAAGAGGAATTATATAAGATTCCTTCCATATAGAAGGGAAATGACAAGATTTAACTGACAACAAAAAAAATTCTTGAAGTGGCTTACATAGAGCCTCAGCACAAAATCTGAGTACACAACCAGGTATTCCATCAGGACCAGGTGTGTACACAGGTTTTACTAAATTAAGCACGCTAAAAAGCGAACTTTCATCGATCGAAGGACTACAAATACAATTAGACCTTTTTATCTGATAAGGATACGACAGATTCGCTCGGTATTCCGTTGAGGAATATGTTGTTGTGAAGAAATCAGCGAACAAATCAACAATCGCTTGATCGGAGTCCGCTATATTATTTTCAAACGATAACACTGATGGGTGGACAACCATCTTACGTTTAGAATTCACAAAGCTATAAAACTGTTTCGGATCACGGGAAAACTCAAGCTTACAACGCTTGAGGTAATTATTATAGCAGTGCTTGTTAAGCAACATAAAATTGGAGCGAGCAACTGCGTAAAGAGCAAAGTCTGAAGAACGTCCCGATTTCTTGTATTTTTTATAATATCTGGATTTGACATTTTTCAAGTTGGATAGCTCACGAGAAAACCAGCGAGGTCGGTGAGACGACACTGGAGTCCTCAGTGGGACACAAACCTTAAAAAGCGAACCAAGAGTATCATAAAACAACGAGATAGCAAGATCCATGTCTGAGCAACTGTATAAGGATGACCAGTCAGTTCTCAGAATGAGCTCATTCAGTTTTACAAAGTTAGTCTTGCGAAAATTACGAGATTTAATCACAGGACTGACACCAACAATCGTTGCACGAAACGACAGATCTACAGATAAATCCAAAGTAGGATGAAAATTGTCTTCAGGCAAGACTAGAGGGCCGGTTCTAGTAACTGCACAGTTGGTGGAATCCAACACAAATATCAGATCTAAGGATCTGCCTATGTTATTTCGCACAGGGTTTATTTGAGCTAATGATAGCTCAAAAAGGCCATCAACAAAGCAGTGAGATTTAGAAGGAAGCAACAAAGTAGATTCATCAGATTGAGACCATGCAATTTCTGGTAAATTAAAGTCACCAAAGACGATTAAGATATCTCTATCAGAAAGCAATGAAGAAATATATTGAATAGAATCTAAATGTTTTGCGTACACCGCCATGTCGGATTGTGGCGGGATGCAAGAACAATCTCCAGAATGTCCGGTGAATGAATTTGGTCAGAAGTTAAGGCCGAGTCAACTGCAATCAGAACTCCTCCGCCTACACGAGAAGTCCGATCACATCTAAAAGTTTAAAATTTTGCGGAAAGAACAGATGCATCGTTAATATCGGTTTTTAACCATGTCTCAGTAAACACTAAAATTTTAAATTCAAATGCTACACTATCTAAATAGAGTCTAGGAAGCTTAGATTTAAGTCCTCTCACGTTCTGATAGGCCAGATGAAGGGACGAGATTAGTTTTTTCGAACACCAGCCGATGCTGATGTTCCGGAAGATGGAGAGTTAGATGGGATAGAAAGCCTAACCGGATCTCGAGGTTTCTTTTTGGCCGTGTATTCTTTTACTAAAGTGTGATCCGGCCAAAAACTGCTATGACATATACTGTCAAACAGTTCAACTGGGTCACTTCTTTTAAAGAAGGATATCTCCCTCGAATATTTAAATTTAAATTTTTCCACCGCTATTTTAGCTTTATAGTGATGAGCTTGAATTTTTATCTCAATAAAAACTAAGACATCATCCGACGAATGTTTGGGATCAAGCCTTGACAAATATATGTTTCTTAGGTGGAACTCCAGTTAAAGGCTTATAGGAACCAGGCCGCAAATCAACCGCGGCGTCAGCGACGGCGATCGCTCTCCACAGCATTGAACTCATCGCAGAGCTTACGAAAATCAGATGACAATTTCTTCAATCTATCCCTGGTTTGTCTCATAAACACCCTCATTTCGATCTCAACCTCTCGGCATGAGTCTCAACCCCATTTGAGGCCGCCTTTTTGCTCCAATCAATCCCTTACTCTGGCCGTGTAGCCAGCACATTTAACGTGCATGACATTGTCACACAGCCAACACGAAAGAAACGCGTTATGGGGTGAAGGGGGGTTCAAACACTTTTTGCTTGAGCAGACAGACATTTTTCAAATTTAATTATAACTCAAAAGTTTTATAAAAAAATTAAATATCAAAAAGGCCAAAGAAAAAACTCACTCAGATTTATTATGCAAATTCGACACTGGGGTCAAACTCGCAGAGAAAATTAGTGCAAGAACTAAGAGAACTAAGCACTACACAAATACACGTATCACTTGTACGCGAGACAGATAGATGCGAGCGCGAATAAAAGAAATGAGAAAAAAGAGAGCGGGAGAGCCAACAGCACTGCACATGCAACAACAATGCGTTGGCGAGAGCGGTATTAAACCGGTAAAAGGTACAAACGCAAGAGCAAAGAAATAACAAAAACAACAAAACTGCTGTAAAAAATTTTGTTGTTTTTTCAAATATTAAGTTCAATGCTTTGATTTTGCTTTTGTATAGTTAATATAAACAAAAAGCGCAATGACAAAAATTTAAATGACAGAATAATGTCAATATTTATTGCTAAATTATTAGCAGAATTTTTAGGCAGGCGCGGTGAATTTAAAACCGAAATAAAAGAAATTATATTAATTATAAATTATTATGAAAAACACGCCTATCCACTATGAAGAAAGAAGTATGTTTTGTTGTTGTTCGTGTGGTGCTTACTCTCGCGTTTTTCCATTGCCTGCCATCGCGACCGTTACTCTCGCGTTTGTACCAGTCTTTGTTGTTGTGTATTTTTATTAATTCTCTTAATTTCTTTCTGTTCAGTTTTTTCTGTGAAGATTAAAACTTTAACACTCGTTTTATTTAATGGTTCGTATGTATATTGCATTGCACATTTTAAAAAAAAAATTAAATTTATTCACATTTTTGTAATTTATTATTGGTTTATTTTTTGATCAACAAAAATAAAAAATAAATAATTAGATTTACAATGCTTGTCTACTCTTCGAAAAAGTGAACTCATCCCCAAATATTCCAAGATGACTATCTTTTATGCTGGCTGTGCGATAACATTATGCATGTTAAGCGCGCTCGTTTCGCAGCCAAAGTAAAGGATAGTATAGGAAACGGCGGGGGCCTAAAATGGAGTTGTGAAGCGTGGCGGTCGAGGGAGGGATTTAAATCCCTGTCGGCTGGTTTTCTGAAACTTCGTGATGATGAGTTTTTGTCTTTGGAAGCTCAGTTTAATAGTTCTAAATTATTAAACGAATCACCGAAGCGGAAGTAGTCTATCCCTCTGGATTTCTCTCCCTATCCACCACGATATCAGCAACTGATATTGCTTCGGAGTCCAATAGTGGATGCAGTTGCGGGGACGATTGACATTTCTCCTGGTAATTGTGTGTCCCGCAAACAGATTCGATACCAGTTGTAGTTTCTGATGTGTCCAGGCGAATATCCTCTCCCAGGAATATTCGCAATAAAGTTTTAACAAGAAGAGTTCTCAAATCGTCATCCTCCTCAGCAATACCAGCGCAAAATGCTGATGCTGTTGTTCACTTGTTGCCATTCCACCAAAAGGCAAATCTTAGTTTTGCGGCTTGATCCAAATACTTTAACAGATGATGACAAAGCCCATATCTTAGTCCTTACAGAAACGTGGTTATTTTTATCCTACAGATGCGATCGAATATACAGAAACGGTGGTGTAGTTTTGATTGCCGTAAATTCATCCCTCCCTTCTGAAATAGTCCTGCCGTCTGCTGTTCTTGACAGTAAATTTGTTAGTATTTTTCTAAACCATATTCTGTCTTTCTAACTTGCTCGAATATTCCATCGAATTCTAACATGACGGTATATGCTAGCCACTTAGAAGCTATTCGCTTTATTTCTTGACTTCTTTTGGATGCAGACATATTTATCGTTCTGGGAGATTTTATTCTACCTGACGTTTTATGGCTTACATCAGGTGAGTCTTCCTTGTTGCGGCGGAGGTCACATTGCTTTGTCGACAGTCTCCTTGATTACATGATAAAGACGATTATAATCAGAAAGGTCATATATATATAATTGGATGCTTCGGACTTTTTACCATTTTTATTAAGAGGAATTATATAAGATTCCTTCCATATAGAAGGGAAATGACAAGATTTAACGGACAAAAAAAAAGTTTTTGAAGTGGCTTACATAGAGCCTCAGCACAAAATCTGAGTACACAATTAGGTATTCCATCAGGACCAGGTGTGTACACAGGTTTTACTAAATTAAGCACGCTAAAAAGCGAACTTTCATCGATCGAAGGACTACAAATACAATTAGACCTTTTTATCTGATAAGGATACGACCGATTCGCTCGGTATTCCGTTGAGGAATATGTTGTTGTGAAGAAATCAGCGAACAAATCAGCAATCGCTTGATCAGAGTCCGCTATATTATTTTCAAACGATAACATTGATGGGTGGACAACCATCTTACGTTTAGAATTCACAAAGCTATAAAACTGTTTCGGATCACGGGAATACTCAAGCTTACAACGCTTGAGGTAATTATTATAGCAGTGCTTGTTAAGCAACATAAAATTGGAGCGATCAACTGCGTAAAGAGCAAAGTCTGAAGAACGTCCCGACTTCTTGTATTTTTTATAATATCTGGGTTTGACATTTTTCAAGTTGGATAGCTTACGAGAAAACCAGGGAGGTCGGTGAGACGACACTGGAGTCCTCAGTGGGACACAAACCTTAAGGAGCGAACCGAAAAATGATACTCTATCATAAAACAACGAGATAGCAAGATCCATGTCTGAGCAACTGTATAAGGATGACCAGTCAGTTCTCACAATGAGCTCATTCAGTTTAACAAAGTTAGTCTTGCGAAAATTACGAGATTTAATCACAGGACTGACACCAAAAATCGGTGCACGAAACGACAGATCTACAGATAAATCCAAAGTAGGATGAAAATTGTCTTCAGGCAAGGCTAGAGGGTCGGTTCTAGTAACTGCACAGTTGGTGGAATACAACACAAATATCAGATCTAAGGATCTGCCTATGTTATTTCGCACAGGGTTTATTTGAGCTAATGATAGCTCAAAAAGGCCATCAACAAAGCAGTGAGATTTAGAAGGAAGCAACAAAGTAGATTCATCAGATCGAGACCATGCTATTTCTGGTAAATTAAAGTCACCAAAGACGATTAAGATATCTCTATCAGAAAGCAATGAAGAAATATATTGAATAGAATCTAAATGTTTTGCGTACACCGCCATGTCGGATTGTGGCGGGATGTAAGAACAAGTGATGTAGACAGAGAAAGACTTGAATCTGACCTTAACACTAACAAACTCGATCTCCAGAATGTCCGGTGAATGAATTTGGTCAGAAGTTAAGGCCGAGTCAACTGCAATCAGAACTCCTCCGCCTACACGAGAAGTCCGATCACATCTAAAAGTTTAAAATTTTGCGGAAAGAACAGATGCATCGTTAATATCGGGTTTTAACCATGTCTCAGTAAACACTAAAATTTTAAATTCAAATGCTACACTATCTAAATAGAGTCTAGGAAGCTTAGATTTAAGTCCTCTCACGTTCTGATAGGCCAGATGAAGGGACGAGATTAGTTTTTTCGAACACCAGCCGATGCTGATATTCCGGAAGGTGAAGAGTTAGATGAGATAGAAAGCCTAACCGGATCTCGAGGTTTCTTTTTGGCCGTGTATTCTTTTACTAAAATGTGATCCGGCCAAAAACTGCTATGACATATACTGTCAAACAGTTCAACTGGGTCACTTCTTTTAAAGAAGGATATCTCCCTCGAATATTTAAATTTTTCCACCGCTATTTTAGCTTTATAGTGATGAGCTTGAATTTTTGTCTCAATAAAAACTAAGACATCATCCGACGAATGTTCGGGATCAAGCCTTGACAAATATATGTTTCTTAGGTGGAACTCCAGTTAAAGGCTTATAGGAACCAGGCCGCAAATCAACCGCGGCGTCAGCGACCGCGATTGAATCCGCCTGCGTGTCCGGTATTGCACCTCCAACTGGACTACTATCGGCAATATCAACAGTTATTGATAATTGCCCGGACTTTTCGGAAACGACAGCTTAATTCGTCTGCAAAGAGAGACCATTTCCTGGAGAAACGGAGATAGCCTCGTCCTTGCGACTACCTTGAGAAATGGGGGTGGTAAACGAAATAAGCTGCGGAGGATTTGTCACAGTGAGCAGTGAAGGAGATTGTGGAACTACGGCCGAGACGGGATTGAGCACAGGCAAATGCAAGGACAGATTGCGCATACTAGTTTTCTTACGCTTTGGAGACTCATTTAACAGCTTATAGCTGCTAAATTCGCTCTCCACAGCATTGAACTCATCGCAGAGCTTACGAAAATCAGATGACAATTTCTTCAATCTATCCCTGGTTTGTCTCATAAACACCCTCATTTCGATCTCAACCTCTCGGCATGAGTCTCAACCCCATTTGAGCCCCCCGTTTTGCTCCAATCAATCCCTTACTCTGGCCGTGTAGCCAGCACATTTAACGTGCATGACATTGTCAGACAGCCAACACGAAAGAAACGCGTTATGGGGTGAAGGGGGGTTCAAACACTTTTTGCTTGAGCAGACAGACATTTTTTAAATTTAATTATAACTCAAAAATTTTATAAAAAAATTAAATATCAAAAAGGCCAAAGAAAAAACTCACTCAGATTTATTAAGCAAATTCGACACTGGGGTCAAACTCGCAGAGAAAATTAGTGCAAGAACTAAGAGAACTAAGCACTACACAAATACACGTATCACTTGTACGCGAGACAGATAGATGCGAGCGCGAATAAAAGAAATTAGAAAAAAGAGAGTGGGAGAGCCAACAGCACTGCACATGCAACAACAATGCGTTGGCGAGAGCGGTATTAAACCGGTAAAAGGTACAAACGCAAGAGCAAAGAAATAACAAAAACAACAAAACTGCTGTAAAAAATTTTGTTGTTTTTTCAAATATTAATTTCAATGCTTTGATTTTGCTTTTGTATAGTTAATATAAACAAAAAGCGCAATGACAAAAATTTAAATGACAGAATAATGTCAATATTTATTGCTAAATTATTAGCAGAATTTTTAGGCAGGTGAATTTAAAACCGAAATAAAAGAAATTATGCGGGAGCACAGAAAAACACGTCTATCCACGATGAAGAAAGAAGTATGTAAAATTCGCAGATACTCTTCAGAGAGCAGCATCTCGATTTTATTAAGTAGAACGTCGACTTCAGAAAGATAAAAAGTTAAAGGAAGTTACAGAGTTAAAGTGTAAAGGGCAACTTCCCATCGATAATATCTACGTGGACGATGTCCTGACCGGAGTAAACACTGAACTTATCAATTATTAAGTTAAGCGCAGCTCGAGCTTGGAAAATGGGTTTCGAATACTTTCGGGATCGGTAATGTAGAAGAAGCAGAGTCGACAAAGTGTGATTGGAAATGCTTCCTCCGTCAAAATATTGGGAATACATTGAGAACCAGAGTCTGACATCTTCACATATGACATAAGATTGAGAGAAGGCCTTAAACAATCCGGTGGCATAAGTATCGCAAAAACATTAAGAACTCAAAATAAAACTTTCTTCACTTCAACGAAGTCGGTCGTGTTTTTTTTTTTTTGCGCTCTTGCTTTTATCTTATTTTTTTATTTAATCCCACATATGAAAATTCTTTTTCGTGGAACCTAGTGCTGAAATTACCCATTACCAACTGTAATTTGTTCTTAAACCTTTACTCAAAGCTTTTACTACACATTGTTTTACTTAATAACAAAAAATATAGTTTTCTTGTTTTGCCTGCATAGACTTTGATTTTGTGTTTTTGATCTCTTTCATTTGCATTCGCGCTATCGTGTACACATTAGTGTTGTTGTTCGTATGGTGCTTGCTCTCGCGTTTTTGCATTGTGAAGCGTTGTGAAGCGTGCCGGGATGTAGAAATGGATATGCGCCTATTTATGCGGCGGACGAGAGAGGGATTGAAGTCCCTATCGGCTAGTTTTCTAAAACTTCGTAATAGTGCCCCAAGGGCTGAATCGATAACGGTTGTAGTTTCCAAAGTGTCCGGACGAATATTTTCTCCCACTGATATTCCCAATAATAACATAAAGGTGAAATAGTTTAGGCTTTCATTTCAGAATGTTAGAGGATTAAAATCTCAAGTTTCCAAACTTTTTGTAGATAGTCAATATTTTGACTTTCATGTTTTGGTCTATATAGAAACATGTTTCTGTTTTTCTCACAATATTTTCAACTTTTAGATCTATAGATATAAACGAACATCCATAAATGGTGGTGGAGTTTTGTTGTCGAAAATTCATCTCTTTCTGCTGAAATAGTTCTGTCATCTGTTGTTGCCTTCCTCCTCACATTGCTTTATTGACGGTCTTCTTGAGTTATCCCTAACCCAAGTTAATACAGTGCTTATAAAATGAGAGATCACTAGATCTTACATTTATGTTAGATTTTTCTGACTGTACTGTTTCGAGGATTGATCCTTAGTCGTCCCCGAAGACAGTTTCCATCCAACTTTGGTACCAATTCCACGTCTCGTACCCGCTGCTTTGATCCTATAAGGATATGAATGCTGCCATTTGTTTTGTATTATTATGTTTGTTGCGTTCAGATATGTGGTTTTTTTTTGAATGTGGTCTCCAATATGTTTCAAATATTAAAAAGCACAATCACAAGTGTTTCTTATTATTTTATTTTCTAATTATATGGTGTAAAACTTATTTATTATTATATATATGTATATATATATTTTTTTTGTTTTTGATGATATATTTGATTATTTTGTATATGTATATAGTGTCGTAAAACATGAATATTTCATTACTTTTTAAAATATTTTTTTTTTTAAATAAACGTAAAATTCTTTTTTCTTATTAAAATTGTTTTTTTTTTTTTTTTTGTTAACTGATTAGGATATAAAAATTTTTAGCCGATCTTTATGTACTATTTGCTTTTTATTCTTTTGATCATTAATTAAATTATTATCCCTATCTTCTATTGCTTCTATTGTATATCGGCCTAAATGCCTAACTATTTTGAAACTAACTTCTAGCTTATGGCCCGTATCATTTCTTAAAAAAACTTTATTTCCTTTAAGGGAGTATTCTTTCATATTTATCTAGATCTTTTAATAATTTTTAACTGTTTTCTTATTTTTTCGAATATTCTCTGCGATTTTGCGAATTGACATGACCATTTCACGCAAAGCCACAATTCTACCACGTTCTTTATTGATTAAACGTGGAAAACTCGACATTTTGTTATAAAAAAGTTAATTCTGAATTTTTACAAATCTTGAGATTGGTTGGCACTTCCCTTTTTTTATTTCTTTTGATATGTTACATAAAATGTAAAATTGAAACTTGACACTACACGTTGTTTTTGATCCACAAATGAAAGCAAAGTAATCTGTCCCATTTACTTATTTCGTTCGTGAAACTCTACATTGATTTCTTAAAACCAAATTAACGGAAAAACCTAGCGGTACTTTTTTGAAATTCTTTGATTATTGGTGGAGCATACTACAACCATAATATAGGAAGAAAGAAGAAGACGAAAAATTGTATTTTGTGGACAATATAATGTGATAAGTTCTTGTCCCAGTTACTTATTGCGCGCACCTTATGTTAGCGAAATAGCATTTGTTCGCCGTTTCGTCATTTTAAGAGATTTTTACATTAAATTGAAGGCGACTTCATTGACCGTCATTTTCGATAACAACAGAAATGCTAGTAAATTTCAACCGAGGTCTAAGGATTTTATTCAAAAAACATTTGGCACGCGTTCGCCGTGCCTTATGGCCATAGTTAGCCTAAGTTTTTGGTTTCGTCATTGTAGAGTACTGCATTAATTTTATTAAAATCGGTTCAGCAACTTGGAACCCCATTGGTGGAAGGATTTCCGAAGAAGATTATATGTGTATAATTATAATTAAAAATTTATTTTTATTTTTGATTTCGAAATATTCACGGTTATTTCATAGCTCATTTTTTATTTTCAATACCGATGTATTAATAGAAACATGGGGTAGTGTACTTCAATCAACTGTTAAGTTTTTAATATACATATGTTTCTTTTACTTTTAGATAATAATTAAAGCTGTTGATTTACCTTACATAGTTCATAATACATCTAATGGGCCCATTAAGTTTGGCCCAGTGTTCAGCAAAGATTTTCTTACGGATGTTTTTTATCTTCAACAACAAATACAAAATATATCCGTAAACGGGATTTCTTTAAAGGATATATGCTACGCCCCTCTTACAAATGATAAGGCTGAAATACAGACTTCTAACTGCGTTATTCAATCAATATGGGGATATTTTCAAGACGATTTAAGTCGATTAGATGACCATGATGAGGACAATGGATTCAATGTAAGTATTTTTGACAACATTTAACAAGTGTATAGGAATATAAGGTTATTATTTACTTGGTAGTACACTTACAATCATCGAGCTTTGGTAAACAACATATTATTCAAAGCTTAAGAGAAGAATTTAATACTCTATTTACATATATTTCTATAGTTAATACGTAAACTGTTGGTTAACAAATTTATTTCATTTCATAAAACTTGTTAAAATTATCGGCCTTTGTTTGCAGAATACTAGACGCTTCCTCTTATTTCCAAAATCTTTAAAGCGAGTTGTTAGTCTAACATGACTCGACTTTAAGCTTGGAACATTGTCATATGCCCGAAATAACAAAGTGTATTCTGTTATTGAAATTTATAATTTTATTATTTATAAAAATGTTTGAATCTAGAACATAAACTAGTGACATAGGGCTGTCGCAACCAACACTTGAAATAGGGTGGACTTCGGAGAGATCATACAAATGGGGGCCAAAGACACAGCGATGCTCACCCGTTGATTGCAGAGTAGTGAATAGACAAGAGTTGCTTGAATACTGATTTTATTAAGAAAAAGGTCGAGTTTATATACACGATTCTAGGATCTAGGGGGTCACATGTATATACATTTGGAGATCTTATTCATAGTGTAAATGTGATTGTGTGTGTGAACATAATGTGGGGGACAATTTTGTGTTGTATGAAAATATAGTGTGAGTACAGTGTATATGAAAATATGTAGGGGTTAATTCTATTCTAAGCAAAGCCTGCATTGGTCTTTACTGTGAAAAACTCAAGGTTTGTGTTTTAAGCATGCATTTATACCAACAGAGTTGCATTGTGACTGTTGAAGCGTACGGACGTGCTCGCGGATGCACAAAATCATCATCGAGTTTCTTGTGTCGTTTATGACAACTACCGCTACTTTTTCAAAGTGTTCAGTGCGAAAAGAAAACCCAAAACAAAACAAGCTAAGAAAAACTGCATATAAGTGCTTGGATTACGGCTTATCGTTGATAAGTTCCGTTAGTGTGTTCTGATTGGCCAACTAATCACAATTGGTCAAATCAAAAAATCGCTGCATACTTTTGGGCATCAACTTTAATTTTTGTAGCATAGCATCTGGCCGTCATCAAAATCTCTGAGTGCTTTTAGGCTGCAACTGCTAAAATATCAGCTTCCAATCGGAGGAATATAATAAGGTGCTGCAGGCCACAGCTCGGCCGCAATGGATGCTGATAATGACCCCAGTGGCAGTGCTGCCCGCCCCTTACCATGGCAGTATGTCACCCGCAAAAGTGTTAAAAAAAGAAAAGCTTCCTCGTCTCCGAAAGTGGAACGAAAAAAAGATGTGAAAACTGCTGTCAACAAGAGGCGTTCATCGTCCAAATCCTCGATGTCCACTCAATCTGATTCGGATTCTAGCGATAGTTCTTTGGAGCTCGGTGAAGTTCGACACAAGCGTCCGGCTGCCACTACAGCTATGCCTACCGCCGAGACTGCTGTTAGCCCTAATAGGTTTGCTCTCCTCACCCCCGCTGACGACATGCAGCATAACGCAGCCAATGCCACTACCGCTACTCCATCTCAGACCCCGAAGACTCCTAAGATACCACCAATCTTCATATCAAACGTGGGTGAAATCACTGGCATGCTCACCTTTATTAAGGATACAATCGGCAGTACAGATTTCACTTTCAAGGCAGGCAGAGATGACCAAGTTCGTGTTATGACTTCTAGCGTTCGAGATTACAGAAACCTGGTTGCTGCGCTAGAGGCAAAAAAGGCAACTTGGACGAATGCTAAACATAGCCTAACAAAGAACACAACGCCTTTGTTCTTCATCGACCTTGAGCCAGCGACGAACAATAAGGATATTTTCAACGTTTTTTTTTTTTTTTTTTTAACGTTTTATTTGTTTGTTGGATCTCTTATATAGGCTTATAAGACTAACAACAATTTTCTAGGTTTATCTTAATCTAACACATAACCTAACATCTGAAAGATGCTACATTGATCTATGGCCCTGATTAATTACTAGAGGGTTGGGAGGTCGTTTCGTTGAAGACGAGTACTTTCACGTACTCGGGTTAATGATTTGGCCAGGGTATTCGGGTGTGCCTGCAGTTTAGCAGTGTACTTAAGCTGTTGTACCTTTATTTCGGTTATTACGCTAGGAATGTGTAGGTCTTTCTGTACATTTTCATTTCGGATATACCAAGGTGCTCCCGTGATGGTTCTGAAAACCTTGGATTGAGCCCTTTGTATGGTTTCGATGTTGCTCTTGCTTGCGTTTCCCCATAGTGCAGAGCCATATGTCCAGATGGGTTTTAATACAGAGTTGTAGAGGAGAACTTTGAATTCCAGCCATAGGGGAGATCGTGCGTTGATAAGCCAATGTAGACCGATTGCTTTGAGCTTTAGTTGCTTTTTCTTGGCTTCGATATGCTTACGCCAAGTTAATCTTCTGTCCAGGTGAACTCCAAGATATACAACATCGTCGGATTGAGGCACTGGCACATTGTCGCCACAACGATAGGTCTGACAAGATCAAAATATAAGGAGTGTTGGCAGATAAATAAAAGTAAAATAGCAACAGAAAATATGGTTAAGTCTCGCCCCCCGGCAGGACCTCGTTTCGGAGGTGTTTCTGAGGGTGTGGTTAGATTTGATAAATACCAACAAAAACGAGTAGGAGTAGAGAAATTTGTGAAAAACTTTAAAGATAAAAATTACTATTTTCGTAGATGGCCTTGGAGAATAATTGGAAGTACTCTCAAAGTTGGGGACAATATAAATAAAATAAAAATACAGCAAGGGTCGATTACAAGAGTCGTAAAAAAGATTTGTCCAGTAAAGTTAAAGAGAGCACAGAAGGGGGATGCTCGAGAAACGTATTTACTAATAAATAAAATTATTTCAAAAGGTAAAAGAAGAAAAAATTAGTCTAAAAATATATAAACCTTGTTGATAGATATCTAATTATGATGGTAAGAATTCTATTAACCGGTAGTCAACCATTCTTTTTTAATACGTACATACAGCGAGAGTTATCATCTTATGACCGAATCCACTTTAAATAAATGTCAGACGTGGCAATCTAATAAAAGAGTGTGTGAAGGTAGTTGGTTTTGGAGCAGTGCCAATGATAATGCTTGTGAAATCACACCGTTGAAACCAAATAGCCAGTCTAATCTACAAAACGATAGGTGACTTGAAATCGATCGATTTAGAAAGTAGAAGTAGTTGACTGTTTTAAAGTTCCAAATCATTCTAAAGCTAGAGTCCAGTGTGGTAGTGCACAACAGGAATCAGTAGATATTCCTAAACAAAGTATTTTCAGCATAAGATCAGATTGCACCGCTAGAACGGAGATTAAGATTTTAGTTGCACATCACAGTATCCAGTCAGAATTATATCAAACTATCGCGACCTCACACATGGGGGATATTAGCGATTTTCCGAAAATAATGTGGGAACCAGTAGGAGTTAAAATGAAAAATAATAGAGCAGCGTTGAAAGAATAAAAATTGAATTACAATCATTAAAAGACCACCACATAGAATTTTTTGGTCTAAATTTCCATCATAACTGGTCATGCTTCTCTAATAATAAGAATTGTATTAATTATAATAATTATAAGTATAAACGCTATAATAAAAATGAATATAACTAGAAGGCTACAAACTACAACGTTTGGCGGCCCTTTTGCAGAATGTTTAAGAATAAACACCGTAATTGTTGAAGCGGTATAAAATAATACATTTGAATATTCACATTAAAAGAATAAATAAGTAACGTACAATTCAAATTCAGCCTAGCTCACATGACGAGAATATGTGTATTTTTAGCCGAAGCATTCAGCTAGGCATCTAACGGCCAACGCAGGCTTAGATTAAAATAGATCTCACCCCAAACCATCCGTTTGGTGGAATTCATGCATGCGTTTTAGAACTAAGATTCCACCACCAAATATGTGACCCCCTAGACTCTAAGACCTGTCCCTACAAATATTTTAGTAAATAAATTCAGTTCAGATTGTGAATTCAACAAATAAAGATTATTATTATTCTCCTCGTAAGCCCTATTCATTTTGGTCATCAAGCTTCTTGGAAGCCCTTTTCATCTTCCCCACCAGTGATAAGAGACAAAGAGGTTGACCAGCTCCTTAAAGTCTGCGATCTAGCTACATTATATGCTAAGAGCAGCTCAAGGTACCAAAACAAAAAACTGCTGTTTTCCCGCACCAGTGCACATTAGGCCAGCAAACCGATAGTTCGACGAAAATTCAAATTTTTTATTGAAAGTAAACCCATTTTAATAAAAAAATTTTAATAGTATATAGTTTGATTAAAATGAATCAAAAAATTTTAATTGTTTTGATGTATCCATGGAATTTTGGCAGTCCTTCAAATTCAGCTGTTTTATTGCATACGTGCGAAACAGAAAAGCACGGGAAAGTTTTCATTTAGTTGCGAGCGTGCCAAAATCAGTGTGGCTTAAACTATTTTCACCAAAATTATGGAAAAGAAAGGCCAAGGTATGAAGAATATTTGTTTAAAAAAAGATTTTGTTCATGTTTGTCAATGTGTTTTTTGTGTACGTTTATTTGTGTTGTCCAAAAGTAGGAAAAAGCTAACCTGCTCACTCGTCTCACTCTAATTTTGTGCCAAGTTGTGCCAAAAACTAATTAGGTGTCATTATAGTTTAAAGTGTATATAATCTAATTTTAAAACCCGTTTTTGCTCCTTTTTGCTCCGATGTGAATAAATACCTAATATTGTAGCTGTGGTTGAGTTCGCCTACGAGCAACTGCTTGACATCTACATACAAAACAGTCGTAGCACATCTGCCGTTTCGAGTTGGATTTGTGATGAACTGAAAGAATTCAACTTAAGCACTGAAGAAAAAAGATGAAATCAACACCAAAGTGAAAAGCTTTCACCTTTACATACAAAGGAACCTTGCAAAATGTTGTAGAAATATGGCCAGATTTAAGACAAAGACCAAACCCGTCAACATCAAGACCAGTTGGACGCCCACCCATTGAATATGTTAACGAATGTCCCCGTCAGAAGAGAAAATTGGCATCCGATTTAGCTGTAAATCAGAGTCAAAACACATCTCTTCTTGTGCATGCCGCCGCAGTTTCAGCCGAAAAATCGAACGAGAAGTATGCAGACCTTGTTTTAAAAAACACATTTTTTACTCCGAGTGACCCCAATGAGGCTAGAAAAAATATTTTTACTCATAAAAATGACTCGGTTCGACTAACGGAGGATGAAGCTTTAGCATATCTGCTTGAAAATTCATTGACTAAAAGTCAATACAACAACTTTCGCGAGCTCAGCATTTCCCCATCTTGTGAACTTTTTCCTAGTTACAACAAAGTGAGAGAAGCTAAGTCAAAATGTAGACCTTCTAACATTAATATAACCGAGTCAGTTGCTGAAGTCCCGCTGCAAAATCTTCTAGACTACACTAGTTGCCGTATATTTCAAATGCATGATGATTTATTTGAGCGGCTTGGCAATACTAAAAATCGACTTAAAAGTCGATGGAACAACCGGACAAAGCAGCTACAAGCAACACTTTTTAGGATGTGATTCAATGCTTTCTGACGACTCGCTTTTTGCGACAACAATAATCCCCCTAAAATTATTGGACTATCTTGGAAATGTATTTTGGATGAATCGTACTCCTCAGTCGATTAGATTTTGCAGACCAGTCAAGCTTGAGTTTGTTAAAGAGACAAAAGACCATATTCTAGCTGAGAAAAAAATTTGGATAATCAAATAAAAGATTTGTCTTCATATGTCTGCACCGTTGTAAATGGAAAATCAATTTCAGTTAAATATGATCTTTAAATGACACTTTTAGATGGAAAAGTTTAAACATCTTGACTGAAACCAAATTTTGCCAATTGTGTCCGATATGTGGAGAGAGTCCAAAAGACTTCATGGAAAATGCTAAAATGGATTCACCAAAATTAAAATATGGCATAGGTCCTTTACATGGTTGGATTCGATTTTTTGAATTCGTCCTTAAAATTTCATATGAACTGAAACATAAAAAATGGCAAGTGAGAGATGAAAATGGAAAAAAAGAAATGGCGGAACAAAAAAAGACGATACAGAAGCAGATGTGGAATGCTATGGCTCTACATGTGGATAAGCCTAGGCAGAATGGCAATGGAAATACCAACGACGGCAATACAGCAAGGAGGGCGTTTGCACAACCTAAGCTACTAGCTGAAATCTTTGGCCTTGATGAATTTCCCATTGCATATTTTACCAATATTTTAATTGCTATTTCTTGCCATTTTCTAATTAATCCAACACAATTTAAAAAATATTATCAGAAAACAATTACTTTATATATGTCCTTGTATCCATGGTTTTCAATGTCGGCAACAGTCCATAAAGTGTTAATGCACGCAAGCATCAATCCTTCCATTAGGTGTTCTTGGAGAGAACACCTCAGAAGCTCGCAACAAATACTATAAGAGTGACAGGAGGTTACATGCTTGAAAGAGTACACGGCAGTAAACATGGCAGATGTTTTCCACAGAGCAATGGATTCTTCAGATCCTCTAGTGTCGAGCATCTATCTAACAAAAAGATTGGGTCAGCAAAATAAACTACCCCTACCATGAGACGTAATCGAACTTTTGGAATCACCAAACTTTTTATATCTTAGTACCATGAACAATAATCACAATCTTCCCGATTTTGATGCTAACAATACTGATAGTGATTCAGATTTTGACTCTGAGAATCCATTTTCAATAGAAATTGAAGTAGAAGACGACTTTTAGGAACATTTTTAAATGTAAATTACTGATTAATTGTAATTTTGAATGAATTGTTATTTTTACTTATTAATATTAGGATTAAGAGTTAAAAAAATGAATTAAAAACTTTTTATGAATTTAATTGCTAGCTTTATTAATTACCGTACAAGTATAAATAAGAGGAAACCTATCTCATATGGGCGGCTAGGGAAGGCATGGTCAGATCCGTCTGAAACTAAGTTATATTTTTATGTGCATCGACACTATCATATGTACCAAATTTCAAGAACGTAGCTTTGAAACTTTAATTTTCGTCGAACTATCGGTTCGCTGGCCCAATGTGCAGTGGTAAGAAACGGAGTAAAACTGAAATTTATATATTTTGTTTAAATTTAAATATATACATATATAATATTTTAAAAATATTTAATTAAAAAAAAAAAGTGCGTCCGTATGTAAAAGGCATTTTGCTGTGGAGCAATTGTAGAAATTCATGTCGGCAAAAATTAGGTGTGGCGTGTTTGAAGCCAGTATATCAAAATCGAGAAAAAAATGAAGCAAGCAAATCGTCCCTGCCGACATTGTGTATACCCTGTACCAACTAGTTATTGTATTAAATGAAGTCAAACACCCTCGAAATAGCAATTAATTTCATAAATAAGTTTCTTTAACATGCCGCAACAGTGAACGCATGCTATCTCGCTCACTCTTGCCAGCCAATGTCGCCCTAAGCGCTTCAGTACAAAACGCATTAACGTATATCTCCAATATTTATTGTCCGATTTCGACTAAATTTAGTCAGATTATGCACTTTGGCCATTATATTAGGTGTGCCAAATAAGAATGTGATTTCTTAAAACTGCTCTAATAATTAGTTTTTTCTGAATTGCGGGGGAGAAAGTGGGCGTGGCAAAAATTTTAAGCTCTCTTGATCTGCGTAGTCACTAGACAAATGATCGAACAACCCCAAATTCGCAATCACTTCAAAACAAAATTCTCCTTTACATGCAGCAGCAGCGAACGCATGCTATCTCGCTTTTTCTTATCTGCCAATGCCGCCTTGGCATTTCAGTACAAAACGGACGGACAAAATTTGGTCAGCTGGTCCAGTTTGGGTATATAATTAGGTGTGCCGAGTAAGAATACGATATCTTGAAAGCAGCCCTAGCTATCGTTTTTTTTAAATTGCGGGGGCGGAAGTGGGCGTGGCTAAAATTTGAGACAAACTTGATCTGCCTAGGCATTATTATTACCAAATTTGGTAGCCTAGCTTTTATAGTCTCTGAGATCGAGGTGTTCAGTTCAGGCTTTTCAAGCCTTAGCAAGAACTGACATAAGTCAAGTTTTTCATTAGTGTATAGGTCACCAATATCAATTCTTGCAATAATTTTGTTTCCATGTTTGAAATAACTATTTATTTTTTATATGTAAGGCCACTACTTTTCGTACCTCATCATTATTAACGACTTGGTAGACACTGGGCATAGAAGCTTTTGGAGTACTTTGCCTTGGCAAAGTCTCTTTTTCATTTCCTGCGCAGGATTTATTTTATCTATATTGTTGCCTGGTAGTGACTTTCAGGACTTTGTTTTGTAAATCTCTTAACTCGGTTATTGTTATCTGAGATAGGGCACGCCCACTTCCGCCCCCGGATTTTTAAAAAAGATTTGCTGTATTAAAGATATCGAATTGATACTAGACACACCTTTTTATATAGTCAAACTGTTAACACCAGCTGACGAAATTTAGTTGAAATCGGACAATAAACATCGGAGATATACCTTTATGCGTTTTGTACTGAAATGCCAAGGCGACATTGGCTGGCAAGAGTGAGCGGAACATCATGTGTTCACTGTTACTCCATATTGAAAGGAATTTTGTATTAAATTGCTAAATTTCTGAAGCAGTTTTTAGGGAATCATTCTTATTTGGCACATCTAGTAATTTGATAAAATTTAGACCGAAATCGGATAATGAATTTTGTAGATATACGAATGTGGCTGTGGCACGTATGAGCGAGATAGCAAGCATTCCATGTTGCCGCATGTTAAAAGGAATGTTGTAGTAAATTGATGGCGATCTCAGGGGTTTTCGACTTGATTTAATATAACTAGTAAGTACTGGGTGAATAGGACTTCCGAGGAGAAGAAATAATCAACCCGATATTCATTTGTTAATTTCACAATCTGAACTGACTTTTATTTTCTTAAATATTTCTTAGGAAAGGTCTTAGATTCTAAAGGTCACATATATGGTGATGAAATTTTATTCTAAATGCAGGCATTAAATCTATTTATATTCCAAGCTTGCGTTGATCGTTAAATGCCTAGCTGAATGCATCGGCTAAAACATAACGTTGACGTTTACATTGCGCAGTACGTTCAAGTGGTCCAATCGGGACCAGGACAAAGCCTATTACACGCGAACCCTACCAGACAGCACGCAAAAGCGAAGTCGCGTGGACAACGGACGACAACTAAAATAATAATAAGACTAACTACTAGATAACTTAAAAAACTTTTTAAGATAGGTATAGAGAACTCTGATCCGATTACAGAATAAAGTGTTTTGCAGTCGGAACAGAGAACTCGAAGAGGTTCATGCAAAGAATAGTTAGAAGTACAGCGTGTTAAAGATAAAGGGACATAATTTCGGGTTAGATTGACCTGGTTGAGTAAATGAGGACATTCTATTTGGCCATTCAAAAGCTTGTGGATAAACAAAGTACCAAGCTTTACTCTACGATTAAGTAAGGAGAAAAGGTTAATTAAAAGAAGTCTTTTAGAATAGGAAGGCAAGTTAACATTTCGATCCCAGTTTAAACCACGAAGAGCAAAAATTAAAAACTGTTTTTGAACAGATTCAATTTTAACTTGGTGTGATCCATATTGTGGAGACCAAACACATGACCCTTACTCCAAAATGGGGCGGACCAGTGAAATAAAAAGAGTTTTTGGTTGTGTAAGGATCGTCAAATTCTTTCGACCATCGCTTAACGAAACCAAGAACACTCATGGCTTTACGCACAGTGATTTTAATATGACGAGTAAAATTTAATTTGTGGTCTATGAGTACACCCAAATCATTAATTTCGCTAAAACGTTCAAGTGGGGTATTATTAAGATAATACACCACTAATTGCAAAGAGGATCTATGAAATGTCATGACGTTACATTTCGAAACATTAAGTTTTAATAAGTTAATTTCACACCAAGTTTGAAAGTTATTAAGATCGACTTGAAGCAGACGTGGGGAACTTAAGTCTTTAAAACTAATACAAAATTTACCATCCTCAGCGTACATAAGCACGCGAGAATGAGTTACAACTGACGGAAGGTCATTAATGAAGAGCATAAAAAGCAATGGTCCTAGATGGCTACCCGACACCCCCAGGCCACAGTGATGGTCTTCGAAAGATGAGTTTTAAATAAAACTTTTTGTGTACGATTATTATTATTATTGTATATTGTATTTTTGAATTAAATATTTTCAGTCATACTCCATTTCTTTAGCTGGTCTTAGCATTTAACGTAGCTAGATCGCAGACTTTAAGGAGCTGGTCGGTTGACAGAGAGGTTTCTCTGTCTCTTACCATTGGTGGGGGAAAACAACAGAGTCTTTACTAGAAGGACAAAAATGAATAGGGCTTCCGAGGAGAAGAAATAATTAACCGGGTCTTCATTTGTTGAATTCACAATCTGAACTGACTTTTATTTCTTAAAATATTTGATAGAAAAGGTCTTAGATTCTAAAGGTCACATATGTGGTGGTGAAAATTTAATTCTAATTCCAGCATTAATTCCGCAAACCCGGATTTGTTGGTGTTAAATCCATTTATATTCCAAGCCTGCGTTGATCATTAAATGCCTAGCTGAATGCATCGGCTAAAACATAACTATATTTACGTCACTTACGCTAGGCAGGATTCGAATTAAACGTTACTTGTTTTATTCTTTTAAGAATATACATCGAAATGTGTTATTTTATGCCATTTTAACAATTACGGTATTTAATCTTAAACATTCTGCAAAACTGCATCGTTTGTAGCCTTTTAGTTGCATTTATTTTTATTACAGCGTTTATTATTACCATAATTGCTATAATTAGAAAAGCATGACCAGTTACATGATGGCAATTAAGATCAAAAAATACTTATGTGATGGTCCATTAAAGATTTTTATTAAATTTTACTTTGAATAGCCAACTACTTCTACTTTCTATCTCGATTCAATACGACTTTATGTATGTACCCTTTTGGTACCGGGATATTTCTATAAAGAAGGGATTTTAATTAGCTATCTATCAACAAAGAATCCCGTGGCTCTCGAGTTTCCCCCTTCCTTAACTTTATCGGACAAAGATTATTTACTGGTCCTGTAATCGACCTTTGCCGTAAATTTGATTTATTTATTATGTTTCCACCTTTGAGAGTACCTCCAATTTTTCTAGAAAACTAATAATTTATTTATATATTTTGATCTTGTCAGACCTATAGATGTGGCTTTAATTGTTTCCGTCTGACTTTGTATTTCCCGAAACAATCCATCCAAATTCTGTCCCAACAATGCGTCAGTTTTCGTAATACCACTTTTTACAACATGGGTGTATACATCAACTCCCAATATCACGTCAACCCGACCAGGCTTGTTAAAATTTGCGGCTAACACATACGATTGCCATTTTGACTTATCTACATTTGCTTCTTTCTCTGGAAGAGCTGTCATTAATTTAGGCAGTACAATCGCATAAAACTTAAGAAGCTTTTCTACGGCTCTCGCACTTTTATTGTCAACTTTATTTTGTACATTGATGTACTAGTTTTCGGTAATGACACAACGCTTATCTCCGTGTGTCCTTTTATATTCGGTAATTTTAGAATCTGAGCAGCTTCCTCAGAAACGATAGTGCTCTGTGACCCACTATCAATTATCGCTCTTAGGGTTTCATACCCCCCAGTTTAATTAGCCAACAGCGACGGTTGTGCCGTCACATATGTATTTTCTGTTTTCCTTTTACCGCCAACGTGAAGTAATGTGAGGTGCCCCCTACCGCACATTGAGCAAACATCCTCATTTGCGCATTTCTTATTGCTTGAATGTTTCAAGCGCATTGTGCATAATTGCTTTTATCTGGCTATTTCAACCCTTTCTAATGGTGTCAAGACTTGAATTCATAGCACTGTAATGTGCTGTGTCCAACAAATTTACAAATCGGACAATTTTCATTTGAAGCCGTATATGCCATCTTGTGCATCGTTGTTTTTTCTTCCTTTTTAAGGGGTTATATCTACTTGTAATTTTCAAAAAAATTAAAATTTTTTTTGCATATATTGAATCCGGCAATTAGTTTGAAAGAAATTAGCTACTAAGTGAAGATGCATATATTCTCTTTACAAATCTTTTGGATTTTTCCAATTCGGATAATTAGGACCAGAGATATCCTGCTCACTGCAAGACACCTTTTTTTGGAGGACCTCCAGGAGATGTCCTTCAGGCGCTACGCGTTTCAATATTTTTTTAAAAACATAAATTCTAAAATTTCGTTAAATTTTCTATATGAAATTTTCTCGTCACAAAAAATGTTCAAAAAAAGCACGATATTTTGGTCTTACAAGTAGATATAAACGGAGCTTAGAAAACTATATATCTGCTTCAAATACTAAAAGACGTCAGATAACTGATGTATCTGCTTCGTTTTCTTAACTTGGCTTTCATACAGTTGAAGAGTCACTTTATCCAACTTCCTTAATATGAGTTGAGCGAATATCACGTGGCTTTTATTTTAATAAGGTGTGTTGACTCATTAATTAGGTCAATCACCCCTTTAATATTTTTCGCAGACTCATTGTTTATTACCGGTAAATCAACTATCCCATTTATTTGTTCGGAAAATATCCTTCGATGATTCTCATACCGCTTGGTTAGTAAATTCCAAGCGCCACTATAGTTGTCGGCCGAACCCGACAATAAATGAGTTACCATGCTCCTCGCTTCGCCCCGTAACGCGGATTTCAAGTAATTAAACTTAATTCGGCAGTTCCTCTCTCATACAAACATTCTTAACTTTGACACCTACCGGTTTATTTATAGTTTCTTCCAATGGTCCTAGAGTATTCTGCACATCAAACTCTAGCTCGTCTGTTGCATTTTGGAACACACTGTTTGATACAAATCTTTCATACAGCTCATTTACCTTCTTCTGTACCTTCTGCCACATGAAATTAATTTTATTTTTGTGTATTTTTAATAATTCCACCTTCTTTTCACCAATGTCAATGTTCACCCTCTCCAGGTATTCCCGAAGTTGGCGAACTCTCTCTTCTAACTCATTTTCTTCACTTACACTTCCCTTATCTATGACCGTATCCACCCTAGGAGCGGTTTTTTTACGAGGTCTAGGTCAAACGTCTTTTTCAACGACAGTTGACTTACTAGTATCTACATTGCTTGGTTCTACGGCTTTATTTTTTATCCTTGTTATTAATATATGCCCATCATCAACTCTCTTAATATTGAAGTAATCGTGATCGATTGGTTTACATTTCGGTAGCATGCTATGATTACCTACCCACTTTGTTTGGATTTCATCTACCTCCTTTAAAATTTCCTTATTTATCTTACTAGCATCTAACCCTTCTAAAACCTCAACCTTTCCATCAACTTGGCCTGCTTCAGTGGCAACTCATTTGTCTTGTCTGACAACACTTTAATAAATTTAAATCTTATTGAATATATGTATAAATAAATATAAACAAATATAAATCTTATTTTTTTTTTCTTCTGGACGTTGACGTTTACATTGCGCAGTACGTTCAAGTGGTCCAATCGGGACCAGGACAAAGCCTATTACACGCGAACCCTACCAGACAGCACGCAAAAGCGAAGTCGCGTGGACAACGGACGACAACTAAAATAATAATAAGACTAACTACTAGATAACTTAAAAAACTTTTTAAGATAGGTATAGAGAACTCTGATCCGATTACAGAATAAAGTGTTTTGCAGTCGGAACAGAGAACTCGAAGAGGTTCATGCAAAGAATAGTTAGAAGTACAGCGTGTTAAAGATAAAGGGACATAATTTCGGGTTAGATTGACCTGGTTGAGTAAATGAGGACATTCTATTTGGCCATTCAAAAGCTTGTGGATAAACAAAGTACCAAGCTTTACTCTACGATTAAGTAAGGAGAAAAGGTTAATTAAAAGAAGTCTTTTAGAATAGGAAGGCAAGTTAACATTTCGATCCCAGTTTAAACCACGAAGAGCAAAAATTTAAAACTGTTTTTGAACAGATTCAATTTTAACTTGGTGTGATCCATATTGTGGAGACCAAACACATGACCCTTACTCCAAAATGGGGCGGACCAGTGAAATAAAAAGAGTTTTTGGTTGTGTAAGGATCGTCAAATTCTTTCGACCATCGCTTAACGAAACCAAGAACACTCATGGCTTTACGCACAGTGATTTTAATATGACGAGTAAAATTTAATTTGTGGTCTATGAGTACACCCAAATCATTAATTTCGCTAAAACGTTCAAGTGGGGTATTATTAAGATAATACACCACTAATTGCAAAGAGGATCTATGAAATGTCATGACGTTACATTTCGAAACATTAAGTTTTAATAAGTTAATTTCACACCAAGTTTGAAAGTTATTAAGATCGACTTGAAGCAGACGTGGGGAACTTAAGTCTTTAAAACTAATACAAAATTTACCATCCTCAGCGTACATAAGCACGCGAGAATGAGTTACAACTGACGGAAGGTCATTAATGAAGAGCATAAAAAGCAATGGTCCTAGATGGCTACCCGACACCCCCAGGCCACAGTGATGGTCTTCGAAAGATGAGTTTTAAATAAAACTTTTTGTGTACGATTATTATTATTATTGTATATTGTATTTTTGAATTAAATATTTTCAGTCATACTCCATTTCTTTAGCTGGTCTTAGCATTTAACGTAGCTAGATCGCAGACTTTAAGGAGCTGGTCGGTTGACAGAGAGGTTTCTCTGTCTCTTACCATTGGTGGGGGAAAACAACAGAGTCTTTACTAGAAGGACAAAAATGAATAGGGCTTCCGAGGAGAAGAAATAATTAACCGGGTCTTCATTTGTTGAATTCACAATCTGAACTGACTTTTATTTCTTAAAATATTTGATAGAAAAGGTCTTAGATTCTAAAGGTCACATATGTGGTGGTGAAAATTTAATTCTAATTCCAGCATTAATTCCGCAAACCCGGATTTGTTGGTGTTAAATCCATTTATATTCCAAGCCTGCGTTGATCATTAAATGCCTAGCTGAATGCATCGGCTAAAACATAACTATATTTACGTCACGTAAGCTAGGCAGGATTCGAATTCAACGTTACTTGTTCTATTCTTTTAAGTGTATATATCGAAATGTGTTATTTTATGCCATTTTAACAATTACGGTGTATAGTGTTAAACACAGGGTATACTCAATGTCTGCAGCGATTGCATGCTTGCTGCATTATTAGAAAAAAGAAACTGTAAATTGAACAATGTCGGTCTGCTGGTATAGTTCCGTCGGCCCAAATATTTTTTCTGAAGGATATTTACAAACAAATACTCAAGATACAGAATCATTCTTGACCACAAACTGAACCTCAAATCAGCATGGTGAAAAATTCTAGTTTTCTAATTCCCGTGACATATCCTTTTTTTAAAATTAGTGTTTTATCGAAAACTTTTGATTCTTGTTTACGACAGAGGCGAATTTCAGTTGACGAGGTTCAGCACCGAAAATTTTATTATGCGATGGTGAAACAAGAACACTGATTTTCTATAATTTGTGGAAGTTAACTGTGCTGTTGAGCTTGAAAAGCCAACCGTTCCTTGGAGACCCTTTAATTGCTTTTGCTCAAAATCCTCCGTGTCTTGCTTACTTAAGCCTACCGTCTACTATTCTTCTATCTTGTGGGAGGACTACTCCCAGATTATGCGATGATTACTCCTGGTCTTTCCCATCTGTACTCCTAGACTTGTTAATGCACGCTAGGACTGTTGCTGTTGAATTTTCCTCCTGCCTATAACGACAGTCCCATCAGTAACCTAGGTAGAGATTCGATGACTCTGCTGAGCGCATCTATAGTTGATTTAGACCGGCGAAATCCAAATTGCATGGGCAAAAAATCACCTGCTAATTTTATAGCTGCCTCGATCCCTGTCCTTATTAGTCTCTCAAAACTTTTCCGATGGAGTCCAGCAGACAGATTGGCTTGTACGCGGATGGGTCGTCTGGTTGCCTATGTGGTTAAGGGGTTAATACCAAATCTTGTAATTTCCATTGGGAGGAAAGATGCTTTTCTTCATGGATTTGTTTACCATCATTGTAAACGCATTGCGAACTTAAGTGCTACATTCCCACCTTAGGCGGGTAACTTTGTAACCTGTAGTATTTAGCACTTTGTCTGTGCTAACTGGATGGTCGACAACAGCCATAGTCTCGACTCGTAAGTGTCGCATGCGAGTTTTGTCTGGTGCGGCTGATTTTGGTCCTCCAAATTTCTTGAACTGGACTGACTGGAAATTTGGCTTCACCTTTGCTCGTTGATAGCAGGCCCTAGCATCCAGGCAGCTTTTTTGGCGTCGGCGATACCCTCGTTCCACCAGTAAACGGATGGTCGATGCCTGCTGTGACATTTATGGAAAGTCATTTTTACTTCACAGGCTGTTGTTACTACCTTCATTAATTTCTCAAAGCTATCGCCTGCATTGCCGCTTAAAGCTGGAACGACCAGATGACACTTCTCTTTATTTTGGCTTACTCTGTTGAAGTTTGCCAGGTCAAGGAAGGCTAGAGACTCGAACAGAATCCGTACTTTGGCGTTTGTGTATCTGCTGCTTTGCACGTCTCTTTGCGTCAGTTGCATGTGTATCGATTTTGCCTGAACTGCAGGCTAGGAGCTAAGAAACAGCTGTAAAGACAGAGATCCCCGATCTTCACCCTTCGCACAGATTCCATAGCTGGTACATTATGTCAGCTGACCCATAATGCAAACTTGCCCGTGAAGTCGGCTGACCAAATTCTACCATCACCGAACCTTAATGGTTCGCTCAAGATGGCTAAATCGACGTCCAATTCTCTTGTAGATTTAATGGTAGAATCTTCATATTTGTGTGCCCGATTAAAAATTTATGTGGAATATTGTCACGCACTAATCAAAGATTTCAAAACTTGTCAAATTCAATGGCAAGTCGCATTAATGTAATGCTTGTCAATAAGGGAAAATATATAAAATATTAAATAACAAAGTTGATTGATTAATGAATTATTTAATTTTTCTTTACTTTTGTCATGTTGCTCAGATACTTATTTCATATGAAAGAAACTTATTTAATTAAAAATTTAAAATTCCTAAGGACACTTAAAAAAAAATATTACATTTCTTTAGCAAAACATGCATTCTAAGTGCTTAAGACTAATCGCTGTAATTGTTAAAATGGCACAAAATAACACATTTCAATATATGCACTTATAAAAAAAAAACAAAGTAACGTACAACTCGAATCCTGCCTAGCAAACGTGACGTGAACATAGTTATGTTTTAGCCGGTGCGCTTTCAGCTAAGCATCTTACTACCAGGGCAGGCTTAGAATACAAATAGATCTAACACCAACACATCCTGGAACTTAAAATTAAAATTCCACCATCAAATATGTCACCCCTAGAATCTATAACTAGACCTTTCCTAACTAACATTTTAGAAAATAAAAGTTAGTTCAGATTGTAATTCAACAAATGAAGATCGTGTTTATTTCTTTCTACCCGGAATCGTTATTCACTAATTAAGTTTTATATATTTTTGATCAACACAGAGATAGTTCAGATTGTAATTCAACAAATGAAGATCGTGTTTATTTCTTTCTACCCGGAATCGTTATTCACTAATTAAGTTTTATATATTTTTGATCAACACAGAGTTGATATACCCATGTCCGGCTGTCCGTCTGTCTGTCTGTCCGTCTGTCCGCCTGTCTGTCGGAATCAACACGATCTTCTCCGAGACCCTTAAAACTACAGAGCTGAAATTTTGCACAATGGCTTCTTATTGCTGCAGGCATTGTATATCTCGGAATCATCCCAAACGGATGACTATAAAAAATAGCTCCAATGTTTTTAAAGCGAAAATTTAATAGTTTGAAGTTAGGTATAGCTCCAATAGGAAAGATCCGACCAAAAATATTTTTGTCGAATTACTTTTTCCCTCAAGCCACGAACACTTGAGTGGAATGACCTTTCTGCCTTTGAACAGTGGAGCAAAGCTTTGTCATTGACTCTACAAGGCAACAACTCGTTTAAGAATTCCCAACAAGTTCTCTATAGGATAACTCCTATAGACTATGACTCCTATGACTTAACAGTCAGGACTCTGCGGTGGCTATGCCAAAATGTTGACGCCTTCTCGTTTAAGCCACGACTTGACTCTTTTCCAACAATGAATCGAGTCGTTGTCCTGTTAAATAATTCACGCAACCACCAATTTTTTAATATAAGTTGTTTCTAAAAGTATCTCGTCCGTTCATAATGCCTTCAATCTTTACCAGTAAATGCACTGAAACAGCCCCAGACCATGATCAAAGCGAAACACAGTTTACAGTTCTTCTCTGTGGACTTCAGACTTAATTGTTTGTAGGGAGGACGTTATGCATATGGTTTTCCATCACTTCCAAAGACATTTGGACAGCATTGCATTTTTTTGAGCAATGCATCCATAGAACCTTCATTCGCTTAGGCGCCTTCTTAAGATCTTTGCTGACACATTTACGCCATTTTCCGCAACCGTTTGACCTCTGATTTACGTCCAAGTCAAGAACGGATCGGCTTTACTCACTTTTGCAACCTGTCTGTTTTTATGGATAGTGGTCTTTCTGGGCTTTTCACGTGGAATATTTAAACAGATTCAATTTTTTTTATAAAACGCAATAGTACTCCTGACTTTGCCGAGAGAAATATCTTAAATTTTACAAATTTGTTAAACACTTTTCTTTTTTTCGTAATATTTCCATATCAACTTTTACTCGGCCGGATTTATGTTTTAATTTTTAGATATAGCGATCAAATTCTTGTGCGAAACGTATTCAATGTTTAAAATTTTAGTTAATTTAACTTAAGAAAATAAAAAGCACAATTTTAGCTCAAGGTGACATAAGTATAGATGGTTCAAGATTTTTTGAGTTTCTCATTAAATATATATTTTTCTTAACTTAGTTATTGCTTTATTAGAATACTGACAATTAAAAGTAATGTGATAAGAGAAATTGTAGCTGTAGAATAAAAACTTTTCATGAGTTTTGTTAAAATTCTTGGTTTACTTTATGAGTGTTATTGAATTTTATAATTTTATTATTTATAAAATGTTTGCCTCTAGAACATAAACTAGTGACATAGGGCTGTCGCAACCAACACTTGAAATTGGGTGGACTTCTGAGAGATCATGCAAATGGGGGCCAAAGACACAGCGATGCTCACCCGTTGATTGCAGAGTAGTGATAGACAAGAGTTGCTTGAATACTGATTTTATTAAGAAAAAGGTCGAGTTTATATACACGATTCTAGGATCTAGGGGGTCACATGTATATACATTTGGAGATCTTATTCATAGTGTAAATGTGATTGTGTGTGTGAACATAATGTGGGGGACAATTTTGTGTTGTATGAAAATATAGTGTGAGTTCAGTGTATATGAAAATATGTAGGGGTTAATTCTATTCTAAGCAAAGCCTGCATTGGTCTTTACTGTGAAAAACTCAAGGTTTGTGTTTTAAGCATGCATTTATACCAACAGAGTTGCATTGTGACTGTTGAAGCGTACGGACGTGCTCGCGGATGCACAAAATCATCATCGAGTTTCTTGTGTCGTTTATGACAACTACCGCTACTTTTTCAAAGTGTTCAGTGCGAAAAGAAAACCCAAAACAAAACAAGCTAAGAAAAACTGCATATAAGTGCTTGGATTACGGCTTATCGTTGATAAGTTCCGTTAGTGTGTTCTGATTGGCCAACTAATCACAATTGGTCAAATCAAAAAATCGCTGCATACTTTTGGGCATCAACTTTAATTTTTGTAGCATAGCATCTGGCCGTCATCAAAATCTCTGAGTGCTTTTAGGCTGCAACTGCTAAAATATCAGCTTCCAATCGGAGGAATATAATAAGGTGCTGCAGGCCACAGCTCGGCCGCAATGGATGCTGATAATGACCCCAGTGGCAGTGCTGCCCGCCCCTTACCATGGCAGTATGTCACCCGCAAAAGTGTTAAAAAAAGAAAAGCTTCCTCGTCTCCGAAAGTGGAACGAAAAAAAGATGTGAAAACTGCTGTCAACAAGAGGCGTTCATCGTCCAAATCCTCGATGTCCACTCAATCTGATTCGGATTCTAGCGATAGTTCTTTGGAGCTCGGTGAAGTTCGACACAAGCGTCCGGCTGCCACTACAGCTATGCCTACCGCCGAGACTGCTGTTAGCCCTAATAGGTTTGCTCTCCTCACCCCCGCTGACGACATGCAGCATAACGCAGCCAATGCCACTACCGCTACTCCATCTCAGACCCCGAAGACTCCTAAGATACCCCCAATCTTCATATCAAACGTGGGTGAAATCACTGGCATGCTCACCTTTATTAAGGATACAATCGGCAGTACAGATTTCACTTTCAAGGCAGGCAGAGATGACCAAGTTCGTGTTATGACTTCTAGCGTTCGAGATTACAGAAACCTGGTTGCTGCGCTAGAGGCAAAAAAGGCACCTTTCCATACATACCAGCAAAAACAGGAAAGAGCTTATAGGGCTTTAATCCGTAGTCTCCACCACAGTACTCCACTGTACTTCATCCGCGAGGAACTGGCAAAACTTGGACGAATGCTAAACATAGCCTAACAAAGAACCCAACGCCTTTGTTCTTCATCGACCTTGAGCCAGCGACGAACAATATTTGTTTGTTGGATCTCTTATATAGGCTTATAAGACTAACAACAATTTTCTAGGTTTATCTTAATCTAACACATAACCTAACATCTGAAAGATGCTACATTGATCTATGGCCCTGATTAATTACTAGAGGGTTGGGAGGTCGTTTCGTTGAAGACGAGTACTTTCACGTACTCGGGTTAATGATTTGGCCAGGGTATTCGGGTGTGCCTGCAGTTTAGCAGTGTACTTAAGCTGTTGTACCTTTATTTCGGTTATTACGCTAGGAATGTGTAGGTCTTTCTGTACATTTTCATTTCGGATATACCAAGGTGCTCCCGTGATGGTTCTGAAAACCTTGGATTGAGCCCTTTGTATGGTTTCGATGTTGCTCTTGCTTGCGTTTTCCCATAGTGCAGAACCATATGTCTAGATGGGTTTTAATACAGAGTTGTAGAGGAGAACTTTGAATTCCAGCCATAGGGGAGATCGTGCGTTGATAAGCCAATGTAGACCGATTGCTTTGAGCTTTAGTTGCTTTTTCTTGGCTTCGATATGCTTACGCCAAGTTAATCTTCTGTCGAGGTGAACTCCAAGATATACAACATCGTCGGATTGAGGCACTGGCACATTGTTAAGCGTCAATGATGGGCAGTTTCTTCTATTGAAGGTAAACGTAACGAGTTTGCATTTCTGTTCATTTACACGGATGCGCCAATCTGCTAGCCACTTTTCTACCTCCTTTAAATGGGTTGCCAGTTGCTCAGCAGCTTTGATCGGACATTTGGAGCGGCTGAGGATAGCCGTGTCATCGGCGAAAGTAGATGTGATGAGTGTAGGGCTTGTTGGTATGTCCGCTGTGTACAAAAGATACAGAGTTGGACCCAGCACGCTGCCTTGAGGTACACCTGCTTTTGATTCGAAGTCATCAGAGGTTAAGCTATTACATCGTACAGCGAATTTTCTGTTGGACAGATAAGATTCCATTAGCCTGTGTGTATATTGTGGGAGCGTCGCTTTTATTTTATATATTAGGCCGTCAATCCAGACTCGGTCAAAGGCTTGGGCGACATCGAGAAAAATTGCTGTGCAATATTCTTTTTGCTCAAATGCTGTGCGGATCTCTGAGGTGATACGGTTAACTTGCTCAATTGTGCCATGCTTTTCGCGGAAGCCAAACTGATGATGGGATTATATTTTGGTTTACTAGGATTGTATTTATACGGAGTTGTAGGACTTTTTCAAATAGTTTTCAAAGACTTGGCAATAAACTAATGGGTCTGTATGATGATGGCTGTGTTTTGTCCTTTCAGGGTTTTGGGATCATTATGATTACTGATTTTTTCCAACTTATGGGAAAGTGACCAGTTTTTACTATCGCGTTGAAAAGTTTGCAGATGTAACGCACGGCACAGATCGGGAGTTCTCGCATCATTTTCGGGGTTATTTTGTCATGGCCGGGCGACTTTCTTGGGTTTAGATAGTTTTCAATAATTGCAGAAATTTCCTCTGCTTGGAATTTCGGTTGCTCACTTTCCATTGGGGTGCGCAAGGTGGGGAGCTGAAAAGAGTTTGTTGACGGATTTGGCAGAAAGACCGTTTTTAGATGAGCTGCAAAGGTGATTTCTCTTTCTTCGTCTGAACGGGTCCACTTGCCAGTTGGGCATCGTAAAGGTGAAATTATCTCGGCTGGAGCAGTTATGGCTGGATGTGCTTTCCACAGCGGATATTTGGTGCTGGTAGGGGTGAGCTTCTCGATGTACAGCCGCTGTGTCCTTGCTTCTTCCTGCCTAAGCGCCTTTGCTAGAGTTAGCGAAGCTGCCTTTAGGCGTTGTTTTGCTGCCGGAGATCGAGACATTTGCCATTCTCGCCTGAGCCGTCTTTTGTCTGCTAGAAGTAGTTCAATTAGTCGGTTGTTGGACTTGTGTTTTTCCTGCGTGTGGCTGATAATCGGGGTAGAGATATCTGCTGCTTCAATAAGCGTCGACTCTAGTGCAGAGGTGCAAAGCTCGATGTCGTCTTCATCGGGTGCTTATGTATTTTTTAAATCTGAGCCAGTTTGTTTTCCAATTTGTTAGCCCGAGTGGGTGCTTTATTATTTGTGGTTGTGTTAATATAGTGAAAACTACTGGCGAGTGGTCCGATGACAATTCTGCTAGTGACTCTGCCGTTATCAAATTGTGCGCAATTCCCCTGGTGATTGCAAAGTCTATTAGATCTGGGAGCTTGCGTGGATCTGCTGGCCAGTACGTGGGCTTATTCGGTGAGGCATAGCCCATTTTGTTTGCTGGGTTGATGATTGTGTTATACAGCTGTTTGCCTTTTGGATTTACCAGGCGGGATCCCCAATGAGGGTGCTTGGCGTTGTAGTCTCCTGCAGCAATAAATCGTACTCCAAGTGTATTGAAGAAATCAGTAAACTCTATTTCAGAGATTGAGAATCGTGGTGGGCAGTAAAGTGCAGCCACGGTTGTACTGCCGAAAGTGGTTTGGACACTTATTGAAGTTGCTTGTACATAGGTATTGTTTGGCAAATCCATTGTGCAGACAGTGTTTAATCCGGTTTTTGATTAGGATACCAGTTCCTCCGTGAGCCTTGCCGTCTGGGTGATTTGTTGCGTAGAATACATATTTGGGTATTTGAAAGTTATTTTTGTTTGTGAGGTGTGTTTCTGATAGCAGCATAATATCAATATCATTTGAGTCCAGAAACAGTGACAATTCTTGTTTGTGCTTGGAAATGCCGTTTGCATTCCAGAGGCCTATATGTAGTGCTGAAATTATTTGTTATTGTCCATAAGCTTTTGAATAAGCAAGTTCTGATTCCGCATCAGTTCCTGCATGCAATTTTGCATGAACGTCATGAAATTTGTCATATTTTGGTTGAGCGAGATTAACAATGTTTCGATCCCGTTGGGGTTCTGGCCAAGTACGGATGGACTTGGGGTCGCGTTAGATTGAATGGTAGCGGGATCTATTGTTTGAGTGGGCTGTGCATTTCCGTTGCGTAGCACGCTTGCAAAAGTTACTCCAGGAGTAGTTGATATTGGGGTCGCTGATGACCTTACAGCTCTTGAGAAGAATATTCCCGGTGTTGTTTGAGAGGGAATAAGTGTCGAGCCCTGGATACGAGCCGTTGATTTCTTCGCGTTGAGGCGGGCCTTAAGTTCCTTATAAACGGGGCATCCTCTGTAGTTCGCTGTGTGATTACCACCACAATTGCCGCACTTTTTTGTATTTGTATTTGATTTGTCATCGGTGCAGACACAATCTTTTTGAGTTTGTCCACAGCCAACGCAAACTGGGCGAAGGCTGCAGAATGACTTTGTGTGCCCAAACTCCTGGCAATTAGTGCATTGTACCGGGTGTGTCCTCTTATGCGGCTCTTCGACAGTAATTCTGCGATGTAGGAGAAGTTGAAGATTGTAGATAGGGTGCACTGTGTTGGGTTTAAGTTTTTTATCACATGTGGGCTGTAACTCCACTTTGAATATAGGTTGCGGCACTTTATTTCTGTTCAGTATGTTTGAGACGGACTTTACCTCAAAGCCCTTCTCTTCCAATGCTTCAACTATTTCCTGAGTCGGAACCGTTGGTTCAATGCCTTTGATCACCGCTTGAAGGCCTTTGGCACTCTTTAGTTGAAATGTGTAGAAATTCACACTTTCCTTTCTTAAGTACTTTTCAATAGTACGATAGAATTCTTCACTTTTGGCTTGAACTTTGGTCTCTTTTATGTTACCCCTATTGAGTGGTGTCACATAAAAGTTGTTGTGACCAACTAGCGCTACCAATTTCGGCACCAAAGAAGTGCAGTTTGCCCCACGGATATAGAATGGTGGTGGCTTGGCTACAGAGGGTTTAATTTGGGAATCTCCTTCTTGAGATTCCGGCTGATTTGCCAATATTTGGAATCTATTGCTTTCCAATGCTTTTTGTTCAACAATGTTGTTTTTCGACATCTTGGGAGTGTTGCCCCTTTTTGTCTGACGGCTAAGCTTTCGCTTGTTTATATTAATGTATCTGTCCATACCAGTCTGAACAGGTGACTTTGGATTCATCGTCACTGGATGGGCAGATTTTGTTGAGGTAGTCTGCTAGACGGTGATCGAAGGTATTGCAGACGTTGCTGCTGTTAGAGTTGTTGTTGGAGCAGTAGCTGCAATTGTTGTTGTTGTGAGCGCGCTAACGGCGGTCGGCGAACCCGATGACCCAATTAACACTTCAGGTGTCAGTGAATTTGACGGTGAAGCGCATTGGGCGCTCCAAGACAAATTGTTGTTGCTGGCTGGTGTAAGCAATTTGCTCGTACTTGCACTTTTGGATTTAGCGCTCGTTGTAGTTGTGGTAGTTGGAGATACTTCTGAGAAATACGCATTGTTGCGTTGCACAGAGAGCCGACGCTCGTTTTGTTGGTGAAGAATTTGTTCTTGTAGTTTCTGCTGGCGAGAGTCTAGTGAAGAAGGGCCCGAGTTAATCTCTTGACGCGTTGGCATTACTAGTAAATTTAGTTATTTACTAAGTATTGCTATTTGTAGATACAAATAACAATATAATTATAGTTGGGCGTCTCTGTGGCGACTGAGAGCCCTGTCACTTTGTTGTTTTAGCGTTGTTTTATTGCGCTGACACCGAAGAACTCACGGAGTGCAATAAAAAGTACGTCCGATCGCGGTGACAGTCAATTGTCAATTTTCAACGTGAAACGCCTTTGTAACGCCATTATTTCAATAGAGCCACCCAGTAAAAATAACGCAGTCCCACAATGCTTCAAGTGTCAGGAGTTCAACTACACTCAAAATTTCTGTGGAAAACAGAGCAGATGCGTTAAATGCACCAAACAAAACGAGCCAGGCAAGTGCCCTAAGGACGATGCTCAGGCCCCAGAATGCGTGAACTGCGTCGACAGTCACACCGCCTCGTACAGAGGATGCCGGGTATATAAGGAAGTCAAAAAACTCCGTGACCAAGGCAAGATACGTCCAACCATACGCACCCATAACACAACTGGGCACAGAAGCACCGTACCGCACTTCTTCCCATCCAGCTATTCCCAACCTGGAATAACTTATGCTGGAGTCACGAAAAATTCTGCCACAGCAAACATCCCTGTATTGGCTGCCAACCTAAGCAGCATCGGATCAAGGTTTCTGGCTGGCGGAGACTTCAACGCCAAGCACACCTGGTGGGGGTCTAGACTGAACAATCCAAAGGGACTTGCGCTCTTCCCGTGCATACGCACCCTCAACCTGACCACCTATTCATCCGGCCAACCTACCTCCTGGCCTACAGACCCGACCAAGCTCCCCGATGTCCTGTACTTTGCCATCTCTAGAGGTATCAAGAGCAGCTGCATATACACAGATGCAGATCACGACCTGCAGTCCGAACACAGTGCTGTGAAGATTTGGTTAGACATTCCAGTCTATTTATTTATTTATTTATTTATTTAACGTCAACTAAACAAAGTGCAATTGACTTAAACTAATTAAACTAATATAATTAAAAAGAAAGGAATAAACTAAAACATAAAGAAGCAGAAGGCGAAAAAAAGGTAGAAATAAGGAAAGTTAGGAGGCAGGAACAGTTCGAAGGAAGGCAAGGATTAATAAACGTAAAGAAGAAGGAGATATGTGAGGAGAAATAAAAAGGGTAGGTCATTGTAGTCACTACACACCACTCGAAGAGGGTCATGTAGGCTATAATTAGAGACGCATGTTCTTAAATTTAAAGGAACAAAATTGCGTGTTGGACGACAAGGAACGGCAAAATCTAATTTCCCCAATAAAAAGGGAGAGTCTATTTTCCCAGTTAGCAATTTATGAAGAAATACAATTCCGCTGACGAGTCTTCGATTTGATAAAGAGGGCAGATTCAGGAGAAGAAGCCTACTCTGGTAACGAGAGAGGGGCCTAGTTGGCTCCCAGTTTAGACCCCGTAGGGCGAACAATAAAATTTGTTTTTGGACTGATTCAATTCGTTGTTGGTGAATAGAATATTGAGGACTCCAAACTGGTGAGCAATATTCAAGCACTGGACGTACCAGGGATGTATATAAGATCTTTGTAATATAAGGATCACTGAACTCCTTGGACCAACGCTTTATAAAGCCTAGCAAAGATGTTGCTTTGTTAGCCACAGATGAAATGTGAAGCAGGAAGTTTAGTTTGGGATCAAAAATAATACCCAAATTTTCAACAGAAAAAACTCTATTTAGGATAGCGCCATTCATTGAGCAATTGGCAAGAAACGGCGAACGACGACAAAATGTCATAGATGAGCATTTCAGTGTGTTGAGATGGAGGTGATTAATCATGCACCACTCACTAAGCTTATTAATATCAGCTTGTAAAATGGAATGAAGAGCTGGATCTTTAAATGATACGCAAAGCTTAACATCATCTGCAAACATAAATACATGGGAGTTATTTAAAACGTTAGGTAAATCATTAATAAACAGAGTAAAGAGTAGTGGGCCCAGATGACTTCCTTGGGGAACACCAGATATGACATTAACATTTTTGGAAAGCGCAGATCTGAAAAAACTCTTTGAGTTCTATTGGTGAGGTAAGACTTTAACCAGGATAAAAGATTAGGAGAAAATCCTAGCAAATCAAGTTTCTTTAACAGAAGTTTGTGATCGACACTATCAAAGGCTTTGCTAAAATCAGTATAGATGACATCCGTTTGTGATTTATTACGAAAGCCATCATGAACCAATGTACTGAATTCGAAAAGATTTGTAAGTGATGAACGTCCCTTCATAAATCCATGCTGATGGGGAAAAATTATAGATTTGCATTGGTGTTTAAGATTAATCGAAATCAACTCTTCAAAAAGTTTAGGAATAACCGAGAGTTTGGCTATTCCTCTATAGTTTGTTACGTCAGATTTGTTCCCTTTTTCAAACAGGGTGATTATAAATGAATTACTCCAAAAAGAGGGAAAGTGTCCAGTTTCTATGGAGAGGGTAAAAAGCCTTAACAGAGGTTCACTTAACGAAAGGGAGCATGTGTTTAGAATACAACTGGGGACGTTGTTTGGACCAGGCAAAAATGACGACTTCAAAGAGGCTAAACAAATTACGAGAGATTCTTCAGAAATATTAGGCATATAAATAAGGTTGGGTTGGTGCATATAGTACGGGTAAGATCCGGTGGAAGGTAGCGAATTAGAGTAAGTCGTTTGAAAGAAGTTGGCAAAAAGGTCGGCTATACTAGAGTCAATATCAGCTGTTTCTGCATTGAAAAAGTATGACGAAGTAGTTGCATTTGAACGCCGTTTAGAATTTACAAATTTATAAAATTGCTTCGGATTATGGAAAAAATCGGCTTTACAACGCGATAAGTAAACATTGTAACATTGTTTGTTCAATAAAAGAAACTTCGATTTTGCTGAGTTGTATCTAATATAATCGATATGTGATTGGGTTTTTTTGAAGCGCTTAAAGTACCTTGATTTAACATTTTTTAAATTTGAGAGGGAACGTGTGAACCAAGGAGGCTTTGTTGAATTGTATTCACATACAGTGTTTGGCACACAAACATCAAAAGCAGCATAAAGAGTTGAATAAAAACGTTCAACAGCAGTATCTAAATCGACACCATTAAATATATTATACCAGTCTGTCCTTCTCAGAATAGAGTCAAGGCGGGCAAAGTCAGTTTTGCGAAAACATTTCCGCCAACGAGGTTGAGAAGAGGGGATAATATTAGATGAAGAATTAAGAGCAAGATTAATTTCCAGTGTAGGGTGATATGCATCTTCGGGAAGCGATAAAGGAGGACATCGTTCAATATTAATTGATGAAGAGTCACTGACGAATACCAAGTCAAGAAGTCTGCTAGATGAGTTGGTTATCGAGTTCATTTGAAACAAGGGAAGGTCAAACAGCTCACCTAAAAAATCGTTATGTGCTGAAGGGATAAGATATGGAACCTCCAATTGGTTTTGCCACATCACATGAGGTAAATTAAAGTCACCTAAGATGATTAAATGATCACGATCACGGAGAGAAGAGAAAATATTTTTGAAGATAACTGCATGGTGATTGTAAATAGAAATGTCAGACGTTGGAGGAATATAGCAGCAAATAATAAAGATATTAGTGTTTGGGCAAGTAATTTTAATACAAATTCGATATTGTATGGGACGTCAATGCTCACCATCTCACTGGAAAGGTTAGATTTGATGGCAACCAGAACGCCTCCACCTCGACGCGCAAGTCTATCATTTCTATAAACCACATATTCACTTGAAAAAGACTCAGAGCTTAAGACATTTGGTTTGAGCCAAGTCTCAGAAAACGCAATAACATGGGAGGTAAAAGAGATACTGTTTAGATAAAGAGATGTTAATTTGCTAAGCAGTCCTCTCACATTTTGATAAGATATATTGATTTCAGGAGTTAGGAAATTTAGTTTTTTGATGGTTTTGATGTAGGTAGAGAGGCAACAGATCTAGTAGGCCGATTGTTAGATACTGTGAACTCATGAACAACAGTATGCTCAGGCCAAAACGATGAGGCTACAATAGAATTGAATAGAGAGTTAGGTACGGAAATCTTAAAAGAAGAAATATCTCTAGCTTTACTAAACTTAAATTTTCTAACTAAAATATCCGAGGCAGGAAAAGCTTTATGGATGAAAGCAATAAGATCATTTTCAGCAGTGTTGGCATGCAGGCGGGACACAAAAATATGCTTCTTCGGCGCAATTGCTGTAATAGAGCAAGTAGAAGCAGCGACGGTAGTTGAATAAGTAGCAACAGAAGCCGTAGACGTTGCCGCAGTGCTAGTGCCCAAAGTATTGATTGGGGTAACTGCTGGAACTATAGAATTAGAAGGAGCAGATGTGCTAGCAGTTTCGATGGCCTCAGCGGCACCATTCGGAGCAGTTACAACAATCATATTATCAGCTGATGCCACAGAAGTTAGAGCATCATTCCCGTCAGCAATTATTTCGGCAGCATCGCTCTCCGTAAAGTTGGTGTGACGAATTACATCCGAAGGCATATCGACAATAAGAGGCGTCGCAAAAATTGGAGTAGTGGTTTCCATATTAGGAGTAAGAGGCATTGCAGAAATATCCACAGAGAGGTTGTTTGATTTTTTTCTCTTAGGGGACTCGCTCAAGACTTTCAATGAGATGAAATTTGACTCAAGATCATTGAACTTCTTCACGAAAGAGCTTAAGTCAGCATGAAGACTCTTAAAACCATCACGCGTTTGTCGCATAAATGTTCTCATCTCAAGCTCCACAATGCGACAACTGTCACATGTCCAGTTAAGTCCGATCCTTTTTCTAATTGTATCTCGGACACGCCCAGTGCGACCGGCACATTTAATATGTGCATAGTTATCACAGAGCCAGCATGAGACATAGAGATCGTTGGCTATGAGTTGTCTCCTGTCACACGTTGAGATGCGGCAAGCCAGCATAGTTAAGGCAATCTCACTAAGGTAGTATGCACTGTAGCCGAATAGAAGGGCAAAGCAGCAGATGATAAAAATGTTTTAGCTTCAGCAGTAATCGAGCGCGAAAGCCACCGTATATAACTGCACTTGTTAATTTGGGTAGTGAGATGCTCAACTTGTTACAGGGCGAAGAGTGCGACAATTAACACTCTTACTTAAGAGAGAAGCACAAAAAGCGAGCAGCTGTAGATACACAGGAAAAGTCCAAAAAAAATAATTGAACAATTTAAACTTTATGATGGCAAGTTTATATTATAACTTCACTAAAAAGTTTAATAATATTGTTTGAACTCCAAAATATTTTGTGTATAATTAGGCTCAAAAATTAAATTCTAAGCGGTCTTAGAGCACAATAATTATCGAATTTAAGCGGAGCGGCAAAAAACACGTCTTGCTTCAGTGAAGTGAAGTATATAATTAGTCGAGTCAACAATATGCACCACCAGGCTACTTAGGAAAAACTCCAACATAGACTCTTTTAAAACTATGCTTGATGAGATCACTGAGCCCAACGCCTGCCTCAACAGTGGAGAGGACATCGACGAGACTGTGGAGAAGCTTACCCGAGACATCTACGAAGTTGCCTGCGCCTGTAGTCCACCAACGACTACCAGTAGCAGACACCGACCAACACCTCAGAGGGACATGTTCGCCTGGTCGGATGAGATCAAAAACGCCTTGCGAGAGAAAAAACGCTTGCGATGTGTCTGGCAACTCAGCCGTAACCCCCTGGATAAAAGGGCCTTCAACCGTGCCAAGAAGGAGCTAAAAGCGCTGTATTTCAAACTCCGCAATGAAGCTACTGTTGTATATCTCCAAGAACTTGAGCCCAATCAGCCTGATCACAATCTTTGGCATGCCACAAAGTACTTAAAAAGGCCCACGGTTAGGAAAGTCCCCATCCGAGGACCAAATGGCCTATGGTGCAGATCCAATGAAGACAAAGCTGAGGAGTTTGCGACCCATCTGGCCAACTCATTTACACCATTCAGCTCCTGTAGCGCAGAAGATGCCAATGCCACACTGTCCTTCCTTGAGGCGCCTTTACAGATGGCTCTTCCCATCGATCGAGTCACTCCTGAGTAAGCCAAATTGGAGATTAACTGCCTTAAGACGACCAAAAGCCCTGGCTACGATGGCATTGATGCAGTCACCATCAAATGCTTACCGCCGAGAGCGATTCAGCTATTTGCCAATATATTTAACAGGATCTTTGATTTCTGCCACTTCCCCACCTAATGGAAGTGTGCAGAGATTATAATGATTCCAAAACCTGGGAAACCTGAGCATGAACTATCCTCGTATCGTCCGATCAGTTTGCTCGCAATACTCTCCAAGATATTCGAAAGAATATTTTTGGTTAGAGTGCTGGCGTTACTGGACGAAGGAAACATAATCCCAGAACACCAGTTTGTAATCCGGAAACACCACGGCACTCCTGCGCAATGCCATCGCATCGTCCAGAAGGTGCTTTACGCTTTTGAAGATAAGCAGTATTCCTCCGCTGTCTTTTTGGATGTCAAGTAGGCCTTCGGCCGAGTCTGGCATGATGGGCTCCTGTACAAAATAAAGCTGCTATTTCCTGCCTGAAATCCTACCTCGCAGACAGGAGCTTCTTTGTAAGGTGTGACGGCTCTTCGTCCAGAATAGAGTGCATCGAAGCTGGCGTTCCAAAGGGCAGTGTACTTTTCCCTATACTCTATACCTTGTACACTGCTGACCTACCAGTGCTGCAACACGCACAACTACTGGTTGCCTCACTTTTTGCCTGTGCACCGAACCCTGTTGAGGCCTCTGAAATCATTCAGTATCAACTGCTCATATTTGACTGGCTAAACAGGTGGAACATTGCTGTAAACACGGACAAGTCCCTGCATATGACCTTCGCCACACGCAGGCTCGACTCCCCCCGGTCAGTCTTCATGGGACGCTTCTCCCGAGCGTAAATTCGGTCAAATATCTGGGCCTTACTCTGGACAGGCGATTAAACTGGAAAGCGCATCTAAAAACAAAACGTGCTCAGCTCAACTTAAAGCTGGCTAAGATGCAATGTCTCATCGCAGCAAATCCCAGCTCAGCATCCGCAATAAGGTCCTGCTGTACAAAGCCATAATTAAACCGGTGTGGACTTATGGCATCCAGCTCTGGGCCACGGCTTCAGACACGAAAATCAATATTATACAACGCTTCCAGAGCAAGTTACTCCGCAGAATTGCTGGAGCGCCTGCATTTGTTCGTAACTCAGTCATTCATAGAGACCTAAACGTTCCATCTGTCAGCAGTGAAATCAGCAGGTACGGCATTCGGCACTGCTCCAGGCTGGAGACACACAATAACACATTGGCCCTTGATCTGCTAGACAACAGCACCCAAACAAGGCGTCTCAAAAGATGTCACCCCCTGAATCTTCCATTCAGACAAGACCTGGAATGGTGAGCTCTGCAAAGAAGAAGAAGGGCTGCAGCGTCACGTATCTGTCTCTGAAACTCTGAAATTAATTTGTCATATCTAACCAATACTTTCTATATTTTTTCTCTTTCATACCTGTACTCTAATTTAATGAAACCCACTATTGTTACTTCACTCACCCCGCTAATGTTATATAATTATAATTATGTTATATAATTATATAATTTGCTTATTGTTCTTATGGGATAGATTGCAAATAAATACAGAAACGCAAAAAAAAAAAAAGTATACCAACATACTCCTGGCCGTTGAACGACTGTTCAACAATACTTTAATGTTGATTTCGTAGTTTCCAGCAGGTCGATGTGTAGATTGAGTCGGTTGACTGCCAGTTGGCATCTGGGTATCAGTTATGGGAGTGGTCATCTGTTGAAGGCCAATAGCAATCCTGGCTTCTTGTCTTCCGTTGGTACACCGACTTTTAATAACATATAGCAGTATATGTGTTATGAATATTATTAGCGCTATGTATGAAACAATGTTGTGATGTTGAAAAGGCCCTTGACTAGACTTAAGGTCATGTGGTAATTTTATTTTAAATCTGGGCCATAATTGACTACTGAGGTTGTCAAGTTCATTGTAGCTTAGCTGAACATTGGTTGAAGCCGTTTCATTAGTTGAGTTCATCATCATGGTGGAGAAATTCCCAAACCGGGCGTTTGACATATTCATTGTGCCGGTGGTTGTAATACGATGTCCAGTTACACGTATTAATGGATCAAGTGTTAATAATCCTCCTTGACTTATGGTGATGCTTGAACTGTTGTCATCGCAGACTGCAGATAACTCCATTAACGACATTGTAGCAAAAATCCAATGGTTTTTGCAGTACATATTGAACCAGACGAACGTCATGCTTGTGTATTTAATTTGATACATATTTGAAGTTTTGTTGTTGAACAACTGAAATTCATAATTACTGTTGATTGAGAAAACAGATTGTTTATTTTGACATATGAATTCATTATTTGTGACTTGATGGCATTGTTTTAATTCAGTTACTGTTAATCCAAGAAACTGATCTCTGTGCTTATTGACCGCTATCATGGGAATTTGAATATCCATCGTCATAATTCCTTTATTGCTGATTGCTGGTATAGGAACTAGATTAAATAATTCAAAATCTTGTGTTGAGAGTAACGGTAGTGTTACTTTGAATATTACGCGCTTTTTTACAATACTCCCTTCTGCCTTCATCATTTTATATAGTTGTAGAACATCATCATCTGTGGCAGGAAGTATGTGTCCTGGTGGAAGATGATTTTTTAACTGCTTAAAGTGTTGTTCAAGTTGTTTAGGCGAAAGTAACAACGGGCTAATTTGGTTATGATGAATGACAGTGAGTACATGGGCAATCTCTTATTGTACTCGATACAAATTTTAAGCAATCACCGAAAGTTGTGTTGTTATCGTGAGATACCATTGAAATGTTTTGACAGAATCAGACATATCGAGTAGTTGCAGCTCCATCAAATTCAATCGCTTTTCCATAATCGCCTCATCACGCTTGAAGATATTGATTGTTGAATCAACTATAGATGTTTGATTCTTTAAGAGTGCTATCAAGTATTCCTCATTTGTTTTCACCTTTTCAATAGTATTGGACATTTTTTTTGCATATTCCGAGTCCAGTATTCCATATAGACTCCTGGCGATGTTGCCAATAAAATCAAATGGTGCTTTACGATTTCGTCCTATGTGCAAGAGATCATTTTCCATTCTTCGTTCCTCTTCCACATGTTGAAAATGTTTACACATTGCCGAAGGGGCTTGAGTTGGTTTCAGATGGGAACACATTTCCCGAATCCTTTTTATTCTGAGAGAAAATATATTCATTTCCTCCAAATAAGGTTAGAAACCATAATAAGTAATGATTGTCCAGTCCAGTCAGCAACAGTTAATCTAGACGTTCCAATTTTCTCATAGTAAACGCCAGGTTTGGCATCAAATTGGGTCACATTTACTGATTGTGGCAGTGCCAATGGCAATAAAAGCAACATCATTAGCAATCTTAGAGGTAACGATGCTAAGATTCGTATTTTTGGGCTTTGCCTTGTTGTAGCGTCCTTAAATCCGACTTCTTGGAAATTATCGTTGCCGCCGTCGTCATCAAGTTGATGTTTTTCACCTGGTTTTGGATTCAAGATATTCACAGATTTTCCTGATGAGGCATCAAATACCACTCTTAATTTGGTTGTGGTACTATCAGGTTTGAGTACACAATGATGCCTCCTTTTTTTTCAACACTTCATTCATGTGTCTAAGCTGTTCTTCTAATCTTCTAACAGCCACATCACCAGACTTCCCCAGGGATAAAGAGTCTTCAGCAAATGGCAGTCCATCTGCGGTTTTTTGTCAACTGTCCAAGAAGTGCTTTTCGCAATATTCTTCCTCTAGACTTTTGTATGCTCTTGCTGGTTTTAGGGTATCCAATTTTCAGACCCGTCCAACAGTGCATCAGAGTTGGAAGGCACAGATGTACCCATATTTATTTTTCCGGCAATGATCCAACCAAATTCTGAATTTTGAAGAGTTGGACACTTATTTTGTTTTACTTGCCCAGGTAGTAAAATTGAGAAATGGTGGTGAAATTCTTCTTCAAGCTCATTGGTCTCTTTAACAGTTACCCTGGCTGTCGCTAGTAGGGTATAATTTTTATTGCTTCCATATGTGGACGTAGCTGAGACCGTAGCTGTTACATTTGGTTTCAAATCGTTGTTTCCCAAATGTAACAATGTATTGTGTTTTCCATCGCATTTCAAACATCCCTTCCAGCTACAAGCCTTCGACATGTGGTCGGTTTTAAAACAATTGACACACATTCTCTGTCTCTGTACCCAGTTTAACCGTTCTGCTGCAGATTTAGTTTTGAATTTATCACACTGAAACAGTTTGTGATTTAACTTACTGCAGAATGGACATGAAGATGAGTTTGTGCCAGACGCTGATGCACATATTTTTTGCCTTTCCCTGGACTGCTTGGTACCAATCGCCTCGAGGGCAAGGAAACGTTGTTCCAAAAATGCAAGGAATTCTTTGGTCTTCTACAATTCCCTTGTATCGGAAAGGGATTGTTCATATAGAGTGTGGGTAAGTCTGTCCAATTTTCTTGTCATATGGAAAATTATAATAGAATCCCAAGTTTCTGTGACAATGCCTATATTCTTTAAGGCTTGCAATGATTCTTGAATATTATCATGAAGATTCTTTATTGACAAGGCGTCGTTTCCAATGTTCAAATAGTTTTTCGAAAACTGCTTTCACCAACACCCGTTTATTATTAAATCGTTAATTCAAGGTGCCTAATTAATCTTTCGGCATCTCCTGATAGATTTGCTTTTAAATACCACATCTTTTGTACAGCGGGTATGTTTGATTCATGAACCATTTTCTTAAAAATGTCATGAAATTGTTGCCATTTTAAATAATTTGCATAAAATTTTGGAATTGAAATTTTTGGCAATTGTAATGACGACGTTGTCACTTCATGTGCAGGTGGGATACAAAATTTCAGTATCGCTTTTTCTGCCATTATAAATGTTTCCAAATTGTATCCAGCTTCCACTGGATCTACTGCAAGTTTATAAATCTCATGGTGCAGTTGTTCTTCTGCCATAAGTTTTCAATAACTGTTTTGTAGTTAATTTTTTCTTCAGGAATTATTTGCTTTAATGTCCTGGAAAGTGTTGCTAGCAAAGCGCCTTGCTTTCGTATCAATGGTAGAATGTAAATGCGATCTTCATCTTTTTGATGGGCAATTTGCTTTCTTCAATTTTTGCCCTTTGAAGTTTCCAATCCTTTATTACTTCTTGTGTTGATTCTTTTAATTTCGAATAGTATTCTTTTTTGAAGTAATCGTGATCGGATGGCTCGTATCCCAACGATTCCATTAAATCAGTGTGGGCTTTGTCAAATTCATCCCAAAGACCCTCAATCGTCTCAATTTTATTATTATAGTAGAGAACTTTTGACTTTCTTGAGGCAGAGTCCTTTTTGACATTTCTGATGACATTTTGAATCTCTTCACCTCGCTCAAACTGTTGTTCGTATATTTTATCCATTTTACTTTATGTACTTTGATCCGTTGGAAGTATATTTTTTAGTCAATTGACTAGGTACGCTCGCACCTGTTTAGTGATCAAAGTACTAGTAAACAAAGTTAAATTGAACAACAAGTATAAAGTTTTTAATTTTGTATTTTTATTTAATATAAATGGATATATATAATGGATCGTGCAGGTGAGTAGGAGACAACGAACCACGACCGATCCGACTAGCATAGCAATAATGCGCACCCTCGAACCTAGTCACACTCCTAGTCAAACAGAATTTTTTTTAGTGCATTGACTTCTTAATCTTCTAATCTTGGCCACTACATACTAATAAATGGCGCCAAAAGTGGGGCCATAACCATAACACGGTTACTTAGTAATACAAGGCTGGGGCTCGAACCGATCCTCTCACTACAAGGTGCAACCCGGGAATCTATATTGTTACATTACTATGTAACATTATGAACGACGGAAATAACCTGCCAGACCAAAGGCTACAGCATTTACTAATTTTTTTTTAATAAATGTTGTCGCCTTTGGTCTGGCGGGTTATTGCCTTCTCCGTCACAATGCCCACTCTGCAAGTTGTCTGCGATGCTAAAAACGGTCTCCATCTAACGCATTTTTAGTCATATATATTAGCTTAGTTAATTTAGCGATCTTCATGTTCGATTTTAATAAATTATATATAAATATGTATATTTTTTTTTGTTATTTCACCCACCTATTAAGTATTTTCTGTAATAACTTATTAATCAACCATGCGGTATTGGCTAAAGCTCAAAGTTTACTTAATTTTACCAAAGTGTATGAAGTGCATAAATGTAAAACGTTTTGCTACAAAAAGAAAATATTAAAGGAATTCTAAAAATATAAGGAATTTTAACAATGGCTCCACCAAGTGCGTGCGAAATTATTGAATATTAGAGAGCTGCACGACTCCACTCACTACGTAGAAAAATTGAATGGATTCGAATTGAATTGAATTGAGTGAGTGCGAGCATACAATTGAATGAATGCGTATGAGTATAAGTGCGCATTGGGTCTCATATCTACAGCATTCAAAGAAATGAGTTAGAATGAATGAAGCTTAAAACGAAATGAAATATTCGGCAGGGCCGAAGACACCCGAATGAACTCGAGTTATAGCACAGACATCATTTCGTTCGCAGCACTAAAGCATCTTCCTATCTTTTCTATCCTACAGAAAACAAAAACAAAAAAATTTTTTTTTGGCATTCGAATGAATTCATTTGGCGTTGAAAATTTCTTCGGCATTCTCACTCATTCAATTCGTCTATTGTCGGTTAAATGTTGTGCGACCGAGTCTTTCGCGAGCGCATTCATTCACTCAAATTCATGACGTTTCGCATTCAATTCAACTCAACTCATTTTAAGCTGAGTTAATTCGATTCGAATGAGTTAATGTGCCTTTTTTGCCATTCATGCAGCTCTCTATTGAATATGCGGAGGACGTTGCTTTGGTGGTTGTAGCTAAGCAACTTAGCACCGTGGAGATTATCGCTAATGATGCGTTGAACCAAATCTTCAATTAACTGCGCTCAGTTAGTCTGTTACTACCAGCTCACAAATCCGAAGTAGAAGTAGCAATTATCGGCTTTGTGTGTTTCGTGTACGCAGCGTCGGAGGGGCAACACGTAACAACTGGTAGCACGATCCTGTCCTGGGAAGAATTTTATTGCTGACACGCTTAACGTCGTAGCTTTCTAAGTGTCATTGAATAACACAAAAATCTCTACGGCTACGGCAAACGAAATGGTGAAGGAACTTGTCCGCATGGTAGATACTGCGAGTAATGCTGGCATGCGCCATAGCAAGGCATACTGGAGGCATCACCAACAGGCGAAATTCGAAAGTCATATCTTTCTTCTCTACCTAACACATTATTTGCGAAGCGTCCAATCATGAGCGGCCCTTATGAGGTAGAGTCCGTCTCTGCTGCCAGTTGGCTTAAACCAGGTAAAACTACAGGCCAAGATGGCATCCCAAATCGAGTCCTGTAATTGGTCCAGATGTTTTTGCAACGACTTTCTCACAGTGCCTGCAAGAAAATTATTTTCAGCACATTGGAAAACACAAAAACTTGTGTAGTCATCCCAAAATCAGGCCCGTCAATTCGATGGACTAATAAGCGTCAGATATTTGGCTTTCGCAACTGTCGCTCATCGGTCCTTTTTTTTTTTTTTGGTTTATTTATTTTTTGGATCGCTTATATAGTCTGTAAGACTAACAACAATTTCCTAGTTTTATCTTAATCTAATACATAACCTAGCATCTGAAGGATGCTTCATTAATCTATAGCCCTGATTATTTGCTAGAGGCTTGGAAGGTCGTTTCTTTGGAACGAGTTCTATCGCATGTTCGGGTTAATAATTTGGCGAGGGTATTCGGATGTGCCTGCAGTTTAGCGGTGAACTTAAGTTGTTGTACCTTTATTTCGGTTAGTACACTAGGAATAATTAGGTCTTTCTGTACGTTTTCGTTTCTGATATACCAAAGTGCTCCCGTGATAGTTTTGAGGATCTTAGATTGTACCCTTTGTGTGGTGTCGATGTTGCTCTTGCTTGCGTTTCCCCACAGTGCAGAGCCGTACATCCAGATGGGCTTTAATACCGAATTGTAGAGGAGAAATTTAAATTCCAAACATAGGGGAGATCGTGCGTTGATAAGCCAAAGTAATCCAGCTGCTTTAAGCTTCAGCTGCTTGTTTTCGCTTCGATATGCTTCCGCCAAGTTAATCTTTCGTCGAGGTGAACTCCAAGATATACAACATCTTCGGATTAAGGCACTGGCACGTTGTTCAGTGTCAATGATGGGCAGATTTGTCTGTTAAGGGTAAACGTAAAGTGCTTGTATTTCTGTTCATTTACTCGGATGCGCCAATCTGCTAGCCACTTTTCACCCTCCTTTAAATGGGTTGCTCAACAGCCTTGATCGGACATTTGGAGCGGCTGAGGATAGCCGTGTCATCGGCGAAAGTAGATGTGATGAGTGTAGGGCTTGTTGGTATGGCCGCTGTGTACAGAATATAAAGTGTTGGACCCAACACGCTGCCTTGAGGTGCACCTGCTTTTGAGTCGAAGTCATCAGAGGTGAAGCTATTACATCGTACAGCGAATTTTCTGTTGGATAGATATAATTCCATTAGCCTGTGTGTATATTGTGGGAGCGTCGCTTTCATTTTATATATTAGGCCGTCAAGCCAGACTCGGTCGAAGGCTTGGACGACGTCGAGAATAATTGCCGCGCAATATTTTTTTTGCTCAAAGGCTGTGCGGATCTCTGAGGTGATACGGTTAACTTGCTCAATTGTGCCATGCTTTTCGCGGAAGCCAAACTGATGATGGGATTATATTTTGGTTTACTAGGATTGTATTTATACGGAGTTGTATGACCTTTTCAAATAGTTTTGAAAGACTTGGCAATAAATTGATGGGTCTCTACGATGATGGCTGTGTTTTGTCCTTTCCGGGTTTAGGGATCATTATGATTACTGATTTTTCCCAACTTATGGGAAAGTGACCAGTTTTTACTATCGCGTTGATGAGTTTGCAGATGTGACGCACGGTAAGATCGGGAGTTCTCGCATCATTTTGGGCGTTATTTTGTTATGGCCGGGCGACATTCTTGGGTTAAGACAATAATTGCGGAAATTTCCTCTGCTTGGAATTTCGGTTGCTCACTTTCTATTGCGGTGCGCAGGGAGGGGAGCTGAAAAGAGTCTGTTGACGGATTTGGCAGAAAGACCGTTTTTAGATGAGCTGCTAAGATAAGTGCTCTTTCTTCGTCTGAACGGGCCCACTTGCCAGTTGGGCATCGTATAGGTGAAATTATCTCGGTTAGAGCCATTCTTGCCTAAGTCGTCTTTTATCTGTTAGAAGTAGTTCAATTAGTCTGTTATTTGACTTATGTTTTTCCTGGGTTTGACTGATAATTGGGGTAGATATATCTGCTGCTTCAATAAGCATCGACTCTAGTGCAGAGGTGCAAAGCTCGATGTCTTCTTCGTCGTCCAGTTTGGGTGCTTATGTATTTTTTAAATCTGAGCCAGTTTGTTTTCCAATTTGTTAGCCCGAGTGGGTGCTTTATTATATGTGGTTGTGTTAATATAGTGAAAACTACTGGCGAGTGGTCCGATGACAATTCTGCTAGTGACTCTGCCGTTATCAAATTGTGCGCAATTCCCCTGGTGATTGCAAAGTCTATTAGATCTGGGAGCTTACGTGGATCTGCTGGAAAGTACGTGGGCTTATTCGGTGAGGCATAGCAGATTTTGATTGTTGGGCCGATGATTGTGTTATACAGCTTTTTGCCTTTTGGATTTACCAGGCGGGATCCCCAATGAGGGTGCTTAGCGTTGTAGTCTCCTGCAGCAATAAATCGTACTCCGTGTGTATTGAAGAAATCAGTAAACTCTTTTTCAGTAAAGTAGTAAAGTGCAGCCACGGTTGTACTGGCGAAAGTGGTTTGGACACTTATTGAAGTTGCTTGTAGGTATTGTTTGGCAAATCCATTGTGGAGACAGTGTTTAATCCGGTTTTTGATTAGGATGCCAATCCCTCCGTGAGCGTTGCCATCTGGGTGATTTGTTGCATAGAATATAAAATTTAGGTATTTGGAAGTTTTTTTTGTTTATGAGGTGTGTTTCTGAAAGCATAATTTCAATATCATTTCAGTCCAGAAACAGTGACAATTCTTGCTTGTGCTTGGAAATGCCGTTTGCATTCCAGAGGCCTATATATAGTGCTGCCATTATTTGTTATTGTCCATAAGCTTTTCAATAAGCAAGTTCTGGTTCCACATCAGTTCCTGCATGCAATTTTGCATGAACGTCATGAAATTTGTCATGTTTTGGTTGAGCGAGATTAACAACGTTTCGATCCCGTTGGGGTTCTGGCCAAGCACGGATGGACATGGGACCGCGTTAGATTGAATGGTAGCTTTAGAAGCAATAGATAAGATAAAGGAAGAACACGAAGCAACAGCAGTAAGGTTAATAAAAACTCGGCTTAGCGGAGAAATAATCGATCCAGTTGCGGAGATAACTACAATAAGCGAAACAATTGAAACTCTTAAAGAAAGTGAAAGGAGATTCAAACTATTTAGTTTAAACGCAAAAATACTAAGAGTAAAACAAGCCGACAAATCAGCGCTAGACTAGACGACAGAGGTAATGAAATTATCACAGGCTTTAAAACGGTTATACATCACGGATGGCATACCCTCGGAAAAAGCAGAGAAATAGTCAGTTGGACTGTAAAAGGCATTTTGGATAACACCTTAGACAGGGAAATCAGGACGGTGTTCAGGTCCAGGTTACCATATCAGCAGTAGGGATAATAGTAATAATTATAGAGGTGGTTATGAAGGAAATAGGAACAATAATTCAAACCGGAATTGCAACAAAAAAGAAAATGCAAATATAGGCAATTACAACAATAAAAGAAACTATAACAACAACCAAAACCGAAACAACCGCGGCAGTACTGAAGATAGAAACATACGAGCCATAACGGCAGCGGAAAATTTAGAAATTCCCCTAGATGTCTAATAGAAGAACAACAATGTAAAGTAAGAGCAGCCAATATTAACCTCACCATGGGTTGTTTCATTTCGAGCTATTTAAACCATGATTCCCAGGTCTCATCATTTTTAATAGATACGGGAGCCGATGTCTCCATAATTAAAATCGAAATATCAAAGAAGCTAACTTCGGCTCTGCCGAAGTTTATATACCCTTGCAGCTTCATTGTTTTATTATTTAATTTAAAAACAAAATTTTTAAAGTAATTGAAGAGAAAACTCAACTAAAAATTTTCCCGAATTCACCGAGAATCGAATCCACCAAACACCGAACCATCGTGCGACCGATCTTTACGTACTACGTCACCATCCTCACTTAACTCACTTAAGCTAGTTCGACATACATATACATATAGCAAACGCATGGCATCTCGCTCTTCAAATTTCGTTCTGTGCAACAACACAACGCAAATGTTTCTGTCTCTCTCACACACCGCGTGGTGACGAATTTTTGCATATGTGTGTGTGTGCGTGATTGCTTGGAATTTGTTTTTGTTTCTTTGCTGCCAAAGAAAATTGCTTATTTTACTCGAGGTACCTCCACGTTTTAGTTAATAACTCCGGTGATAATTATCCGATCCGACTAATTTTTAAACTTGGTCTGGCTACACCATTAAGGAACTTAACTTTTCATGTTTCAACCATGTAGCTTAAAATTTAAGCTCGAAAACGCCAGAACAAACAGACAGACGGACAGACGGACAGACGGACATGTCTCAATCGACTGGGCTGTTGATGCTGATCAAGAATATATATACTTTATGGGGTCGGAAACGTATATTTCTATGCGTTACAAACATCTGACCAATTTTATAATACCCTCTGCAAGGGTATAAAAATTAGGTACAACACAATTCACAACTCAAAATTATCTTAGTATCAGTGGAATAGGAACAGGTTCATTACGAACAATAGAACACCACCAACTTGAACTGAAGTTAGATAACATATTAATAAAACGCCACTTTTACATAGTTTAAAATTCATTTCCAATTCCTAAGGATGGAATATTGGGTTTAGATTTTTTCAAAAGATACAATTGCATCCTTGACTATGTTAAAGACAAGGATTGGTTAGTGCTAAGACCCAACGACTACCATGAAAATCTAGTCATTCCAATGAAAAATACGTCAACACTAAAAGCCATAGTTATACCAGCTCGACAAATCAATATAAACAGTAAATTACCTTATATCCTTATATCAAACCAAGAAATTCATGAAGAGGTATACATAGTAAACATAATAACAACAAGTAAACAAGCTTTTGTCCGATTTATTAACACATCCAATAATGATATCATAATACGGGCGGATACAATCAAAACAGAAAATTTAAAGGACTATGAAATAATTCAGGATTTAGAACAAAATCAGGAGAAAAAACTAAATAAAAATGAGAAACTAGAAAGACTGCAAAGAAATTACCCAGATAGAGTAAAAATAATAATGACAAAATTGTGTACAGAATATATAGATATCTTTGCACTAGAAACAAAAAAAATAACCACAAACAATTTTTACAAACAGAAGCTAAGACTTGAAGAAGACGAGCCAACCTACATTAAAAATTATAGAATACCAGAGACACAAGAGAAACAAGTGGATAAATTATTAAATGACGACATTATTGAACCCTCAGCTTCGGAGCACAACAGTCCAATACTGTTAGTACCCAAAAAATCAATACCAGGGGAATGAAAATAAAAGATGGAGATTAGTTGTGGATTACATAAATTTTAACAAAAAATTGGTCGCTGATAAATTCCCACTGCCAAGAATAGATGACATTTTAGGTCAGTTAGGTAGAGCAAAGTATTTCTCATGTTTAGATCTCACGTCAGGATTTAATCAAATTGAGTTAGAAGAAGAATCAAGAGATTTAACGTCATTTTCAACCGGTATGGGATCATTCAGGTTCAAACGATTACCATTTGGCTTAAAAATAGCACCAAACTCATTTCATAGAATGATGACAAAGCTTTTTCGGGACTTGAACCGTCCCAAGCTTTTCTATGTATATATGGATGATTTAGTTGTATTAGGTTGTTCAGAAAAACACATGTTAAAGCAACCTTAAAGATATTTTCAGACATGCCGAAAGTACAATCTAAAAATTACACCCGGACAAATGTTCATTTTTTCGTCACGAATTGACATATCTTGGACACAAGTGCATTGACTCTGGCATACTGCCAGAAAATAGTAAATTTCAAAAAATAATAGAGTTCCCACAACCAAAAAACGCAGAAGAGCTCAAGAGATTTGTTGTATTCTGTAATTATTACAGACGCTTCGTCCTAAATTTTGCCGCATATTCAAGACAATTAACAGGTTATGTAAAAAGGGAGTCATCTTTTAATGGAACGAAGATTGCGAAAAAGCATTTGAATACTTAAAAAAATCACTATTAACCCCATCAATTCTACAATATCTCGATTTCAGTGAAGAATTCTGCATCACCTGCGATGCAAGCAAATTAGCATGTGGTGCGGTGTAAAGCCAAGAATACAATGGCATATAGCTTAAGCATCACGAGATTTTACGAAGGGAGAAAGTAATAAATCAACGATAGAACAAGAACTAGGAGCAATCTAAAGTATGGGCAATAACATACTTTAGACCTTACATTTATGGCAGAAAATTTTTAATAATTCAATGAATAACCCATCGTCCAAACCAATACTTATGGGATGAGATCTAGAAGAATACGACTTCACAGTAGAGTATCTTAGGGGAAAAGAAAATTATACAGCCGATGCATTATCAAGAATTGACTTTAAAGACTAGACGAATTAAATACGAAGTAAATTAAATATAGGTTACAAATAGAGCTAGGATTATGATAGATGAACAAAAAGAGAGAAATAAAAATTATTACGATACGGTTTGTAAATAAAATAAAAATAGCAATAGGAGATTTAGTGTTACTAGCTTATAATGCCGGACAAAAGTTAGAAAATAAGTTTAAAGGTCCATTTAAAGTAATAAAAATAGATAATAATAACAACTGCACACTTAAAATTTAAAACTCATTTAGATAGAATAATAAAATAAAATGCATAAATACTCAACTACATACGTTACGTGAAAAAAAAAATAATAATTTAAAATAATAATTTTAAATAAAATACACTTAAAACGAAATGTTAGAAATAATAAATACATGTTACATTTTACACGTCACTCTTTATATACACTATTAAAGAATAAATTTAGATGTAAATTCATTCTAATAAAAAGGGAGGTGTAGTGATCATATAGTGTATACAAAGGTCGCTACATCTCTATACCACTTAAAAAGGCACGCAATGCATGTGCATATGCGTAGTCATCATATAACAATATATAACACACTACAATGCAAGGCAAGCATTCTTACGTTTGTAAACTATTTCGTAGCATAAGCACTACATATAACTAGACCGTATGAAATGGTATACATAAAGCGACCTCGACCCTAAGAGCTCAGTCAGCCTAATCGCATCCATCTGCGAGTAAATCTGCAAAAATATCGGCAATGGCCTAATCATCGTTTGCTTTATTATTTTCAAAACATAAACAGGACGACACCTTGCGTTTCGCGATATGGAAGTCATAAAATCGCTTAGGATCACGGGAAAACTGAAGAAAAAGGGAAAAATTTGATCTAATGAAAGGGAAAAATCTGACGGTTGACTCGATTGTTTGTACTTTCTACAATATCCACACTTTACATTTTTCAAATTAGATAACCATGGCGGCTTCTTGTACAATACATGGGTCACACGTGGTACACAAGCAACAAAAAGTGAAAACATAGTATTATAGAAAAAATAAATGGCAGCATTCATATATTTACAGGAGCACAGATAAGACCAGTCTGTAGCAAGAATTAACTTATTGAGTGTGAAAAAGTTAGTTTTACGAAAGAAGCGGGCACAAGACGCGGAATTGGTACCAAAGTTGGAAGAAAACTGTCTTCGGGGACAACTAAGGGATCAATCCCCGAAACAGTTCAGTCAGAAAATCTAACATTAATATTAGATCTATTGATCTCTTTTTTTATAAGCACTGTATTAACTTGGGTTAGGGATAACTCAAGAAGACCGTCAATAAAGCAATGTGAGGAGGAAGGCAACAACAGATGACAGAACTATTTCAGCAGAAAGAGATGAATTTTCGACAACAAAACTCCACCACCATTTATGGATGTTCGTTTATATCTATAGATCTAAAAGTTGAAAATATTGTGAGAAAAACAGAAACATGTTTCTATATAGACCAAAACATGAAAGTCAAAATATTGACTATCTACAAAAAGTTTGGAAACTTGAGATTTTAATCTCTAACATTCTGAAATGAAAACCTAAATTATTTCACCTTTATGTTATTATTGGGAATATCCGTGGGAGAAAATATTCGTCCGGACACTTTGGAAACTACAACCGTTATCGATTCAGCCCTTGGGGCACTATTACGAAGTTTTAGAAAACTAGCCGATAGGGACTTCAATCCCTCTCTCGTCCGCCGCATAAATAGGCGCATATCCATTTCTACATCCCGGCACGCTTCACAACGCTTCACAATGCAAAAACGCGAGAGCAAGCACCATACGAACAACAACACTAATGTGTACACGATAGCGCGAATGCAAATGAAAGAGATCAAAAACACAAAATCAAAGTCTATGCAGGCAAAACAAGAAAACTATATTTTTTGTTATTAAGTAAAACAATGTGTAGTAATAGCTTTGAGTAAAGGTTTAAGAACAAATTACAGTTGGTAATGGGTAATTTCAGCACTAGGTTCCACGAAAAAGAATTTTCATATGTGGGATTAAATAAAAAAATAAGATAAAAGCAAGAGCGCAAAAAAAAAAGACACGACCGACTTCGTTGAAGTGAAGAAAGTTTTATTTTGAGTTCTTAATGTTTTTGCGATACTTATGCCACCGGATTGTTTAAGGCCTTCTCTCAATCTTATGTCATATGTGAAGATGTTAGACTCTGGTTCCCAATGTATTCCCAATATTTTGACGGAGGAAGCATTTCCAATCACACTTTGTCGACTCTGCTTCTTCTACATTACCGATCCCGAAAGTATTCGAAACCCATTTTCCAAGCTCGAGCTGCGCTTAACTTAATAATTGAATAAGTTCAGTGTTTACTCCGGTCAGGACATCGTCCACGTAGATATTTTAATCGATGGGAAGTTGCCCTTTACACTTTAACTCTGTAACTTCCTTTAACTTTTTATCTTTCTGAAGTCGACGTTCTACTTAATAAAATCGAGATGCTGCTCTCTGAAGAGTATCTGCGAATTTTACATACTTCTTTCTTCATCGTGGATAGACGTGTTTTTCTGTGCTCCTGCATAATTTCTTTTATTTCGGTTTTAAATTCACCTGCCTAAAAATTCTGCTAATAATTTAGCAATAAATATTGACATTATTCTGTCATTTAAATTTTTGTCATTGCGCTTTTTGTTTATATTAACTATACAAAAGCAAAATCAAAGCATTGAAATTAATATTTGAAAAAACAACAAAATTTTTTACAGCAGTTTTGTTGTTTTTGTTATTTCTTTGCTCTTGCGTTTGTACCTTTTACCGGTTTAATGCCCCTCTCGCCAACGCATTGTTGTTGCATGTGCAGTGCTGTTGGCTCTCCCGCTCTCTTTTTTCTAATTTCTTTTATTCGCGCTCGCATCTATCTGTCTCGCGTACAAGTGATACGTGTATTTGTGTAGTGCTTAGTTCTCTTAGTTCTTGCACTAATTTTCTCTGCGAGTTTGACCCCAGTGTCGAATTTGCTTAATAAATCTGAGTGAGTTTTTTCTTTGGCCTTTTTGATATTTAATTTTTTTAAAAAAATTTTTGAGTTATAATTAAATTTAAAAAATGTCTGTCTGCTCAAGCAAAAAGTGTTTGAACGCCCCTTCACCCCATAACGCGTTTCTTTCGTGTTGGCTGTCTGACAATGTCATGCACGTTAAACGTGCTGGCTACACGGCCAGAGTAAGGGATTGATTGGAGCAAAACGGGGGGCTCAAATGGGGTTGAGACTCATGCCGAGAGGTTGAGATCGAAATGAGGGTGTTTATGAGACAAACCAGGGATAGATTGAAGAAATTGTCATCTGGTTTTCGTAAGCTCTGCGATGAGTTCAATGCTGTGGAGAGCGAATTTAGCAGCTATAAGCTGTTAAATGAGTCTCCAAAGCGTAAGAAAACTAGTATGCGCAATCTGTCCTTGCATTTGCCTGTGCTCAATCCCGTCTCGGCCGTAGTTCCACAATCTCCTTCACTGCTCACTGTGACAAATCCTCCGCAGCTTATTTCGTTTACCACCCCCATTTCTCAAGGTAGTCGCAAGGACGAGGCTATCTCCGTTTCTCCAGGAAATGGTCTCTCTTTGCAGACGAATTAAGCTGTCGTTTCCGAAAAGTCCGGGCAATTATCAATAACTGTTGATATTGCCGATAGTAGTCCAGTTGGAGGTGCAATACCGGACACGCAGGCGGATTCAATCGCGGTCGCTGACGCCGCGGTTGATTTGCGGCCTGGTTCCTATAAGCCTTTAACTGGAGTTCCACCTAAGAAACATATATTTGTCAAGGCTTGATCCCGAACATTCGTCGGATGATGTCTTAGTTTTTATTGAGACAAAAATTCAAGCTCATCACTATAAAGCTAAAATAGCGGTGGAAAAATTTAAATATTCGAGGGAGATATCCTTCTTTAAAAGAAGTGACCCAGTTGAACTGTTTGACAGTATATGTCATAGCAGTTTTTGGCCGGATCACATTTTAGTAAAAGAATACACGGCCAAAAAGAAACCTCGAGATCCGGTTAGGCTTTCTATCTCATCTAACTCTTCATCTTCCGGAATATCAGCATCGGCTGGTGTTCGAAAAAACTAATCTCGTCCCTTCATCTGGCCTATCAGAACGTGAGAGGACTTAAATCTAAGCTTCCTAGACTCTATTTAGATAGTGTAGCATTTGAATTTAAAATTTTAGTGTTTACTGAGACATGGTTAAAAACCGATATTAACGATGCATCTGTTCTTTCCGCAAAATTTTAAACTTTTAGATGTGATCGGACTTCTCGTGTAGGCGGAGGAGTTCTGATTGCAGTTGACTCGGCCTTAACTTCTGACCAAATTCATTCACCGGACATTCTGGAGATCGAGTTTGTTAGTGTTAAGGTCAGATTCAAGTCTTTCTCTGTCTACATCACTTGTTCTTACATCCCGCCACAATCCGGCATGGCGGTGTACGCAAAACATTTAGATTCTATTCAATATATTTCTTCATTGCTTTCTGATAGAGATATCTTAATCGTCTTTGGTGACTTTAATTTACCAGAAATAGCATGGTCTCAATCTGATGAATCTACTTTGTTGCTTCCTTCTAAATCTCACTGCTTTGTTGATGGCCTTTTTGAGCTATCATTAGCTCAAATAAACCCTGTGCGAAATAACATAGGCAGATCCTTAGATCTGATATTTGTGTTGTATTCCACCAACTGTGCAGTTACTAGAACCGACCCTCTAGCCTTGCCTGAAGACAATTTTCATCCAACTTTGGATTTATCTGTAGATCTGTCGTTTCGTGCACCGATTTTTGGTGTCAGTCCTGTGATTAAATCTCGTAATTTTCGCAAGACTAACTTTGTTAAACTGAATGAGCTCATTGTGAGAACTGACTGGTCATCCTTATACAGTTGCTCAGACATGGATCTTGCTATCTCGTTGTTTTATGATAGAGTATCATTTTTCGGTTCGCTTTTTAAGGTTTGTGTCCCACTGAGGACTCCAGTGTCGTCTCACCGACCTCCCTGGTTTTCTCGTAAGCTATCCAACTTGAAAAATGTCAAACCCAGATATTATAAAAAATACAAGAAATCGGGACGTTCTTCAGACTTTGCTCTTTACGCAGTTGCTCGCTCCAATTTTATGTTGCTTAACAAGCACTGCTATAATAATTACCTCAAGCGTTGTAAGCTTGAGTATTCCCGTGATCCGAAACAGTTTTATAGCTTTGTGAATTCTAAACGTAAGATGGTTGTCCACCCATCAATGTTATCGTTTGAAAATAATATAGCGGACTCTGATCAAGCGATTGCTGATTTGTTCGCTGATTTCTTCACAACAACATATTCCTCAACGGAATACCGAGCGAATCTGTCGTATCCTTATCAGATAAAAAGGTCTAATTGTATTTGTAGTCCTTCGATCGATGAAAGTTCGCTTCTTAGCGTGCTTAATTTAGTAAAACCTGTGTACACACCTGGTCCTGATGGAATACCTGGTTGTGTACTCAGATTTTGTGCTGAGGCTCTATGTAAGCCACTTCAAAAACTTTTTTTTTGTCCGTTAAATCTTGTCATTTCCCTTCTATATGGAAGGAATCTTATATAATTCCTCTTAATAAAAATGGTAAAAAGTCCGAAGCATCCAATTATATATATATGACCTTTCTGATTATAATCGTCTTTATCATGTAGTCAGTTTAGAGCTCTCTATTCCGCTTTTTGTCTGGTTTTGTGAATTGTTCCCGCGACTCGAGCCGTGCGTTATGCGACTTGCGCCCCTCGGTCGGTTGGGCGGGAGGTGTGGTCAATTAGTGCTCCCGTTGGGATTCGCGCGTAAAAAAAAAAAAAAAAAAAAAAAAAAAAAAAACGTTTAAATGGAAGCTCAACATTTCCCTTTGAGTCACGAGAATATGTGGAGCGGAAACGATATTTGGAAACAAAATGTCCACATGCTTGGTGTTGGTTTCGAATGAATTAGACAGTTCTAATCCATTGAATGCAATGCAATGCTGCAATGATTTTCTTCTGCATTAAGGAAAGGATATCCCATCTTTGATAATTGTCAATTGACGACAATGTTAATGTGAATCTTTTCCTTGCTCATGGTGGTTTAAAAGGGGAGTCTCGAATAAATTGAATGAGAAATAACAGAGTCTTTGCAAATCCGGCGACTGCACAGTGGATCCGCTTGTATGGAGCCGCGGCCAAAAATACTTCTAGTGGTGTTAGGATGTTGAAATTTTCACCAAGGCTTACAACAAATATTTTAATTTAGTGTCAAAAAGATGGAGGTGATTTATTGGAGCGCACGCCAGACAAGCCCCATATCCCACCCATAACCAAATAAATAAATTAAACAAAAAAGATAAAAATTTAGTTCTATGAAATTCAAGCAAAACTTTTAATTATTATTAAAAATATTTATAACGTATCCTCTAATAAGCTATACACAGAGTCAAATAACTTTGGGTTATCATTTTTTTGGAACATTTCTCTGACCGGTTATAAATGGGTCGGACCGTAAAAGCAGTGAATGTATTATATCTGTGTTTGTAATAACGCGTGACATTTTGCGGCTGTGATTAAGTCTAAATTTTTTAAATTCTTTATTATTTGATTCTGCAGCTTCATCCGAAAGCTCTCCAATTGAAACAATTGAGTGTTCTATTATTGCATATCCATGAATAAGAACTTTATGCACTGTAGCTGGCATATAGTACCACGGATACTCTTTGATGTGATCCTTGGCAGTATCGAGGGCATATGTGTTAAATTTATCGGCATTAATTTTATACCCGATGATAGAGCTTGAAGTATAGTGACACACAATAGATGAGATTCTCATTTATTCCTGTCTTGGATTTGAAAAAAATGTTCTTGCCGTATTTCCGTCGTTCGATGGGCCTCTACCTCCATCTCTGGGCTTGTCTACAATTAAACCCAGTTTATCACGAAAATCCTCTTGAATTTTGATTTTTCTTTCCATGACTTTTTGTTTTTGTTCAATTCCTCTAGCTTGCCACATTTTAATGACAGACTTATAAAATATATGCAAAAAGTATTCAAATAAAACATATTTTTGCATGAAGGGGCGAAAGACCAAATTCAAAATATTTCTGTAAAGCGACTTTATTCAAGCAAACGGCCAAGTTATTCATCTGTGTTGGATTGGCACCACATAAAAAGCACTTGTCAGAATACGACTCGCTTAAAGCATTGCAGACCATTTGCATTGCGTTTTTCCAAAAAAAATTTTAGTCAACTGTTGAAATGAGTTGCAGAGGTACATATGAGGTAACAAATAAGCTTTTGTTTTTTAAGCCGTCAATGGACAACTTTTGCTTATATTCGCTATGGCCTGTACTTCGATCAAATCCCCACTTTCCAATTAATATAAAATTATCAACCGAAACCTCACCGGATGTTTAGACAACATCAGCTTCAAATTCCAGTATGCTCGATGCTGTGTTGTCCTAAAGATTTTGCAACTCGACTTTGGCGTAAGATACGTCCACAGAAATATTGTCCAGATATCTCTTTTTTTTCGCAGTGACTCTACTTTGATAGCTTAGAAAGAAATCAAAGGATATTTTGTTATTAACGAAGTCCCTTACAAGCAAATATTGGCTTTTTGACATGCCGGTCTCCATCAAAAGCGAAAAACCTTCGATAGGATCTGCTGGCAACAAATTTTGCGTTTGATTATCATTGGGTAAAGCAGAAATAACAGATTCATCGATCTCGTTCAGCTTCGCTTTGTTCTCACTGAAGATTCTGGAAAACTGAGTCTAGGACGGCCACGTTGAGCACTTTCCGATGTTTGCCTAGATGAATTAACTAAAATTGACACATTTTTATTCAACCAATCGCATTGATATTGGAGAACAGATGATTTTTTGCGGTTGTAACAAGTGCAAAACGCTTCAAGCTTTATGCATATGTAACCAATTGATTTCATTAATTGACTACGAAGCCAAAGCTTCGTAGCCCTCCTTCACAATTTCAAGTTGCACCGAATTGATTACTTGTTGTTGTTTTTCGGTTTTAGTACCTATCTTTGTGCACCATAAGTGAAATGATTTACAGCAAAAAGAAAATACCTTTAACTTGAAAATCCATTTTAAATAATTAATTTAGGTTTACCACACAAATTGCAAGTTCACTTTGCTACAGATTAATGCTGTTAAGCGTGCAGCTGTGCTTAAAATATGAACACGTATTCAAGTTTTTGGTTCTATTTTTAGAAAAAATTTCAGCATAAACCAGTTTGCACTAGTTAATAATGGACATTTATGAGATAAATAGTGGTTATTTTTTTTCATCGACTTGAGCAGTTTTGTATACGGCTTAGAAATTATGGGGTCTCCCACAGGAACAAACCTGTTTCACAATTTTTTGTTCATGCTAAATGGCATGTATTGAAGTGGAACTAACATGCAAAGATGCGTATATTTCATATATGTTTTATGGCACACCAAACAAACTTGACCGGCCTGAACGGAATTCGTCAGCGAATTAAAAGTTGCAACGACGAAATACTGCAAAACAGAGATAAACTAATGATTTTGATGTTGCTTGCCCGCCCTACTAAGGCACATTCTTGTTGGGATATCCACGACAAAAGTTGTGAAAAAAAAATTGAACGAAAACCTTCTAGTAAAATTTCCATTGTTTTTGCCAAATGTATTTTTAACCTATTGTAAACAAAAGTGTAACCAATTGTAAATTAAAACGTTGTACATACTACTCTATGTATGTGCTAAAAAATTATAAAGTTTGTTATCGCGTTGTCAAACCATAGGAGCTCTCATATTAGCAATTAATCAGAGCCAACAGAATCCAGTGGAGATCAATAGAACATCCTTAAGATATCGTGAAACATGTAAGATCAAGATAAAACGCGAAAATGGTCGTTGATCTTACAATAGGTATAAAAAAAATTAAACAAATCTTTTTTAATAACGAAAAGATTCCCTTCTCTATCATACGCCAAATAGATTCTAAAATTAATTTCAAACTGAATTCAATTCAATTCGATTCCTTATCTATCTATGTTCAGATGTATATAAAAATGAATTGTAAAATGTATTGGCAAGCACACAACTCAACAACGCATGGATCAATCTTAACAATTCTTTTTTTAAAATATTCCTTGACGTCCAAGGATGGATTTTACGGCAATAAAAATTCGAATAATTTCCGGGAAAACTCTAAAACAGCCCGTTTCCTCTTCCTATTAAAATAATTGTATGTAGAGTATATAATGCGTTCACACAAAAGTGATAATATCGTGAACCCGACAAAATTTATGTTTTTATCCAAAAGTTGCACCGAGATAAACTGTATGATCAACATTTAAAAAAAATTTATTCAAACAAATCTTCCACTGTTGAATCAACCACAAATTTATATAGTTCATACTCTTATGAAAGTAACAAATGAGGAAACTGGGTGGGGGGATTTACTTCTTAGATGCACCTGGTGGTACAGGAAAAACTTTTTTGAGTTCACTAATATTAGCAACAATTCACCCACAAATTAAAGTTACACTTGCACTCTTTGTCGGAATGGCAGCAACTTTGCTTGAATATGTTCAAACAGTTCTTTCAGGATTAAAATTGCCATGCAAAGCAATGAAACTTTAACGTGCAATGGCAAAGGTTTTGCAGCAATGTAAATTGATTGTTTGGAACGAATGCACGACGCCACATAAAAACATTTGGAGGCTTTAGACAGAAGCTCAACAGATCTACGGAGCAATCAAAACCGATTTGGTAGTGCAATGATTTTACTAGCAGGAGATTGTCGTCAAACATTGCCAGTGGTTCCACGATCAACAGCAGCTTATGAGCTCAATGCATTTCTAAAGTCCTACAATTTGTGGAAACAAGTCAAAGTACTTCATTATACTCTTGCAGAGGGTATTAAAAAATTGGTCAGATGTTTGTAACGCATAGAAATATACGATTCCGACCCAATAAAGTATATATATATGTCGGAGATAAATTAGGGTATTCCACTGTCTGGCATACCTTTTCGTACCGTACTCGGTTGTCCCTCTCTACTTCAGTCTCATACGTCATTCTTGTAATATTAGGCTGGTAACTTTAAGTACAGTTACAGTGACTTCGGTCATGTAAGTCTTGTAGTGAGTATTGTCATATTAATTTGACGTTGACTGTTGAGTCCTAGAAGTTTGCTTAGTCATGCAGGTGTTGTAGTATTAGTGAATATCTGACTGTGTATTTCAGCGGGATGACAGTCCGACTGTCATCGAGTGTGGTCCGGTGTAATGCTAAGGCAGTTGAGACTGCGTAATCAGTCTGCAACAGAAAGCCAAGGTGTCCGGAACTCGCTGCGCTAGAAATGGACAATAATAATTCAACCTCAACCGGAGTAATAGAGAATACTCCGACATCAGAAGTGGGATCTATCTCAAGGCCAACAATTATGGAGGAACAATTTCTTTTTCTATTGGAGCAGCAGAATCGAAACTTCTTGGAGCTGGCAAAAACTTTGCAAGTGTCGTCCAGTGAGCCTCGACAAAATGGCGGCCCGGCCATGCCGAAATTTTACTCGGAATTGGCTGGTGCTGACGCTTTGCAGTGGTGTGCTACGGTGGACATAATTTTAAACGAAACACCGCTACAAGGCAGCGCGTTAATCTTGGCGTTGTCGAAATCTCTGGAAGGGAACGTGTCGCAGTGGTTATCCCAGATCTGTTACCCAGGCATCACGTGGCAACAATTCAGACAGCTTTTCGAGCAGAGATACGAATCAACTGAGACACCGGCGGCAACAATTTTAAACTTGCTGAACGGTCGTCCAAATACGGATCAGTGTCTGGCTGTGTATGCGAGTCGGCAAATGACGTCACTGATGACAAAATGGCGTAACATGAGCCAGGAGGAGGCTTACACTGGCAACATTACTGGCAGGCGAGATTTGCAGTCCGAATTAAAAGTTTTCTCATTTGGAAAAAAACGATCAAATTTCCCAGACGAAAATTCAAATGCCCAGCGTGCTAAGATGGAGCCTATCAAATGCTATTCTTGTGGAAAGCTTGGGCACAGGAAGGCGGAATGCAGAATAAAGAACCCATCGACATCTGGAGAAGATCGTCGAACGTTGTCGCAGCGAACAAAAACTGTAACGTGTTATCGATGTCATCTCTACCCGATGCCCTAACAATTCAACCGGTGATGATGCAGAATTAAAGATACGCGAGTGGAGCTATGAGTAATCAATGTACCCAAAGTAATCATGGTGCAACGAGGTGAGAAATTTCCGATTATTTTCGATTAAGAGACCGAATACTGAAACAGAATTAATAATGTTGTTTCGCTATGAAGGCTTGATATTGGCAGTATTGTTTGCTCTATTCAAATTATAACTAATGTCATAATTAATGAAAATTGTCTCGAAATATTTTTACATGTGGTACGAGACGATAATATTAAGATTAGCATTGTAATTGGACGTGAGATTGTATATCAATTGACGGTTTTTAATTATTAAAAAACAAAACTTTTAACGTTTGCTGACTTTAATAATTTAACAACAAAATTACTAAGGCAAATCCCTTACCCGAAAGTCCCGGTAACGAAACTGAAGTAAACCTAGATGAAGAAAAATAAATCTCAGTCTAGATTTGAGAAAAACAAAGAAAAGGTAGTCAAGTTCAGTGAGACTATGCTTTAATTAAGAATAGCTTGTAACGTTTAAGAAGGCAATTTCTACATTTTTAATATTCACATGATATTTTACGAAGAATGCCAGATGGGCAGGTACCAAGCGAGCTGGATATCGACGGAATTGAGTGTGATTCATCTGATGATACAGTTGAAAGAGACTGTGAAGAAACGGGTGAAACAGACCGTATGTCTTAGTGGATAAGATATTAGAAAGATGATGAGTTGAGAAAGTATTTTGTGGTCGATGCTACGTGGTGGTGCCTTGCCTAGGATTCTTTAACGAAATGCGAAAGTGTTTATTAACAATAATGTAGAACAAATGAGAAGTTGAACAACTGAAATCCGCTTAGAAGGTAATGTGCTAAATTTTAGAATGTGAATTAAGAATGTTGAATTACGACCTAAGTTATGGTTAAGAAAGTTGAACTGTTGAAAGAGACAGTAAAGAGAGAACACCAGTGGGTGTGAAACTGTTGAAAGAGACAGTAAAGAGAGAACACCAGTGGGTGTGAAACTGTTGAAAGAGACAGTAAAGAGAACACCAGTGGGTGTGAAACTGTTGAAAGAGACAGTAAAGAGAGAGCACCAGTGGGTGTGAAACTGTTGAAAGAGACAGTAAAGAGAGAACACCAGTGGGTGTGAAACTGTTGAAAGAGACAGTAAAGAGAACACCAGTGGGTGTGAAACTGTTGAAAGAGACAGTAAAGAGAGAACACCAGTGGGTGTGAAACTGTTGAAAGAGACAGTAAAGAGAAACCCAGTGAAGGGTAAACTGTTGAAAGAGACAGTGTTCCATGAAGAATTGATCACTTTACATACTGGTCAAAATGCAAGCACAAGCGCAGAATGAAAGTTTTGTCGTGGCGTGTGGGGCATTTTGATGGTGTAAAGAATTCTTGGGTGATGATAATGTTTATAATCGGATATATTTCATTGATTATACGAGGTAAAAGGGTGTTGTTAGTACAATTGGTAGAAAAAATATAAAGTTGGAATATTAAATTAAGTTTGATGTAAATTGAAAATTTTTAAGTCAAGGTGCCCGATTAATATGACACGAGGACGTATAGTAGTCAGGATGGCCGTGTCGGAGATAAATTAGGGTATTGCACTGTCTGGCATACCTTTTCGTACCGTACTCGGTTGTCCCTCTCTACTTCAGTCTCTTACGTCATTCTTGTAATATTAGGCTGGTAACATTAAGTACAGTTACAGTGACTTCGGTCATGTAAGTCTTGTAGTGAGTATTGTCATGTTAATTTGACGTTGACTGTTGAGTCCTAGAAGTTTGCTTAGTCATGCAGGTGTTGTAGTATTAGTGAATATCTGACTGTGTATTTCAGCGGGATGACAGTCCGACTGTCATCGAGTGTGGTCCGGTGTAATGCTAAGGCAGTTGAGACTGCGTAATCAGTCTGCAACAGAAAGCCAAGGTGTCCGAAACTCGCTGCGCTAGAAATGGACAATAATAATTCAACCTCAACCGGAGTAATTGAGAATACTCCGTCATATACTTGATCAACATTCGTCTGTCAATTCCTTTATTCATTTTCGCCATTAAATTTTAAGCTACATGTTTGAAAATTAGATTATTAAGTTCCCTAAAGGATTGCACAGGGCAAGTTTGAAATTTGGTTTGATAGGATAATTATTACCGGAGTAAATTAATAAAACGTGAAGGTACCTCATGTAAAATAGGTAATTTTTTTCAGCAGCAAATAAAGTAAAACATATTCAAAGAAACCAGCCGTACATACACACAATATTGTTTTTTCTTTGTTGCATATAAGTTTAAATTGTACCCATATATGTACCTCTGATTTTTTATTTTGTAAAAAAACATTTATAAATAGCAATTATTTTTAAATTTTGTTTTTGAATAAAATAATTAAACAGTCTGAATCTGCAAACTTCGACTAGCCACCAACTGTGCTGTAAACCGGCTGCTTATTTTTTATCATACTTTTTGCAACTTTTATTAATTTAGCGCTTTTAATTCAAATAATTAAAGTGCCACTGATTTGCAAGTGCTGCAAATCTGTGCGATTAGAGCGAAAAAAGAATGAAAATAAATGCAACTGCCAAAATGTTTTATGTAAAAGTATGCAGAGTAAGCGGAGTAGTTTTGAACTGATGCAAATATATTACGGCTAAGATTGGATAAATGCAATTTTGAAAAACGCGGGAGTATTTGGCACTTTTATTATAAGCTTGGAAATGCACTCATGTAAGCACTTACGTAAGTATGTAGCAGATTTAGCTACGTGTCAAAAATATTGTGTCCACAATAAAAAAGCATGTTGAATTTTTCTTTCCTAATTTGGAATCAACACACTATCGCCTACATAAGTTGAAAAATTATAAAGCAATCTTCAGAAGGATTGTAGTCTATTCACCAATTGAATTTCTAAATAAATTCAGTATTTTTAATTACGAGGTCACTTCGGTTTTTGCTCTCAAAGAGATCAGACGCGTCACGGACAGCTGAAAACCTAGCTTGCTGCTAAACCTCTTCATCTCGCTGTGTTCTATTTTTAGACACTGGTTTACCGGTGCAAACAACAAGTGCACAAAACAAATTCAAAAATAAAAACAAAAACAACAAAGGCAAAGAACAGCTGCCCAAAACTTGGCGGAGGGCATCGGCCCGACGACAACAACTACAATAATGTCTTCACCAACGAATAGACTTTGGAAAACATTTAATAGTGAACCAAAATATATTAACATAAACAGAACAGACAATAATACCTTTGAAAATGTGTCTCCATTTATTATAAAAAAAGTTATTGACTACGCATGCAACGGCGAAGTTGAAACATGTAAAAAAACAAGAATAGGAGCTCTACTCATAAAAACGAAAAATAAATTGCAAGCGGACAAATTACTTAAAATGACCACATTTAACGATTTCCTCATATCTGTTTCTGAACACAAAACCCTCAATTTCTCTAAGGGAGTTATTTACTCCAATGAACTCCGAAATATCGATGAACAAACCATACTGAATGAACTGAAATCACAAAATGTTACAGAAATTCGTAAAATTATAAAAACTGAAAACAACACAACTAAAGAAACTGGACTCATCATCTTAACTTTCGCTGCGCTCACCCTCCCAGAGACTATCATGATCGGCTACGAACGAGTAAACATACGCCCATATATCCCACTCCCGTTGAGATGTCGTCAATGTTTAAGACTAGGTCACACAACAAACAAGTGCAATTCTTTGACCAAATCGTGTGCTAATTGCTCCGCTGAAGAACATACTTTGGAAAATGAAACTTGCAACAAACCAAAATTTTGTATCAATTGCAAATACGACAATCAAAATAATCACAGTCCATTTGACAAATCATGCCCAGCTTTTCTTAAACAAAAAGAAATAACTGCGATCAAGACACTGGAAAAGGTAGACCACAAAACTGCATTGCAAATATATCACACTCGTAACACCCAAAATACTCTATATTCTGCAACTGCTAAGCAACAAACAGAGCAAAACACAACTAAACAATCTTCAACAACACCAACTTCAACCCATCCAACCCTCAAGCAGCAACCACTCATACATCAAGCCAGATCCACCACATCATACACAAATCTAGAAACATTAATGGACACCACACCAATTAGCGACACACCATCCACTCCAACTCCACAAAAAAGTAGCATCCACCACTCCACTCTAACTGAAGATCTCAAAATAAGAATATATACAAGTAAACAAAACAACCTAACCAAAACTCTTAAGTCTAAAGAACATATTGAACCTAAACCCAAAAAAACCAAGACAGCTTCACTGCATAACGTTAGTGATAGTATGTTAGATACTACCACTACTACTAACAACTGAAATTTCTATTACTCCTTAATACCTAGTCTACATTAAGAAACCAATACAATCTTATTCATATGTTAAAAATAATTCAATAGAATTTAAACGGATATATCAATAACTATAATCAGTTACAGATTCTCATAAAAAACTATAATCCAAAAATCATATCCTTGCAAGAAACCCACATTCATTCTACCTCACTAATCACACTAAATAACGGCTCACCAACCCATTTTACCACTCACCACACATTCACACATATAGACCTTTCTATTGCTTCACCTATCCTATCGCTAAATGCCTACTGGTATACATGCAACTCCCTATCGGGCAGCGACCACTACCCAATCCATATAAATCTTTTCGATCAAAACAATATGAGCAAAGCTACAACAAAACCAACATTTAAATTAGACAAAGCCAACTGGACAGTCTTCCAAAATCTCACAGAGGGAATGTCCACCAAAATCCTCCCCAGCTCAAACATAAACAAAGAAACAGCCAACTTAATTAAAATAATCATTCATGCGTCTAACCAGTCCATACCCCAATCATATCGAACCCAGGGTAAAAAAACAGTTCCTTGGTGGAACAGGAAACTTCAACAATTGAAAGACCAAAAACACACAGCCTGGAACAACTTAAAAAGAAACATTAATACGACAAACATTCTCACCTACAAGAAAGCTAATGCCGCCCTACTTAAACGCGAAATAAAGATTGCAAAACGATTATCTGTACAAAACTTTACGTCCGAAATAAGCCCAAACTCTTCCACTTCCAAAATTTGGTCAAATATAAACCGATTTTGTGGTTTAAAAACTAAACATGACATTCACTGTCTCACTAACCCGAGCGACTCCACACAAAACATAATAGACAAAAGAGAAATAGCCAATACATTATGTTCTCTCTGGTCAAATGCTGCACGTGATTCCAATTTTCACTCAAATTTTAACCAACACAAGGCAAACGTAAATGCAAATGTTTCTCACGCGCCATCTCCCATAGCACTAAGCGTAGATACAGACATCACTATGACCGAACTGCTAGCGGCCTTAAATCAGTTAAAAGGAAAGACTCCAGGTAGAGACCGGATAAGTTATCAAATGATAAAGAATCTAACCCCTAAGGTACTGCAAAGAATCCTTAACCTCTTTAACGGCATCCTCAACACCTATATCCCCCAGCAATTTAAAGTCAGTTGCGTCATACCTATACTCTAGCCAAACACAGACAAAACTTCAACCAACTCTTACCGCCCCATCTCACTCAATTCATGTCTATCAAAAGTACTCGATAAAATTGTGTCGAAACGACTGTGGTGGCTAGCGACCAACTGCAATCGGTCCCAAAATCACTAAATACATTTTCAATTTCCTCTGCAACAGAAAAATAACTGTCCTTACCAACAAAACGTATTCAAATATACTACCTTTGCAAAACGGGATACCGCAGGGCTCCCCTCTATCAGTCATACTCTTCACTATAGCTTTTAATAAGCTAAACAAAATAATTCCGCATCATAAGGAACTTAGCTTCAATGCCTACGCTGATGACTACACAATAGTTTGCAAATTAAACAATAAACAGTATCTGTTGAATATTGACTCCCTCTTTGATAACATTAAGGATTGGTGCAACTATTCTGGTGCATCTCTCTCTGTGGAAAAATGTAAACACCTTCACATATGCAGAAAAAAGAAGTGTAACTTCGTACTACAATCCAATAGCTTTAACTTACAAAATGTAACCGCACTCAAAATACTAGGAATTACCATAGCTAAAAACTACAAATGGAACATTCACATAGACAATTTATCTGCACAACTTTCCAAAAGACTTAATATAATAAAATGTCTATCCAACAACAAATTCAAATGCAAACACTATTATATATGTTATTAAATGCGTAATAATGTCAAAGATAGATTTTGGCATACACTTGTATGGAAAAGCATCCAAATCAGTACTAAGTAAACTCAAAACAATTTACCACTCAGCCATTAGACTCGCTTTCAATGCATTTCGCACTACCCCAATTAATAATTTACTATATGAAGCAAATATATTACCAATAGAATACAGGACAATACACGCAACACAAAAAAACTTCAAAATCATTTTAAATTCCAAGCATTCACAGATAGAAAATATTTACAAAAAAATCTTGAAATCCAAAAAAACACCAAAATTACCATCTTCAATTCATCACACAATAAAACAATGCAACGAACTTAAAATTGAAATATCCCCCGTTACATATAAACCAGAAAACAAACCTAGCTGGCTATATAATTACAGAAACAAGATAAACACCGAACTACACACATCGCTAAAATCAGATACACCAGCCTTAATATACCAAAAAAAATTTAAAGAAATAAATTCAACATGGAACAGAAAACTGTTGTACACTGACGGATCCAAAACCATAGACGGAGTATCTTTCGGAGTAACAACGGAAAACTCGGTAATCACACAACAATTGTTACCAGAATTCAGCTCAATCTTCACAGCCGAAATTGCGGCTATTCTGGCAGCCTGCAAATATGCTAGCAATCAAAGAGGTAAATTTACCATCTGCTCAGACTCCCTTTCCGCATTACAAGCGATACACAACACCCAGGTCACTGCGGAATAACAGGGAACGAGACAGCTGACGAAGCAGCCAAAAATGCTAAAATATTACCTCTCATTACCGAAACCAACTATAACCCGACGGATATCTTAAACTTCCTAAAACAAAACACGAAGACATACAAAGAACTTATATTCAGCAACACATCGCAATACTACAAGAACGTTTCCCAAGACAAAACGCCATCAAGTAACATCTCTCGAACTGATACCTTAAAATTTACCAGAATTAGACTGGGACACACAAATCTAACTCACAACCATATCCTTAATAAATCCCCCCCTCCAATCTGTTCACACTGCAACACACCAGTCAACATTCCACACATACTTGTTGATTGTCATTGTTATTCCAACAGGAGAGATCAAAATTTCTCAAAAAAACTATGAAAGAAATAACGTCATTCGAAAATATAGATGAAACTATTGCATTCCTAAAAGCTTCCAATATCTACCACCTAATATAAAAAAAAAAAAAAAAAAAAAAAAACAAATGTAAATATTAACTTTAATATTAACTTTGTAATAATAATAATTACGAGGTCTTTGTAAATATTATTTATTTATGAATATCTATTTTGTCCCCTTTAAAAAAATCCCCATGATATATTATACACTTTTGTGAACGTATTTTCCAATATTGGAAGCACTTTAAAAATCATATTTTTTTAAATTGTTTCGCTCCTCTTTCGATGCCATTTTTGTCTCGTCAATCGCAGCGTAGCGTTGTCCTTTTATGTGTATCTTCACATTCGGAAACAAGAAAAAATCATAAATGGCCAGATCTAGGGGTATACGGTGACTGCGGCACCAGACAACGATGTGTGGGCACGGGTATTACCGTGGTGCAAATCCGACAGTTTCTGGCGGATTACTTCCCGAAAATTGCTCATTATTTATAGATAATGTTCTTTATTGGCCATTCAATCCTGTGGCAAAAACTCTTGATGGACTACGCCCAGCAATCAAAGAAAACTGCAAGCAAAACTACAGGTTCTTTTATCCATGTTTTTGAACAGACAAAAATCGAAGATGAGCTATATCACATGCTTGCAAACAGCTGTCGACAATGCCGGAAAAAGTGAAAGATGTGAGTACAAACATAATGCCACAAAAAAATCTAAATTCAAATTTACGTAACAAGCGATAATTCAAAATTCGCGAAACTTTTTGAACGCACCTCGTGACTCATAGCTTATAGTTAATAATTTTATAAAATATAACTTACTTGCTCAATCCTAAAAAATGGCTCAAACTGGGTGTCAAAAAATTCTCTTTCAATTCGAGACTTTGATTTTGGGGAAGCCCACAGTTGCACTGGGTCTGTAGTTATTTCCATGAACTTTATGCCATATCCCAAAGATGTCACAATTAAAAATCGGCTTAACAAAGTTATCCAAGGATACGTAGCAAATAATGTACCCCACTTAGTAAATACGCACTCAAATATATATTCAGTGCGCGCTCCAAGCATTTCAATACATGTTGACTTATTTCTTGATGCAGAATCTTCACCAACTTCATTTATGTTTACGTGAAAATTGTTATCTGCAATAAAAAAGTTTAGAATTTTTAAATTTTGTTTACATTGATTGTATCATAAACCAAGTAGGAATATTTAATGTAGTCAAACACTCTCGCTCACACCTACCAGCCAATGTTGCACGCAATGCAATACAACGAAGCAACGAGCATTCGTGTATCTCCGATATATGTATGTTGACCGACTTCAGCAAAATCTGGTCGGCAGATAAGTTATTGCTACACTAGAGAAGCCAAAAAAAAAAAATGCGATGCTTTACATATGCAGAGGCGGAAGAAAAAAGCCAAGGGAAGAATTTAAAACAAACTTGGTCTGCGTATATGTCGAGGAATCTACTAACTAAATTTGGTAACCAAGATTTCGATGCGTACAAACACGACTAAAATAACGATTAAAATAAAAATTTACTATAAAATCCTTATTATAATAATCCTTTGAGTAAGAACTATACTTTTTTGCAGTTACAGTGTGGCTATTACTTAAGATAATGTAGTCTTAGTTTTAGAATTGTTGAAGTATTTAGTTTTTTCTAATAGTTGACATGGTTTTATAAATAGAGGTATATTTTCGAATACATTTATCTGTTAGGCAGCATGCTAGGAATACATTTATCGGACAGGCATCAGCTCGGTTAAAAAAATTTGCCTTGCCAAAAGCGAATACAGTTTATTTTCTTAGGGACTTTTAATTTGACGTCAGTGTGATTAGCGAGCTTACTAACTCATCTAAATAATATAAATAATGTACACCCGATGCAACAAAAAAAGCCACACTCGTAAAATTTTCACTTTTTTCAACACAAGTGAATAAAAAAATATCAAAATGTACAAAACCTTTCAATAAGTTAATTTTATATGGTTTATGGGTTAAATTTCTGACACATGACAGATAATTCCATGTTTAAACTTTGACTTAAACATTTTTTAAGGGGACCATATAGGTTCGCAAAAATTTTTTTTCGATTTTTTTTTTTTTGCTTAAATTGTGTGTTATAGTGTTAAAAACATCCCCTGAAAATTTCAAGTCAAAAGAACATGTGGTTTTTTTTGCAGAATTTTTTTTGTGCAGGTAGGTCGGCCATAAAAGAAGGAATGGCGAAACATTTAAGCATCCAACGCCACTATACTGATTAGTTTTTACCCCGTTATCACGGACTTTGATCTAAACTTCTCGAGAACTACTAAGCCGATCTTGATAATTCTTTTTTTCGGTGAAAGCTAACATCCCAATGCAACGAATGAATGCTTGAAATCTATTAAAAAGAATTTTTATTTGATTGAAAACAGTTGTTAAAACTTTAAACGCGATTATCTCGAAAACACTTCTTTGAAACTGGTTGGGAGGATAACTTCAGTAAATGTGAACCGATTTTCAATATTTTTTTTTTAAATTACTCCTTATACCCACCATTCTCGCGTATACTAAGATATTTTGGATCGGTCAAAAAATAAAGGACCTAGGACCAAAGAAAGGGGTCAAAAAGGGTAGATTTTCGAAATTTTGACTTTGACACCCCGTCACTTCCCTATATAGTGACCGATTCCAAATATCCTACTATACGCGATAACCACATCAATTCTTAACATAACTCCATTCAACTTTTTCTCTCAGATTATCCTTTCTCAAAAAATCCTCCCAACCATGGGTCTACCTTTTAAATTTTTCGTCAACTTTAGAACGAGTTACAACAACAACCGTTACAACAACAACAACAAAAAACATTTTTTATTTTGATTTGATTAATTATCTTTCAAATAAAACAAAATGCATATTGATACCTCTTATACTTTTTGTGTAATTGAATTTTTTGTAAACCCTTGTAAAACGACACCTGAGACTATATGGTCCCCTTAAAATATTTTGAGAGGAGAGGTGAGATTGCCTTCTTCCAATTGAAAATGGGTGCACAAGGTTTGCTGTATATATGTATAATTTAATCAGAAAATTCAGAAGTCGAGAGATATAGAAGGTGCGTCCGACTTGATTGGCTGACGCTGACAAACTTCAAAAGAACTTAGCAACAGCGTTGTTACTAAGCTATAAAACTTCATATAGTTCAAATGGAAAGACAAAACATTGTACAAATAACAGGACTTAAAGTTACATTTAAAGTTCTATTGGTCTGCTTGTTTCCATGTTCTCTTTGCGGTTCTCTTTGTTCACAGCTACGTCTGCGCTATAAGGAAGCTGTAACAATTTAACCCTGAGGTTGGTTATTGGATAGGTAATGGACAAAGCTTGGCTACTGGCCGTATAACCAGTCCATTAATTGTATTTAGAGTAACTACTCTGACTAGGCCATCTTTTCCAGCATGTGTCTCTCCCGTTAAAAAATGACCTGGTGTTAATACCATCACTTTGATATCGGACATAAAGGCCTAGAGTTTAACCAGATTCAATTGTGGAGAATTCCTCAAAGATCAAAAATCGGTCTCCAATTGTCCGCTTTAGTTGAAATTTAATCGACTTCACGCCTGCTTCTCACAATCCTCCGAAGTGTGAAGCTGAAGGTGGGTTGAAATGCCATGTGATTCCTCCATTTGTCAACGTTGTTAACTAATTTATCTGCTTGTAATTTTTTGTTTACTCCCACAAAATTAGTGCCGCAATCGCTGTAAACGTCTGTGCATAAACCACGGCGGCCAATAAAACGATAATATGCTCCCAGAAATGTCACCAACCGGTTCCAAATGTATGGCCAAGGTGACGAGGCAGTTAAAAACAGCACCATATCTGCTAACATATAACTGCTGGTAAATTGCCCATTTCTTGACCTGAAAATTGAGGCTTCGTTTTAAAACATGTAAGACATTTTTGTATGCCAAAACTTACTGCATTATGCCCATTAATAATCCAAAACCTTTTCCTTATGAAATTTAGAGTCAGTGAAGTTCTGCCATGCATCGTGACTGTGTTTAACAACAAGCTCTGTAAACGGATGTTTATTGGGTAGAATATAAGGATGCCTTTGATTAAACGGTAATAAGGAATCTCGTAGTTGGCCACCTAGACGTAGGAGGCATTGTTTTGAATCAAAATATGGATTAAGTGGCAATAGAATGCTATCCTTGGCAATTGCCACTCCCTCAGTTAATGAACTCCATTCCGATGGAAAGCAGTCTCGTTGCACTCCAGAGATGCACATCCAAAAGTGCCTGCTGATTGTCAACATTGCACGGCCATCCGTGCTCATCCTCTTGTAACTGTTGTGGGCCATGCCACCAAAAATTACAGGACGTTAGCTTAGAAGTCACAATCCGCATTGGAAATATCCAAAATTTTGTTTATCCGATTTGTCACAAATACCTTCCAGTTGGCAGCTCCTCCACGGATCCAGATAATTGTTATAATAGAATCAAAAAAATAAAATTAGAAAAATTTATATTTAGTCTCAAATTCTGTTTCAAGTACGCGTAAATTTTCACTTCTTCACCGAGCATTAAACCACCAAACACCAAGCCCATCGTGCCACCGATCTCTACATACTACGCCACTGTCCTTACTTAGCTAGCGTAAGCTTATTCGACAATTATGCAAACCCATCGCATCTCGTTCTTTCAATTTCGTTCTGTGTAAGAACACAACTAAAATATTTCTGTCTCTCTCACACACCGCGTGGTGAAGAATTTTTTCATATGTATGTGTGTGCGTGAGCATTAAAATAAATTTTATTTCTATTAAATTTGATTATTGATTTGTAACCTTAATAATTATCCGATCTTGATCAAACTTGGTGTAGGGTGTATGGGTAAAAATTAAATTTAAATGCAACAAAAAAAATTAATAATTTTTTACATTTCTTATTTGGTGCCGCGCAGATTCGAACACGGGTCTTTTCTGTTTGTACGGCAGATTTCTTGGAATTTGTTTTTGTTTCTTTGCTGCCAAAGAAAATTGCTTTTTTTACTCGAGGTACCTCCACGTTTTAGTTAATAGCTCCGGTGATAATTATCCGATCCGACTAATTTTCACACTTTTCATACTTAATAGATCAAGGAACTTAACTTTTCATGTTTCAACCATGTAGCTTAAAATTTGAGGCTGTCATCGTGATTCAATCGACTCGGCTATTGATGCTGATCAAGGATACATATACTTTATGGGGTCGGAAACGTATATTTCTATGCGTTACAAACATCTGACCAATTTTATAATACCCTCTGCAAGGGTATAAAAAAATGTTTAAAAATAGGTTAATTTTGAGGCCACTAGACCACCGGGTCCCCTTAATTTTGAAAGAAGAAGTGTATGATTAACAGAATCAAAGGCCTTGCTGAAATCAGTATAAATCCTTCGATCGTTAAAATTCTAATAGGTTAGTGGTAGTAGATCTACGTTTCACAAAACCATGCTTAGATGGTGAAATAGTAGACCTACAAAAATGTTGCAGTTCAAAAGTAATTAACTTTTGAAAAGCTTTAGGAACAATTTAGAAATACCCCTATAATTGCATGCTTTGGATTTTTTTTACCACTTTTATGAAGAGGAATTATATAAGATTCCTTCCATATAGATGGGAAATGACAAGATTTAACGAACAACAAAAAAGTTTTTGGAGTAGCTTACATAGAGCCTTTGTACAAAATCTGAGTACACAACCAGGTATTCCATCAGGACCAGGCGTGTACACAGATTTCACCAAATTATGCACTACAAATACAATTAGACCATTTTATCTGATAAAGATTCTCCCGCTATTTTGGAGACTTGAACTTTTGTCTTAATGTAACTTAAAGTAAGACGTCATCCGAAGAATGTTCGAGATCAAGCTTTGAAACAAATATGTGTTTCTTTGGTGGTACGCCAGTTAGAGGCCTAAGTTCTTGTGTACCTCTAACTGGACAACTATTAGCAATATCAATATTATTTGGTATTTGCCCGGACTGATCGGAAATTACGGCTTCATTCGTCTGCACAGAGAGACCATTTCCTGGAGAAATGGAATAGCCTCATCTTTACGCCCGCCCTGGGGAACGGGGGTAGTGAATGATATGATATATCTCCAAAGCGTTAAACGCATCATAAAGTTTACGAAAACCAGATGACAGTTTCTTTAATTTGTCCCTGGTTTGCCTCATAAATATCCTCATTTCTATTTCCACTTTTTGGCATGCGTCGCATCCCCATTTGAGGACACCTTTTTGCTCCAAGCTATTCCTCACTTAGGCCGTGTAGCCAGCACATTTACCGTGTATGACATTGTCACACAGCCAGCAAGTGAGAAACACATTATTTGGCGAAGAGGGGTCCAAACACTTTTTTTTTTACTTTAAAAGAGAAAATAAATCTTTAAAGAAAAAAATGCCGAAGAAAAAACTCACGCAGTTATATTAATCAAATTCGACACTGGGGTCAAACTTGCAGAGAAAATAAATGCTGAATCTAAGAGAGATAAGCACTACACAAATACACGTATCACTTATACGTGAAACGGAAATAGATGCGAGCGCGAATAAAAGATGTTACAAAAAAGAGAGCGGGAGGGGCCAACAGCACTGCACATGCAACAACAATGCGTTGGCGGGAGCGGTTTTAAAGCGGTAAGAAGTACAAACGCAAGGCGCGATGAGTTTAAAACCGAAAATAACAGAAAGTTTTATCCCCCACAGAATCCAAATCCGGCTCGAAGGACCAATTTTATGGTGACACATAAAATAACTTGCTGGTTCGTATTTAATTAAAAATAGATTTATTTAACTCCATGTGATCTTTTCTCTTGGACAACAAGAAACTAACTCAATTATTTCACCAGACGCTTGATGTTGCATCAGCCAAAAAAGTTGTGACCAAAGTATCAGAAAGATGAAATCATGAAATACAAAAGCTTACTTACATTCAAATTTTTAAATTAAACAATAAGGTATTCAGCAACGGTTCCTCTACAGTAGGAATTACTTCTATCGGGACCATAAGTCATTACAGTAGTGCGGTGGATATATTTACTCAAGCCATTATTAAAATTTCTGATGCAGCCGTTTTTAATATTGAACAAATTCAATCCCTGCAATGATTTTCTTCAGCATTATCGGGACTAATATCACGGTCAATATAGCGTTAAGTCGGTTTCGGAAGCTAGCTGGGTGACCAGCAGCGGAAAGATGAGGATTTTTATCTTTGTCTATCTTATTAAGTTAATCTCAGGAACATAGATATTAGAACAATGCTTGTAGTGGTGCGAAGCGTACATACACTCCATATTATCCTTTCGCCACCACCGTACATTACTGTTGTACCAAGATTTTGTATATCAAAGACGTTACCAGGTTTTCGCCATACACGTTTGCCTCCTTTGATCCCATAAATGCAAAATTTACTTTTATCACTAAAAATTACGTTTGTGAAGCAAAGTAGCGCTCAGGGCTGACGGAGAGATTGTATGGTGTGTATGGCAGCAAGTGGAGTAGGCAACCTTGACTTTATTGAATCAAAAATGGATATCAAGCCATGTTCAAATAACATTTTAAAATACAACTTACAAGAAAATTAGGCCTTGGTAAAGATTTTTAGCTCCTGCAGGATAATGACTCTAAACATACAGAACATAATGTTGAGTAGTGATTGCTGTAAAACACAAAAACAACTGGATTCACCATTCAGTCGTCAGATTTTACAATTTTTGAACATATTTGGGATTTTTTGGAACACAGGATTCGTCAACGAACTATAACATCGATGATATGTTAAAAAGAGCAATCGTTGAGTAGTGGCTTCGAATTCCACCAAAGTTCACCGAAAAATGGGTCATGTCAATGTCAAATCGATTGGTAGAACCTATAAAAAGGAAAGGATATCCCATCTTTGATAATTGTCAATTTTTTTATGAATAAGTGCCTTTTACGTTGGTTTCTTTAGTCTGTACGCATACTTTGTCTGTTTTGAAATTCGCTGTTTTTTATTTTTTTAAATATATAAAAAAAAAAAATAACTGTATATAATAATATATAAAAAATCCAGCAAACATTATTTAAAAATAATGTGCTAATCAGGAAAAATAATAATTTTGACAACATCTTAATTAGAAGTATTATTTTTTTTTATTTGTACGCATAGTTTTTCTGGCAAGTGTATGTCGGGTAGGAAAAACCCAACTTTAAAAGATAGACTTTTCCTAAAACATGACTTGTAATTTGCGTAGATTCTTTAAAACTGAGTGAATACACATGCACATATAAATGTATAAAGCAAACACATAAAGATATAAACAAAATCAGAGTCGACATGTCCAATGACGACAATGTTAATGTGAATCTTTTCCTCGAGGGGGAGTCTCGAATAAATTGAATGAGAAATAACAGAGTCTTTGCAAATCCGGCGACTGCACAGTGGATCCGCTTGTATGGATCCGCGGCCAAAAATACTTCTAGTGGTGTTAGGATGTTGAAATTTTCACCAAGGCTTAATCAAAAAAGATAAAAATTTAGTTCTATGAAATTCAAGCAAAACTTTTAATTATTATTAAAAATATTTATAACGTATCCTCTAATAAGCTATATACAGAGTCAAATAACTTTGGGTTATCATTTTTTTGGAACATTTCTCTGACCGGTTATAAATGGGTCGGACCGTAAAAGCAGTGAATGTATTATATCTGTGTTTGTAATAACGCGTGACATTTTGCGGCTGTGATTAAGTCTAAATTTTTTAAATTCTTTATTATTTGATTCTGCAGCTTCATCCGAAAGCTCTCCAATTGAAACAATTGAGTGTTCTATTATTGCATATCCATGAATAAGAACTTTATGCACTGTAGCTGGCATATAGTACCACGGATACTCTTTGATGTGATCCTTGGCAGTATCGAGGGCATATGTGTTAAATTTATCGGCATTAATTTTATACCCGATGATAGAGCTTGAAGTATAGTGACACACAATAGATGAGATTCTCATTTATTCCTGTCTTGGATTTGAAAAAAATGTTCTTGCCGTATTTCCGTCGTTCGATGGGCCTCTACCTCCATCTCTGGGCTTGTCTACAATTAAACCCAGTTTATCACGAAAATCCTCTTGAATTTTGATTTTTCTTTCCATGACTTTTTGTTTTTGTTCAATTCCTCTAGCTTGCCACATTTTAATGACGGACTTATAAAATATATGCAAAAAGTATTCAAATAAACCGTATTTTTGCATGAAAAGGCGAAAGACCAAAATCAAAATATTTCTGTAAAGCGACTTTATTTAAGCAAACGGCCAAGTTATACATCTGTGTTGGATTGGCACCACATAAAAAGCACTTGTCAGAATACGACTCGCTTAAAGCATTGCAGACCATTTGCATTACGTTTTTCCAAAAAAAATTTTAGTCAACTGTTGAAATGAGTTGCAGAGGTACATATGAGGAAACAAATAAACTTTTGTCTTCTAAGCTGTCAATGGACAACTTTTGCTTATATTCGCTATGACCTGTACTTCGATCAAATCCCAACTTTCCAATTAATATAAAATTATCAACCGAAACCTCACAGGATGTTTAGACAACATCAGCTTCAAATTCCAGTATGCTCGATGCTGTGTTGTCCAAAAGATTTTGCAACTCGACTTCGGCGTAAGATACGTCCACAGAAATATTGTCCAGATATCTCTTTTTTTTCGCAGTGACTCTACTTTGATAGCTTAGAAAGAAATCAAAGGATATTTTGTTATTAACGAAGTCCCTTATAAGCAAATATTGGCTTTTTGACATGCCGGTCTCCATCAAAAGCGAAAAACCTTCGATAGGATCTGCTGGCAACAAATTTTGCGTTTGATTATCATTGCGTAAAGCAGAAATAACAGATTCATCGATCTCGTTCAGCTTCGCTTTGTTCTCACTAAAGATTCTGGAAAACTGAGTCTAGGACGGCCACGTTGAGCACTTTCCGATGTTTGCCTAGATGAATTAACTAAAATTGACACATTTTTATTCAACCAATCGCATTGATATTGGAGAACAGATGATTTTTTGCGGTTGTAACAAGTGCAAAACGCTTCAAGCTTCATGCATATGTAACTAATTGATTTCATTAATTGACTACGAAGCCAAAGCTTCGTAGCCCTCCTTCACAATTTCAAGTTGCACCGAATTGATTACTTGTTGTTGTTTTTCGGTTTTAGTACCTATCTTTGTGCACCATAAGTGAAATGATTTACAGCAAAAAGAAAATACCTTTAACTTGAAAATCCATTTTAAATAATTAATTTAGGTTTACCACACAAATTGCAAGTTCACTTTGCTACAGATTAATGCTGTTAAGCGTGCAGCTGTGCTTAAAATATGAACACGTATTCAAGTTTTTGGTTGTATTTTTAGAAAGAACCGTTAGAATTTCAGCAAAAACCAGTTTGCACTAGTTAATAATGGACATTTATGAGATAAGTAGTGGTTATTTGTTTTCATTATTTTGTGATGATGTTTTCGAATTTTGGCCTATGGGCGGAACCACTGTGGACTGACTTGAATAAAGTGTATTTGAAGTGGAAATAACATGCAAGATAGCGTATGTTTCATCGACTTGAGCAGTTTTGAATGCGGTTTAGAAATTATGGGGTCTCCCACAGGAACAAACCTGTTTCACAATTTTTTGTTCATGCTAAATGGCATGTATTGAAGTGGAACTAACATGCAAAAATGCGTATATTTCATATATGTTTTATGGCACACCAAACAAACTTGGCCGGCCTGAACGGAATTCGTCAGCGAATTAAAAGTTGCAACGACTAAATACTCCAAAACAGAGATAAACTAATGATTTTGATGTTGCTTGCCCGCCCTACGAAGGCACATTCTTGTTGGTATATCCACGACAAAAGTTGTGAAAAAAAATTGAACGAAAACCTTTTAGTAAAATTTCCATTGTTTTTGCCAAATGTATTTTTAACTTATTGTAAACAAAAGTATAACCAATTGTAAATTAAAACGTTGTACATACTACTCTATGTATGTGCTAAAAAATTATAAAGTTTGTTATCGCGTTGTCAAACCATAGGAGCTCTCATATTAGCAATTAATCAGAGCCAACAGAATCTAATGGAGATCAATAGAACATCCTTAAGATATTGCGAATCATGTAAGATCAAGATAAAACGCGAAAATTGCCGTTGATCTTACAATAGGTGTTAAGAATAATAAATAATTCACATTTAAAAGAATAAATAAGTAACGTACAATCAAATTCAGCCTAACTCACATGCCGAGAATATGTGTATTTTTAGCCGAAGCATTCAGCTAGGCATCTAACGGCCAACGCAGGCTTAGATTAAATTAGATCTCACCCAAACCATCCGTTTGGTAGAATTCATGCATGCGTTTTAGAACTAAGATTCCACCACCAAATATGTGACCCCCTAGACTCTAAGACCTGTCCCTACAAATATTTTAGTAAATAAATTCAGTTCAGATTGTGAATTCAACAAATGAAGATCGGGTTGATTATTTCTTCTCCTCGGAAGCCCTATTCATTTTGGTTCTTCGAGCTCCTCGGAGATCTATTCATTTTTGGACCTTCGAGTAAAGACTCTATTGTTTTCCCCCACCAGTGGTAAGAGACAAAGAGGTTGTCCAGCTCCTTAAAGTCTGCGATCTAGGTTCGTTATATGCTAAGACCAGCTAAAGGTAGCAAAATAAAAAACTCCTGTTTTCCCCCACCAGTGGTAAGAAACGGAGTATAACTGAAAATATTTAAAAATATTTAATTAAAAATAAAAGTGCGTCCGTATTTAAAAGGCAGTTTGCTGTGGAGCAATTGCAGAAATTCGTGTCGGCAAAAGTTTGGTGTGGCGTGTTCCAAGCCAATATATCGAACTCGTGGAAAAAAAATTAGTGAAGTCCCCAAAAAAATCTCAACTCGCTACTCGGTTTAACATTCCGGTGTGAGTGGCTACGCAAGTGAAAGTAGCAAAAAATAAAACGGACAGGAAAAGAATATAATAGACAGTTCCAATCAAGATTGCCAGGAACATTGTCAAAGCGCTCAGTGGAAGTGCCCTGTGGAAGAACCCAGTGACCGTATACGTATATGCGTATACTCTTGGAAGTGAGAATCCCGAGAATTCCCAAAGACGTGGGCACAAAAAGGAAGCACTTTACAACGCTCATCATCACCTATCAAGAAGAAAGGACGACGGCATCAGCAGCAACAGCAACAACACCAGCAATAGAAGCAACTGCAGCAGCAACAACAGATAAGATCAAATAAGATTTATATTTGTTTATATATGTATTTATATATTAAATAAGATTTAAATTTTGTTATAATGATGTCAGAAAAAACAATTACATTGCTAACGAAGCAGTCCGAATTGATGAAAAGGTTGAGGTGTTTAGAAGGGTTAGATGCTAGTAAGATAAATAAGGAAATTTTAAAGGAGGTAGATGAAATCCAAACAAAGTGGTTAGGAAATCATAGCATGCTATTAAAGATTGGAATAGTTGATCACGATTACTTCAATAATAAGAGAGTTGATAATGGGCAAGTATTAATTAAAAGGATAAAAAATAAAGGCAATGTAGACACTAATAAGTCAACTGTCGTTGAAGAAGGCGTTAGACCTAGTACTAGTAGAGAAGCCGCTGCTAGGATGGATACGGTCAGTGTAAGTGAAGAAAATGAGTTTGAAGAAAGAGTTCGCCAACTTCGCGAATACCTGGCTCCTCCTCCAAAAAATTGATATCAGGGAAAAGAAGGTGGAAATATTTAAATTCCACAAAAATAAAATTGATTTCATGTGAGAGAAGGTACAGAAGAAGGTAGAAGAGCTGTACGAAAGATTTGTGTCTAATAGTGAGTTTGCGGATGCAACTAAGGAGCTAGAGTTTGATGTGCAGAATACTCTAGAAGCAATGGAAGAGATTATAAATAAACCGGCAGGAGTCAAAGTTGAGAATGTTTGTATGAGAGAGGAACTGCCGGTGTTACAGAAAATTCAGGTACCCACGTTTTTTAAATTTAAATAATTAAATTTAATTATTTAAAATCCGCGTTACGGGGAGAAGCGAGGAGCGTGGTAGCTCATTTATTGTCGGGTTCGGCCGACAACTATAGTGCCGCTTGGGATTTACTAACCAAGCGGTATGAGAATCATCGGAGAATATTTTCCGAACAATTAAACTGGATAGTTGAATTACCGGTAGTTAACAATGAGTCCGCCAAAAATAAAAAAGGGGTGATTGGATGAAGTGGACGTGATATTCGCTCAACTCATATTAAGGAAGTTGGATAAAGAGGCTCTTTAATTGTATGAGAGCCAAGTTAAGAAGACGAAGCAGAAACAGCAATTATCTGACGTCTTAGAATATTTGGAGCAGAGATATTGTTCTCTAAGCTTCATTAAAAAAGAAGAAAAAAGACCGATGCAAAAAATGGCATATACGGCTTTTAAAGAAAACTGTCCGATTTCCAAAGTTGCCGGACACAGCACATTACAGTGCTATAAATTCAAAGGCTTGACTCCAATGGAAAGAGTAGAATTAGCCAAGAAAGTGCAATTATGCACAAGTTGCTTGAAACATTCAAGCAATAAGAGATGCACAAATGAGGATGTTTGCTCAGTGTGCGGTAGGGGGCACCACACATTACTTCACATTGGTGAAAGAATAGAGATAGTGAATACATGTGTAACAGCGCATCCTGCGTTGTTGGCCACCGCCCTAATAAAAGTAAAGGCAGTGAATGGTGGGTATGGAGACCCTAAGAGCCTTAATTGATAGTGGATCACAAAGCGCTATCGTTTCTGAGGAAGCAGCTCAGATTTTAAAACGACAAAAAATGAAGGCACACACGGAGATAAGCAGTGTGTCTTCACCAAAATCTAAACTTTCAAAATACGAAGTCAATTTGGGAATAAAAGTGCGACAACCGTGGAAAGAGCTTCTTAAGGTTGAAGCGATTGTGTTGCCGAAATTAATGACAGCTCTTCCAGAAAAAGAAGCAAACGTAGATATGTCAAAATGGCAATCGTACGTGTTAGCCGATCCAAATTTCAATAAGCCTGGTCGGGTTGACGTAATATTGGGAGTTGATGTATACACCCATCTTGTAAAAAGTGGTGTTACGAAAGTTGACGGGTTGTTGGGACAGAATACTCAGTTTGGATGGATTGTTTCGGGAAATTCAAAGCCGGACGGAAACAATTCCATTGTCGCCACAACGATAGGTCTGACAAGATCAAAATATAAGGAGTGTTGGCAGATAAATAAAAGTAAAATAGGAACAGAAAATATGGTTAAGTCTCGCCCCCCGGCAGGACCTCGCTTCGGAGGTGTTTCTGAGGGTGTGGCTAGATCTGATAAATACCAACAAAAAAGAGTAGGAGTGGAGAAATTTGTGAAAAACTTTAAAGATAAAAATTACCATTTTCGTAGATGGCCTTGGAGAATAATTGGAAGTACTCTCAAAGTTGGGGACAATATAAATAAAATAAAAATACAGCAAGGGTCGATTACAAGACCGGTAAAAAAGATTTGTCCAGTAAAGTTAAAGAGAGCACAGAAGGGGGATGCTCGAGAAACGTATTTACTAATAAATAAAATTATTTCAAAAGGTAAAAGAAGAAAAAATTAGTCTAAAAATATATAAACCTTGTTGATAGATAGCTAATTATGATGGTACGAATTCTATTAACCGGTAGTCAACCATTCTTTTTTAATACGTACATACAGCGAGAGTTATCATCTTATGACCGAATCCACCTTAAATAAATGTCAGACGTGGCAATCTAATAAAAGAGTGTGTGAAGGTAGTGGGTCTTGGAGCAGTGCCAATGATAATGCTTGTGATATCACACCGTTGAAACCAAATAGTCAGTCTAATCTACAAAACGATAGGTGACTTGAAATCGATCGATTTAGAAAGTAGAAGTAGTTTACTGTTTTAAAGTGCCAAATCATTCTAAAGCTAGAGTCCAGTGTGGTAGTGCACAACAGGAATCAGTAGATATTCAGCATAAGATCAGATTGCACCGCTAGAACGGAGGATAAGATTTTAGTTGCTCATCACAGTATCGAGTCAGAATTATATCAAACTATCGCGACCTCACACATGGGGGATATTAGCGATTTTACGAAAATAATGTGGGAACCAGTAGGAGTTAAAATGAAAAATAATAGAGCAGCGTTGAAAGAATAAAAATTGAATTACAATCATTAAAAGATCACCACATAGAATTTTTTGGTCTAAATTTCCATCATAACTGGTCATGCTTTTCTAATAATAAGAATTGTATTAATTATAATAATTATAAGTATAAACGCTATAATAAAAATGAATATAACTAGAAGGCTACAAACCATAACGTTTGGCGGCCCTTTTGCAGAATGTTTAAGAATAAACACCGTAATTGTTGAAGCGGTATAAAATAATACATTTGAATATTCACATTAAAAGAATAAATAAGTAACGTACAATTCAAATTCAGCCTAGCTCACATGACGAGAATATGTGTATTTTTAGCCGAAGCATTCAGCTAGGCATCTAACGGCCAACGCAGGCTTAGATTAAAATAGATCTCACCCCAAACCATCCGTTTGGTGGAATTCATGCATGCGTTTTAGAACTAAGATTCCACCACCAAATATGTGACCCCCTAGACTCTAAGATCTGTCCCTACAAATATTTTAGTAAATAAATTCAGTTCAGATTGTGAATTCAACAAATGAAAATCGGGTTAATTATTTCTTCTCCTCGGAAGCCCTATTCAATAGGTATAAAAAAAATTAAACAAATCTTTTTTAATAACGCAAAGATTCCTTTCTCTATCATACGCCAAATAGATTCAAAAATTAATTATACCCATAGGGTTAAGGGTATATTAAAGTCGCTAAAATGTATGTAACAGGCAGAAGGAAGCGTTTCCGATCCCATAAAGTATATATATTCCTGATCAGCATCACCAGCCGAGTCGATTGAGACATGTCCGTCTGTCCGTCCGTCCGTCTGTCCGTATGAACACCTAGATCTCGGAGACTATAAGAGCTAGAGCTACCAAATTTGGTGTGAACATCCGTCTTATGCCTAGGCAGTTCAAGTTTGTTTCAAATTTTAGCCACGCCCACTTTTGCCCCCGCAAATGAAAAAATAAAATTTTAAAATAAGTTCACTAGAGCTGTATTAAAGATATCAAATTCTTATTTGGTAGACATAATTATATAGTTAAGCTGCACAAACTGACCAAGTTTCGTTCAAATCGGACAATAAACATCGGAGATATAGCCATTTGCATTTTGTACTGAATTGCCAAGGCGACATTGGCAGATAAGAAAGAGCGAGATAGCATGCGTTCGCTGCTGCTGCATGTTAAAGGAAACTTAATTTTTAATTGATTGCGATTCCGAGGGGTTTAGAATTTTTGCCACGCCCACTTCCGCCCCCGCAATGTAGAAAAAACGAATTTCTAGAGCAGTTTTTGGGGAATCACATTCTTATTTGGCACCCCCAACAATGTGACCAAAATGCACCATCTGACCAAATTTAGTCGAAATCGTACAATGAATATCGAAGATATACGAATGTGCATTTTGAACTGAATTTCCAAGGTGATACTAGCTGGAAAGAGTGAGCGAGATAGCATGCGGTAGCTGTTGCTGCATGTTAAAAGATATTTTGAATTAAGTTGATGACGATCTTGATTTAATATAAATAGTTGGTACAGGGTATACTCAATGTCGGCAGGGACGACTTGCTTGCTTCATTTCAAACTGAATTCAATTCAATTCGATTCCTTATCTATCTATGTTCAGATGTACATATATAAAAATGTATATAAAATTGAAGTGAATTACAAAGCACTACAATGAAAACAAAACAGATGTTAGTCAATAAATATGATTCTCATGATTAAAAAAATTGCCACATTACATATCCTTTTGACGGGTCGAAGTCTGTCAGGTCCCCTAATAAATAATAAATTATTCGAGCTCGACCTTCGATTACTTAGTTTGCATTATAAAGTCTGTTTAAATAATATCAATATGATCTTCATCCTTATTATAAAAAAGGGGCCTAAAAACTTTGTATCCATGTCAGTTTTTACTTTGGCTTCCTTGGTCCATTTTATATAATTTTCTTGGTTTCAAATTTGGTTTTCACTGAATTTCACATGTAAAATACATAAATAACAAACAGTTCGATTAATCCGTAATAAGTTTTATCGTCAATATATATATATATACGCCATTTTATTTTGCAGTATACTAAAGTATTAAAATTTTTTTTCAGGTCACCTATTTGGATGAATTTTACCAGTGTACTAGTAATCCATATTTATGTTTATCGTCTTATGGGGGTCCCGTAGATCCAGCTATAGCGCTAGGCGGATTTTTAAAACTTGGGGAGCAACTAACAGGCAGTACAAAGTACGAGTTAGCCGATGCATTAATTTTGACATTCTTAGTCAAAAATCACCATAACAAAGAGAAGTTAGTACATGCATTAGAATGGGAAAAACATTTTGTTGAGTTTATGCTTAATTATACAAGAAAAAATCAGAGTATTTATATGGATATTGCTTTTACAGCAGAACGTTCAATAGAAGATGAGTTAAACCGCGAATCCCAGTCGGATGTGTTGACAATCTTGGTGTCTTATTTAATTATGTTTATGTATATTGCAATTTCTCTAGGACATGTACAAGATTTTAAAAGAGCTTTAATAGATAGTAAAATTACATTAGGTATGGGCGGAGTAATAATTGTGTTAGCTTCAGTCGTTTCGTCTGTTGGTTTATTTGGTTATGCTGGTGTACCTGCTACCTTGATAATTGTTGAAGTTATACCTTTTTTAGTATTAGCGGTTGGAGTCGATAATATATTTATTCTCGTCCAAACGCACCAGAGAGATCTGCGTAAAATAAATGAAACTCACGAGGAACATATCGGACGAATACTTGGTCATGTTGGGCCTAGTATGTTACTGACGTCCGTTAGTGAAAGTTGTTGTTTTTTTCTTGGTGCTTTGTCAGACATGCCTGCTGTAAAGGCATTTGCACTATACGCCGGAGTAGCAGTTCTAGTTGACTTCATTTTACAAATAACTTGCTTTGTAAGTTTATTCGCATTAGACACGAAAAGAAAGGATGATAACCGCTTAGACGTGTGCTGCTTTGTTAAGGGAAAGAAATCAGATAAGACTACTATTAGCGAAAGCCTTTTATATAAATTTTTTAGAATCATGTACGTCCCCTTTTTAATGAAAAAGACCGTAAGAGTTTTGGTAATGATAATATTTTTTGGGTGGTTATGTGCGAGTGTTGCGATTGCTCCACAAATTGACATAGGTCTAAACCAAGAACTAGCGATGCCTGAAGATAGTTTTGTTTTACATTATTTCAAATCTTTAAACAAGCACCTAAACATTGGTCCACCAGTATATTTTGTTCTAAAAGGTGATTTAAAGTATTCTGACAGTTTTATTCAGAACGTTATATGTTCAGGGCGATATTGTAATGATGATAGCCTCCTTACACAAATTCATTTAGCTAGCAGACAGTCAAATTTAACATACATTGCTCGACCTGCCTCGAGTTGGATGGATGATTACTTCGATTGGGCTTTATCATCATCATGTTGCAAATTCTATCCTGCTAATGGAAGCTTCTGTCCACACCAAGGTAATTTAATTTCTATTTTCTGTTTGTTTCAATATAATTAAAATAACAAAAAAAAAACCATTTGAAAAAACTATAACTAACTACACAAATTCTTTTTTCAAGCGATCACTAAGGTCAACTATTTTTAAAGAAACTTTTCAATAAATCGACCACTAACCACAAGCCATAGACAAAGAATTTTGGTAAAAATCCCTCAATTAAAACCAGTTTTTCAACTGATCGTTCAGATTAAAGGTTTTTGATATATACAACCAATAGTGATGAAACTAGCTATTTTTTAATTTAATTCAAAAAATAGTTATACAGAAGTGTAAAGACATCAACATATGTTTATGTTTTCTTGACAAATCCAGTGTCTGTTCTTTACTCACGTCCACTACGCGTACTTTTCAGTACAGTCTCCGATCATTACGACTACTAAATGCTCTGAAAGTATGCAATCACTAGCGAATTTCTTATGTTTTGTTTGCCTGTGCACCAAGAGAATAGAAATGAGCCAAGGCGCGCTTTCATATACTTTACAAGCACATCTACTAAGACTGGATCATATACACTCCTTAAAAGAATTAAGGGAGCAAGAAAAAAATCCAATTATTTTCAGGTTTTTTGATGGACCGTAACTTGCGAAAAATGACCGTACCGAAAATTTAAAAAAGCATTTTGAAGCTCCAGGACTCTACATTCCGAATCGGTGGAGCAAAAAAATTTTTTTCTTCTTTCTTGGAGCCCACGGGCTTTGAAAATTTTTTTTTCGGTGAATCGATTAGATGGACCAAAATTAATTGGATATGGAAATGATTAATTGGCGACATTTTTGTTTTTACAAATTCCTCCTTCGTCCATGTGTCATGGAGATATCCTGAATTGAACACAAAAGGTACAAATCTCAATCAGTTTTGGAATCTGCCATGAATTTCCTTTAAAATTTCTTTATTTCGTCCCGATCAATTAAAGTTTAAAAAGAAATAAAGGACCAATGTTTACACATACAAATTGTGTAGCTTTCTTGTGTATTGTTCATAAGCAATAACTTAATGAAAACAATTTTTTTTAAATTAAAAAAATAAATTTGTTTAATTTTTATTTTTTTAATTTAAAAAAAATTGTTTTCATAAAGTTATTGCTTAAGAACAATACACAAGAATTTTTTTTATTTTTTTTTTTTATTTAAAAAAAATTGTTTTCATTAAGTTAAAAAAGAAAATTTTAAAAATAAAAAAAAAAAATTTTTTTTAAACTTTGTAACTTTCTTGTGTATTGTTCATATGCAATAACTTAATGAAAACAATGTTGAATTGCTAGAGGGTTGGAAGGTTGAAAACAAAAAAAAAAAAAAAAGACAATTGACTGTCACCGCGATCGGACGTACTTTTTATTGCACTCCGCGAGTTCTTCGGTGTCAGCGCAATAAAACAACGCTAAAACAACAAAGTGACAGGGCTCTCAGTCGCCACAGAGACGCCCAACTATAATTATATTGTTATTTGTATCTACAAATAGCAATACTTAGTAAATAACTAAATTTACTAGTAATGCCAACGCGTCAAGAGATTAACTTGGGCCCTTCTTCACTAGACTCTCGCCAGCAGAAACTACAAGAACAAATTCTTCACCAACAAAACGAGCGTCGGCTCTCTGTGCAACGCAACAATGCGTATTTCTCAGTAGTATCTCCAACTACCACAACTACAACGAGCGCTGAATCCAAAAGTGCAAGTACGAGCAAATTGCTTACACCAACCAGCAACAACAATTTGTCTTGGAGCGCCCAATGCGCGTCACCGTCAAATTCGCTGACACCTGAAGTGTTAATTGGGTCATCGGGTTCGCCGACCGCCGTTAGCGCGCTCACAACAACAACAATTGCATCTACTGCTCCAACAACAACTCTAACAGCAGCAACGTCTGCAATACCTTCGATCACCGTCCAGCAGACTACCTCAACAAAATCTGTCCATCCATTGACGATGAATCCAAAGTCACCTGTTCAGACTGGTATGGACAGATACATTAATATAAACAAGCGAAAGCTTAGCCCTCAGACAAAAAGGGGCAACACTCCCAAGATGTCGAAAAACAACATTGTTGAACAAAAAGCATTGGAAAGCAATAGATTCCAAATATTGGCAAATCAGCCGGAATCTCAAGAAGGAGATTCCCAAATTAAACCCTCTGTAGCCAAGCCACCACCATTCTATATCCGTGGGGCAAACTGCACTTCTTTGGTGCCGAAATTGGTAGCGCTAGTTGGTCACAACAACTTTTATGTGACACCACTCAATAGGGGTAACATAAAAGAGACCAAAGTTCAAGCCAAAAGTGAAGAATTCTATCGTACTATTGAAAAGTACTTAAGAAAGGAAAGTGTGAATTTCTACACATTTCAACTAAAGAGTGCCAAAGGCCTTCAAGCGGTGATCAAAGGCATTGAACCAACGGTTCCGACTCAGGAAATAGTTGAAGCATTGGAAGAGAAGGGCTTTGAGGTAAAGTCCGTCTCAAACATACTGAACAGAAATAAAGTGCCGCAACCTATATTCAAAGTGGAGTTACAGCCCACATGTGATAAAAAACTTAAACCCAACACAGTGCACCCTATTTACAATCTTCAACTTCTGCTACATCGCAGAATTACTGTCGAAGAGCCGCATAAGAGGACACACCCGGTACAATGCACTAATTGCCAGGAGTTTGGGCACACAAAGTCATTCTGCAGCCTTCGCCCAGTTTGCGTTGGCTGTGGACAAACTCAAAAAGATTGTGTCTGCACCGATGACAAATCAAATACAAATACAAGGAAGTGCGGCAATTGTGGTGGTAATCACACAGCGAACTACAGAGGATGCCCCGTTTATAAGGAACTCAAGGCCCGCCTCAACGCGAAGAAATCAGCGGCTCGTATCCAGGGCTCGACACTTATTCCCTCGCAAACCACACCGGGAATATTCTTCTCAAGAGCTGTAACGTCATCAGCTGCTCCAACGACAACTACTCCTGGAGTAACTTTTGCAAGCGTGCTACGCAACGGAAATGCACAGCCCACTCAAACAATAGATCCCGCTACCATTCAATCTAACGCGACCCCAAGTCCATCCGTACTTGGCCAGAACCCCAACGGGATCGAAACATTGTTAATCTCGCTCAACCAAAACATGACAAATTTCATGACGTTCATGCAAAATTGCATGCAGGAACTGATGCGGAATCAGAACTTGCTTATTCAAAAGCTTATGGACAATAACAAATAATGTCAGCACTACATATAGGCCTCTGGAATGCAAACGGCATTTCCAAGCACAAACAAGAATTGTCACTGTTTTTGGACTCAAATGATATTGATATTATGCTGCTATCAGAAACACACCTCACAAACAAAAATAACTTTCAAATACCCAAATATGTATTCTACGCAACAAATCACCCAGACGGCAAGGCTCACGGAGGAACTGGTATCCTAATCAAAAACCGGATTAAACACTATCTTCACTATGGATTTGCCAAACAATATCTACAAGCAACTTCAATAAGTGTCCAAACCACTTTCGGCAGTACGACCGTGACTACACTTTACTGTTCACCACAATTCTCAATCTCTGAAGAAGAGTTTACTGATTTCTTCAATACACTCGGAGTACCATTTATTGCTGCAGGAGACTACAACGCCAAGCACCCTCATTGGGGATCCCGCCTGGTAAATCCAAAAGGCAAACAGCTGTATAACACAATCATCAACCCAGCAAACAAAATGGGCTATGCCTCACCGAATAAGCCCACGTACTGGCCAGCAGATCCACGCAAGCTCCCAGATCTAATAGACTTTGCAATCACCAGGGGAATTGCGCACAATTTGATAACGGCAGAGTCACTAGCAGAATTGTCATCGGACCACTCGCCAGTAGTTTTCACTATATTAACACAACCACAAATAATAAAGCACCCACTCGGGCTAACAAATTGGAAAACAAACTGGCTCAGATTTAAAAAATACATAAGCACCCGATGAAGACGACATCGAGCTTTGCACCTCTGCACTAGAGTCGTCGCTTATTGAAGCAGCAGATATCTCTACCCCGATTATCAGCCACACGCAGGAAAAACACAAGTCCAACAACCGACTAATTGAACTACTTCTAGCAGACAAAAGACGGCTCAGGCGAGAATGGCAAATGTCTCGATCTCCGGCAGCAAAACAACGCCTAAAGGCAGCTTCGCTAACTCTAGCAAAGGCGCTTAGGCAGGAAGAAGCAAGGACACAGCGGCTGTACATCGAAAAGCTCACGCCTACCAGCACCAAATATCCGCTGTGGAAAGCACATCCAACCATAACTGCTCCAGCCGAGATAAGTTCACCTATACGATGCCCAACTGGCAAATGGGCCCGTTCAGACGAAGAAAGAGCACTCATCTTTGCAGCTCATTTAAAAACGGTCTTTCTGCCAAATCCGTCAACAAACTCTTTTCAGCTCCCCACCTTGCGCACCCCAATGGAAAGTGAGCAACCGAAATTCCAAGCAGAGGAAATTTCTGCAATTATTAAAAACTATCTAAACCCAAGAATGTCGCCCGGCCATGACAAAATAACCCCGAAAATGATCCGAGAACTCCCTATCTGCGCCGTGCGTTACATCTGCAAACTTTTCAACGCGATAGTAAAAAGTGGTCATTTTCCCATAAGTTGGAAAAAATCAGTAATCATAATGATCCCAAAACCCGGAAAGGATAAAACACAGCCATCATCATACAGACCCATTAGTTTATTGCCAATTCTTTCAAAACTATTTGAAAAAGTCCTACAACTCCGTATAAATACAATCTTGGTTAACCAAAATATAATCCCTCATCATCAGTTTGGCTTCCGTGAAAAGCATGGCACAATTGAACAAGTCAACCGTATCACCTCAGAGATCCGCACAGCATTCGAGCAAAAAGAATATTGCACAGCAATTTTTCTCGATGTCGCCCAAGCCTTTGACCGAGTCTGGATTGACGGCCAAATATAAAAAATAAAAGCGACGCTCCCACAATATACACACAGGCTAATGGAATCTTATCTGTCCAACAGAAAATTCGCTGTACGATGTAATAGCTTCACCTCTGATGACATCGAATCAAAAGCAGGTGTACCTCAAGGCAGCGTGCTGGGTCCAACTCTGTATCTTTTGTACACAGCGGACATACCAACAAGCCCTACACTCATCACATCTACTTTCGCCGATGACACGGCTATCCTCAGCCGCTCCAAATGTCCGATCAAAGCTGCTGAGCAACTGGCAACCCATTTAAAGGAGGTAGAAAAGTGGCTAGCAGATTGGCGCATCCGTGTAAATGAACAGAAATGCAAACACGTTACGTTTACCCTCAATAGGAGAAACTGCCCATCATTGACGCTTAACAATGTGCCAGTGCCTCAATCCGACGATGTTGTATATCTTGGAGTTCACCTCAACAGAAGATTAACTTGGCGTAAGCATATCGAAGCCAAGAAAAAGCACATTGGCTTATCAACGCACGATCTCCCCTATGTCTGGAATTCAAAGTTCTTCTCTACAACTCTGTATTAAAACCCATCTGGACATATGGCTCTGCACTATGGGGAAACGCAAGCAAGAGCAACATCGAAACCATACAAAGGGCGCAATCCAAGGTTCTCAGAACCATCACGGGAGCACCTTGGTATATCCGAAATGAAAATGTACAGCAAGACCTACACATTCCTAGCGTAATAACCGAAATAAAGGTACAACAGCTTAAGTACACCGCTAAACTGCAGGCACACCCGAATACCTTGGCCAAATCATTAACCCGAGTACGTGAAAGTACTCGTCTTCAACGAAACGACCTCCCAACCCTCTAGTAATTAATCAGGGCCATAGATCAATGTAGCATCTTTCAGATGTTAGGTTATGTGTTAGATTAAGATAAACCTAGAAAATTGTTGTTAGTCTTATAAGCCTATATAAGAGATCCAACAAACAAATAAAACGTTAAAAAAAAAAAAAAAAAAAAAATTAAGTTAAAAAAGAAAATTTAAAAAATAAAAAAAAAAATTTTTTTTCAACTTTGTAAGGAAGGTTGTTTTATTGAAGTCGAGTTCTATTACCCACTCGAGCTAATGACTTTGCGACGTCATTCAAATTTGCCTGTAGTTTGGAGATGTACTTTGTAATTACACTAGGAATATGCAAGATCTCCTCTATGTCTGGAACTCGAAGTGCTTGTATTCAACTTGGTGTTAAAAGCTATCAAGACGTACGATTCTGTACTTTGAACAAACACAGGTTTTTAGAACCACCACAGGATCACCTTGCTGGATTCGGAATAATAAGGTGCAGAAAGACCCACATACAAAACACTAAGTGACAGAAATCGATCTGCAGTCTTCGCCCAGTTTGCGTTCAACACGATTGTGTCTGTTCCGACAATAATCGCATGCCAGTACAAGGAAGTGCCACAGCTTTGGTGGAAATCACACCGCGAATAACAGAGGATATCCTGTCTATAAATATATATCCAGGGACGGACACCTATTCCCTTGCAAATCATTCCAGGTATATTCTTCTCAAGAGCTAAGGTCATTAGCAACTCCAACAACAACTAGCCAAACGGGATTGAAACGTTGATCTCGCTTTATTAAAATATGATCAATTTTATGACGTTCATGCAAAAAATATATTGAAATCAATAAATAATGTCAGCACTAGATATAGGCCTCTCAAATGCAAACAGTTACCGCTTTTGGACTTAAATGATATTGATTTCATGCTGCCATCGAAAACACATCTTACAAATAAAAACAACTTTCAAATACCTAAAAATGCATTCTATGCAACAAATTGTCCAGATGGCAAGGTGTGATATGTACATATCAAGAGCTCACTGTACTCAGCATTATGTCCAGTATATACTTCATATATACCAATAAACATAAATGCTACAATGCAACGACACTTTGTTTTAGTTGCGCCGAAACATGATCGGCCACGAGTACCCTAAATTACAGACAAGCCGAGTCAGCATGTGTCCCATGCAGTGACCGCATGCGTAAGATATAAATGTGCAAACCACGCTCTATTCCAACAGCGGCATATCCGATGCTTTTATATATTATATATTATATATTATATATTATATATTATATATTATATATTATATATTATATATTATATATTATATATTATATATTATATATTATATATTATATATTATATATTATATATTATATATTATATATTATATATTATATATTATATATTATATATTATATATTATATATTATATATTAAACAACGAATATACATAAGGCAGCGCTGCCACTGCGGTCCGCGCCGCATTAGGCTAAAGATAAATTAATTTTTAACATAACAAGCAGAAGAATAAAAGTGTTCAGAGCGATCACAACAGTCGCTCCAATTCAAACAAAACCAAAAACTACTCAAGAGGACTTTCATATTTTACATGGCGACCGTGACTAAGGTCAAAGCGACCTGGACATCGTGGGACATGGCAGGAGAAAAGAAAAAAATAAAAATAAAATAAATAAAAATGGAATAATGGCAGAGACACTCGCCAGTAGCTTTCACTATATTAACACAACCACATATAATAAAGCACCCTCACGGGCTAACAAATTGTATAGCAAACTGGCTCAGATTAAAAAAAAACATAAGCACCCATATCGAGTTAAATCCCAAACTGAACGACAAAGAAGACATCGAGCTTTGCACCTCTGCACTAGAGTCGACGATTATTGAAGCCGCAGATATCTCCACCCCACATATGGGCTATACACAGGAAAAACACAGGCCAAACAACCGACTAATTGAACTACTTATAGCAGACAAAAGACGGCTCAGGCGAGAATGGCAAATGTCTCGATCACCGGCAGCAAAACATCGCCTAAAGGCAGCTACACGACCCAAGCAAAAACGCTTTGGTAAGAAGAAGCAAGAGCGGCAATATATCGAGAAGCTTAGCCCTACCAGCACCAAATATCCGCTGTGGAAAGCTCACCCAACCATAACTGCTCCAACCGAGATAATTTCACCTATACGATGCCCAACTGGCAAGTGGGCCCGTTCAGACGAAGAAAGATCACTTAAGAGCACAAACTCGTCAACAAACTCATTCCAGCTTCCCCCTCTAAGCACCCCGGTGGAAAACGAACCACCGAAATTCCAAGCAGAGCAAATTTCTGCTTTTATTAAAAATTATCTTAACCCAAGAAAGTCGCCCGGCCATGACAAAATAACCCCGAAAATAAAACTGTACCTTTTTTTCGGTTATTACGCTAGGAATGTGTAGATCTTTCTGTACATTTTCATTTCGGGTATACCTAGGTGCTCCCGTGATGGTGCTCAGAACCTTGGATTGTGCCCTTTGTATGGTTTCGGTGTTGCTCTTGCTTGCGTTTCCCCACAGTGCAGAGCCGTAAATCCAGATGGGTTTTAATACCGAGTTGTAGAGGAGAAATTTGAATTCCAAATATAGGGGAGATCGTGCATTGATAAGCCGATGTAGTCCGATTTCTTGGCTTTGATATGCTTACGCCTAGTTGATCTTCTGCTGTGGTGAACTCCAAGATATACAACATCGTCGGTTTGAGGCACTGGCACGTTGTTGAGCGTCAATGATGGGCAGTTTCTTCTATTGAGGCTTGCATTTCTGTTCATTTACTCGGATGCGCCAATCTGCCAGCCCTTTTTCTACCTCCTTCAAATGGGTTGCCAGTTGCTCAACAGCCTTGATCGGACATTTGGAGCGGCTGAGGATAGCCGTGTCATCGGCGAAAGTAGATGTGATGAGTGTAGGGCTTGTTGGTATGTCCGCTGTGTACACAATATAAAGTGCAACACGGTACACTTTCTTTTTATTCGAAGTCATCAGAGGTGTAGTTACTACATTGTTCGGCAAATTTTCTGTTGGATTCATATGATTCCATTCGCCTGTGTGTGTATTGTGGGAGCGTCGCTTTTATTTTATATATTAGGCCGCCGAGCCAGACTCAGTCAAAGGCTTGGGCGACGCACAGTGGGGCCATCGCTCATTTCGTTTATCAAAATTCATATCTTCTAAAGTAGTGAAGCGATTTTCACAATTTTAAAAGCATTCGATAGCTAATTGTTTACCGAGGTGCCACGAGAGCAGGTTGCTTTGATATTCTAGGTCAAAGTTGAAAAGTATTTATAGGCATATTTTATCCATAAAATTCACTTAAAAAACGCTTTTTTGATGACAAACGAACTTTATTATTCGAATTTGATAAGATAAATAAGATTTTTTAATATTTTGTTTTAATTTTTCATTAAAATTGCAAAAAAATATACCCTTGTAAGGGTACATTAATTTTGGTCTTTTCCAAAACTCTTAATGCTACAGAGCTGATTTACATACATTTTACACATAGACTTCTTTTTGCTGCAGGCATTATATATCTCGAAATCATCCTTATCGGATAACTATATCATATAGCTCCCGTTGTAACGATAGGTCGAGAATAAAATTAGGCTTTCATAACTTTGTTGTTTTTCAATCGAATATTACGAAATTTGTATTATATTAGTCTAAGATTTTTTTAACATATTCACTAAGTTTTATCCAAATCGGTTGACTATATCATATAGCTCCCATAGGAACGATAGGTCGAGAACAAGGTTAAGCTTCCACAACTTTGTTGTTTTTCAATCGAATATTTTGAAACTTGTATTCTATTAGTTTAATTTACTTTCATCGGGTGACTATATCATATTGCTCCCATAGGAACGATCGGTCAGAAATATAGTTTTAGAGCAATAACTTAAATGATTATAAAGCGATTGTCCCGATATTTTCTATTTGAAAGTTTACTACATATGGAAATGTCTGTTTCAGCCAATCGGATCAAACATTTTTTTTTGTTAAATTACATTTTTTTCTTAATCCATTAAAATCTAATGTATGTTTGACTTGTTTTATATGCTCTCCAATGATTTTGGTTCATTATTAATATCTAAATATCAAATAATACTTTGCCAAATTTGCATGCGCTCTTCTTCTTCCTTGTACCTGGAACGCGTTTTTTAACGCGAGGTTGCATTATTTTTTTGAATTTTTGACAAATTTGCGCAAAAAAGCGCAAGACTTTACTATATAGGTCTGATAGGTGAATGTTCCCTCTATCTCGTGTATATGATTATATCGTGAATCTCAGTGAATCTCTGTTGATTCTACTCCACCAAAGTTTAAAAAATGCGAAAATTTAGTGTGTTTTTGAAATGACTTCAATTTACTAAGTATTCCAAATTTTATTGTATTTTTTACAACAAATAACTAAAAATTGATCTACTTTTCGAATAAAGTAAAAATATTCAAGATTAATTGTTTAATTCGGGCAATATGCAATTTTAAAGTTGCAAGTTTTTGTAAAAGTCGTTCATTTTTTTCATACATGAAAAATGTCTTCACTTTGAGATGATGTAGCACCCACAATTCTTATCGGATTTCGAAAATATTTTGGATCCATAACTTCTGAAGTATTATCTGTCGATTTCACTTTTTAATTTTGCCCAACGCGATAGTGAAAAAAATAATTTTTGGTCAGCTATCCGGGCAGAGGCCCCACAGTGCGACGTTGAGAAAAATTGCTGTGCATTATTCTTTTTGCTATAATGCTGTGCGGATTTTTGAGGTGATACTGGTGACTTGGTCGATTGTGCCATGTTTTTCACGGAAACCAAACTGATGATGATAAATCATGCTTTGGTGTGCCAGGATAGTTGTCTTTTGTCCTTTCCGGGTTTTGGGATCATTATGATTATTGACTTTTTCCAACTTAGAGGAAAGTGACCAGTTTTTACTATCGCGTTGAAAAGTTTGTGAATATGTTGCACGGCACAGATTGAGAGTTCTCGGATAATTTTCGGGGTTTTTTGTCCTAGCCGGGCGACTTTCTTGGGTTAAGATAGTTTTTAATAATTGCAGAAATTTCCTTCGCTTGGAACTTCGGTTGCTGACTTTCCATTGGGGTGCGCAAGGAGTGAAGCTGAGAAGAGTTTGTTGACGGATTTTGCAGAAAAACCGTTTTTAGAAGAGCTGATCTTTCTTCGTCTGAACGGGCCCATTTGCCAGTGTTCTTGCTCTTGCTTGCCTAAGCGCTTTTGCTAGAGTTCGCGATGCTGCCTTTAGGCGATGTTTTGCTGCCGGTGATCGAGACATTTGCCATTACATGGGCTTATTCGGTGAGGCATAGCCCATTTTGTTTGCTGGGTTGATGATTGTGTTATATAGCTGTTTGCCTTTTGGATTTACCAGGCGGGATTCCCAATGATGGTGCTTGGCGTTGTAGTCTCCTGCAGCAATAAATCGTACTCCGAGTGTATTGAAGAAATCAGTAAACTCTTTTTCAGAGATTGAGAATCGTGGTGGACAGTAAAGTGCAGCCACGGTTGTACTGCCGAAAGTGGTTTGAACACTTATTGAAGTTGCTTGTAGGTATTGCTTGGCAAATCCATTGTGTAGACAGTGTTTAATCCGGTTTTTGATTGGGCCTTGCCGTTTGGGTGATTTATTGCGTAGAATGCATATTTGGGTAATTGAAAGTTGTTTTTGTTTGTTAGGTGTGTTTCTAATAGCAGCATAATATCAATATCATTTGAGTCCAAAAACAGTGACAATTCTTGTTTGTGCTTGGAAATGCCGTTTGCATTCCAGAGGCCTATATGTAGTGCTGACATTATTTGTTATTGTCCATAAGCTTTTGAATAAGCAGGTTCTGATTCCGCATCAGTTCCTGCATGCAATTTTGCATGAACGTCATGAAATTTGTCACGTTCTGATTGAGCGAGATTAACAACGTTTCCATCCCGTCGGGGTTCTGACCAAGTACGGTGTAACAATCCTTATTCGTCCTGATTTTCGGCAGAGCCGGATTTTAGGTGTCGAGGTTCGGCACAACAAATTTATATGTGCGCTGGTGAAATGATAAGACTTTGTTGTTGAAATTTGAGTATGCAAATCGGTGGTTTTATTAATTTTCTTTTGGTTATTTTAAATGATTTTTTTTGCAGGTATTGTCGTGTGGCTTTTGACTAGCGGTGGCAGAGATTGGTATCAGTTGTTATTGTTGATGATGCGCGTCCAATATTCAGAATATTTGATGACCAAGCGAGAATAACTTTAGCAGATGATTTATTTATATTGCCAGGAATACTCCTGGTCTTGCCTTTCTATCCTGATCACTGCTATTCTCCTAAAAGTTTCTAGGAATGACTCCTAGTCTTCCCCCACTATGCCTGGAATACTCCTGGTCTTGCCTATTCTGTGCCAGGAATACTCCTGGTCTTCCTAACTGTGCTAGGAATATTCCTAGTCTTTCCTGTGTTGCTAGGATTGGCTCCTAGTCTTTAATTAGATGCTAGGAATAACTCCTAGTCTTTTTATTGGTGCTAGGAATAACTCCTTGTCTTTAATTCGATGCTAGGAATATCTCCTAGTCTTTAATTCGATGCTAGGAATATCTCCTAGTCTTTAATTCGATGCTAGGAATATCTCCTAGTCTTTAATTCTGCTTGTTTTTACCCTTCGCTTGATCGCAGACTTCTGTAAGGACTCAATTTTGCTAATCGTGCAGACGTTGGTTTTCCTTGCCAATCTCACTTAACTTGGAACTTCACTTCTTGACTTTACTTTTGACTTCTTTACTTGATACTTCGCTTCCAGAACTTTCACTCATGCACTAATTAATCCTCTGGTCTCAGCCGTGCGTATTTATAGGCATCTTGACACAATCAGGACGCGTAGTGAACTCCTGACCCGTTACGGGTACTTTTCCATTCGTTTTCTATTTGTCTCAAAAACTTTCCATCGCTTGTTATTTTTGATCGGCTTTCTCTGCCGCTCATCCAGCATAGCTTGCTTGTTGCTATGCATGGTGAAATTCTTTCACTTTGTATGCGTCGCCTATTGTTTTGCTGAACTCCCAGCCTTGGTTGCCAACAGCGCCTCTTTTTTGCTCTCTCCTGGTCTCGTGCTCCGCCACCTCCACCACTTTTACCCACCATGCATCTATCTTTTCTACAATTAAGAGTAATTAGCAATTTTCCTAATACAACATAATAAACTTACAGCCTAAGTATAAATGAGTAAATAAATGAAATACATAGCTATATTGAATAAATATAAAAGAAATATAAAATAATAATATATACTGAAAATACACACACACCAACGCTCATACACACACACCAACGCTCTCTCGGCCCTTCACGCTCTCACTATGGGCTGATCATACATTCTCATCGGCTCCCCTCCCTCTCAGCTCTACACTCTGACACGGGCCGACTCTCCGTTCTCTGAGCGTAGCTTTTGGTTTCGTTTGTGTGTGTGTGGATAATTATTATTTCGGCATTGCCGCCCTCCCGCTTCAGCCCACAAGCTGTTCCAAATGCCGCTCTCTGAGCGTGGCTTTCGGTTAGATTCGTATGTGTGTGTGTGTATTATTATTATTTCTCTGACGTCATCGCGACCAAAGTCCGATGACATTTCTGTACCGCCGTTGCATTATTTGTTCATCACGATCATATGTTCGATATTTGTTTATGAGCATATGATCGTTTGGTTTTGTTTTCACGTTTTCTCAGCTCGCTCTTCCGTTTTTGTGATCGTGTTTTATATGTTTTGTTTGTATGCATGCGTATATATTTATTTGTGTACTTGTATATTTTATGTTTCTCCCTTGTGTTGCTAGCGCTTAGCTTATGTTGACAACGGCTGCGATGTTGCTTGCTTTTGATGTTGCTAGCTTTTGATGTTGCCAAACTCCCGCCATGTTGCTAACGCACGATATGTTGCAATCGCATGTATGCATATATTGGCGGGACGAGCAGCATTGTGTATATCATGTACATGTATATATGTGTTATATATTTCAATCTCATTGTGAGGGAGTGAGTATTATTGATAAATATATATTATGTATTTCATGTATTTATGTGGTAAGATGTAGTATATCTTTCCTAACATTCCCCCCTTTCTTCGGGAGACAGATACCTCCCCTCCCTCAACATTTTGTGTTTAGTTAATTTTCTTATTATTCTTCTTTCTTTTTTTGTGTTTTTATTTGGCTCGGTTCGCATTTTTTTTTTTTTTTTGGCCATTGTAGGCATCTTTTCAAATTGGCTATTCATCGAAGCTTCTTTTCGGATCTTTTGGCAGATACTGAGCATCTTTTCAACAAAAACACGCTTGGCTTATTCTGCATCTTTCCTTGGTTTTCATTTTTAAATTTCATGTTTTTTTTTTCTTACTCTTAATCTATGCCTTATAATTATGTCCAATGCATACTACATAATTTTCTCCTACAACTAACTTATTTCCCTATTTTTCACTGTTCTTTGTTCATTATCACCCACGTAGTGCGTGCATTTCGTACGCACTTACACCTACACTGTGCGTGTGAGTGCTCTCTCGCGAATTCGCCGCACCTGTGGGTGTGATGTTGCGAGTGCACTTTCTCGATTTATGTCTGCTTTTGATATTGCGAATGCACTTTCTCTTTCTTTATGCGTATTCGCATAAATTGACCAATCGCTGATCTTGAGTTTATTATTCTCTTTTTTTTTTATATCACGGTGAGTGCGAGCGATTCTTACAGTTTTAGAGCCAGTTTTAGATATTTGTATATACATATACATATATGTATTGTATATATAGTATATATTGTACCCTTGTATTTATTTTTGTCTATATATATATATTTCTTTGTGTGTTTTTTTTTTTTGTTTCTGTGATAGCTTTATACATATATGTATTGTATATATAGTATATGTTGTATCCTTGTTTTATTTTTATATATACATATTTCTTTGGCTTTTTTTTTTTTTGTTTCTATGATGGCTTTATATTTGTATATACATATATAAGTTAACACCGCTTGGCGTTCCCCGCAATTATGCCCAGTGGCAAATATATTGAGGAGCAACGGCAGCGCCGACAGCGGCGACAGTTGCGGCAGCAGCATCAGCGTTGGCCGAGGCGCGAGCAACTGATCTTGACAGAAGAGTTAGAGTCGGCGAAGAGGTCGGAGTGTAATCAGGGAGTATGAAAGTGTTGGTGGGTAAGATTAGTGTATCGTGGCCGCGGGTACAAGGCCTGACAGTTGATACAAAGTTAACTTATATATGTATTGTATATATAGTATATGTTTGCCATTTTGATGTTCTTCTGCATATATATATTCTATTATACATACCGATATACTTAAACAAACACAAGAAGAATACAACTATAAATTCTTTTAGCTTGTGCGGAATCTCTTCTTGTCCTTTTCCAGTAATTCCCTGCCACGCCTTAACTTCCTCGTTATCCGGCCGGTCCAACTAGTCAGTCTCGGCTTAGCCGAAAAATGTCAAAATCGGATTTGAAGACTTATGTTTCTCGTTGATCTTTCGGGTTGTCATCGGATGTTGCCTGCGCTTTTTACTCGCTTATGTGGGCCGTTCTAGTCTTTTCGCTCGATATATGTACCAATTTGTATATTACAGGGGATGTGAATCCTTTTATTCTGTATGGCCCTGCATATCGCGGCGCTAACTTTGCAGCAAATCCTTCCGCTGCATTTGATAGGTAATGTTCCTTTGCCCATACAACGTCTCCAATTCGCGGCCTCCATTCTCGTCTTCTCAGATTGTAGTGCCTGATCTTGTGCCGCCTTCTCCAAATTTCTTCGTTTTAGCGTACCTATCTCTTCCATGCACTTTTCCATATCTTGGAGTTTGTGGTCAGGCTTGCCTGTTCCTGTCGTCAGAGTATCATATACAGCTCCGGGCAATCTCGGCTCTCTTCCCTGTGTTATGGTCATTGTCTTATATCCTGTTGCGTCTGACACGCTGGAGTTCACGGCCAACATTAGTTCGGGCCACAATTCGTCCCACCTTCGCTGGCTCCTTTCTGCAAATTGTGCGATCATTGTTTTGACCGTTCGGTAAATTTTTGTGGATTGGTTTTGATTTTTTTATACATATCACTTATCCATTCACATCCATTGTTCGCTTGCCTGACTCGTATGCTGTTGTCTTCCACACGACGTCACATCTCCAATGGCTGTATTGACAGTGCATCTGCCACAATGTTTAGTTTGCCTCTGTGGTACGTTATTTTGAAGTCGTATTGCTGCAATTCCAATGCCCATCTTGCGATTTGTAGGACTTTGAATGCTGTTCAGCCACTTTGGTGCCATGTGATCCGTTACCACTTTGAAATGGTAACCCTCCAAGTATGGTTTTAATTTTCTAACTGCCCATACTATTGCCAAGCATTCTTTTTCTGTCGCTGAATGATTCTGCTCTGCCTGATTTAAAGTTCCTACTGGTATACGATATGACTCGTTCTCCTTCGTCCGTATTCTGGGTCAGAATTGCCCTTACTCCGTAGTTGCTTGCATCAGTTTGGAGTATGAACATTTTTGCGAAGTCTGGACAAGTCACGGGTCGGCGACTAGTTTTTCTTTCACCTTATCGAATGCCTCCTGGTGTTTCTCTTCCCATATCCATTTGGTTTTCTTCTTTAACAAGGAGTTAGATGGTTGTACCTGTGTTGCGAATCCTGGAACGAATCTTCTGTACCAGGATGCCACACCTAGGTATTGTCGTAGCTCTTTTGTGTTCTTTGGAGTCTTCAATTCGGCTATAGCAGCTACCTTATCCGGATCTATACCAATTTCCAGCTCTGTTACTCGATGACCTAGGAATCATAGCCCCTTTCAAAAGAATTGACATTTCTCTTGATTTATCCGCAGGTTTGCTTCCTTCAGTTTCCTGAACACTTCTCGCAGGTGTGCCTTGTGTTCCTCCACGGTTCGACTCACTATTATTATGTCATCTTTATAATCAAATGCATGTGGCATCATCTCTGGCCCTATCACCATATCCAAAGCCCTCTGAAACGTTGCTGAGGCTGAGTGTAATCCAAATGGCATTACCTTCCATTGGTACAGTCCTTTGCCGGGTACCGTAAGCGCCGTCATTTTCCTTCTTTCTGCTTCTAACGGAATTTGCCAGTAGCCATCTTTCAGATCTAGACTGCTGATGTACTTCGCCTCTCGCAATCGATCCAATATGTAGTCTATTCTTGGCATTGGGTATGCATCCTTTATTGACTTCGCATTTATTTGTCTGAAGTCAACGCACAGTCTCCATTTCCCTGTCTGCTTCTTCTTCACGATTACTATTGGTGAGCTGTACGGGCTGTTTGAGCGCTTGATGTATCCCATTGCCATTAACTACTCGACTGTTTTCATTTATGATTCCTTGCATCTTCGGGTTCTTTGGGTAGTATCTCTGTTGTATTGGCTTATCATCGCACATTGTAATCGTGTGCATGCCTACGTTTGACGTGCCTGATATTTTTGCCAATTCCGCAAGTTCTTGTTTCATAAAATCCCCCACTTCCGTTTCTGGTGCATCTGTTACTATTGCTGTTGATATTCTTTCGGTCAGCTTACCGTTCAATCTGCACCTTGGAGGGATATTTATTGCGTGGCCTGCGCACTTGATTGTGGCTCCCATCTCTTTTATAAAATTCCAGCCCAACACTATAGCGTCGATTCCACCTTCAGAACTAGGAATGACATTTTAATTCTCTCGTTTCCAAACTGCATGTTCGCGATCCATTGCCATGTCATTTCTTTGGTCGCACCGTCTGCTAGTCGTACTTGCTTTCTCGTTTGGGTGAGATATGCCTGCTTCCCTAATTTCTCTATCAGACCTTGGCTGAAAAAGCTGCTAGTGGCACCTGAGTCTACCGTTGCCTGCATTTTCATTCCCTCGACGTCGATCTCCGCTGATAGCTGGCTTTCTTTTTATAATAGTTTACCTATTAGTTAAGAGGAGCTGCCGTCGCCGGTCCCTGCTCGCCCCTTGTAGGCTGGAACCGGTTTGCGTTTCCCGCCGCCATACAGTTCATTGACCGTTTCCCGATCCTTCCGCACACACAACAGAATAGCAGCTTTCTGTTGTTGCATTCTCTGGCCCAGTGTCCAGCACCGCCACATCGCCTGCACGCCTGTGATGGGTCCTGGATCCATCCTTGGGCGTCATTATTCGCAATTCTTCTCTGTGCTGGTACCGGTGGTTCATCGTCCAGACATCGCCTGCACATTGTGTCTCGTCTGTCCTGTGCTATTGGCCATCTTGAAACGTGCATCGGAATATTGGAACGCTCCTTTTGAGCCTCTCAGTGGAATTTTCGCCTTTCTTGTTCTAACATTTCGAATTCATCAGCCAGCTGCATTAGGTCATCTAGCGTTCTTAAGTGGTGTGGGCTTATGAAGACTCTTAGGTCCGGCGTGCAGTTTTCTAAGATTATCTCCAACTATTCGCTCTCCGCGCTTTTCAATGGTCGCATCATTGTTTGCATTTCGACCATGAAATCCTAAAACGATTCGTTCCACATTTTTTTCCTGGCCTTTACTTGGTCCGTTATTAAAGTAATCCCTCGGTAGGAAATACTTTTTAAATGCAATTGTGAATTCCTCCCATGAAGACCAATTCCTGTTGTTCGCGACGAACCATTTAAGGGCTTTGTCTTTCAGCAGTTCTGGCATGGCTCTTGGTATCAAATTTATGTCTAGCCGGTACATATCTGCTGACCATTCGACTTGCTCGAGGAACTCTAATGGTTTCGAACCACCGTCGAATCTGAATGTCCACTCCCTTACTTGCTTGGCTACCCTCGGGTACTCATTTGTCGAGCAGGATATTTTGCTTTTATGTTCTTCTGGATCAATTTTATGCATTTTTGGGTCTTCATATAATGTATGTTGTTGTTTTTGTGGACCCTCTAATGCACCAACACTTCCCCATCTGGCCGGTGCCAGAGTTTCGCTATGTCAACCGCCGGTATGGCTTTTGTTGCTTTTGCGAACTTTTCTGCCATTTTAACAATCCATCCTTGCCACACTGAGTCTTCCTCGTGTGCTTCGACCCAGTCTCCGAATTGTTTCGACGGATTGAAATTCCGCATGTGCCGGCTGCTTTTATTAAATCCTCCTTCCTCATGTAGTATATCCATGATTTTGTCGTTTTGTACTACTCTTACTTTGTTCTTTTGCCGCAACAGTAAAAAGAATTTATACTCTGACTTGTTGTTTGAGCAAAAATTATTTTTGTGACAAAATTATATTCTGAATTGTTTCTGTTTTAACAAGAATTATTTTTGTATCAAAATTATATTCTGAATTGTTTCTGTTTTAACCAGAATTAACAATTTTGTTATTAACTCTTTCAGCCGTTTTGCATACCACAATGTAAATTAACATTTTTACAAATTTCCTTTTTTTTTGTATATTTTTTTTTAAGCTTTGATTTTATTCTCCTTTTTACCAGTTAAGCACGTTGGGCGCCAGTTGTAACGATCCTTATTCGTCCTGATTTTCGGCAGAGCCGGATATCAGGTGTCGAGGTTCGGCACAACAAATTTATATGTGCGCTGGTGAAATGATAAGACTTTGTTGTTGAAATTTGAGTATGCAAATCGATGGTTTTATTAATTTTCTTTTGGTCATTTTAAATGATTTTTTTACAGGTATTGTCGTGTGGCTTTTGACTAGCGGTGGCAGAGATTGGTATCAGTTGTTATTGTTGATGAAGCGCGTCCAATATTCAGAATATTCGAAGACCAAGCGAGAATAACTTCAGCAGATGATTTATTTATATTGCCAGGAATACTCCTGGTCTTGCCTTTCTATCCTGATCACTGCAATTCTCCTAAAAGTTGCTAGGAATACTATGTTTTGTTTGTATGCATGCGTATATGTTTATTTGTGTACATGTATATTTTATGTTTCTCCCTTGTGTTGCTAGCACTTAGCTTATGTTGACAACGCCTGCGATGTTGCTAGCTTTTGATGTTGCCAAACTCCCGCCATGTTGTTAACACACTATATGTTGCTATCGCGCGTTTGCATATATTGGCGGGACAAGCAAACGTTGTGTATATCATGTACATGTATATCTTATAACCGGTTCTTCAGACATTTTATTTTTTAATGATTTTAATTAATTGCAGCGAAGTGAAATTCGATGCTTTCGGTAGGCTGTCTCCAAAGTAAGTGAACGAATTTCTCTCCCTCTACCCAGCATCAAAGCACACTCGATGACCCGAACTGTCATCTCGCCAATTCCAGGGTTACCTCAATGACTCATCATTTACAATACAGTATCAAACGCTACATTTACATTACAGTACGCAATGTCAAACTTATAATAAACTCTAGACAACAATATTACAAAAGGGTATCAAAGAGTATGCTAGTTAGGCAATACTCTGTTCTTGCGCCGACATATATAAGTGTTATATATTTCAACCTCAATGTGAGGGAGTGAGTATTATTGATAAATATATTTTATGTGTTTCATGTATTTGTGTGGTAAGATGTAGTATATCTTTCCTCACATCAGTCGCGATCTAACTATCAAACAGTAAAGACGTGCCTACGCATCAGTGCAGCATCAGTGCAAATAACAAAACAGAAAACAAAAAAACATAAACGAAAACATCAAAGACAAGCCGACAACTGGCAAGTGCACAAGTTAAAGGTCAATGCTCCCGCATTACAGCTAACTGCGAGCAGTTGCCTCCCACGCACTTTCTTCCAAAGCGCAAATTTTGTATAAAACCAACGAACATATACAAACATACATATACAAATCTACAGTAAAACCACCAGAATGATGGACCCTCCAGACATTTGGAGAAAACACCCGCCCAACATCGAAGGCAAATTCTTGATCATATCAAGAACGGATAATTTATCCATGGCAAACGTATCACCTTTTGTATTAAAAAAAACTATTGATTACACCTGCGGAGGCGAAGTAGCACTCTGCACAAAAACGCGAGACGGCAAACTCCTAGTAAAAACAAAAAGCACAGCACAAACAAACAAACTGTTGAATCAAAACCTGATGCCAACCAACATTCCGGTAAAAGTCGAAGAACACAAACACCTTAACGTCACCAAAGAAGTCATTTACTCCAATGAGTTAAGAGGAATTGAGGAAGAAATTATTCTGGAAAGCCTCAAAGACCAAAAAGTCCAAGAGGTGAAAAAAATAATGACAAAGAAACACGGACCATTCTCGGAAACAGGTATTATCATCGTAACGTTTGCTTTACACAACATCCCTGAACACCTCTACATTGGATATGAGAAAGTTAAAGTTCGAAACTATACCCCGCTACCAATCAAGTGCAACAACTGTCTACGCCTGGGTCATATCGCCATAAAATGCAAAAACGTCGTGGCTTGCTACAATTGCAGTCAAGACATACACACAGATATGGAAACAGAAGAACGATGCGAAAGACAGACCAGTTGCGTAAACTGTCGCGACAAGAACATTGATGATCATAACCACAACACCAGGGACAAAAAATGCCCAGTCTTCCGCACACATTACGAGGTACAAGCTATAAAAATTCAGGAGAAACTCGACAACAGAGCAGCATGGACAATTTACAAAAGCAGACACCCCCACGACGGTTCGCTATATGCATCGGTAGCAAATTCCCAGCGGAAAGCAAGCCCATCACATCAACCAAGCAACCTCCACAAAACGGCAAACAACGTAAGTCAACCTAACTCAGCGACCTCAAGTGAGCACACAAGGAAACCAATCCAATACGAGTCAGAACCCGAAGGCATGTCAACGGACACTTTAGACGAAACACCGAGCACGAGCAAACAAAAAAGTAATGTAGATATATTCCCAAACGATATTTCAGCCAGAGCTAAACGAAGCATTAAAAGAAGTATAGCCAAAGCCAAAAACACCAACCCAAACATCTCACCAGCAACAATCAAAGCTATCACAAAAGCTAACCTCGACAGCCAATAATTTCTAGTTCAAATCTTAGTATATTATAATAATTATTTTTCCCATAATGACCATTACCATTCTGCAATGGAATATTAATGTATATACTAACAACTATAACGAACTTCAAATATTAATAAAATCCTACAACCCAAAAATAATCTCCTTACAAGAGACTCACATAACCAAAAACTCCCAATTACCCATACCTGTCAACTTTACCATGCACTCCACAACCTCGCCAACTGCTAGGAGTGGTGTAGCAATACTAATCCATAACTCCATCCAATATAAACCAACTCCCATGGGGCAAGCCCTCGAAGCTATAGGATTGGAAATACATTCCCATAAAAAATGTACTCTAATAACAGCTTATATCCCACCCAACAAAAAATTCTCTCGACCAGACCTCGAAACCACATTTCAAAACACTGGTGATTTTACACTGGTGATTTTAACGCTTAGAACGCATGCTGGGGTTCCCCCTCCCAAAATCGTAGAGGCAAAATCCTAGCCAAATTCATCCATGATCATAACTATATTATCCTTAATAATGGCAAGCCCACACATTTCTCTACACACAATACGTTTACGCATATTGACGTTGCCTTCTGCTCAGCAGAATTAAAAATCGAATGCGAATTCAGCATCAGCGACACACTTCAAGGAAGCGACCATTTTCCCATTAAAATCAATATGTTTTCAAACAAGTATAAAAAAACAAGCATACTATACACACAAAGATTCCAAACAAAACAAGCAGACTGGGACAAGTTTGAACAACTTTCGGACAATCTAAACAATTTAATACCAATATCAGAAAACATCAATCAAGAAGCCAGTAATATAAATAAAATAATCCTACAAAGTGCATACAATAGCATACCCCTATCCCAACAACCAAAGATTCACCACAACGTACCTTGGTGGAACAAGGAGATAGAAATTGTTAGAAAAGTACAAAGCAAACTGTTGCAGACTCAGGTGATATAGCACAAACTTTCTCTAAACATTGGTCAAACCTATCAGAAGACAAACAATTTCCTGCTGCATTTATTAAAGCTAAACACAAAACAATTAATAAACAAATTTATAATCCACCACACAGGTCAGCTTTATTTATGGAGGACGACATAACATTCTTAGAGTTCGCTTCGGCGTTAAACAGTCTTACAGGACAAACACCACAGACTTTCAAAATAAGCACGATAGTTCCAATTCTGAAGCCAGCTCAAGATAAAACATTAGTAACTTCATACAGACCAATATCGCTGAATCCATGCATTGCCAAAGTCCTCGACAAAATAATATCCAAACGGCTATGGTGGTTTGTTAAAACAAACCAACTACTTAATAGCCACCAACTCGGTTTTCAAAAGAGAAGACCGACTATAGATTGTTTACTGTTTGTAGATGCTCTAATCAGCAGGTCTCTCTCAGCTAAAAGGCACCTATCAATTATATCGTTAAATTTTGCTAAAGCCTTCGAGAAAGTTGGAGTTCACACAATCGTCGAACAGTTGGAGAAATGGGGCTGCGGCCTAAAAATCCTAAACTTCACAAAAAACTTTATGAGCAACAGAAAAATACGAGTCAGAGCAAACCAAAGATACTCAGACTGCAACCCCCTACACAACGGAATTCCACAAGGTTCGCCCCTTTCGGTCATATTATTCCTAATAGCATACAATAGTCTCTCTGAAATCATACAAAAGAAAAAAGATATAACCTTCACGGCATATGCAGACGACTACAACATAATCGTCGACCTAAAAAAACAAAAAAACCCACACATCATTTTAGACGACCTCTTCGAAGACATCTCGCACTGGTGCGAATCTTCGGGAGCAGCCCTATCGCTATCAAAATGCAAACATATGCACGTCTGTAGAAAATTTAACTGCCAAGGCAAATTAGCTTCTCACACGGCAACAATTGAAACAGTCAAGGAATTGAAAATCCTAGGTCTCACCCTTAGCGACAAATACAGATAGAATCCACACATTAAGAATCTTAAAAATTCGTTGAATATTTAAAATTAAATTATTAAAATTAAATTAAAATTAAAATTCGTTAAATATTTTAAAATGCCTCGCTAGCCAAAAATTCAATTGCCATACATATACCCACCTACAAATAGTGAAAAGCACTTCCGTCTCAAAAATAGATTGCGGATTGCAGATATATGGAAAGGCACCAAAAACAACAATAAAACCCATCAAAACCTCCTTAAACAGTGCTCTGAGAATAGCCCTTGGAGCTTTCTGCTCCACACCCACAAACAATTTATACATTGAAGCAAACATGGCTACCCTGGAAGTTAGAATCCAACAAATGTTAGCTACCACATACAAAACCATCACTAATGCAAATGGTACCCCAATAAAAGACATAGTTTTCAAAATAACGAAGGGAAAAAATAAGACATTTAGAGGCTCAGTATTACAAAAATCTATTAACCTTTGCTCTGATCTAGGAATTCGATCATCTCCTATTTTTTAGAAAAAAAAGAAAAATTTAAGCATTACACATTTTTATACACTGATGGATCACTTAATAATTTGGTAACTGGTTTTGCAGTCACAACCGAAAACAAAACGCTAGTAACAGGGATACTTCCAAAATGTTCATCCGTCTTTACGGCAGAAATTACAGCGATCCTAGAAGCTATAAAAGAAGCCATAAAAATGAAAGGCAAAGTATGCATATGCACCGACTCATTGTCAGTACTCGATGCAATCAAGAATATTAATAACCCCACCCACTATCCGAGCCTAATTCGCGCACTACTCACAAAACACAAAAACAAGTTAAAAATCTTATGGATCCCCAGCCACGAATATGCCGATGAGGTAGCAAAACAAGCTACAATATCACCACTCATTACATTAATTAACATAAACAGGTCAGACATAAACAGATACATCAAAAACAATATAACCAACGCCAATTCGAAACTTATCCAAAAAACATCAACATGGTACCAAACGATCAACGACAAACAATACAACGTCGACAACTACCTTAAAAACATGGACCACAATTTATTACCACGAACAACTCAAACAAAAATTATAAGACTTCGACTAGGACACACCAAATTGACACACCAACACCTATTCTCAAAAAATCCCCTGAACTATTGCAATTTCTGCAACAATAACATCAATATGAACATAAGCCATATACTTAATGAGTGTACCTACTTCGATTCGCTTCGAACGCACATCCCAAACCAAAACTTTATACCGCTCTTATCTAACCCAACACAAGAAAACCTTACAGAAATCATAAAATTCCTAAATGCAGCTAATATAACACACCTCCTGTAATATGAATTATAGTTAAGAATTATTATTAACTAAAAATGAAATCAGCAATCCCAATGAAGTTGTAAATTAATTTGTAAATAGTATTTTAATTTTATTTAAGTAGTAAACTAAGAATCAGCCGAAAGCCTCAGCAGCTATGGCTGTCTCCCTGTTGCTTAAGATTTATCTATAAGCATACAGTGTAAAATAAATAAATAAATTAATAAATCTTTCCTCACAACGGATAGACTTGGGGCCGCGTAAGAATGGTAGCGGGATCTACCGTTTGAGTGGGCTGTGCATTTCCGTTGCGTAGCACGCTTGCAAAAGTTACTCCAGGAGTAGTTGTTAATGGAGTCGCTGATGACCTTACAGTTCTTGAGAAAAATATTCCCGGTGTGGTTTGAGAGGGAATTAGCCGTTGGTTTCAGACGGGCCTTGAGCTCCTTATAAACAGGACATCCTTTGTAATTCGCTGTGTGATTACCACCACAGTTGCTGCACTTCCTTGTATTTGTATTTGATTTGTCATCGGTGCAGACACAATCTTTTTGAATTTGTCCACAGCCAACACAAACTGGGCGAAGGCTGCAGAAGGACTTTGTGTGTCCAAACTCCTGGCAATTAGTGTATTGTACCGGGTGTGTCCTCTTATGCGGCTCTTCGACAGTAATTCTGCGATGTAGCAGAAGTTGAAGGTTGTATATAGGGTGCACTGTATTAGGTTTCAATTTTTTTTTCACATGTGGTCTGTAACTCCACTTTGAATAGAGGTTGCGGCACTTTATTTCTGTTCAGTATGTTTGAGACGGACTTTACCTCAAAGGCCTTCTCTTCCAATGCTTCAACTATTTCCTGAGTCGGAACCGTTGGTTTAATGCCTTTGATCTCCACTTGAAGGCCTTTGGCACTCTTTAATTGGAATGTGTAGAAATTCACACTTTCCTTTCTAAAGTACTTTTCAATAGTACGATAGAATTCTTTACTTTTGGCTTGCACTTTAGTCTCTTTTATGTTACCCCTATTGAGTGGTGTCACATAAAAGTTGTTGTGACCAACTAGCGCTACCAATTTTGGCACCAATGAAGTGCAGTTTGCACCACGGATATAGAATGGTGGTGGCTTGGCTACAGAGGGTTTAATTTGGGAAACTCCCTTTTGGGATTCTGGCTGATTTGGCAATATTTGGAATCTATTGCTTTCCAAAGCTTTTTGTTCAACAATGTTGTTTTTCGACTTTTTGGTAGTGTTGCCTCTTTTTGTCTGAGGGCTAAGCTTTCGCTGTTGTTGTTGCTGGTTGGCGTAAGTAGTTTGCTCGTACTTTCACCTTTGGATTTAGCGCTTGCTGTTGTTGTGGTAGTCGGAGACACTACTGAGAAGTATGCATTGTTGCGTTAAATAGATAGCCGATGCTCGTTTTGTTGCTGGAGATGTTGTTCTTGTAGCTTCTGCTGGCGAGAGTCTAGTGAAGAAGGGTCTGAGTTAAACGCTTTACACGTTGGCATTACTAGTAAATTTAGTTATTTACTAAGTATTGCTATTTACTAAGTATTGCTATTTGTATTTACAAATAATGATATTTTTCCAATATGATGCCCATTTTATTTTCGGGACGAGCGGAAGAATGGTGGCAAACCAGCGGTCTGCTAGACTCCTCGTGGGTTAGTTTAAAAAAAGAATTTCTGGATTTCTTTCTGCCTCTCCGATACTTTGAAAAATTGAAAGATGGCATCCGCACCCGAAGACAGCGCTCTGGAGAACCATTCAAGGCATACTTGATAGAACTATGCCTCACGATGAGAAGAGCCCATTACCCGGCGGAAGAGAACTACAGCGCATATATGACAATTTGCTGCCTGACGACCAATTGCACACTCGCTGTATGGATTTTCGCACCTTGAAAGACCTGAGCCAATTAATAGTAAATTTCGAGACCCTGCGTGATCAAAGTTCAAGAAGATTCGATGCATCTTTTTCTTGTCAGGAAAGTACTTCAAATACCTTAGACAGCCATATGCAACAGTTTACCAGTGGACGTAGAAGCAGTACCGGCAACAACAGAAGCACCAAAAAGCCAACTTAGCCTCCTCCGGTGGAAAATTCTGCAAGTTACCCACACTTCTAGATACTCACCGTGCTTGCCGTAACTGTGGTGAACCGAATCACTTCGCTAAGCAATGCAACAATCCAAGGATATTGAATCAACCCCAAATGTAAGCAGACTTCAAATCGACAAGTGTCGCCTTATAACCTTAGTTTAGGTCAACAGATATAAAGTGAGTGCTACCCTTGATACTGGAGCTACTAGGAGCTTCATTTACAGCTCACAGATCAGCAGATCAGTATTAATGGAAACAATTGATTTTAGGCACCGATTTCCTCCGTGGCACTCGGACAAAGATCCAGTGCGGGGAAAACTATATACAGTTGGAACCCATTCAAAACCCACCTCTTGGGACGTTTACCAAAGCGGATGTGACCCCAACAGTCAGTTGCAGTGCTGCCACCCAACCTTCGATGTATTTAACCAACAACACATAGGATCCGTCGATTCCTGATGAATCTTCAAGAGGGAAGGATTGCAAGATGAAAAACGAATCCGAAGCACTGCACTGCTTTTTAGATCAGACCAAGCCATGATTAATAACCCTTTTTGTCAAGAAGTCCTCAAAAAATCACCAGGCAAGACAGACAAGACGAACTTAATAATGTCCATGCCCTCGACAAACATCGAGAACCCGAGGCCAAGTACCACGGAAGTCGAAGACCCAGTACATCCCAAAGATGCCAGTGTAAATAAAATTATCAACGAATTTCTATCGCAGGAATTACCTAAGTTTGACACATTACAAGGTGTCACCCACATCGCAGAGCACGTCATCATCAAAGGTTTTCAACGATAGACCAGTTATTATCCGAGGATCTCATTGAACTATCGAAAAGCCCCCATAGCGCCCCAACAGTACTAGTGGGTAAGAAAACCGGCGATATGCGTATGTTTATCGATTTCAGGCAACTCAACGCGCAGTCCATACGAGACGCATACCCTCTACCAAGGATCAATTACATTCTGGAAAAACTTCGCAACGCTCAGTTTATTTCCACATTGGCAAATACCTCTAGCCAAGGCGAGCCGAGAATGCACCGCTTTCACAGTCCAAGTTCGTCGCCCTTTTCAATGGAAAGTAATGCCGTTTTGGCTACATTCCGTAACTGCATTGTTCCAATGCGCATTGGATAGCGTGATTTTCCCCGAGATTGATCCATTTGCTTTCGCGTATCTAGATGTTCAGAATTTTTTAAGTTTTTCATGAAATATATATTTTTTTGACTTGGTTATTGTTCTGTTAGGGTACTGACATATAAAAGTATTCTGACACAAGGAATTGGAGCTGTGAAATAAAAACTTTTTTTTGATTTTCGCTTAAATGCAAGGTTTACTTCATGTGGCTTAAGTATATGAGCACCACTGTATGTTTACAATCTTTTGTTTCATCTGTTTTGGGGTATACAACTTTAAGTTGCCACCACTGTTCAAGATGGTGACCGATCGACCAGCTGTTGAGTGATTTTTTCTCATTTTGGTACGGCAATCTATTGAGAATAGACTGACGCCTGAGCAATGCTTTTGTGGAAGATTGGTTTTTTTCTTGGTTTTCGTGCTTATAAGATTTAACTCTTGCAGGAATTAAAGAAAAACGACCACGAAGCAAGGCGTAAATTAGCAAAATGGGCCCAAAGCAAGAATGCTGCCGATGAGGAATTTCACAAGCAATTTTTATTCAGCGATGAGGCTCAATTCTGGCTGAATGGATACTTGCAAAAGCAAATATGAACTTTATATGAACGGGCTCCAACGTTTTTGTGTACAATTTTTTTTAATATATGTTTTTTTAATTACAATCTGTCCTTGGACAATAAGTAAATTTGGAGATTCATAAAACATAACAGGAATAGTCGGCTCCACTGAGTCAACTATTATATAAGTTAAACAATTTAATGTTTCGTAATTATTTAATATAATTATTTATTTAGTTATTCAGTTAATATTCTATTATAGTTATTTATATCACTATTTCTTAGCAGCACTATGTGCTTTGAAAATTATAACACGACGACCTTCTCTTATCGTGGCGCTAGATATAACTGACTGTACTAGCTTTTCTAAGTCTATGCTTAACCCACGCTTATTCAAATACGAAGCCCAAAAAATCATACGATGTAATTCAACCAATTACATCTTGCCACGTTTACAAGAAATCGAACAGTTATTGGACTACGTGACCATGAGCGGACAAACAGACAAAATAGAATAGATAATATGTTGTAATATAAGTATTGCATTATTTTAGGGACTTCTTAATTTACAGCATAACATTAGATATTAACTCCTCCCTACCTAAGTTCAATCGTCCCGATTGTTTGTATCCTTAAGTGTTAGTAGTTTTACACTAAGTAGTTATTATCTTTTTACAAGTTTATACATAGGTGTTCACATTATTTTCATTTTTAGATTTTCATTCTCTTTACAATATTTGCTTAATTTATCCTAATTATTAATAATTACAATAGAAGTGTGTTTCAAAATTTCATTTACTTTCTCTTTTTCTTTTCAAAGTAAGTTGACAAAAAAATTAATGAAAGGGCATTGTTTCTTTCTTTTTTTTTTCGATAAGACTAATACAACTAATTTCGAATATTGCTTTTGTGAACAATTTTTCCTGATCTTGTTTTAATTGTTGTTGCACTGTTTTCCTCAACTATTTCTTCCTTGTAGCGATTTGAAAGTTTAGTGCCAAGTCTTTTATTTTGCTTCACATAAATTTTTTCCCCTGGTTGGTATGTTTTTATTTCCTCTCTGTTCCTATTTTGGTATTCTATATCCTGGTTTTGCTTTGCGATTAAATTTTCGTAATTAGTCCTCCAAGTTCTTTCATAATTATCTGGGCCAAATGTTACTGTTCTCCCAAAAAACAAATCTACAAGTTTTTTTTCCTGTGGTGGAGTGTGTGGAGTAGTTATATTCATTAACAGCATACTCTAATAACTCTTCAAAATTTTGGACGTTTCTCTCTACCTTGATGCATCTCATCGAATCGGACAGTGTCACTTTTGTAAGGTGGTACTCTATATATTTCGACGTTAAGCTCATTCTGCAACATAAAACGAATCGACTCCGAGCAAAAACTTTTTTCGTTGTCACACACAATCATTTTAGGAACCCCATAATAAAATAAAATCTCTCTTAGTGGTCTTCTTACTGAATCGATATCCTTGCCAGCTAAAATTTTGGCTACCGCAAATTTAGTAAACTTGTCTATTGATGTTAAAATTTTATAGCCCTCAGTAGTGAAGATATCAATGTGAATTATTTGTCCAAGGTGAGTTGGTATTGGTGTATGTCCTAACTTAGGTTTGTTTGGATGCCTCTCATATTTATTTTCCTTACATATCTTGCAGTTTTTTACAATTTCTTTAATTTTTCTTGTCATGCCCGGAAAATAATACAGTTCTAGAATTTGATTTTTGTTCTCTCGTTCGTTTCTGTGCGCCCTACTGTGAGTTTTTATTATAATATTTCTCTGCTCTTCCTCATTCACTATATTAGAAACCATAACTCCACTGAATCTAATTTTAAAGTTTGATAAATGTGACACATAAAACATAATCCGATAATAACGCTTTCTTAAGCTGATCAAATGCTTGTATTTGCAGATTGTTGAAGACTATAACAGTTTTCTTTGAAACATTTTTCGAAGCTCGACCTAGTTCTCCTCGTAAAATTTCTGTCAAAAGTTTTGCTATATCGGCGTAGCCTCGAATAAATTTTCGGTAATGCCCAGTTGCTCCTAGGAATGAGCGTAAATCGGGCACAGTTTTGGGCCTAGAGAACTTAGCAATCGCCTCCATTTTGTGAGGATTTGTTTGGATCCCATTTTTATTTATTACAAATCCTAAGAAATTAATTTCTTGTTTGACAAAATCACATTTTTCTAATTGAACCTTGATATTAGCTCTCTCGAGGGTGTTAAATATAATTTCCAAATTTTTAAAATGTTCCTCTTTGGTTTTTGCGAAGATAATAATATCGTCGACATAAACGTAGCACCTGATGCCGATATGTTCACGCAAAATATCATCTAATGTTCGTTGGAAACATGCAGGAGCATTTCTGAGGCCGAACGGGAGTCTAGTAAATTCATATTTCCCGTTGTTTACGGAGAAAGCTCTCTTTTCAATATCTGCTTTATTGATTGCTATTTGATGAAAACCGCTTTTTAAGTCTATTATAGAGAAATATTCGTTAGAGCCAAGATTGGTCAGAATAGTGTTTATGTCTGGGATTGGATATTTGTCAGGTATAGTTTCATCATTTAATTTCCTAAAATCGATAACCATATGAAACTTTTTTATTCCAGAAGGGCCTTCTTTTTTAGGTACCACCCATATCGGAGAACTGTATGGAGGTTTTGATGGTCTTATAACGCCATCACGAAGAAGCTCTTCGATTTGATTATCGATTTCGGCTTTGAGAGCCATGGGATACGGATATGACTTTGAGTAAATCGGTCGCTCGGTTCTTGTTCGAATTTCTGCTTTAACATTTGTTATAAAAGTTAATCTTTTGTCAGGGTCGGCAAAGAGAGTAGGACAATTTTTAATAATTCTTCTAACTATGGTTTCTTCTTCGGATGCTAAATTATTAAGACGTAATTGAATGTGAGACACCGATTCTAGTTCGATTTGTTTTAATGGGTAACTATACTTATTCAGAAGCGTAAAAAAAGAATTTTGGGTATAGATTATAGCATTTAAAGATTTAAGAGTATCATTTCCGATGATACCATCGAATGTTGGTAATATAAAGAATTTTTGTTTTGGAATCTCTGAATCAAATATTTGTATTAAAGAATAATCTGTAATTAGAATGCTTCCTATTATCGAATTAGCTACAAACGATTTTTCGTTTGGAATTGGGTTTTGTATTAAATTTCCGGCCACATAGTTTTTGTTGGATCCAGTATCTAATAGAAATTTTAATTTGCGACCATTTCTCATGGTAAACGAAAAATACGGCAAAGGGGAAGCCTTTAATCTAAAAAATTTATATCATCAGTAGGATTCTCTAAATCTAGCGAGGGTTCTTCTATATCCTCGTAACCATACTGCTTCAATGCTTGACATCGAATTATTAAACGTTTCTGTCATATGAATTCCTTGGTGCCTATTAGAGGGTTGAGTCTGTTGTCTCCTATCCTGATAGTTATTCGCTAAATTCCCTTGCGGTGGATTTTTATACTGTCTCGTTTGATACAATCGACTGTTATCCCCTGGCACTGGTGGCTTTAGCGGAAATGCGGATTTTGCTAATTGTTGTTGTGGCATAAAGGGTTGTCTCTGTTTCCGATCATTGCCTGGCCTAGCGTCCTGGTGTTGTGGAAAATTATACGCCTGGGGGTACGAAAAATGATTGTTAAAACTTGGCATTTGATGATATGAAGGTTGATTAAAATTTCTATATGGTTTTTGTATTTTATTTCGATATGTACCATGAGCATAGTTTGCTCTGAAATTCATATTACCCAGTTTTAAGCACATATGGAGTGCCTGGGGCAAACTTGGAGTGCCTGGGGCAAACAGTCAAAAGTCTAGGCCATTAACCCTTAACCCATTAAGTCCTCTTATAAAAGTATCCAAAGCTTTGTCTCGGTAGGTATTTGTCATAGCAATCAGTGCATCTTCCCCTAGTTCAAGGCAATCGATTTTATCTAATATTAAAGAAAGATAATTGTATACTTTGTGATAAAACTCTTCGACGCTGTCATTTCTTTGAACGAGTACTGACATCTGATATTCAAGTGTGCTAATATCTCTTTTATCTGAATAATGTAACATGAGGCATCCCTTTATTATAATAAATATCTCCAATAATTTTATGTCGAATTGTGTGTAATATGGCATAATATTTCGGAGTCCTTTTATTTGTCCATACATTAGAAGTACTCTGTCAACTGCTTTCCTCCAGGAACTGAATTCACCAGCTTTCCCTGAAAACTCCCTGAGACATTTGACGATATCTGGAATTCTTTCGGACTCATCTGATCTATGACTAAAGTCTACCTGAATATCTTCGTCCTCTTCGGTTTTTGGACTTAACAGATTTTGAACGGTCGTTTTAATTATTTCTGAGAGTTCCTTTTTTTGGTTATTTGTAAAGAGAGAAATTGTAATGAGTTATTTCGATTTGGTCGTTGGCACGTCTGTGCTCTGGTGTTACTTTATTTCGATTGATTCATATTGTCTTTTAACTTATGCTGCTTGTTGGCAGCTACAAAATAAGAGGGGTGAGGCGCGCGAGTGAACTCACATGATCGAATTGCAAGCTCAGCATAATTGGGCTGGCTTGCCAGCACAATTCGTTTGCGTAAGCTTATATACAGAACGAAATGTATGCATGCAAGTTTGCGTACATACATACAATTGTTCTTATATATAAACTTATTACTATTATTTCCTGCTTGCAACAGAATGTTACAAGCTGTGCTGAAGTCATTTAAAACCGACATGTGAATTCACTACAAAATATTAGAACTTGGCATTGAATTTTCATATTTTTGATTATTAGCAAAGGACGAATTAGTGGAGTTTCCTTCATGCGAATCTAATTGTGGTGGAAAATTTAATTTCGGGAAAGACTTTGCCAAATCATCTTCTTCACCCATTTTGTCAACTTTTTATTTTTATTTATTTTACTATATTTTTTATATACCACCTTTTTATCTCTTTTTTTTGAATTTTTATGTGTCTTAAGGTTAAGTTAGTTTAAGCGAAAATATGAATCTTATGTATAGAATTAGAATTAGAAATTAGAATATTGGAATAGTTGGGCACTCGGCTTTAATATGGGTAGTTTCTTCTTGAAAAAAAATAAGACGGACTTTGGCTTACGGAACGTTCCTTTGTTGTGTGGGTTGATGTTTCTCCTAATATGGTTGGTGGTTGGGTCATCTATGCCTTTGTCGATGCTCCGTAGTGGTAAGATGTTAGCTAGCAATGTTTCGGGACCAGTTCAGTGTTGATGTTTCCTTTGTATCTTCTTAATTGATGTGTCGTCTATGCCTTTGTCGTCTTAGTGGATGTTCCCATTTCCTTACGAGATGTTTACTTCGTTTGTGTAGTCTCCAGTATGCGTGGTGGTAATGGAATAAGTCTTCTTAGTCGTCTTGAGTGTTGGCCTTTTGCCAATGTAGTATCAGAGTTCGCCTCCAATATTTGTAATCAGATTTTCACGATTTTATTTGGTTTGTTGAGTGAAAATTTTCCCAGTAAATTGAGGATTTTTCTGACACCGCTTTTTTTCTCAAATAGTTATTGGTAAATGTTGCTGATAGCGTTTGTTTAAGATAAACGGTAACACATCACAAAATTGGCGTTAATTTCGTCTTTTTAATTTTCTTTTTTTAAAAATTTTTTTTTCTTTTTTTTTTTTTGATTTGTGTTCACTTTTGAAGTTTTAAACGTTTATTAATTATTTTTTATGTAACTAGCAATTACATTGAACACTCTGCTGAGTATAAAATTTTTGTTTGGCCGCGATTTTACTTTTCGTATCGCGGTCCCTGCTCGGGCGCCAGTTAAACAATTTAATGTTTCGTAATTATTTAATATAATTATTTATTTAGTTATTCAGTTAATATTCTATTATAGTTATTTATATCACTATTTGTTAGCAGCACTATGTGCTTTGAAAATTATAACACGACGACCTTCTCTTATCGTGGCGCTAGATATAACTGACTGTACTAGCTTTTCTAAGTCTATGCTTAACCCACGCTTATTCAAATACGAAGCCCAAAAAATCATACGATGTAGTTCAACCAATTACATCTTGCCACGCATAAAAGAAATCGAACAGTTATCGGACTACGTGACCAAGAGCGGACAAACAGACAAAATAGAATAGATAATATGTTGTAAAATAAGTATTGCATTATTTTAGGGACTTCTTAATTTACAGCATAACATTAGGTATTAACTTATATAAACTCTAGGTTGTACAGATGAGTAATTAAATCTACTTAAGTATTTATATATATGTATGTACATTATTACATGAGCTTCATTTTATTTGGTATATTTATATTTAACTTCTATCTGGAAGATCTAATATATGTAATCTTTTTAGTCTTCTTGTTGTTATTTTATCAAGTATACTTATAGCTAATGAGTTAGGGTGGTTGTGCAGTCGGTCAATATTTCATCCTTTACAAATGGTATATTAAGGTCCTTATGAATTTCAACATTGGAAACGTTCGGAAATAAACGTTTTCGTTACTTTAACATAAAGGATTCAAACATGGAGCTTACAGCTTTTGTTTGCAACCGGGAAGGCTGGAAGATTAACTTTTTTTTGTGCATAAATGTCAAACTTTTACATTATGAAAATTTCTAAATTGTTTTGTTATTTAAATATTAATATGCTTTTTCGTTTGTTGCTAAACATTAAATCAAAGCTACTTTTTGTTTCAAACCAACAACAAAACTCTTATTTTTATATTAAAATATATTATTTAAATTCAATTTTTATTCCTTTGTTTCTAGTTTCTTTAAAATGTTCTCTTGTTTGATTTAAAGATGTAATGTATTGTTCCTTATATTTTGGATATTATTATTTATAAATTTTTTATCCCAATTTCCGTATTCAATATTTTTTGCCGTGTTTTGTATTGCTGAGTTACAGCTGTTATTAAAATATTATATGTAGGTTTTTGTTTTCAATGTATATAATATATATTGTTTTCAATATATAAAACTTCTTCGTTCTCAATGTCTATTGCCTTCGAAAATTTAGATAATTTTGTTTTAAAATTTATTATATTGATGATCATTGTATTCACTGAATATTCCATCTTTTCCTTTTATGATATATATCATATATATGAAGAGTCATATCATTTGTAGAGACAAAATTTCTTCCATTCTATTTTCAAGATCATTTTTTTTTTTTTTGTAATATGTGTTTTTTTTATTTACAATCTGTCCTTGGACAATAAGTAAATTTGGTGTTGCATAACATAACAGGAATAGTCGGCTCCACTGAGTCAACTATTATATATTAACTCTAGGTTGTACAGATGAGTAATTAAATCTGATGAGTAATTAAATGTACAAAAGTTAAATTCTATCTGGAAGATCTAATATATGTAATCTTTTTAGTCTTCTTGTTGTTATTTTATCAAGTAGACTTATAGCTAATGAGTTGGGGTGGTTGTGCAGTCTGTCAATATATCTAATGCTATACTCTGCTATTTCATCCTTTACAAATGGTATATTAAGGTCCTTATGAATTTCAACATTGGAAACATATCAAGGTGCGTTAACAATTGTGCGTAGGGTTTTCGATTGATAACGTTGCATAATTTTAATATTTGATTGGCTCGCTGTTCCCCAAAGTTGTAGCGCATAAGTCCAAACAGGCTTTAAAATTGCTTTATACAGTCTTTTTTTATTTTCAATGCTAAGCTGCGACTTGTACCCTAAAAGCCAGTACATTTTTTTTTGTTTTAACGTTCAACTGCTTCTGTTTTTCTTTGATATGTGTCTTCCAAGTTAACCTTCGATCAAGATAAACTCCAAGATATTTAACTGAATCACTTTGGGGGATTTCACTATTGTTCAGTATGACTTTTGGACAATTTCCTCGTCTTAAGGAATATGTTGCTTGTACAGACTTTTGCGAGTTAACTTTGATTTTCCATTTGTGTAACCATTTTTCTATTAAGCAAATTTCTCCCTGTAGGTATTCTGTTGTCCTGTTAGGAATTCTGCTTGATGCCATTATCGCCGTATCGTCTGCATATGTAGCCACGTTGACATTAGATGCGATAGGCAAGTCATTTAAATTGAAATAAATTTTCTTGTTTCTATTCTTAATTTCCATAGTGCAATTACTATAGAAAAATTATCTGTTAGAATTATTTCTGTGTTAAATCCATTGACAACTGTTTCTCAAGAAACTAAAATAGTTTTGTTCTCAAAGTCTTCAACCTGTGAGTGTTGTGTTTTTATGCCATCAACATTGTTTTCTAAAGAAATACAAGATTCAGCTATAATAACGGCACAAATTTCGTCCCTGCTTATTCGACTTAAAAAATCAGCGACCTGCTATTTTTTTTTTTTCGCGCGAATCCCAGCGGGTGCACTAAGTGTCGACAACTTTTCGCCCAACCGACCAAGAGGCGTAAACCGACTGACGTACGGCACGAGTCGCAGGGAACAGTTCACAATAACACAGATAAAAATATGACAAATACAGCTATTTACGAGCTAAATAGGAGATGAGAGTGGTTTTTAGTAGAGTGGTTTTTAGTATTATAATCAGCTGACAGGACTCGAACAGGATTATGCAAGGCATAGTTAGTAGTACAGTGTGCAAGAAATAAGGGAATGTAGTTTCTAGTAGGCCTAGATGGTACAGAAAGATCTACTTGGTGTAATAACTCAGGCGAGTCATTATCACCAATTAGGAGCTTGTGCATAAAGATAACACCAAGCATTATTCTACGTTTAGTAAGAGAAGGAAAATTAATTAAAAGAAGTCTACTAGAGTACGATGGCAGGTTGACATTGTAATCCCAGTTAAGAAGAGTACAAAGCAGAAATTGTTTTTGAATAGATTCAATTCTAATTTGGTGTGCCTCATATTGAGGTGACCATATGCATGATCCGTACTTCAAAATAGGACGGACCAATGAAGTGCAAAGAATTTTGGTAGTGTTAGGATCATCGAATTGTTTCGACCATCTCCAGAGATATGGGAGACGAAGGCTAGTTTACGGTCCATGGGTACACCTAAAACATTAATTTTATCTAGGCGTTCTAATGGAGTGTTGTTCAAGGAATACGTCATCATCTGAGGAGAGGTCCTATAGAACGACATAACCTTGCACTTAGTGGTATTTAAGTTTAAAAGATTGTGCTGACACCAACACTGAAATTATTAAGATCAGCTTGCAATCTACTGGACAAAACCATATTGCCATAACTAAGGCAAACATCGTCTGCATACATGAGGACATGGGCATGAAGCAAGACGGAAGGAATATCATTTATGAAGAGGGTGAACAGCAACGGACCAAGATGACTACCCTGGGGCACCCCCGAAGTCACATTGATACTTCTAGAAAAGGAAGACTTAAATAAGACCTTTTGTATTCTGCTTGTCAGATACTCATGAATCCAACAAAGTAGAACACTTGGGAAGCCAATTGCGTTTAACTTCATGGGTAATAACTTATGATTAACAGAGTCAAAAGCTTAACTGAAATCTGTATAAATGACATCAGTTTGCTTTGCATTTTCAAATCCTTTAATCGTCTTAGATCTGAATTCTAACAGGTTAGTGGTTGTAGATCTATGATGCAATTGAGAAGTTACACAACCTGGAATCCCATCGGGACCTGGCGAGTACACAGGTTTGACTTGGTTAAGCACGCTGAGAAGCGAACTTTCGTCAATTGAAGGATTGAATATGCAATTTGACTTTTTTAACTCATAAGGATACGGAGAGATTGAGTGGTATTCCGTTAAGGAATAGGTTGTTCAGAAAAAAACAGCAAACATATCGGCAATGGCCTGATCATTGTCCGCGGTCTTATTTTCAAAAGTTAAAAAGGATGGGCATATGCTCGTCTTGCGTTTAGCGTTCACAAAATTGTAAAACTGCTTAGGATTACTGTGAAACTGAAGTTTACATCGCCGAAGATAATCCTTATAGCATTTCGTATTAAGCTTCATAAAATTTGAACGAGCAATAACATATTTAGAAAAATCTGCTGGACGTCCTGCCTTTTTATAGCTCTTATAATATCTCGACTTAACATTTCTTAAATTGGACAGCTCTCGAAGGAACCAGGGGTTTATTAGACCGAACTGATCCACCGAGAGGAATACAAACTTTAAAAAAAGAATGAAGCATACAATAGAAATAATGAATCGCAGAGTCCATGGTTTTACAATTATACAGATATGACCAATCAAGGTTCCAAATAATATTATTAAGTCTGACAAAGTCAGTCTTACAAAAGCAGCGGCTTCTTGCTACCGGATATTGTAAGTCGGCGAACAAAAAGAAAGGTCGATAGTTACATCGAAGGTTGTATGAACGTTGTCGTCAGGTAAAACGAGAGGTTCAGTGAGGGATAAATAAAAAAGACGATGATGATGCAGTGCGATGAGGAGGACAACTTTACTGAAGACTCGTCAGAAAGCGACCAGGAAATATCAGGTAAATTATAGTCACCAAAAACGATAAGGGTATCTCTATCAGAAAGAAGTAAAGAAACTGCTTGAATTGCTTCCAAGTGATTGATATATATGATTAAGTCGGATAGAGGTGGAATGTAAGAGCAAGTAACATAAGCGCAAAAAGATTAAAGGGAAATTTTAACACTAATAAACTCAATTTCATGAGTGAAAGAGGAATGAAAATATTCAGATGGAAAAGCTGAATCGACAGCAATAAACACATCACCGGCATTGCGGTTATTCCGATCTTTTCTATAAATTGAAAATTTAGTGGATAAAACTAAAGAATCAGCAATATCTGGTTTAAGCCATGTCTCTGTGAAAGCAAGAACATGAAAATCAAGGGACAGACTATCTACAAAGAGTCTAGACAGTTTGGATTTAAGTCCTCTAACATTCTAGTAGGCCACAATATGTGACGAAGTTAGTTTTTTGGTCCGTCAGTAGATGCTGACGTACCAGAAGAAGGCAATAGTTTGCTATTGGAATAGGAAGAGATAGCAGAGGCCAGTCGAATCGGAGGCCGATTTCTCTTTTTGGTCGAATACTCCTTTATAATAAGATGTTCCGGTCAAAAATCTCTTTTACAAATTTGGTCAAAGAGATTAGGCGGAACAAGTGTTTAAACGACGAAATGTCACGGGTACATGAAAACGTAAATGTTTGAGGTCGAGTTTTTGCTCGGATATGGGCTAAGACATCGTCAGATGTAGTGTTAGGGTCAGGCCTCGAAACAAATATCTGTTTTTTTGGTGGTATACCGACAAGTGAACTTGACACACAAGCAGGCACAGCAGCCACATCAGCCACAGCGCTGGGCACGGAAGCTACCGTGGCTGGCAATGCTTTACGAGCTCCTCTTGTCACTATTTGATTAGGAATATCCTTGAGACAGGATATTCGCCCAGACGAATCAGAGACTTCACCTGATGTCGCGGTAACTTGTGTGATTCCATTACCGGGAGAAATTCCAATGGAATCCACACAATTGGATGCTATCGGACTTTTTAACGATATCGGGTGCCGTGAATTCGGCGAGAATAAGAGGCGCTGGCGGACCAGGGGAGAAATTCCTAGGGACGGTCTATGGTTCGCCTCATTAATACACGCATCTCTCTCTTACCATCCCGGCACGCTTTACAACTCCATTTCAGGATCCCACCATTTCCGAGGCTGACCTTTACTTTGACTGTGTAATCAGCAAATTTGAAATGCATAACGTTGTCACACAGCCAACAAAGCAAAAAATCTTCCTGGGCTTTAAGAGGGTGAGGGAACTTTTTACTTGAGCAGACCGACATTGTTAAATCATTTTCAATTTTTATTAATAGCAAATACTATTAACAGAAAAATAAACTAACAGAAGTAAAATAGATTTATTTAAAAAAAATAGGATGTATACGAACCAAATGTCCCACACAAGGGTTAAAGTGCTGCAACTGCTTTCAAGACGAAAGAAAAAATAGTTAACTAACGCTAGAATAACAGGGGCTAGAATAACAGGGGCATTTGTAAAAAGGAGAGCAAGAGCACACAAACAACACTGTGTACGAAAGAGAGCAAGAGTGTATGCAAGAAAGGCACAAACGAAAAAAACCAAGTTTATGAGACACAACAACAAAGGAAAGAGTTTTGTTGTTGGCTTCAAACAAAAACTAACAATAGCTTTGATTTAATGATCAGCAACAAACCGAAACGAAAAAACAATTAATTGTGATTGATATTTAAGTAGCAAAGCTCTTAAACACTTTTAATTGAATAAAAATTCGCGATATAAGCAGAAAAAAATTAATAGTGAGAGCGCCCAGAAAACACGACCGGCAAGGTTGAGAGTTCAACTCCTTTCCTTTAATGTATGATACGTTTATATTAAATTCACTAAGCTCAACAAGCCATCTATAAAGAAATTCATTTAGTATTTTTTCATTATATTTGATTAAGTAGATAATGATCGGAATAAATGTCGAATTTAACTCCATCAATTGCTAACAATTTCTTTAAGTTTCTTTCACTATCATTTTATGTGAAATTGGCATAACGAATAAGATGTCTATCTTGTTGCAAAACAGAGCCTAAAGCTATATTACTAGCATCAGTAATTAGCTGGAATTTCTTTTTGAAATCTGGATACTTAAGTACCGGGGCCCAGTAATGATGCTTTTTAATTTATCAAATGCAGTTATAAAGTTTGGTCCATTTTTATCGACTTTAGACTCCTTTTTAAGGCATTTAATTAACGGTTAAGATACTTGAGAGAAATCCTTTATAAACTTTCTGTAATACCTAGTGATTCGTAAAAAGGCTCTAATATGGCATCTCTACCAGTGTGCGGTTGTATCTCTCAGCTATGGCATTCTGCTGTGGTGTGTGTGTTACGACCATACCATTCTTCCCCAAAAATTCATCAATTTTTGCAACGGAATTCCGTTCCGTTATCGCTTTGCAACGCCTTGATTTTGTGACCTGTAACATTCTCTACGAAAGACTCGTACATTTTAAAAGTTTCAAATACTTCCGATTTTTGTTTGAGAAAGTGAGCTGAACTGTAACAGGAATAATCGTCAATAAAGTTAACAAAATACTTATATCCGCTTATTAATTGAGTACGCATAGGTCCACATACATCAATGTGGACGATTTCTAATATCTGTCTTGACCTCTTTTTGGTTGCGCTTCTATACCGATTTGCCGACAGCTTCTCAGTAATACAAATCTCACACTGAGATTCCTGATTTCGCTAAACTATTTTAAGTCACTCTCGTTCAAATGGCCTATACGATTTATGTCTATTTCATTTTCTTTGCCTCTTGCATTGTTCACTTGGCATTGTTCTTCGACATTTAATAATACAAATTTCCATTTCTTTTAGTTCGTAACCACATTTTTTTATTGTTTTTCATTATGACTGCTTAATTTTTACGAAAATTGTCGGTAATTCTCCAAACTGAAAGAAGATTTTGGCGTAAGTCAGACACAAACAAGACTTCTTTTAATGTTTCTTTATTGTAATGCTCTTTTTCTATTATTTCAATGTTTACTTCACCGACACCATTTGCCTTTGCGCTATTGTTATTAGCCAAATGCACTGTCTTCTCGATTTTCTCTATCTGGTCAAAAACACTTTTACTTGAGCTCATATGTGCCGTACAGCCACTATCGAGTCTCCGCATATTATTTGTCAAAACATCTTTTTATATATTTCTGTAGACGTTCTTCCCTATTGCCTTTTTGGCCGCTGACGTATAGTGCACTCTGTTCTTCACGTGTATTTTTGGTTTTGCGCGCTTCTGACTCTTCTAATATTTCTACGCGCAAAGTATCAGAATCAGGCAAACAATACAATAACAAAATTGGAAGAAAATCAACACCAATAATTACACCGATTTCACTGCGTTGAAAAAATCGTTTATATGCTGATTGAAATGTTTCTTGTAATTTAATCCAGCACTTTCTTGAGAATTCACAACTGTTAATCAAAGTCAACACCGATGTGCAGATCGACAACAAAAAATCAGCACGAGCTTTTTCGTCTAGAGCTTTCCACGCTGCTTCTGACGCCTCCTTTGGACATGTCTTTACCCCGTTTACTTATTCCCTTAATTCGTTTTTGACTAGAATTGCACACATTTGCAATTTCCACGCATTATAGTTCTCCGCGTTGCGCGGTTCGATTCTCATATACGCACTGGGCATTTTGCCCAGTGTCTTTTCCAAAGACTTTTCTTCTATATATATATTTGCAATATTGTAACTGGACCTATAACCTGTTGGGATTTTAACCAACCATGCATGGTGCGAATCCAAATCGTTTCAGCAGCGGCTGCACAAAACAAAAGGACTTCCGACTTTTTCCGAGCAACTTGGGAAATTTACTTTTCCTTTTTGCAACCGCAAGAAAAAAAGCAAGAACAATTATTAAGCTGGCTGCAGCCAAAAGACTAGCGCGCTACCGTATTCAAAAACTTCAAAGCTGAGAGTTGCCAATACTGAGGTGGCTAACTTGCTATCGGAGGGCGTTTGAGGCGGCGGATTCAAAATGATACGCATATCAGCGTATCCCCCCGCCTTAGTCACTATACTCCTAGCCGAGTACTAGGTCCTGACGGAGTCGGTGCGTAGTAGACAGGCAAGTCGGGGTCCCATGGCCGATTGGAAACGCTCTGTTTTGGCATTTGTGCCGCAAGACGGCCGAATTTCACTCTGACGACATTGCGTTTCAGGACCTCATCGTCTGGCAGTTTTGAACGGTTATACATATGCCTTTAGCAGGGTCGGGATGGTGCGACGATTGTCTCTGCAGTTCAGGAGTGGGACGGCTACTCCCGTTTTCACAATCATGGAAACTTTTTTTTTGCTGAGAGGAAGCAATGTAATCTTGTTACACCAGTACATTCATGGGAATACGTAGCTTGGTAAGCGGCCGGAGTCCCACGCTGGACGCTACGGGTAGATGCGTCTTTATCCAGCACAGATACAGGCTGATGGGTAGGTTCGCCTATGACAATTTTCTTTCTATGTCGATTTCTAAGGTGAAATGTTTGATTTGCTCAAATGTACAATGCTATCACGAAAACTAAACTTATGATGTGGGATTATGTTTTGGTGCATAGCATTTATGTGACGCTGTGAAACCTTTTCCAATAATTTTGCAAGACTTGGCAATAAACTGATGGGACTGTACGATGATAGCTGTGTCTTGTTCTTTCCTAGTTGTGGGATCATTAGGATTATTGATATTTTCCATTTTGTTTTACTACCGTGTTAAAAAGTTGGCACGTCAGTCGATTTTTTTTCTGTTAATTGAAATTTAGTCGGTTGTTTGACTTGTATGACTTGTATTTTTTTTGGGTGTTAATTTTTGTGGGGATATTTGCTTTTTTAATAGTTATCTACTCTAGAGCAAAATTCGATGTATGTATTCTTGTTCGTCCAGTTTGGGATTCAACTTAATATGGGTGCTTGAATATTTCTTAAATCTGAGCTAGTTTGTTTTATAATTTTTAAGCCTGAATGTGTGCTCTAGAATTTGGAGATGTGTTAAAACAGTGAAAATTACTGGCAAGTTAGATGACAATTTTTGTAATGACTCTGCCGTTAGCAAGTTGTGCGTAACTCCCCTTGGTTACGAAGTCGATTAGTTCTGGAAGCCAGTACAACGGCTTACCCAGTGAGACAAATCACATTTTATTTGAAAGATTGATGATTGTGTTGCCTCTCGGATTTACCCGGTGGGATTCCCAATGAGCGTGCTTGGCGTTGTAGTTTCCTGCAGCAATACATCGTACTCCGAGTGTATTGAAGTAGTCAGTAAACCCTTTTTTGGAGATCGATAATTGTTGAGGGCAGTAAAGTGCAGCCACGGTTGTACTGGCGAATGTGGTTTAAGCACTTATTGAAGTAGCTTGTAGGTATTGTTAGGCAAATTTTTTATTGTCCATAAGTTTTTAAAATTATGACCTTACAGCTCTTGAGAAGAATATACCCGGTGTAGATTGTAATACTGTAATTCGCGGTGTGATTTCCACCACTTGCTGCACTTCCTTGTATTGACATTTGTTTTATTGTCGGAACAGTCACAGTCGTGTTGAATTTGTCTAAAGCAAACGCAATCTGGGCGAAGGCTGTATAATGACTTTGTGAGGTCAAAATTCTGACACTTAGTGCACTGTTATTCAAGAGTGATTCTTCAATAAATCAGAAGCTGTTGTCTTTATGCATTGGACCGTGGCCCCACTTTCAGCATAGGTTACAGAACTTTCTTTCTATTTAGTAAGTTTGAAGCGGACTTGGCATAGAAGCCCTTTTCAGTCAACGCTTTTAGTTTTTCTGAGTAGACACAATTTAATACACAACCTGTCTCACAAATATACATACATATATCATAATATGCATATACAGTTGCGGACAAAACTCTCCGTACGACCCCTTTTTTGCAAGTTTTTTTCGATCTAAAGAATTTACAAAAAAAGTAATGATGCAGTTTTGTTTTAAATCTAATGAGATAGGAAATGTGGAAAATTTATGCACTTTCGGCAATAACTTAAAAAGTTATTCACAAAAAACCTAAAATTGGCACTGACAAAAGTGTACGTACGATTTTGGAAAATTGGAAAATTAGTTAGAATAATGGAAAAAATATAAATTTTTTTTATTTTTTTGGGATACCACGGGCAACGATAACCGCTAACAAGCATATGGGCAATAAAGCTGCTAAATTTTTAACCTGTTCCACGGTGTTATTTGGCCATTCCTCCAGCAGCTTCTATTTCAGCATTGGAACACCAATAATATTGTGTTTTCGAATTTTCGCTCCAAAATTTTTTAAAAATACTTAAAGATATTCAAGTTTGAGCCGGTTAGAGGTGAATACAGTGTCCATAAAGCATAATCCAACAGACTGTCCTTAATGATTTGCTCGATTTGCCTAGGATCCTTGTTTTTCTGGAAGATCCAGCTGGCACCAAGGCGATGTTTGTCCACCGATGGCTTCCAATTTTCTTCCAAAATGCCCTTCTACTATAATAGATCCATATTTTCTTTAACAAAGCCGAGGTTTCCATCTCTGGAAGCTGCAACTGATCCCCGAACTTGACGCTGCCACCCCTAATATGACAGAATAATCGAAAGCTTCGCTTGGACGTTGGTAAAACGCACCTTTATATAGAAATCGAATGCTGGATATAGGTTTTATTTAAGGATGAGTCCGAATACAACAAATTTGGTTACAACGAGATAGCCAAAGTTTTGAAGAAACTAAATTCTGCGGCGGATTGGCAGAATCTAATTCCTATTGTAAAACATTGTGGTCGCAATATTTATGATTATTATATTATATTATGATTATTTATATTATATTTATGATTATTTATTCGTGCAACAAAGTGTTACAATTCGAGTTAAGATGTTCATATTTATGTGTGGAAATACATTACAAAATACTTATGCAATATTTTACATCTATCTGGTCAGATGCTTTATTAACGGTAACTAAAAGAAAGTTTAAAGCTCCTAGGTAATCAGAAAAAAAAAGTACCCGATGTTTTTGTCTTAACAAAGTCAATACCTACTATGTACATAAAATTTAATTTTCATCAAAACATTGTATAATATTATATCTTTATATATAAAAGAGACTCGGTTTTGTTACAACACTTATAACTCGAGATCTGCTGGACCAATTTTCATGGTTTTTGTTTTGTTGGATTTGTCTCCGCCCCGATTAGAACAATATATCTTAAAAATACTGAAAAATTGTCTAAATGACGGTAAATGCAGGTTTTAAAGTTCAACAGATTGTTTCATCAGATTACCGTTGATATACATATATGTCAGAATTGAAAATTGTTTTAGACATTAATTTGTGTAAATTATAAGCGATTTTATATTCGGTATTACTATTAATAAAAATGCCGCGTCCTAGAAGATCTAATCTTTCCCAGCGGACCCGTAATGCAACGGAGTCAATTGTCTGAAGAATGGAACAATGAATTCGTGCTTCTCAAAGAGACACAGCCCGTGAAACGAGAAATCATCGAGCTTATCGTACTGATGAACAGAGGAATTATCTTCGAAGTGCAAGAAGAAATGGTTCAAGTATTGATTTGAATCGAGCAGCTTTTCGATATGATTGCACCATCGACTACGCCTTGCATCGTTTAGTTTGCATTGGTCCAATGGACGTTGTTTGCTAGCATTGTGGCGCATTGAAGTTTGCTGGTGAAACGCCCGGTTTGTGCTGCCTTAGTGGTAAAGTGACATTGTCATCAGTGGTCCCGCCACCAGAGCCATTGCGTTTCCTGCTTTATGGCGAAACACTGGAATCACGACATTTTCTAGCGAACACTCAAAAATACAATGCCTGTTTCCAAATGACTTCATTTGGGGCGGAAATTATTGAAGAACACGGATATAATCTGACATTTAAGGTAAAAAAAATTTGAATGTAGTTTGTTAGATTTCTGTAAAAAGAGTTTGTTTACAGATTCAAGGCCAGATTTGCCATCGCATTGGATCATTGCAACCTATTGAAGATGCACAGCACAAATTCTTGCAAATATACTTCATGGACAATATGGAAGAACAACTTGACCGGCGTCAAGGGATCAACACAGCTACAAAAAGAGCAATTCTCCAAGACTTGCAGCAAATGCTTCATGAACATCATACGTTGGTCAGGCTGTTCAAGACTGCTTTAGAGCGCATACCAAGTGATGACTATAAAGTCGCGCTATCAAGTTGGTAGATATGTGAACTGCAATGAAGCAATTTGGCGTATGTTCTCATTCCACATTCACGAACGTTATCCCACTGTTGTACATTTGGGGGTGCATCTAGAGAACGGTCAGAGAGTAAATTTCACAGCGTCGAATGCTGCTCAACCAGTTTCTTTGCGATTTGTCAAAACGATCCGTTCGCACGAACGTTGCTTTACTCGGAAATGCCATGTTAATACACTTGGAACGCTACATCGAAGAAATTTCAACGTCGGAAGCAAGGCGATGCAGTTTCTGGTCATCCAGATATGCGTTCTGCTGATGCTCTTGGTCGTATTTACACAGTTCATCCGAAGAGTGATGAATGTTTCTAATTGCGGTTGTTGCTGGTACATGTTCGAGGGCCAACATCATTTGAATCACTACGAACTGTTAATGGTATAGTGTGTCCCACATTTCGTGCAGCATGTCAAAAGCTGAATTTGCTTGAAAACGATACATTATTTGCAATCATCATTTCGACATGCTTCCCATCGAATCCACGTGACCTGTGGAACAAATACAAAGATAACATGTCAGAAGACATTTTACATCGAATTCGTGTCAGCTGAAGAAATCCCGATCTTAAGGCGAATCAGGAGATGCATAACCAGGCCTTACTTTTTTTTTTTTTTTTTTTTTTTATTTCGTATATTTAATTAAATAATCAGTGTGGAAGAGAGGAGTAACGACATAGAGTAAGGTAATATTTACAAGATGAGACAAAGGTAAGGTAAGAGAGAAGAGTAGGAATGCCAATGAAAATCCTGGGGGACCACTTGGGAGTATTGCATCGCAGGAACATGGCGGGCGGCTTATGCCCCCCCTTCTAAGCGCTGCTTCTCCAGTGCTCGCAGTTTGGTCATCACCTGGGCGGCAAAGCTGCATATTGCCGACCAGTGAGTTTGTTTGGCAGTCATAATCGCCACTAAGTTGGTAGTTGTTAGATGTTCACCACATGCCATATGAACCGCCGACCTCTCTGCCTGAAACATGGGACAGACAAAGATGACATGCTCGGGGCTCTCAGTTACTCCAGTTCCGCAATTTTTGTATTCTGGGCTTGATTGGTGATTAAACCTCAAAAGATACTCTCCAAAACAGCCGTAACCACTTAGAATCTGTGTCAGTTCAAAGGTAACATCTCCATGATTGCGTTCTAGCCAAGTCCGAAGATCGGGTATAATTCGAAAGGTCCATCGACCCTTCGAAGAGTTTTCCCAGCGATTCTGCCAAGCTTTGCAACTATCTAAGCGCGCTGCAGCTTTGATTTCCTTTTTCTGCATGGGGGACATCAATGGATCCCTGGTTTGCGTGTATACCTTTTGCGATTCCTGAGCCAGCATATCAATTGGCGTCATGCCCGCAATGACTAGGGCAGCATCATCCGAGATAGTGCGAAATCCACAGCATACTCGTAGCGCCGACAAACGATATGTGCTTTCCAGTGACCTTCTATATGATTTGCACTCCATAGCTTTGGCCCATGCTGGTGCCCCGTAGAGAATGGTTGATCGCATTACATTCATGAGCAAAAGACGCACCCTTGCTGTGGTCCTCTGGAGTTCAGCATAATTCGATTTAATGACCTTCCGAGTTCTGCTGCTCTGACGCCTACATATTCAAGATGCTCCTTGAAGCTAAGGCGAGTGTCGATCATAACGCCTAAATATTTTATAGCCCGTGCCGATGCTATTGTGCAAGTGTCTAGAGTGATGTTTGCTACCTCAACAACTTTCCTACTGATTATAAGCACTGCCTCTGTCTTTTGATCGGCCAGTTGTAGTTCAGCAGAGAAAAGCCATTGCTTTACCATTTTTATTGCTGTCGCGGTTATGCTCTCGGCTTGCTCCAGGTGTTTGGCCACGACCACAAGTGCCACGTCGTCGGCAAAGCCTATAAGTTTCGCCTCGTTCGGGAGTTGTAAACGAAGAATGCCGTCATACATGACGTTCCATAACAAAGGGCCAAGTATAGATCCCTGTGGGACTCCTCCACGTACTACATGCCTGCGGGTGCCGCGTTCTGTGTTGTATAGCAGAATTCTGCCTCGGAAATAGTCCTCTACCAATAGGATTAAGTATTCTGGAACTCTGAAATCCTTAAGTGCCCGTAAAATGCTGCTCCAGTTTGCCGTATTAAAGGCGTTCTTAACGTCTAGTGTAGTCACTAGGCAGTACTAGGCCTCCCTTCCAGCGCTGGCCTTCTATAGCCTTGGCAGCAATATCAAGTACAGTTGTTAGGGCACCAATAGTCGACTTGCCTTTACGGAATCCGAATTGCATTGGAGAAAGATCACCGGCAAATTTAAGGGCACCTTCGAGTCTGCTACTTATTAGTTTCTCGAACAATTTGGCTGCCGAGTCCAGCAGGCAAATGGGCCTGTATGATGATGCGTCACCTGGCTCTTTATTTGGTTTTGGAATTAGTGTTAGATTTTGCCTTTTCCACCTATCCGGAAATATATCTTCCTTCAGGCATGCATTGAAGGTTTCAGCGAATTTATCAGGGTGGAGAGAGACCGCGAGTTTTAGTGCTCTATTGGGGATAGAGTCTGGGCCTGGTGCCTTGTTATCTTGTAGGAGAGTAGCTGCGTTTTTAACCTCTTCTGCTGTGATAAGACTGTCGACAGGTGGTAAGTTTGGCGTGTAATGCTTTTCCGCTATAGACGACGTATCCGGAAAGAGAGTTTCCACAATATTGACCATGCGAGATTCCTCTGGCATGGCTGGTTTTGCCGCTCTGAGTTTTTTTAAGGCGACTTTGTACGCCAGTCCCCAGGGGTCGCTTTCAGCGGAGTCGCAGAGTTCGAGAAAGCAAGTTTTCTTGCTCTCCTTGATCGCAATTTTTAATGCTCTCCTCCTTTTGGAGAATTCGGCCTGTAGTTTCTGAAACTCAGGTTTTCCACGAGCTCTCTGGTAATCTCTTCTAGCCCTCAAGCACTTACTTCTCGCCTCCGAAATGTCATCATTCCACCAGTAGACCGGAGTTCGGTGGCGACTATGTCCTCTGCGAACTCTCATGCTGGCGTCACATGCCCTTATGACGGGCCTCCATTAGTGTTTCTGTTGAATTAGTAGCATTACTAGAGAGTGACGGAATCGTAAGCGTATCGATCCGGTAAACTTTGCCTGTTCGAATGGAATCAACTGAATTTAATGTTGGGTTATTTATAACGCACGAAATGGCCAGATGGTCGCTGCCTGTATAGTGGCTGTATAGATTCCAGTGACAGTGCGGAAAAAGGCGGCTGCTCGCAAAAGTGACATCAATGACTGAGCCATAGCCATTTTTGATAAACGTGTGTTTATTTCCCTCGTTGAGGATAGAGAGATCGAGAGAAGCCAGTGCCTCAAGCAGGGCCCTACCCCTAGCATTAGTTGACCTGCTGCCCCATTCCTCCGCCCAAGCGTTGAAGTCACCCGCAATTATTACATTAGCCTTTCCTCTTGAGTCGTTAGCTATGTTGTCAGCCAGAGTCTCGAAATCGCTTATATTAAGGCTCGGAGCAATGTAGCAACTATAGTACCATATTTGGCCTATTTTTGCCCGCACGAAGCCGTGCGAGGCATGGACATGTTCTAACGCCGGCGCAGTAATGCCACAAATCCATATGGCCGCTTTCCCGGAAAGGTCTACTGCCCAATAGGAGTTATCGGATATTTTATAAGGCTCGCTCAGTATAGCAATGTCAGCTTTAATTTCCCGCACCGATTGTGCCAGCAAATACTGCGCGGCTGCGCAATGGTTTAGGTTAAGTTGAACAAACTTCATATTGATGCTATTTCCGACTCACCAGACTTGGCCAACGGGCATCTTTTGCTGCCAGCGTAGTGGCTTACCTCCGTTCTCTTTTCCGCAGCACAGTTGAAGCATTTGACTTCGCTAGTGCAACTTGCAACTTTATGGTCGGATTGGCCGCATCTCAGACACCAGTTTGTCCGATCCACTGTACTGTTGCATCTTGCTGCAGTATGGCCGAAGTTAAGGCATCTGTAGCATCTCTTTTGGACTACTCTTGCCCTTATCCTACATCTGGACCACCCTACGCGTAGCGCTTTCTTTTCAAGGAGTACCATCGCCTGTTGTTGCGGCAAGCATACTACTGCCATTTGAGCGTCGCCGAATGTTGGCCTCAGTGCCTTGACCGAGATTTATTATGTCTGCTTCAGTAGCCAGGCAATCGAGGTCTCGTACTTCTAGGTGAGACACGTCCGATACCGCCCGTATTGTAGCTTTTTCTCCCAGAACTTGGCATAACTCCTCCTGCAGCTTGTTGGCTTCAGATTTGCCGTGTAGCTCCAACAATAGTTCGCCCTTTTGGGTTTTTCTCGCCCGGGAAACGCTGTCCTTTACCCCATTAAGCCGGCCGTCTTCTCGTCTAGTGACCATGCTTAGCATTTGGGCATATGATATGCCCTCTTCGCTCTTAATGATGATGGCATCGGGTCTGCCTCTGCGCGCCTGTAGCTTGGATTTGCGCTTGTGGGACGCCAATCTCCATTCTTGTGATGGTTCGTGAGTTCTAGAAGATTCTCGAACTAAAACAGGACTAGATGCAGTGCTGTTGTACTCCTTGAGCTTAGCAGCATATGAGGAGGCTGGCTGCCCTCCGCCACGCTGCTTCTTTGGTGGGGTGTTCCTCTAAGCAAGTGACTCATCCCGAGGGCGCTTTGGTGAGTCTGCATATTTGACGTATGCAAAGGTACGCCCTTCTGGCGCAGTTTGTGAAGCCATATCTGCCTTGTTGGCTCCTTTGAAGCTTTTGTCTGCGAGAGCCTTGACGCTAATTTGCTCATGCAGCTCGATCATGCGCTTAATATCTTGCTTAGTGCTAAGATTTACGTGCCTAACCTGGGGCTTGCCATCATCTTTTTTTTTGAAGGTGTCCTCCAAACGTCGAAGGAGCTTTCCCAGTTCCTCCAGTTCTGGTTTGAGAGTGCTGATGTTTGCACTCTGATCCTTCTCTATAGCTATAACTGGACTCTTCGCTAGACCAGTCGCAGATTTGCTCGACGCTGTTGTATTTACAACCGGTGACTCCCTCAGCATGGGACGTCTTCCAAATACCGCTTCCTCATTTAATAGACCGGACTCCATGTCTTCCAATCGAGATTGGTGATCCATTTTGGCCACAAATTTTTCCATCCGTGAAATTCAATTTTGAAAATTTGAATATTAACGGAAAACCGCGGTTTCTCGCACAAGAAATTTCCCAGAGGATCCACCTTCCGGCTAATGCCAGGCGGGTCCCCGTATTTAACGCTTTTCCCAACACTGGATGATCAGCTGATCGGAGACGGCGTGTAGAGGCAGAAGAAAAAAAGTCTTTCGCTGCAACAAAAAAAATGCGGCTAGGATGGGAATGGAGAATTATCTACGCACCAACACAAGCCCAATGGTGAGAGGCGCGAAAAAGCAGAATAGGAGCAGCGCCGCAGCCCCCCTCCCCAGAGGCCTTACTCTTGATCGAAGATATGTGTTACCTCATATGCGGCAGTTTGTTAGTTAGGTTAGGAATGCCAGCGCCAGATCGCGGAATGAATGACACATTGAATAGAGAATTAGAAGGTGGACGTGAATATGATCCACATGAACTAATCCAATCAGTTCAAACGAATGTACCACTGTTGAATCCTAAGCAGAGGGAAGTCTATGATACACTAAATAATGCAATTGATGATGGAAATGGTGGCTTATTTTTTTTTGGATGCCCCCGTTGGAACTGGGAAGACATTCCTCATGTCATTGATTTTGGCCACTGTACGTGCGAGATCCGAAATTGCGGTAGCAATTGCTTCTTCTGGAATAGCGGCTACACTGTTAGACGGATGCCGTACTGCTCACTCAGCGTTAAAATTGCCATTAAATCTTCAAATTACTGAACAACAGACATGTAACATTTTGAAACACTCCGCAATGGCCAAAGTTTTAGTAGCATCAAAAATTATCATATAGGACGAATGCACAATGGCGCACAAACGCGCATTGGAAGCACTAGACCGAACATTGAAAGATTTGCGCAATGACTCGAGATGTTTTGGTGGTTCAATGATTTTATTATCTGGCGATTTCCGCCAAACACTACCCGTAATTCCAAGATCTACTGCTGCCGACGAAATAAACGCTTGCCTCAAAGCATCAAATCTGTGGCGATATGTAAACAAACTTCAACTTTCTGTAAATATGAGACTTGCATTGTTGAACGATCTATCTGCAGATGATTTCCCATTCATCATATTAATATTGTTTTGTATTATTGTATTACGTTCATCAAAGCCTAAATTAGTTCAGCTAAAAGTTAACACGACATTCTTTGACTGTTAGGCGGTACGAAGTTTGCCGGGTTAGCTAGTTTATTAATATAAACCTTAATCAAAGTAGATTCATATCAAGTCAAACCAGCTCAAATATTGTATTAAGTGTATATCTATACACAATGGCATTAAGTTTCAAGAAACTTCCCAATTTTTGTAAAACAAAAATTAAAGAAACTCCTTATCGAACATGGGTGTATAAATATTTTTTGCAACAAGAACTGGATTTTAAGCTTTAGAATAATGTTCCTTCGACATAAGTTTACTACTATAATAAAATATGGCGTTCACTTACAGATTTCTAAGATTAACAAAAATTGTTGTTGAAAAATGATTCTCAGCAAATTGTCGAAAACATTTTTCTTGTCTAGATTTATCTTTTTGATTTCATCAGTTCTAACCTAAAACAATAGGTACAATTCGTCCCAAGATACAACTCTATGGTTAAAAATCGAACAAAAACAACTTATTCGTGAACTGTATGTGCAATGTTTGTTGCTCTCCTGCTATTCTTTAATTATTTGTTCATGCTCGCATATGTCTCTGACTCGCATACAAGTTATAAGTGTATTTGTGTTTGCGTACCTACTTTTCTTAAACTTTTTCTAATCTTTCTCTGCGAGTTTAACCAAAGTGTCAATCTTACTTCTGAAACTGAGTGAGTTTTTTCTTTGCCATTTTTTCTGCTTTTTTCTTTTATACATAGTTTTTGATTTGCAAAATAAATTTAAAATGTTTGTCGGCCGAGAGGTGAAGATTGCAATGGGGATGTTTATGAGATAGACGAGGGATAGGTTGAAGACACTGTCATCTGTAAAGATGAGGCTATTTGGTAAAAACTTGAGGTTCTGTTAGGCCTTCTATCTGTTCTTTTTCTTCACCTTCCGGAATTTAAGCATTTACTGACTAAAAACTTATCTTATTCCTTAATCTGGCCTGTTTTAATATAGGAGGGCTTAATTCTATGCTTTCTACACTCTATCTCAATAGTGTAGCATTTGACTTTAATATTATAATGCGAAATTTCCCAGTTTTATGTGTGATCGGATTTTTCGTGTAGGCGAAAAAGTTTTGGTTGCGGTTGACAAGCCCTTAACTTTTGACCAAATTTATTAATCCGACATTCTTGTTTGTTAGCGTAAAGGTCTCATGTCTTTTTCTGTCTAGAAGTGTTAATACTGAAAGTAAGATGTCCGTCTACTCATCCGCCTCATAGTTTGAAAATAATAGAGGGGGTTTTAATTAAGCGATTGCTGATTTGTTTCCTAATTTCTTCACAACAACGTATTCCTCAAAGTATATCAAGCGAGTCTTCCGTATCCTAATCAGGTTAAAAGGTCTGATTGTATTTGTAGTCCTTCTATCAATGAAAGTTCGCTTCTTACCGTGCTTAACCCAATAAATCCTGTGTACTGTCAATACACTGCTGTTTATCTCCATTATAAACAATATTTTCTCTGTTATAATTCACTTTCGTTTCCTCTCATACTCTTGGAGATTTCTTTTACTTTACCTCCCTCATCTTATCAGTCGTCGAATTAATATCCACAAGCTAATTAATGGTCCCTTAGACTAGGTTGGGACATATAATTTTTCGCAATTATAAATAATTTTATTAAAAACAACTTTCGGGACAGATTTCCTTTCATCGAAATACATTGATATCAAAATATTTTTAAAAAACTCTTGTTTAATGGAGGGACAAAAATATTCATAAATTTTGTTGTAAAAAAATTAACCAGCATTGGTGATTGAAAAATGGGTAACATTTTGAAAAATGCGATTTATATAGAATTCACATTTTTTGGATCCATAAAAATTGCCCCGCCTTAATACACAAACATCCTGTACAAAGTGTCTCTCTCTTTTTCCATTGAGAATTTTCATACTAAATTGTATGGACATTTCATTGCGATTGTGTTTCCTTTTATTTATACTGATTAGGGAAATTATCTTGCAAGCTAAAATTAATTAAATAATTGCGAGAGTGTCCCAGTGCCCACAATTGCCTAATGTGCAGCCACCGTCAAATTCTTACACCCAACTTCTCGTCATAACATTCCACATTTCCTGATATACACGCGTCTTAAAAACTTATATAGTACCGCCATAGTAGATATCCGTTATCTAGGCGCGGAATTCGGTGCTCAAGTAATGACAAACACTGAGTCTGAAGCAACATTTGTGTCCAAATGAATGTTTAATCTGGTAAGACCTCCATTCCGCGTCATTGAAGCTCGTATTAATGATATCTCCAATTGTTTGATAGATAGAAATTGATTCTTCCTATCTACTTGCCTTTGTTCCAGTAAGGACTCCTTTGTCCGATTTTTAGTGCTTTCTGTTAAGCATTTCAAATGTTCCGGCAACATTAGCTTTTTCTAAATATTCACGAGCAGTGTTAGACCACAAATACTGTAATAATGTGCAGAGGTACAGGGTTGTTTCGAATCTCATTGGGGAAGCATTTATCTGTGATCAATAACCGCCTTTACGATGAGGTTCGTCCAGCCCGATCGTCTACACTGACGTTGCTCTTGCCAACAAAGCATACCTCTACCCTAAGCCCAGGAACGAGTCCAGTTTGGGCGGAACTTCATTGACCAGTGTGGAAACAATGAGAGGTTCAACGGATAGCGCTGTGATTATTTCAAGTAAATAAAGATTTATTTAGAAGATTATGCTAATTAACATAGACTACGGAAGCGCGGTGTCAATTATTGAGTAGTTTTTGGTGCCCAACTTAATAAGTTCTTATGAAAGATAATTTTTACAATCGACAGTAAAGGATTTGGGATTCAACATTACAAGTAAAGGTATTAAAGCAGTTGATAAACGAAACAGTCAACATTTTTTTACTTCAGAAAAGGTGCACACAGTGCAACGCTGATTATGTTCATATTTTGGAAGGTTTATTAAATATTTTTTGATAATAGCTAAACCACTATCCTTAGAAAAGACTTGATATGTACATTTGGAAAGACACACTTTTTTTTATGTTTAAAGAAAAGAGGATCCAATCTAATCATTAATTTATGTTTCCATGCATAAAACGGAGTTACACTGTTATAGTAGCTTGTTGGTGCAGCACATATGTAATAAAAAGTGGAGTGTAGAAGCACTTAAGGGGTTACATGGGTTTCCTCGAGGAAAAATGGCCTTTTATCAACAATTTTTTTTTAATATAAATAATGAAATTTTTTATTACAATTTAGTATTCTTATAAAGATACATGTTTTAACAACAATCCCTGAAATTTTTGTGGAAAAATATTTAAAACACTGAGACGTGACTTTCGGTGACTCCTCAAAAAAGCCGCCTCCGCGTTGGCAGAAGAACTTTTTACCGGATCATTTAAAGTGAAAAAACAAAAAAGCATATTTTAGTTAAGACCATAAGCTAGAAATTGGACGATGGAGAAAAAAAAATAAAATTAAAAAATTAATGCCAATATTTTCGGAAAATTCCGCTACATTTTTTTTTTTTTAAATAATTAAGAATCATATCTCAAAGACATGTGCAAAACTTCATCAAAATCGGTTGATTAGTTCTCGAGATATCTCGCCAATCGACTTTGAAAACACAGTTTTAAGAAAAACGCGTTTAAAGTTTTGAGCGCGGTGCGCTGAGCCTTGAGCACTCGACTTCTAAAGGCTGTATCTCCGAAACTATTGCTCGGATCGATTTGAAATTTTAACATAATATTCTAGAGTTATTGTAAAATTTAATTGGACACAAAAATCGAAAAAATGAAAAAAATGAAACGGTGAAACCCATGTAACCCCTTAAGTAAAAAAGTGAACTGAAAACTAAATTATGTATTTTATTTTTCTCAGCAAACAACAAAACGTTGGCAATTAACGGCATTTCATTATCGCTTATTTTAAATAAGTTTGATTTTAATCTTAAAATGAAGCAAGCAAGTTGTCCCTGCCGACATTGAGTATACCCTATACCAACTAGTTATATTAAATAAAATAGAATATCCTTGAAATCGCCATCAATTTCATGCAAAATTCTCTTTAACATGCCGCAACAGCGAACGCATGCTATCTCGCTCACTCTTGCAAGCCAATGTCGCCCTAACCGATTCAGTACAAAACGCATTCACGTATATCTTCGATTTTTATTGTCCGATTTCGACTAAATTTAGTCATATGATGCATTTTGGCCACATTATTAGGTGGGTCAAATAAGAATGTGATTCCATAAAAACTGCTCTAGTAATTAGTGTTTTCTAAATTGCGGGGGCGGAAGTGGGCGTGGCAAAAATTTTAAACTCCTGATCTGCGTAGTCACTAGACAAATGATCGAACATCCTGAAAATCGCAATCAATTCAAAACGAAATTCCCTTTTATATGCAGCAGCAGCGAACGCATGTTATCTCACTCTTTCTTATCTGCCAATGCCGCCTTGGGATTTCAGTACAAAACGGATTTAGACATATCTCCGATGTTTATTCTCCGATTTCGACAAAATTTGGTCAGCTTTGTCCAGTTTGGGTATATAATTAGGTGTGCCAAGTAAAAATACTATATCTTTAATACAGCTCTAGTTATCTTTTTTTTAAATTGCGGGGACGGAAGTGGGCTAAAATTTGAAACAAACTTGATCTGCCTAGGCATTTGACGGATGCTCACACCAAATTTGGTAGCTCTAGCTTTTACAGATCTCGGATCTAGGTGTTCATACGGGCGGACAGACGGACGGACAGACGGACGGACAGACGGACGGATAGACGGACATGGCTCATTCGATTCGACAAGAATATATATACTTAATAGGGTCGGAAACGCTTCCTTCTGCCTGTTACACACATATTGGCGGTTGTAATATACCATTTTACCCTATGGGTACAGGGTATAAAAATGCATTAAACTATTTATGTTCATTCTTAAGAGATTAAAAAAAATTATTCTTCAAAAGCTGTGAAAATTTCACCGGGTTGGAAAACATAGTTTCGAGAAAAACGGCTTTAAAGTTCCAAAAGTACCTTGCGCATAGTGGACATGGCGCATGACAATCTTTGAACTCTCAACCTTGCCGGTCGTGTTTTTCTGGGCGCTCTCACTATTAATTCTTTTCTGCCTATTTCGTGAATTTTTATTTTGTCAAAATTGCTCAAAAGCTTTTCTAATTAAATATCTATCACAATTAATTGTTCTTGCTTTTCGATTTGTTGCTAAACATTAAATCAAAGCTATTGTTACTTTTTGTATTAAACCAACAACAAAACTCTTTGCTTTGTTGTTGTGTCTCATAAACTTTGATTTTTTCGTTTGTGCTTTACCTGCATGCACTCGCGATCTCTTTCGTACACAGTGTTGTTTGTGTGTTCTTGCTCTCTTTTTTACATATATTGCTTATGTTTGCGCACGTTATTCTCGCGTTAGTTAATCTCGCGTTTGTGATCTGTTTTGTGTTGTGCGTTCACTGTGCTCTTTATTTTTTCTCTTTCGTCTTGTAAGCAGCTGCGGCATTTTAACCCTTGTGTACGACTTTTGGTTCGTATACGCCCTAATTTTTTTACATAAATCTTTTTTACTTCTGTTAGTTTATTTTTCTGTTATTAATATTTACTATTAATAAAATTGAAAATAATTTAAGAATGTCGGTCTGCTCAAATAAGAAGTGCCCTCACCCTCTTAAAGCCCAGGAAGATTTTTTGCTTTGTTGGCTGTGTGACATTCAAAGTAAAGGACAGCCTCGGAAATGGTGGGGGCCTGAAATGGAGTTGTGAAGCGTGTCGGGATGCCGAGAGAGAGATGCGTGCATTAATGAGGCGAACCATTGATGGATTTAAAAACCTGTCGGCTGGTCTTATGAAGCTTTCATCACTGGAAACTCAGTTTAATAGTTAACGATCGGAAATACATAGTTATTTTACAAAAATGTATTATACATAAGTATTACCTACTAAACTTTCTTTAAATTTATAAAAATTTAATTTATTAAAAATATATTTTAACACTTACTTTTCTTTTATAAGTTTTATCGTCAAAAAACACAATTTTTGAAGATAAAATATATTTTTTATAAATGTGCATGTTGAAAAGCTAATTTCTTTAAATTTATTTCTAAATTTCTTCTTTTTTAGATACTTCCTGCTCAGTTTGCTCAATAAAAAAAAATTCACTTCAGCGACCTGTTGAGAATGACTTTGACAAATATTTACCATTTTTTTTAAAAGATAATCCAGATGATACATGTGCCAAAGCCGGACATGCTGCGTATAGTAATGCTGTTCGATACACCTATGACCACCATTTGTTAAATCTTAGCACTTCTTTTTTCATGGCTTATCATTCAATATTAAAAAGTTCATCTGATTACTTTTTAGCGTTGCAGTCAGCTAGAAAAATATCTACTAATATTACCCATATGATACAAGGCAGATTAATATCAAATGGCATGCCTCTGGACTTAGCATTGAAGGTCGAAGTCTTTCCATATTCAGTGTTCTACGTATTCTATGAGCAATATTTAACAATGTGGTCAGATACTTTACAAAGTATAGGAGTTTCAGTTGTATCTATATTTTTAGCTACTTTTATATTAATGGGCTTTGATATACATTCCGCTATTGTTGTTACTATTACCATTACTATGATTGTAATTAATTTAACCGGTCTTATGTTTTACTGGAATATATCTCTAAATGCAGTTTCACTAGTAAATCTCGTTATGGCTGTAGGAATTTCTGTAGAATTCTGCTCGCATTTAGTCCATAGTTTTTCAGTTTCAAAAGAAACATCCCAGATAAAACGAGCTTCCGAGAGCTTAGCAAAAATGGGTAGTTCAGTATTTTCGGGCATAACTTTAACAAAGTTTGCTGGAATTTTAGTATTAGCTTTCGCCAAAAGTCAGATTTTTCAGGTGTTTTATTTTCGAATGTATTTGGGAATTGTAATTATTGGAGCAGCACATGGACTAATCTTTCTTCCGGTTCTTCTCAGTTATATTGGTAAGTACAAATTATTTAGTCATGGAAATTTATATGTTTAAGCCTTTTAAGTTGTAGGGAATCATTAATAACTTTTATATATTTTTGCTCTAAAATTGCAGTCTTATGCGTAATTAAACCAACGGAAGAATGATTGGTCTGTAATTTGGCTTAACAAGCTGTCTAAAAGGAAATTTCAAGACAAAAAAGAACAACAATTAATTGTGATAGACACATATATGGATAATAGTTTTACCAAGTTGCATAAAATTCAGTTACATAATTCATGTAGCAAATATTGATTCAAATTTAACTTTCAGAATGAATATTTTTTTCCCCAAGCTACTGTTTTTTAGGGTAGTTTTTTATACTTATTTTTGTATAGTTGTTCTTTTTATACCCTGTACTCATTGTGTAAAAGGGTATACCAGGAGGGTGCATTTCCGGATCAGCATCAATATCCGAGTCGAGTGAGACATGTCTGACTGTCCGCCCGTCCGTATGAACACCTAAATCTCCGAGATTATAAGGGGTACCAAATTTGGTGCGAACATCCATTTAGGTAGATCAAGTTTGTTTTTCACAATTTGTATAAAAGATATCGAATTCTTATTTGGCACAAAGAGTTGGCATAAAGATTGCCAAATTACACTGGCAATATTTGACTTCGCTCAGCATTGAATTATTCTAAATAAAAATTGTCGACTAAGACTTAAGACTGCAGATTGCAACAGCTGTGCACACAGAACATTAATCAAGTTTAAATCAGATCAACCGTCAACGCGTTGAGACGTATTTTTATCGCGCTTCGCAAGTTCTTCAGTGTCAACCTCTAAACGATTAAAACAAATCAAGTGACAGGACTCTTAGTAGCCACAGAGACGCCCAATCACAATTATATTGTTATTTGTAAATACAAATAGCAATACTTAATAAACAACTAAATTTACTAGTAATACAACAATTGCATCTAGAGCTTCAACGACAACTGTAAGAGCCGCAACGTCTGCAATTGCTTCTTTTCACCGTCCAGCAGGCTACCTCAACAAAATCTGCCCAACTAGTGACGTTGAATCCGAAATCATCTGTTCAGACTGGTATGGACAGATATATTAACATAAACAAGCGAAAACTTGGCCCTCAGACAAAAAGAAAAAGACACACTCCCAAAATGAACAAACATTACATTGTTCAACACAAAGCTTTGGAAGGCAATAGATTCCAATCACTGGCAGACCAGCCGGAATCACAAGAAGGAGTTTCTCAAATCAAATCCTCTGTAGCCAAGCCACCACCATTTTACATCCGTAGTGCAAAACTGTACTTCTTTGGTGCCAAAGTTGGTTAGTCATAACAACTTTTATATGACTCCACTCAACAGGGGCAACATAAGAGACACCAAAGTCCAATAAAAAAACGAACACTTCTATACTCGTACTATAGAAAAGAACTTCAGAACGGAGAATGTAAACTTCTACACATCCCAATTAAAGAGCGCCAAAGGTCTTCAAGCCGTGATTAAAGGCGATGAACCAACGGTTCACGAAATTGTAGAAGCATTGGAAGAGAAGGGCTTTGAGGCAAAGTCCGTCTCAAATATACTGAACAGAAAAAAAGTGCCGCAACCTCTATTCAAAGTGGAGCTACAGCCCACATGTGATAAAAAACTTAAACCTAACACAGTGCACCCTATATACAATCTACAACTTCTGCTACATCGCAGAATTGCTGTTGAAGAGCCACATAAGAGGACACACCCTGTGCAATGCTCTAATTGCCAGAAGTTTGGGCACACAAAGTCTTTCTGGAGTCTACGCCCAGTTTGCGTAGGCTGTGGACAAACTTAAAAAGACTGTATCTGCTGCGATGATAAATCAAATACCAATACAAGGAATTGCGGCAACTGTGGTAGAAGTCACACGAATTACAGAGGATGTCCTGTCTATAAGGAACTGAACGCCCGTCTCAACATTCGACTCTGTTCAGTTGGAAAAAATCAATAATCATAATGATCCCTAAACCCGGAAAAGACAAAATACAGCCATTATCTTACAGACATATTAGTTTATTGCCAAGTCTCTCAAAACTATTTGGAAAGGTCCTACAGCTCCGTATAAACACAATCCTGGAAAACCAAAATATAATACCACATCATCAGTTTGGCTTCCGTGGAAAGCATGGCACAATTGAACAAGTCAACCGTATCACCTCAGAGATCCGCACAAGCCTTTGACCGACTCTATCTCGACGGCCTAATATATAATGCACACACAGGCTAATGGAATCATATCTTTCCAACAGAAAATTCGCTGTACGATGTAATAGCTTCACCTCTGATGACTTCGAATCAAAAGCAGGTGTACCTCAAGTCAGTGTGTTGGGTCCAACACTTTATATTTTGTACACAGCGGACATACCAACAAGCCCTACACTCATCACATCTACTTTCGTCGATGATGGCTATCCTCAGCCGCTCCAAATGTCCGATTAAAGCTGCTGAGCAACTGGCAACCCACCTAAAGGAGGTAGAAATGTGGCTAGCTGATTGGCGCATCCGTGTAAATGAACAGAAATGCAAGCACGTTACGTTTACCCTCAATAGAAGAAACTGCCCATCATTGACGCTCAACAATGTGCCAGTGCCTCAATCCGACGATGTTGTATATCATGGAGTTCACCTCGACAGAAGATTCACTTGGCGTAAGCATATCGAAGCCAAGAAAAAGAGTTCAAAGTTCTCCTCTACAACTCATCTGGTCGTACGACTCTGCCCTGTGGGGAATCGCAAGCAAGAGCTATATCGAAACCATATAAAGGGCGCAATCCAAGGGTCTCAGAACTATCACGGGAGCACCTTGGTGTATCCGGAACGAAAACGTACAGAATCATCATATTCATACATATTCCTAGTGTAATAACCAAAATAAGAAAAAACCAACTAAAGTATACCCGAGCATGCAACCCTCTAGCAAATTATCAGGGTGAAATGAGTTTATTCCGCTATCCCATGTATTCAGTATTTTGATCCAATTAAAATATATATTCACATTTGTTCGTTGGCACGTCTGTGCTCTGGTGTTACTTTATTTAGATTGATTCATATTGTGTGTTAACTTATGCTGCTTGTTGTCAGCTACAAAATAAGAGGGGTGAGACGCGAGAGTGAACTCACATGATCGAATTGCAAGCTCAGCATAATTGGGCTGGCTTGCTAGCACAATTCGTTTGCGTAAGCTTATATACAGAACGAAATGTATGCATGCAAGTTTGCGTACATACATACAATTGTTCTTATATATAAACTTATTACTATTATTTCCTGCTTGCAACAGAATGTTACAAGCTGTGCTGAAGTCATTTAAAACCGACATGTGAATTCACTACACCTCCCCTTTTTAAAGAATAACGTAATCTAATGAAGTTATTATATATGTGTATATGAAGTAAATGACTTTATAAAGTAATTCGTGTTATTTAAAAAAAAATTTGACTTCCGTCAATGAATATATATATTTTTCCCTTACATGTATGCATTTTTTTTTTTTCTTTTTTTTTTTTTAGCAAAGTTTTAAAATAATTTTTTTTCTTTCTTCGCTCCTTTCCTTTATATATATAAAAATAAAAATTTGTATATATGCAAATAACTTTCCTTATTTTCAATGTATACACTTTAGATTTTGTAAGTACTAGAGAAAAATTTTTCTTTTTGTTATTTAAAATTTTTTAACCTATCCTTATGCACTCTTTGTGCTTTATTTCTTTTATCTCTTATTAAAATATTATCCTTATCTTCTATTGCTTCTACTCTATATGGGCCTAGATACTTAGATTCTAACTTATGGCCCGTTTCATTCTTAACAAGAACCTTATCTCCTATTTCTATTTCAAAGTTATTTATGTTCCTATCGTATAATTCCTTATTCTTTACCTTATGCTCTTCTAGCATAAGCCTTGCCCTTTTATAGGCTTGCTCTAATCTAAACTTAGCTTCTCTAGCGTAATCATCTACATTATATAATGGATTAATATTAGTTATAGAATTAAATTGTTTTGGCAAATTGTTTTGTTTGCCAAAAACTAACTCATATGGACAATAACCATGTGCCATAGAGGGGGTCGTGTTAAAACAATATGTAAAATATTGGAGCCAAACAACCCAGTCAGTTTTATCGACTGATATATATGAACGGATGTATTCATTAAAAGTTCTATGACTTCTTTCCACTGTTCCCACGGTTTGGTGGTGATGTGCAGTAGACGTTATGTTGTCTATTTTTAGATATTTGCACAGATCGCTTATTATTGAATTTTTATATTCAGTGCCCATGTCCGAAATGAACGTCTTCATTGGACCGTACTTTAATATAAAAAATTCAAATATTGCTTTCGCAATGGTATTAGCGTTCTTATTTTGAACAGGGATGGCTACCAAATACTTTGTTAGGTCACAGATCAGGGTTACTGCGTATTCGTTACCGTTTTCAGATTTCGGTAGTGGACCTATAGTATCCACTATTACTCTGTCAAAGGCACTCATGGGCGTTTCTGTTATTGTTTGTGGGGTCTTTGTATGTTTTGTCGTTTTCGACTTTTGGCATTTTGGACAACTACGTATGTACTCTTTTATTTGACGCGTCATATTTTTCCAATAGTAGTGTCTTTTTATTTTTATTAAAGTTTTTGTTATGCCATTATGACCACCTTGTATTGGATCATCATGATTTTCAGACAAAATTGCTTCTTTTTCTTTTTCATTTCTTATTATGGTCACCGGGTTGAGTAGCGCTACTCTTAATGATTTCAATTTATCATTGCCCATTTCTTTAAAAGTATCTATTGAAATAAATTCAAAGATCTTTTCCCACGGTGCCGTTTTGATATGGCTTATTTTTAATATACCGGCTTGCTTTTCAAGCCTTTGAAAGAACTGACCTAAGTCAAGTTTTTCATTAGTATATAGGTCGCCAATATCAATTCTTGCAATAACTTTATTTCCGTGTTTCAAGTAACACAGTTTATTTGTTATATGCAAGGCCACTACTTTTCGTACCCCGTCATTATTTATAACTTGGTAAACGTTGGGCATAGAAGCATTTGGAGTACTTTGCCTTGGCAAAGTCTCTTTTTCTTTTCCTGCGCAGGATTTATTTTGTCTGTACTGTTGCCTGGTAGTGACTTTCAGGACTTTATTTTGAATGTCTTTTAACTTGGTTATTGTGATCCGAGATAGGGCATCTGCCACGAAATTGTCTTTTTAAGTTAACATCGTCTATTAGTGAAATGTTGACCATATATGTGTGATCGAAAATGTTTTGTTTTTATGTTGAATTTTCTGCTTTCACCTTTAGTGAATAAGCGTGCAGCATATTCAACAAGGAGTTGTTTTATCTCCATATCTTTATTTTAGTACAGCTTTACACGCGTGTTTATTTGGACATATTCAGACAATTTATTATTTATTGCTTTTTAAAAAAAATTTTCATAATTGAAGTTTGTACTTCTCATGGAAGTTCCCTTATCGATTCGAGGAGGAATAAAATCGGACGACATTTTAATAGATTAGAAGTACTATTGCGTTACTGCAAGTGTATAGCTGGTTGATTGGGGCTGTTGCCCCTGACGGAAGTGCGGAACAGGGCTTGCCTCTTCTGCATCTTCCGTCAGTTATTTATAATTTGGGTTTATTTAGTCGTCATTGTCATGGAGTGTTTGTAGCAAGTTGTTGCTACTGAATGTTTTTTTTTTTGTTTAATGTTGTGCTTCATCCATTAAGTAAAAGCAAAAAGTACCTGCTGCGTTTGTATAACAGCAAATGCTAGGTACAGTGAGGATGAAGCACATGGCTACTCTACTGTTTCCTTGGATTGGGAAATTTTCTCCCGTTATATCCAAGTATGTTAAATTGATGGTAGCTAGATCTAATGCCCGTTGAGGTGAGCTACTTTGTTCACTCTTAAAAACCTCTAGTAAGTTGGTTACTACATTTGGGTTCCTATCCCTAATCTTCGCGAAATATTCGTCTAACGACATTTTTCCTTTCCTTTTTTTTTTTTCAAAACAAAAGATAATTTTTAATTTTTTTTTTTTTAATCTTCTATCATTGTGACTTCCTCGTCTGAGCTCTCTATTTCCATTATTTTAATTGTGAACATATCGTGTACCCACTTGGGTACCTCCTTGTTCTTTTGCCTTATAACTATCAACCTATTCTATGCTGTCTTAATGGATATTTCCATAAGATCTACTATTTTCGGGTTAAATTTATTATTATTAGAAATCCATTGCTGAATTTCCTTGTACTTGTAATTGGTTTTACCTGAGTTTATCAGGTAATCAAGGAACGGTAGGTATTTCTGTAGACGTTTAGTCTCTACTTTTTCCATTTGGAATAAAAATTTTCTTTTCTTTCAATTGTTTATTATTATCTCCTTTCTTTTTTTTTGTTTATCTAGACTCTATCTAGATCATTTGCCTTGCTCAAATACTTCTTTTTTAAGCACCTATTGTGCATTCCGTAAACTTTAATTAGCATGTTTACGCTCATTATTATTATTATAACGATCAGTAAAATCGTAACAGTAGTAAGCCCTTGTTGTTCTACTTCTACTCTATTGATCACATTGGCAGTGGAATCCACCGTTTTCGTGTCAATTAAACCCATTTTTGGTTCTGGGGAAGCTACCTTAAAGAAATTTGATATTTCATTTATGATTACTGTATTTAAAATTTTTCCAAAATCTAACTTTTTCTCTAAACTACCCATAAAAGTTGAAAGAATCTAAGTCTGAAGCGTATACTTAAAAAATATTTTTTTTTATTAATTTTTTTTTTATTTCATTGCATTTCATATTTTGAAATAATATTTTCTAAAGAGAAATTGAACTTTAAAGACTGTAATTGGATTTACTTTAAATTTGCATATAAACATAAAAAAAAACTGTAGTAGTATATATATATAAAAGAAAAAGGAGTGTGATATCAGTTATTGATATCCACTTTAAGTGATCAATAGATCGTCGAAAAATTAATTAGTTAAAAATTACTCATTACGTTATATACGCATACATGCGGAAATGAATTTATACGTTCAACTGCTTATAGCAGTGACAGAGACGTGGAAGTTAGAAGGGGGATAGGGCATGTGGTTGGCTCACAATTCAAGTTTACATTTCATAAAAAATTTTACAATTCATACTCCAACCACATGTGTTAGTAATAGCCTAATTTTTTTAGTTAGTATTTTTCAAGCAGCGTTTGCACGCATCGGCTTGAGGGTTTAATTAAATTTAAATGATTTAGATGATTGTTTTATATAAACATAATAAAAAATTTTTTTGCATGAATGAATGTTTAAAATTAAAGGCAAAATCGGGAATCCGATTTGCGTTACTTTGCACCACTGCAAAGTTGGGTTTCTATTTGTTTCAGACTCTCTATGTAGAGTTGTCGGTTCCTTTCCTTGGTCTGGCTTGGTACGCCAGACGGTGCCGATGCTGGCTGCATAGGCGTCTTCTATTATGGTGATCCTGAATTTTTCTTGGTGGGCGCTTGTGTATTCTCCTTGGTCTGACTTGATACGTCAGACGGTGCCGGTGCTGGCTGCATAGGCATTTTCCTCAATTTCGGTGTCACTTTCAATGGGTGGCGGAGAGTTCATTAGTTTTCTTTAGAAAATTTTTTTTTCATTGCAAGGTAGGTGGATGTGTGGTCGGTTGTTTGACTCTTTCTTACTGCTTATCGAATTTTACATCTTCAACTTCGGCATGTATCTTGACCGAGTTGTTTCAATTCATTCGGTTTTGCTGTTTTACAGCTTTAGTTGCTTTGCCCTTCTGGCTTTAAGTCTTTAGACCACACATGACACTCTACTCACTGCGTTTTCCATTTTTTATTTATTTTATTTTTTTTTAATTTCTCTCTCCTGCTATGGTTCTCGAAGTCCTGCTATCTGCCAATGTCTTCAATGTGACAGTCCTGTCACGGTCGCCATGAAATGAGTTTATTCCGCTATCCCATGTATTCAGTATTTTGATCCAATTAAAATATATATTCACATTTGTTCGTTGGCACGTCTGTGCTCTGGTGTTACTTTATTTAGATTGATTCATATTGTGTGTTAACTTATGCAGCTTGTTGTCAGCTACAAAATAAGAGGGGTGAACTCACATGATCGAATTGCAAGCTCAGCATAATTGGGCTGGCTTGCTAGCACAATTCGTTTGCGTAAGCTTATATACAGAACGAAATGTATGCATGCAAGTTTGCGTACATACATACAATTGTTCTTATATATAAACTTATTACTATTATTTCCTGCTTGCAACAGAATGTTACAAGCTGTGCTGAAGTCATTTAAAACCGATATGTGAATTCACTACAAGGGCCATAGATTAATGTAGCATCCCTCAGATGTTAGGTGTTAGGTTAAATTAAGATAAAACTAGAAAGACCCCATAAAGTATAAATATCCTAGATCAGCATCAACATCCGAGTCGATTGTTTAAGAAAGTTTTTTCCAGCTAGGGTACAAATATCAGTTCATTTATAACAGAACATTTATAATAGAATGCCGAGACCAGAGATTTGTTTGAGCGGCAATTTGATGGTTATTATTGCTGAACTTGGGTATCGCGGGCGATTGCCCGAAAGGAAAAGAAGAGGGGAAAAGGGAAATGAAACATGCATACACGTAGAAAGGAGAGGAAAGGCAATATAAAGGGTATAGACCTACATATCGGTTAGGGTACAACCCGGAGGCATTCTGGCCGGCTCACCCGGTAGTCCTTAGCACACACACTGATAGGCACTATCTTTTTGGCTTCTTCGTTTCAGTTCTTTATTCACTCTTTTATTGGTTCACTTCCGGACACTAGCACTACTCTTTTAAGTGCGACTCTTCACTTTGAGGTTTCTTTCTGGAATCACGTTTGCTGCCGTTCACTTTAAGGGTCATTATCAGAGTGAATTGCCTGACTTTTTACTGCGTAGTCGCCGTCCACACTTTTCGAGAACTTTCGATGATCGCGGCACAGGCTCGGAATTTTGACAGACGCGGCCTGCGATCGACCAATGAAAAATTGCCACGACGACAGATTCTGCCGCACGCGCAGATTCTGGGCACACGTCAAGCGTCGGCGCCAGCATATGTCACGTACGCACTTTTCTCGGTCCCGTCATCTAGACGAAGCATAGAAAAGCGAAACTGAAAAGCAACTTCGACAATTTCGTGCAAGTCCCGTTGGGCTTGCATGTGAATGCGTGTATGTATGGACTGCGCCGGGTGAATGAGTGTATGTATGTGTCAGGCTTTGGTGACGCTGTTTAAATAGATATGTATGCGTGTATACCTAGAGGTGGGAAAACTAATTGATATCTATATATGTGTACGAATGTACCTAGATATGAGAAAACTAATTACTACGCTAATAAACAAGTCAGAGGATTTAGGTCAAGGGTGGGCAGCCAAATTTCGCAAGTGAGCCCGACAACAACATTTACAACAAACAACGATCCGGGCAGAGAAAAAGGTCTCGCCGTCGAGTCCGAGCAGAGGTCATAAATGTGCGTGTTTGTGGATAGAGGGACGCACAAGTAAATGAGGGGGGGGAAAGGAAAAAAGGTCGCGATTGCGAGCTCGAGTTTGTAGGCAGAGGGACGCACAAGCAGTTGCGGGAGGGGGAAAAGGGAAAAAATGGTCGCGATCGCGAGCTAGAGTTTGTTGGCAGAGGGACGCACAAGCAACTGAGGGACGCACAAGTAAATACGGGACGCACATTTATGACCTATCCTCGAGCTCGCGATCGAGACCTTTTGCGTACCTCCATCTACGAACTCGCACATTTATGACTACGTTCTCGAACTCGCGATCGCGACCTTTCTTCATTTTTCCCCTCCCGCATTTACTTGTGCGTCCCTCTGCCTACAAACTCGCACATTTATGACCCTTTCTCGAGTTCGAAATTTCTTCTTGTCCGTCCCGAATTTACTTGTGCGTCCCTCAGTTGCTTGTGCGTCCCTCTGCCTACAAACTCGAGCTCGCAATCGCGACCTTTTTTCCTTTCCCCCCCCCCCCGCATTTACTTGTGCGTCCCTCTATCCACGAACTCGCACATTTATGACCCTTTCTCGAGCTCGCATTCGTTGCTTGTGCGTCCCTCAATTGAGTGTGCGTCCCGCAGTTGCTTGTGCGTCCCTCTGCCCACAAACTCGCACATTTATGACCTCTGCCACAAAAATAACGGAAAGAGCTCGGTGAGCTCCTGGAGCCACTACGTGCCCACCACTGGTATAGACCTTTCAGAATATGTCACCAAGTTTTTAGAATATAATTTTCAGTATTTCTCATATTACAGAGCGTAAACCCTTCGAGCGCTGGGAGTGGTTACTTAGCGTACGTAACTTTAAACGCGATTTTCTCAAAACTGCATTTTTGAAATCGGCGGGCACGATAACTCAAAAAGTTATTGACCGATCTTCCTGAAATTTTGCACACATCTTTCTAATGACATTACTTTCTATATGAACCTACAAAATTCCAAAAAAAATTTTGAAAAAATAATTTTTTTGGAGCCAAACAACATAAAAATTTGGGCCAAAATTCATTTTTTTTTTTTCAAAAATTTGCCGAAAATCGTCTATTTTTCGCGCTAACACTCTTCACACTCACACACTTCAATAATTTAATGTGTATAACAAATAGTGGTATTTTTTTTAATTTATTTATTTACGCAATTGTAATTATATATTAATTTCTATCTGTGCAAACGCACGTAAAAAGTGTTTGCCATTCCTAATATGGGATGGTCTTCTCTAACTGACTTTACCCTTACGTATGGTAAGGTTTCCAGAATAATTGCTTTCTCTTGCTTGCTACAATGTACTAGTGGGCTAAAATTAATGCCATACGTTTCTATATAAATGTTTTCAAACTCATAGACGGATATATAATCCGTGAAATTTCGCAACACTTGTATAGCTTGCAATCTGAAGTTTAGATGCTTCGCATATACTTGATCGATTCTTCTTGGATCCATCGTGCTTATAGTGTTTCTAGTACACTTGCATTGTTTACTCTCCTTGTGCAACGATTTTTAATGAGCTTATTTTGTTTGATGTATATGGTCAATAGAAATTGACAAATTGTTACGACTGTTAGAATGAGTAGAATTGTCCAAATCGAAAATATCAATTATTTTGACATTATTAACTACATTGTACTAATGTACTGTACATTAGCTGTATTATCCTTAGCTTGGTTCTCTTCAGCAAACCAACCCAATTTAAAATATAATTCGTATCGATCTAATGTATATAATTTATTACCTAGCTGGTAACAAAATGTTTTCATAAAAACGGTACTTCTGTTTTTTTGAGTGGTTTTTATATATATACATACATATACATATATAAGAAATAGTAAATGAGTTTAGGAAAAATTCGAAAGATGATAATCTTTTTGCATGTAAAAAGGAAAATTTATTCCATTTAGTTGAAATTAAGAATTTTTTGTATATATTTTTTTAAATTTTGCTTGTGTGACGTGGAAATAAAGTTAGAGTCATGTGGTTGGCTCACAATTCAGGTATACATTTCATTAATTCTTACATTACATACTCCAACCACATGTGTTAGTATAAAGTCTATTATTTCTTTTGTTAGTAATTTGCAAACAGCACTTTCGCGCAGCGTTTGCCTTATAGATAATATTTATTAATTCTATGGTAAACTAGGCTTAGCATTTAAGCAGCCTGCTTGCGTTGCTTTGCACCAGGGCAAAGTTGTATTTCTGCTTCACTTAGACACTTTTTGTAGCGTTGTCGGTCATTTTCCCATAGGTTTGTCTTCAGCATGTCCAGTATGAGTCTTTTTTCCCTCAATGCTTTGGTGATGCGGCCGCCCCTCTTCCTTCTTTGTTTTGTCTTGAGGTCTTGCTTTGTAGTCATCTGTTATTAGAGGACGTGGTCCCGCGGTTGGATACACCTCCAGGTACTCCTGGATGGAAGGTGGATCCCTTTGCTGAACAGGAGCAGAATCGTCTTTACTGCGGGTTAATCTTACTTGTTTGACCATTTGCGGGATTTGGTCTACAGAGTTTTTTTCATTATTTTTCTTTATTTGTTTGGTCTTTGTTTTTTTTTTTTTTTTTTTTTTTTTTTGATTTTAATTGACCATTTACAATACTTTTTCCTCTGTTATAGTTGTTTTTTTCACTCCTGTCCACCGGTGCGTGACACTTGTCACGGTCGCCATGTAATAAATGACGTATCCTGTCATTTATTTTAGATCAACCATCAGTCAAAGTTTTAAATAAAACGGGTTTATTTTTGGTATATTTTGTTTTTCTTCAATACTGAATTTGGCTTAAGCTTAGGTGAAAAAAGACTTAGTCAGCTATTATGAGTGTTACTGTATGTATGTTGCAATCACACTGTAAAGTGCATGTTCAGCATTTTACATTTGCCTCTGTCGTTCAACATTGCATTAGTTAATCGAATTTCCAGTTATTATGCAAAATTCTTTTTTGAAATCGGGATTTTTTAAAAAGGTTGGTTTTAGACTTTTCTAAAAATGTTTGAATACATTTGGGCATTAATCGGTCCACTCAAAATGTAAGTTTTTTTTGCATAACATTCTATGTGACATGATTAATCTGCAAAATTTCTAATCAATTTCGATCTTAATTCTTGTTCATAGAAATTGTTTTGATTCGGTTTCAAGACTGTACTATATTACAGCTAGTCCTTTAGAATTAATTGTTCCTTCACCAATTCCGCTAATTTTTGTTTTTATTGAATAGTCGATACTCTGGAAATTATCTGAATTTTGTTTCAATATTGAGATATCTGCACCAGTATCTAGCAAAAATGTGAGGTTTATTTTTGTTTCCTCATTTTTTAGTTGTATATATATATATTGTAGTTGAGATTGATTGTGTGAATATACGCATTCGAACATCTTAAGGGTTTTGTTCGTTTTCCGAGTTACCTTGTGTAACTCGGACATGATTTCTATTGTTATTGTTTTGCTGGCCGTTGTTTTCGGTAGTAGTTATTCCTACCTCGGGTGTTACCACGGTTATTACCACCGCGATTATTGTAACTGCCCCGGCCTCTGCCATTGTTATAGCTATTGCCGCGGAATCGGTTTCCACCGCCGCGGTTGTAATTTACTTGCCGGTTCCTATAGAATAGTACATTATTCGATCGGCCGGTTGCATCTGTGCATGCGTTTACAAATTTGGCAACAACATCATTCATGTTGTTAAATGTGCCGGCCTGCATTATTGTTTTTACCTGTTCTATAGCACAGTTTTGTGTTATGGCCTTTATGGCCGAAGTCATGCTATATTTGTCGGCCAATTCTTGGTTTACTCCTTCACTAATATAAGCTCCTTGTAGGGCTTTAGTGAGGATTTCCACCTCATGGGTGTATTTTCTCGCTGTTTTATTTTTCTGCTGCAAATTTAGTATTTTGGCTTTAATGGCCTCCACAGACTCTCCTTTGACTGTTCTTGATATTTTTTCTATTATTTCGGGTACTGTCTTTTCAGTACTTATTAGGTTTCTTGCGTGGCCTTTTAATCTTGTTTTTATTATATTTACGGCTGTTGTTTCGAATTCGCCTTTTATAGAATCCACAAGGATCAACGCGTCTAAGAAACTTGGTAAATCGTCTGGGCTTCCATCATAATTTGGTATTAGCGGTGTCGCTAACTTCATGAATTCTGCCATTGTTGATGCCATGGTTGTTTGAGGTCTATTGTGATCTTTATGTTCAACTGTGTCATCTAACGATTCTATATCACTATCTACTTCTAAATCGGAGTCAGTTTGTGTTGACTCATCTAGATTTTCTAATTGGTTAAGATTGAAACTCGCCAATTTGTCTAACTCTGAGGGCACATTTATCTTGATGTTCCTCCTATGACACAGATTTATTAATCTTGTGTTCAGTGATCTTATTACTTTAAGACATCTGTTCCTGTGATCTGTAGTTAGTCTATTCTCAAATTTATTTATTATCTTCACTATATTGTTATATTCGCTTACAATAATTATAGTGTGGTGTGTTAGCGTTTCGACTTTTAGTATTGTATCTTTATTTATACATTTATAGGATTTTTCAAAAATTTGCCGAAATTCATCTATTTGTCGCGCAAACACGCCCCATTCCATAATTTAATGTGTATAACAAATAGTGGAAAAATTTTTTTTTTTATTTATTGAACGAAATTATAGTTATGTATTAATTTTCTATCTGTGCAAGCGCACGTAAAAAGTGTTTGCCAGGCCTAATATGGGATGGTCTTCACTAACTAACTTTACCCTTACGTATGGTAAGGTCTCTAGAATAATTGCTTTCTCATTCTTGCTACAATTTATTAGTGGGCTAAAATTAATATCATACGTTTCCGTATACTCACTTTCGAACTCGTAAACCGATATATAATCTGTGAAATTTCTTAGAAGTTGTATAGCCTGCAATCTGAAATTTGGATGCTCAGCGTAAACCTGATCGATTTCCCTTAGATCCATTGTACTTATAATGCTTCTAGTACATTTGCATTGTTTGCTCTCCTTGTGTAACGATTTTTAATAAGTCAATAGAAATTGACAAATTGTTACAATTGTTAGGATAAGCAAGAGAATCCAAATCGAAAATAATTGGTCTGTGTGATCAACTATTTTGACATTATTGACCACATTAGCCGTATTACCCTTAGCTTGATTTTCTTCTCCAAACCAACCCATTTTGAAAGATAACTCCTATCGATCTAATTTACCTAATTTAGCATGTTAAAAAAATTGTTTTCATACAGACGTATCGTCTTGTTTTATTTGTTCGATTCATACATATGTCGGGTCGTCAATAGAGCTATTATTGTCGTTCCTTTTTGTAGTGTCATAAGGTTACTGGTTCGGTGGTATCCAGTTATAATGATTGGAAAACAGCAGGCCTGTAGATATAAGTCAAACCTTCATATTGAGTGAGATATATAGCTGTTGCTGAACGTGGTCCGTAGTATTGCTTAGTGTGCCTTGACTTTTTGCCTTTTTGACGTTTCGGGCCTAAATCTGTATAAAAAGGGCAGCTAGACTCGAGAACGGGGTCATTCAAAAAGTAAAGCAAAAGACTACGGAACTCGTGTGAAAAAGCAAACGCTATGGTAAATATGAACTTGGAGCATCCAAACCCGATACCAACGGTCAACAACCATCTGGAGCAGCCCGTCCCGACATCAGAAGTGGGATCGACACCACCTCCTACATTTTCGGAAGAGCAGTGGCGTCTAATTATGGAGATGCAGAGCCACAACTTATGTGAGTTGTTACAAAATATCCGGTCGTCATCCAGTTCGCAACATCAGCCACGGAACGTTACATTGCCGAAATTCAACCCAGAAGCTGCCGGAGGGGACGCTTCGAAATGGTGCGTGACTGCGGACATCATATTGGCGGAGCAGCCGTTGGAAGGAAGTGCTCTTATTATGGCCTTGAGCAACTCGATGGAGGGCACTGCGTCAAATTGGCTAACCCAAATCTCGTATCCAGGCATCAGTTGGAATGAGTTCAAGGAGTTGTTCCTCCAGCGATATGAAAGTGACGAAACCCCAGCGGCTATGCTTTTGAATCTTCTCAACAGCCGTCCGGCCGAAGGCGAGTGCCAAGCAGTCTATGCGAGTCGGTTGGTGACATCATTGACAACGAAGTGGCGAAATATGAGTCTTGAAGAAGTAGCTGTCACTACTGTGCTTGCACACATGGCAAACTTTGATTGTCGATTGCAACGTGTTGCATTTACGGCAAACATACAAACTAGAAAAAAACTACAGTCGGAATTGAGGGCGTTCACGTTTCAGAAAAAACGAAACTCTGGACGAGAAGACAATTCGGGACCAGATTACAAAAGAAGGAAAATTCTTTCTGCAGTGTGCCACTTCTGTGGAAAACCCGGGCACAAAATTGCCGAGTGTAGAACCAAGATGCGACAAGATAATGAGACAAAAAAACCACACTGGGAGAAGCCGAATGTGACCTGTTTCCGGTGCGGCCAGCCTGGTCATTTCGCAAACCAATGTTCAAACAAGGAGTCAGGAGCGCAGAAGGGACCAGTCCAACAGAAGGCGGTAAACCAGTGCTCCGTGTCCGAGCCAGAAGGAAGTATGACACAGCGAGGTGAGATCTACCCGATTACTTTCGACTCCGGGGCAGAGTGCTCCTTAGTTAGAGATAAGATTAGCAATAAGTTATCAGGACAACGTATACACAAGGTTGTAATTCTCAAAGGTATCGGAGATGCCGGTATATATAGTACCTTGCAGATTTTAAGCAATGTAACCATTGATGGAAACGTGATAGAAATTCTCTTTCATGTCGTCCAGGATCAATATCTAAAAAATAATTTCGTCATTAGAAGAGAAATACTCAGTCAGGGTTTTAACATTGTTATCACTGCAACGAAGTTCGAAATTGTTAAATCCAAATCTGTGAATATTTGTAATCCGACTGACCAGACGGACAACTTGACCGACATTGATACTGAATTGAATGGGAAAGACAAGGATGATTTGATTAAAATTCTTGAAAGGTACTCAACTGCGTTTGTGAAGGAAATACCATGTACACGAGTTACCACGGGGGAAATGAAGATTCGGTTAGTCGACCCTAACAAAACAGTGCAACGGCGGCCGTATAGGCTTAGCCCGGATGAGAGAGAAATAGTACGAGCAAAAGTTAGTGAATTAATTAGGTTTAATATCGTTCGTCCCAGTTGTTCTCCTTTTGCGAGCCCTATACTTTTGGTTAAAAAGAAAAACGGGTCCGACCGTCTCTGTGTTGATTACAGGGCATTGAACTCAAACACAGTTGCGGACAAGTATCCGTTGCCGCTAATCAGCGACCAAATTGCTAGACTTAGAGGAGCAAAATACTTTACATGTCTGGATATGGCAAGCGGGTTTCATCAAATTCCAATACACCCCGAGTCCGTTGAATACACTGCTTTTGTAACTCCGGATGGTCAATATGAGTATTTGACGATGCCTTTTGGCCTTAAAAACGCGTCATCTGTTTTCCAGCGGGCTGTAATGACTGCGTTAGATGAAATTGCACATTCTTATGTCATTGTCTATATGGATGATATAATGGCGGTGGCGTCAACTAAGGAGTTAGCCTTTGAAAGGCTAGAAAAAGTTTTAGACGTCCTCACAAAATCAGGATTTACTTTTAACATAGACAAATGTAGTTTTCTAAAGACAACTGTTCAATATTTAGGATATGAAGTACGAGCGGGTGAAGTCCGACCAAACCCACGCAAAATTATTGCCTTAAGCTCCTTACCTCCTCCTCAAAGTGTTACGGGTGTAAGACAATTTATAGGTCTTGCTTCATATTTTCGCAAGTTTGTGAGTGGTTTCTCTCAGATCATGAAACCCTTATATTCTCTGACTTCGGGAAAGGGTGAGGTAACATGGAATCCGCAATTGGAGGAAGTTAGAAAGAAAATATTGTCTATCCTTACAAATAAGCCAGTTCTGGTCATTTTCGACCCACAGTACCCGATAGAGTTGCACACGGACGCAAGCTCCTGCGGATATGGCGCTATGCTCTTGCACCGGATTAACAATAGACCCCACGTGGTGGAATATTTTAGTAAGACGACCTCCCTTGCTGAGTCTAGATATCATTCATATGAACTAGAAACTTTGGCAGTCGTCGAATCCGTAAAGCATTTTCGCCACTATCTACTTGGACGTGAGTTTGTAGTCTTTACTGACTGTAACTCATTAAAAGCGTCACGCACAAAAATGGATCTAACTCCTAGGGTTCACCGCTGGTGGGCGTATTTACAATCTTTTAATTTTAATATTCAATATAGACCGGGAAAGCATATGTCCCACGTTGATTTTTTGTCCAGAAATCCCCTGCCTTCGGAACCATTAAGCAGAATTAGGGAAAAACGTGTAAATTTGGCTGAAATTTCCAGCGATTGGCTCCTTGCAGAACAGCGATTAGACCCTGAGATAGTGGAAATAGTTGCTAAGTTAAAGTCTGAAGAACTTCCTGAAGATTTAAGTAAAACATATGATTTGCGAAAGGGAGTGTTATATCGTAAGATTCAAAAAAACGGTAGAACACGTTGTCTGCCTGTTGTGCCACGAGCCTTTAAGTGGTCGGTTATTAATCAAGTTCATGAATCTATTATGCACCTCGGGTGGCAAAAGACGTTAGATAAAGTTTATCAGTTTTATTGGTTTGATAAGATGAACAAATACGTTCGTAAGTTCGTTGACAATTGCATAACTTGCAGGACAGCCAAATCCTCTTCTGGGAAATTCAATTCCAAAAACTAGTACGCCTTGGCATACTATTCATATCGATATAACGGGAAAACTAAGCGGTAAAAGCGATTTGAAAGAGTACGTAATTGTTCAAGTTGATGGCTTCACGAAATTTGTTTACTTATACCATACCCTTAAACTGGACGCCGAAAGCTGCGTGAGAGCTATGAAGGCATCTATTTCGTTATTTGGAGTACCAAATCGAATTATAGCTGACCAAGGCAGATGCTTTTCAAGCTCACGGTTTTCGGAATTCTGTTCATCTCAAAATATAAAGCTACATCTAATTGCAACAAGCGCGAGCCGAGCAAACGGTCAAGCCGAGCGTGTCATGAGTACACTGAAAGGTTTACTGACTGCGGTGGAGTCGAGTCACCGGTCCTGGCAAGATGCCCTTGGAGAGGTACAACTTGCTTTAAATTGTACAGTAAGCGGTATAACAAAAGCAAGTCCTCTGGAGATGATGATAGGGAAGGAGGCTAGACCGTTAGGGTTGGTTCCACCTTGCGAAACGGAAATTGAGGTGGACTTGAAGAGTGTTAAGTCAAGTGCTAGTAAGAGTATAAAGGCTTTGGCCTCATACGATAAAGGAAGGTTTGATAAAAACAAAGCAGCAGTTATAAGATACAAAGTTGGTGACCATGTACTACTAAGAAGTGAAGAGCGACAACAAACAAAACTAGATCCTAAATTTCGAGGGCCATTTGAGGTATTAGATGTGCTAGATGGCGACAGGTACACGTTGAAATCTTTAAAAAACAATCGGTTGTATCCCACGAAAATATAAGAAAAATGCCCGATGGGAGCATGCCCAATGAGTTCAATGTGAGTGATGACAAGTGTAGCCCGCCAATGAGTCCAGATGGGACGCTGAGTTTTCCGTCTGACAAAGGCGATGTGTTATCCGTCTAGGTGAGACGATGAGTGATCCGTCAGATTTGACGATGTGATATCCGTCCAGGTGGGGCGATGAGTGATCCGTCAGATTTGACGATGTGATATCCGTCCAGGTGGGGCGATGAGTGATCCGTCCAGGTGGGACGATGGTTATCCGTCCAGGTGGGACGATGGTTATCCGTCCAGGTGGGACGATGGTTATCCGTCCAGGTGGGACGATGGTTATCCGTCCAGGTAGGACGATGGTTGAAATAACGAATTAAGTTGGCAAATGTAAATCAGAATTGTAATTAGCATAAATGAAAGATTGAATTGAATTTGTTAACATTAAGAATAAACTGTTTGTATGAAGCGAATTGAAGATTCATTATATGTTGAGTACACGAGGACGTGTAATGGTAGGAATGGCCGTGTTGAAGCGGGAAAAGAGTTAATTTGGCGTTTGATACCGTATTATAGTTGATGAGCAGTTGATTGAAAGAACCGGAATTGATAAACTTGCGGAAGACCCATGTGGGGTATTAATAAGAATAGCGTTAAGTACGGGTTATTGCAAAGAATCTGTTATGAAGACAATTGCATAAATCAAGAACTAAAATTGTAACTAGAACGAATGTTATGTAAGAAAAAGTTTTGCTACACGAGGACGTGTAATTGTCAGGATGGCCGTGTCGGGTCGTCAATAGAGCTATTATTGTCGTTCCTTTTTGTAGTGTCATAAGGTTACTGGTTCGGTGGTATCCAGTTATAATGATTGGAAAACAGCAGGCCTGTAGATATAAGTCAAACCTTCATATTGAGTGAGATATATAGCTGTTGCTGAACGTGGTCCGTAGTATTGCTTAGTGTGCCTTGACTTTTTGCCTTTTTGACGTTTCGGGCCTAAATCTGTATAAAAAGGGCAGCTAGACTCGAGAACGGGGTCATTCAAAAAGTAAAGCAAAAGACTACGGAACTCGTGTGAAAAAGCAAACGCTATGGTAAATATGAACTTGGAGCATCCAAACCCGATACCAACGGTCAACAACCATCTGGAGCAGCCCGTCCCGACACATATATATATATATTTATATATTTATTAAAAGAAAAAAAAATTTTTCTCTTTTAAACTATTAATTCTTTTTTTTCTATTTGAAAATTTTTATTCCATTTATGAGTCTTTGTTTTTTTTTTCGAAAGTAATGCAATATTGTTTAATTTGTTTGTGTTTGAACTTTAATTATGTAATTATTTTGTTTAAGAGGTGAGGGTAATAAAATTTTTTTTTTTTTTACTTGAATTGTTGAATAATTATTTGACTTTAGTTTAACATGTTTCCCTGCCTATATTTGCGTATGGTTTTCAGACCACACTCTAATCGGGCAACTGTTATGTCGGTCAATTGTACATTATTTCTTTTTAATATTAATTATGCAGCGCAGTGCATTTTAAAAAATATTTTTAAATTAATTATTTGTTGGGCGCACTTGGAAACGCTGTCGGTTCACTTTTCCTTGGTCTGGCTTGATACGCCAGACGGTGCCGATGCTGGCTGCATAGGCTCAATTTTTATGTAATTAAAATGATGGGGTACCGGTGCTGGCAGCACAGGTGTACTCACAATGAGGTGAGCTCAGCGGTCCCTCGCAGTCATTTGGACATGACTTCTTCAGCTTCGGGATCTCCTTTATTTCAGGTGGAGATTTTATTAGTTTAGTTTTTGCAATGTTTTGTATAGCAGGGTAGGTGGATGTGTGTGTTGCTGGTGTTTGGCTTTTTCGAACTGATAATTGGTTTTTTATGTGCTCAACTTCGGCATGTAGCTTGACCGAGTTGTTCCAGTTTATTAAATTTTTTTTTTCGTTTAACAGCTTAAGCAGTTCTGCTTTTCTAGCTTTAAGCCTTTTAACAACACCGCTTCTTTTTGCACACATCGCACTCTACTCACTGCGTTTTTCTTTACAAACGAATTTATTTAGAGCTTCCGCTCTTGGTTAAGTCCAATTTTATTCTGTTTCTATTGTTTTTCTTAAATACTGAATTTGGCTTAAGCTTAGGTACAAAAGGTCTTACTCAGCTATTATGAGTGTTACTGTATGTATGTTGCAATCACACTGTAAAATGCATGTTCAGCATTTTACATTTGCCTCTGTCGTTCAACATTGCATTAGTTGATCGAGTTTCGAGTGTTCTACTTTTGTTTATATATTTATGTGGTTGCTTCATATGTTTGTATGTTTATGAATAAGTGTTAAATGCTCTACAGAATATAGTACAAGACCGAATCCCTGCATACTGAGTAAATAATTCTTTAAATGTGCTTTTGAAGATGGATGCAAATTTCTTGACAATTTTTTGCACTACAACGTTTTGTCCGTTTTCGCTAATATTACTGACTATTTCATAATCACTTAGCATTCCACTTTTAAGTTGGCCTAAATTAAAAATTTTGCATGTATTTGTTGTGTTTAAAATTTTGACAATAAATGAAAATAAATAAAATTTTGATCGGAAAAGTTGAATTATTCGGACGAAGTATGAGGTAGTCTTTTTTTTTATAAAAGTCTTGTTTGTAGTTATATTTTTTAATAAAGTCTGTGCCAATTATGCCATCACTATATATTGGGTAATTTCTCTATTCCAGGTGGAATTCACGTGGTAATATTAATTTACCAATTGTAAGATCTTTGTATTTATGCTAGTCCTTTTGAAGTTAATGAACCTTCGCCAATTCCAGAAATTTTAGTAGATGTATTTTCATTGCTGTTTTTAAATATCAACTTTTTTTTATTAATAAAATGTTTGCAGCCATATCTGACAACAAGGAGAATCTATTTTCCGTACTATCATTAATTATGCGTATAAATATTCTTAAACTAAGACTGGCCAAGAGTACATTCTATTGGTTTTCCGAATTACTCTGTGTAACTCAAACATTGTTGTTGCTGTTACTGTAATTGCCAATATTGGTTTGGTAGCCTCGGTTAAAATTGTACCTTCCTTCTAGTTTTGGTTACTGTTATTGTGCTGGTGTTGTGGTACTGTGCTGGTATTATACAGTGCTGGCACTTGAAGTCATTTCAGTGCTGCAACGGATATATTTACCTATCACGTCATTGAAAATGACGAAGTTTCCTGCTTCGATTGTAATGCGAATCTTTTCATATTTTCTGTTTTTGGTCTTTGTAGAAATATATTCTTAGGTTCATTGGGTGCCAAGTCAGTACTGTAGGATGGATGAGACATCAATTCGATGTTTTCATTGTTTTAAAATTCACCTGTTTGCCGAGATGGATGAGATGGATTTATTTGTTGCAATTATTTATTTTATTTATCCATTCTCCTTTATATATGTTAATTGTAGGATCAAACTTGGACAAGCTATTTTTACACAAAAATATTTTAAAATTTTTGTTTGTATGTTTTTATATGTATTCATATGTTTTAATTGCCTTATCCTGCGTACTTTTGCTTAATATTAATATGCTCTGTCATTGTACTATAGGGTACGACTGTGCCTATTGTCATAAGGAAACTACACTAATTAAAGTGAATTTATGCAGATGACACCAATTACATACATACAGTGACTCAACTTTTTGATCACGCTTTTTTACCAAAGTTGTATTATAGAGAAAATCTGTGATGTTATTGATTTTCCAGACGATGTTTCCATTCAGGCAGAAAGTGTAGATATTATATTTGCTTTTAATCATGATAATATGAAGCAAAATCCAAGAAAAGGGCCTGTGATCAATTAGTTGACCTTACATAAATTTTCTTTCTTTTATTTTTTTAATATTTTGTGTGCCCGCCTTTGGCAGCGAAAACAGCTTGGATGCGTTTTGGCAAATGAATATTTATCCCAGCAATTTCCACGTTGGCCCACAGATACTTTGGACTTAACCCCCTAACTCGAAATATTGGAAATTTTGCGTTTAATCTCGACCCAGATGTATTATATCGGGTTGAGGTAAGGTAATTGCAGTGGCCAATCGGAAACCTTAATTTGGTTCTTGTTTAACCACTCAGCAGTTTTTTTCGGAATGAGCTAAGGGTCATTGTCATGTTGGAAAGTGACCTCCGAAAGGGATTTCACCCAATCAGTCGCACTTCCTTTGAGTCCATGACCCAAAATTGAAACATATTGGTCCGCATTCATAAGTTCGTCGTCCAAAATGGCCTTTCCTACTTTATCAGCGGTCATACAGCCCCGCAAACCACCAGATTCCCACGGCCGAACTTCATAGTAGTTTGAATATGGCGACGTTTCAACTTCCCCTTGGCCTTTTTCAGATCCATAGTTTGCCATCCGAATGATATTTGTTTATGTTGGTTTTATCTGACCCTACTACTGTTTACCAATCTTCAGCAGTGAAATTCTTGTATTTTTTGGTTAAGTTTAGCCGCAAATTTTGATGCTTTTGTGTCAGTAGACGCGTTTTTATTTTGCCCCGTACATGGTAGTCCTTTTTGCGCAAAACTTTTTATCCTGCTTCGTTGGATATGTGGATCCCGAGATTCTCTCAAAGATCAGCATTGATTTCTGATGCACTTCAGATGTCTAACACGATCAATCTGACGTTGAAGCCTCCTCTGTACAGTTTCATTCAATATTGGCTTCCTCCCAGGAGTGCTTCCTTCAGGTTCTCTGGCATGTTTTTGCAAATTTTTGAGACAGGACCTACTGAAATGGGTAGTTTTCTGGATATTTCATGATGGGAAACCATTTCCTCTTTAAATTAACAGTTTTTTTAAAAAAAATTTTTTGAAGTTAGAGCCATCTGCCCATGCGGCATAAAAATTCGATATTTACTTAAAAAAGAAAGCTTTCCTTTATAATAAACAGCCTAATTTACCTTTCTAATAATCGAATGGTAAAATTGTACAAAATTAACTGCTTTCCGATCGCACACTTTCGTAAACTTACACCGCAAAGTTAAATTTTAGCTAATTGATCACGTGGCTTTTTTCGATTTTGCTTTGTGTTATCAGAACATAACGGTACATTTCAAAATTATGCATTTGCACAACATCTGAAATATCAATACTTACTAGCAGATGCAAAAAGAATGTGAAAATAGCTTTAAATTAGAAGTTTCAGCTTGTAAAAGCACTTTGGTAAAAAAGCTTTGACTACCTAGTGCCAGCTTACAGTTCCATATATAAACGTAGAGATTTTAGTCTTTAATAGGATTTTCTGTTTTCCGCTTGTACTTGTCACATATACGATCTAATTTTTACTAGGATTCTTGATGTTAAACTGTTGTCCCAATGAAGGTTTCGTATAGGTGATTTTAATACCTTGTAGTTACTATATTTTTTATTGTGAACTAACCAAGCTACTGCACAGACATATATAGTCGGCAAAATAGGTTTAGTAAACGTAAGCTTTTGAACTTAATTTGTTTAGAAGAAGAAAAAGAAAAATATGCTCAGATATGGTTTAATGAATATTTGGCAACATAAATGTGTTTTCATTAACTTATTTTAAACAAAAACATAAAAATTACATTTAATTATATAAAAAATACCAAGAAAATCATGCCAAAAAAGTTTAATTAAAGTAAAAACAAATTAAATTAATTCAAATTAATTTTTAGTTCGCATCAATTGCTGCAAGCAGTCGATTATTCATACATCGTACCAAAGATTTGATATCATTTTCAGTAATTTTTACACACTCTGAATGCAAAACCGACATTAAAAATGCTTTTAAGGATATTTGGCGCTTCCGGATCCTCTTATTCAACAAATTCCAAAAATGCACAGTTGAATTAAGGTTTGGTTATTGAGGAGAGGTGTGCAACTAATTAGTTTTATATAGTTGCCATTATGTACCCTCACTAAATTAGAGCTGAGCTATTGTTAAGGTTATCCTTTAATCTTCGCAGACAGTGAAAATTGTCCATTTTGGTATCTATAAACACTAGTTCATCAACTCCAGATGTGGCCATGCACCCACAAACCATTAGCTCATTTTTCACATTTGGAATTAAATTTTTTACTTATCTTTTAAGCATCGAAGAAACACAATTCTTTTTCACTAACTTCGTTAATAAATGTTTATCCCATATATAAATTTTTCATATTTTATTAATTTTCATCTCATTTTAAGTGTTTTTAGCTTATAGTCTCGACATTACCAGTTTACTTAAACTTTTTTGCTTACTGTACATGCGCAACGAGACTTTCACATCGAGACTTGCAAAACGAGATTTGCACAAAATCGTCGTCGGCTACTTTTGTGCAGTTCTGCTTTGCCTCGCTTCGTACCAGCCAACTGGAACAAAATAATGGCTACGCAGCAGTCGTTTAAGCTACACATGTAATGGCGACTGAAGTGAGACGCATGCCGGGAGAGTGGTTACCGTAGGCCAAGTTTAGATTGGGAGCTGTCGGTGAAGGTAGCGAAAAGTACATTATCACTAAACAACTTGGATTACAAGTTACTACATAGTAGAGTAGTGGGAGGTGCAATAAGGGACACTCAGGAGGATTCAATCGTGGTCGCTGACGTTGAGGTTGATTTGCAGTCTGGTTCCTATATCCTTTAACTGGAGTTCCATCTAAGAACATATATTTGTTTCAAGGCTTGATCCCGAACATTCGTCGGATGACGTCTTAGCTTTTATTAAGACAAAAATTCAAGCCCATCCCTATAATGCTAAAATAGCGGTGGAAATATTTAAATTTAAATATTCAAGGGAGATATCTTCCTTTAAAATAAGTGTCCCGGTTGAACTGTTTGACTGTATATGTCATAGCAGCTTTTGGCCGGATCACATTTTAGTAAAAGAATACACGGCCGAAAAAAAACTCGAGATCCGGTTAGGCTTTCTATCCCATCTAATTCCTCAGCATCCGGAATATCAGCATCGTCATCTGGCCTATCAGAATGTGAGAGGACTTAAATCTAAGCTTCCTAGACTCTATCCACATAGTCTAGCATTTGAATTTAAAAATTTAGTGCTTACTGAGACATGTTTAAAACCTGAAATTAACGATGCATCTGTTCTTTCCGCAAAATTTTCAATTTTTAGACATGATTGGACTTCTCGTGTAGGCGGAGGAGTTCTGATTGCTATTGACTCGCCCCTAACTTCTGACCAAATCTATTCACCGGACACTCTGGAGATAGGGTTTGTAAGTGTTAAGGTCAGATTCAATTCTTTCTCTGTCTGCATTACTTGTTCATACATCCCGCCACAATCGGACATGGGTTTCTAATTGCTTTCTGATAGAGATATCTTAACCTTCTTTGGTGACTTTAATTTACCAGAAATAGTATGGTCTCAATCCGATGAATCTGCTTTGTTGCTCCCTTCTATATATCACTGCATTGTTGATGGCCTTTTTAAGTTATCATTAGCTCAAATAAACCCTGTGCGAAATAACATAGGCAGATCCTTAGATCTGATATTTGTGTTGTATTCCACCAACTGTGCAGTTACTAGAACCGACCCTCTAGTCTTGCCTGAAGACAATTTTCATCCTACTTTGGATTTATCTGTTGATTTGTCGTTTCGTGCACCGATTGTTGGTGTCAGTCCTGTGATTAAATCTCGTAATTTTTGCAAGACTAACTTTGTTAAACTAAATGGGCTCATTTTGAGAACTTATTGGTCATCCTTATACAGTTGCTCAGATATGGATCTTGCTATCTCGTTGTTTACTCTTGATTCGCTTTTCAAGGTTTGTGTTCCACTAAGAACTCCAGTGTCGTCTCACCGGCCTCCCTGGTTTTCTCGTGAGCTATCCAACTTGAAAAATGTCAAATCCAGATATTATAAAAAATACAAGAAGTCGGGACGTTCTTCAGACTTTGCTCTTTACACAGTTGCTCGCTCCAATTTTATGTTGCTTAACAAGCACTGCTATAATAATTACGTCAAGCGTTGTAAGCTTGAGTTTTCCCGTGATCCTAAACAGTTTTATAGCTTTGTGAATTCTTTGTGAAAGATGGTTCTCCTCCCATCAATATTATCGTTTAAAAATAATACAGCGGAGTCTGATCAATCGATTGCTTATTTGTTCGCTGATTTCTTCACAACAACATATTCCTCAACGGAATACCGAGCGAATCTTCCGTATCCTTATCAGATAAAAGGGTCAAATTGTATTTGTACTACAAATTGTACAAATTTTGTAGTCCTTCGATCGATGAAAGTTCGCTTCTTAGCGTGCTTAATTTAGTAAAACCTGTGTACACACCTAGTCCTGATGGAATACCTGGTTGTGTACTCAGATTTTGTGCTGAGGCTCTATGTAAGCCACTTCAAAAACTTTTTTTTTGTCCGTTAAATCATGTCATTTCCCATCTATATGGAAGGAATCCTTTATAATTCCTCTTCATAAGAACGGTAAAAAGTCTGTCGCGTCTAATTATAGGAGTATTTCTAAATTGTCCACCATCCCTAAAGCTTTTAAAAAGTTAATTACTTCTCAACTGCAACATTTTTGTAGATCTATTATTTAACCATCTCAACATGGGTTTGTGAAACGTAGATCTACTTCCACTAACCTATTAGAATTTATATCTTTAACTATCGATGGATTTAGGAATGCAAGACAAACTGAAGTCATTTATACTGATTTCAGCAAGGCTTTTGATTCTGTTACTCATACACTTCACCTTTTAAAATTCAACAAAATTGGCTTCCCCAGCCACTTGATTAGTTGGATTCGTGAACACCTGACAGACAGAACACAGAAAGTTATCGTTATAACTCATTCTCGTGTCTTCATGTACGCAGATGATGTAAAGCTATTCAAAGCTATTGTTACTTTTAAACCAACAACAAAACTCTTTGCTTTGTTGTTGTGTCTCATAATCTTTGATTTTTTCGTTTGTGCTTTACCTACATGCACTCGCGATCTCTTTCGTACACAGTGTTGTTTGTGTGTTCTTGCTCTCTTTTCTTATATTTGCTTGTGTTAGCGCCCATTATTCTCGCGTTAGTTAATCTCGCGTTTGTGATCTGTTTTGTGTTGTGCGTTCACTGTGCTCTTAACTTTTTTCTCTTTCGTCTCGAAAGCAGCTGCAGCACCTTAACCCTTGTATAAGACTTTTGGTTCGAATACGCCCTAATTTTTTTTAAATAAATCTATTTTACTTCCGTTAGTTATTTTTCTGTTATTAATGTTTACTATTAATAAAATTGAAAATAATTTAACAATGTCGGTCTGCTCAAGTAAGAAGTGCCCACACCCTGTTAAAGCCCAGGAAGATTTTTTGCTTTGTTGGCTGCGTGACAACGTTATGCATTTTAAATGTGCTGGTTACACAGTCAGAGTAAAGGACAGCCTCGGAAATGGTGGGGGCGTGAAATGGAGTTGTGAAGCGTGCCGGGATGGCAGGAGAGATGCGTGTATTCATGAGGCGAACCATTGATGGATTTAAAAATCTGTCGGCTGGTCTTATGAAGCTTCGGAACGAGTTTTCATCACTTGGAACTCAGTTTAATAGTTTTAAACTAGTAAACGAATCCCCGAAACGAAAGAATACCATCCCTAGGAATTTGTCCATTGGTCCGCCAGGAACACGATTAATGACACAAAGAAACACACACGAAAAACACACCGAATTCACGGCACCTGATATCGTTTAAAAGTCCGCTTGCATCCAATTGTGTGGATTCCATTGAAATTTTCCCCGGTAATGGAATCACACAAGTTACCGCGATATCAGGTGTAGTCTCTGATTTGTCCGGGGGAATATCCTGCCCAAAGAATATTCCCAATCAGATACTGTAAAGAGGGGCTCGTAAAGCATTGTCCACATTATACCACCGAAAAAACAGATGTTCGTTTCGAGGCTGGACCCTAACACTACATCTGACTATGTCTTATCCCATATCTGGGCAAAAAGCCAGGCCTCAAACATAGCGGTGGAAAAATTTAGGTTTTCATATACCCGTGACATCTCGTCATTTAAAGTAAGTGACAAATTTGTAGAAAAGATTTTTGGCCGGAACATCTTATTATAAAGGAGTATACGGCGGAAAAGAGTAAGCGGTCTCCAATTCGACTGCCCTCTGCTATCACCCCTCTTCTAATAATAAACTTCTGCCTTCTTCTGGTATGTCAGCATCAATTGACGGGCCAAAAAACTAACTTCGCCCCTTATTCTGGCCTACAAGAATGTTAGAGGACTTAAATGGAAACTGTCCAGAACCTTTGTAGATATTACTGACGCTTCGGTTTTATCCACTAAATTTTCAATTTATAGAAAAGATCGGATTATCCGCAATGGTGGTGGTGTGTTTATTGCTGTCGATATAGCTTTTCCATCTGAAATTATTCAGTCCTCTTCCGCTCATGAAATTGAGTTTATTAGTGTCAAAATTTCACTTAAATCTATTTGCACTTATGTTACTTGCTCTTACATTCCACCTCTTTCCGACTTAATCATATATAACAATCACTTGGAAGCAATTCAAGCAGTTTCTTTACTTCTTTCTGATAGAGATACCCTTATCGTTCTTGGTGACTTTAATTTACCAAAAAGATAACTTAGAAATACCCCCATATTTTGAAGCATCAGACTTACTACCCATTTTATGGAGAGGAATTATAAATGATACCTTACAAATCATTGGGAAAGCGGAGGTTTCGACGGACAATGAGAAAAATTTTCTGAATAGGCTTACATAACGATTCAGCGCAAAGTCTGAGTACACAACCAGGAATCCCATCGGGACCTGTCGAGTACACAGGTTTGACTTGCTTAAGCACGCTGAGAAGCGAACTTTCGTCAATTGAAGGATATGAATATTGAAGGTTAAAAAAAAAGTGAACCAGATCTGATCTACCGAGAGGAATACAAACTTTAAAAACGGAATGAAGCATACTATAGAAATAATGAATCGCAGAGTCCATGGTTTTACAATTATACAGATATGACCATTCAAGGTTCCAAATAATATTAATAAGTCTGACAAAGTCAGTCTTACGAAAACAGAGTCTTCTGGTTACCGGATGGGTATTGTAAGTCGGCGCACAAAAAGAAAGGTCAAAAGTTTCATCCAAGGTATCTGGTAAATTAAAGTCACCAAGAATGATGAGGGTGTCTCTATCAGAAAGAAGTGAAGAAACTGCTTGAATTGCTTCCAAGTGATTGATATATATGATTAAGTCGGAAAGAGGTGAAATGTAAGAGCAAGTAACATAAGTGCAAAAAGATTAAAGTGAAATTTTGACACTAATAAAGTCAATTTCATGAGCGGAAGAGGACTGAATAATTTCAGATGGAAAAGCTGAGTCGACAGCAATAAACACACCACCACCATTGCGGATAATCCGATCTTTTCTATAAATTGAAAATTTAGTGGATAAAACCGAATCGTCAGCAATATCTGGTTTAAGCCACGTCTCTGTAAAAGCAAGAACATGAAAATCAAAGGATCTACAAAGAGTCTAGACAGTTTCCATCTAAGTCCTCTAACATTCTGGTAGGCGAGAATAAGGGACGAAGTTAGTTTTTTGGCCCGTCAGTTGATGTTGACGTACCAGAAAAAGGCAGAAGTTTGGTATTAGAAGAGGAGGAGATAGCAGAGGGCAGTCGAATCGGAGACCGCTTTCTCTTTTCCGTCGTATACTCCTTTATAATAAGATGTTCCGGCCAAAAATCTTTTCTACAAATTTGTCACTTACTTTAAATGACGAGATGTCACGGGTATATGAAAACCTAAATTTTTCCACCGCTATGTTTGAGGCCTGGCTTTTTGCCCAGATATGGGATAAGACATAGTCAGATGTAGTGTTAGGGTCCAGCCTCGAAACGAACATCTGTTTTTTCGGTGGTATAATGTGGACAATGCTTACAACATATTTACACAGCAGTATGTTCACCGAAATCAAACGAGTTAACCGTTCTATTGTTTCAGCTGTACGTACATATGTACATATATAATATCCGATCAGAACGAATGAGATCTTCTTATCCAAACGATAAGTTGTGCGTTGCGAAACGGATATCATCAAAGTTTAAAAGTATGTCCATACCATGCGGTATATGGCTTAGATATGATCACTCATGCCAGTCAATATCAACTTCTTAAAAATTTAAGTTTGTTAAAAGAACAAGCAGCACAATATAATTTGAGAACTAGAACCATCAATTTTAAAATAGGACAGCAAGTGTTTCGTAGATATTTTCAACAGTAGCTTTATTTATTTTTGTAGTGTTTCAGGATTTCACATTTCTGTGTAATTCGTGACGTTTAATAAACTACGAATTAAACAGTGTTTGCAATGAACAAGATTATTTAAAAAAAAAAAAAGTTAATAAGTGTTAATGTGGGGAATATCAAAGTAAATTGTGCAGCTGATTAGTATCATTGAAGATCTGGCAACTCTGTTAAAATTTGATCAATTTACGTTATCGATATTTTTGTGCATGCAGCCGTGCAGAAGCTTAAAAGAGAAAAAGAAAATTAAGAAAATTTGTAAAAAGAATTAATTTTTTTCTCCACGTGACGTCAAAGTGTTCGGACGTATTACGTTCTTCGTCAGTTATTTAAAGGGGAGTGCATCATAACCCCAAAGCTTCGTTTGTGAACTTTAATTTACTTTGGCTTTTAACGCTGGTAAAATTTTGTTAAACTGCATAGCAAAGGCAGAGCTACTTAGCCGCCACAAAGTGAGACCACAGCGTGTCAGACGCAGTCTTAATTTGCTAATACATACATAATACAATGGTACATTAATTTTGGTCTTCTCCAAAACCCTTAATGCTACAGAGCTGATTTACATACATTTTACACATAGACTTCTTTTTGCTGCAGGCATTATATATCTCGAAATCATCCTTATCGGATAACTATATCATATAGCTCCCATAGGAACGATAGGTCGAGAAGAAAATTAGGCTTTCATAACTTTGTTGTTTTTCAATCGAATATTACGAAATTTGTCTAAGATTTTTTTAACATATTCACTAAGTTTTATCAGAATCGGTTGACTATATCATATAGCTCCCATAGGAACGACGGGTCTAGAATAAAGTTAAGCTTCCAACACTTTGTTGTTTTTCAATCGAATGTTACGAAATTTGTAATCCATTAGTGTAATTTACTTTCTAAAATATTTACCAAGTTTCATCAGAATCGGTTAACTATATCATATTGCTCCCATAGGAACGATGGGTCTAGAATAAAGTTAAGCTTCCAACACTTTGTTGTTTTTCAATCGAATGTTACGAAATTTGTAATCCATTAGTTTAATTTATTTTCTAATATATTTACCAAGTTTCATCAGAATCGGTTAACTATATCATATTGCTCCCATAGGAACGATCGGTCAGAAATATAGTTTTAGAGCAATAACTTGAGTGTTTATAAAGCGATTGTCCCGAAATTATATTTGAAAGTTTAGTACATATGGAAATGTCTGTGCTAAGTTTCAGCCAAATCGGTTGACTATATGCTATAGCTCCCATAGGAACAGTCGGATCAAACATTTTTTTTGGCCAAATTAAATTTTTTTCTTGAGCCATTAACATCTAATGTAGGTTTGACTTATTTTATATGGTCTCCAATGATTTTGGTTCATTATTAATATGTAAATATCAAATAATACTTTGCCAAATTTGCATGCGCTCTTCTTCTTCCTTGTACCTGGAACGCGTTTTTAACGCGAGGTTGCATTAGTTTTTTTAATTTTTGACAAATTTGCGCAAAAAAGCGCAAGACTACACTATATACGTCTGATAGGTGAATGTTCCCTCTATCACGTGTATATGATTATATCGTGAATCTCCGTGAATCTCTGTTGATTCTACTCCACCAAAGTTTAAAAAAAGCGAAAATTTAGCGTGTTTTTGAAACGTCTGCAATTTACTAAGTATTCCAAATTTCATTATATTTTTTACAACAAATAACTAAAAATTGATCTACTTTTCGAATAAAGTAAAAATATTCAAGATCAATGGTTTAATTCGGCCAATATTCAGTTTCAAAGTTGCAAGTTTTTGTAAAAATTGTACATTTTTTTCATACTTAAAAAATTTCTCCACTTTGAGATGTTGTAGCACCCACAATTCTTATCGGATTTCAAAAACATTTTGTATCCATAAGTTCTGAAGTATTATCAGTCGATTTCACTTTTTACTTTTGCCCAACGTGATGGTGAAAAAAATGATTTTTGGTCAGCTATCCGGGCAGAGGCCCCACTGTGCGTCGGTAAAGCCATGGGTGTTCTTGGATTCGTAAAACGATGGTCAAAGGAATTTGATGATCCATATACAACCAAGATTCTTTACACCTCATTGGTTCGTCCAATGACGTTCTCTTACTAATTCGTTCTCTTACCAATCGTAGATTAATGCTTGGCGTCATATTCATGCACAAGCTTCTTAATGGGGATATAGACTCACCTGAGCTATTGAACCGAGTAAATTTAACAGTTCCTTTTAGACCTACTAGAAACTAAACTCCTCTATCACTTCCACGATGTACTACTAACTACCTAATGCATGAACCTTTTCGAGTTCTTTGTTCTGATTATAATCGTCTTTATCATGTAATCAGTTCAGAGCTCTCTATTCCTTTACTAAAAACTTCTATCCTTTCCCATTTAGCACGTAACTAGCTAAAGTTTCGCTTTTTGTCTGTATTTTGTGGATTGTCCCAGCGACTCGAGCCGTGCGTTATGCGGCTTGCGCCCCTCGGTCTGTTGGGCGGGAGGTGTGGGCAATTAGTGCTCCCGTTGGGATTCGCGCGTAAAAAAAAAAAAAAGTATTGCCAGACAACAATATCACATATTGAAACTAAAACTGATGATACGGAATGTGATACAAAATTGTGTATCCTGCACAAGGTTCAGACCAAAACTCTTTAAACAAATAATGGGAGATCTCAAAATAGACCGTTCCTCATTTCTGGTATGGATTACTGCGGACCGTTCTGGATTCATCACAAAGTAAGAGGAAAACATCCAGATAAGGCATACATTGCTGTGTTTGTATGTTTTGCAACAAAAGCAGTACACTTGGAATTGGTTGGAGACTTATCAACATCCCCATTTAATGGAGCATTGCAACGCTTCATTGGACGAAGAGGAAGATGCCAAACGTTGTACTGTAACAACGCGACAAACTTCGTTGGAGCTAACAACCAATCGATGGAATTAAGCGAAACGATATACTCTACAACTGGTGCAATTATGGAATTCTGTAACCAGAAAGGAGTTCAATTCAAATTTATTCCCCCGATTAAAACATACGTTTTGGACAGGAATATCTGCAAGGAGTACAAAACTCCGCGAAGTGGAAGAAGCCTTTTAACAATGTGAAAGAACGCATGATGGTGATCCTCAAAGAAGATAACGGACCCATTCTTCAATGGCCATTGGGGAGGATTATAAAATTATATCCTGGTCCTGATGGCTTATTGGGACGATATGAACACATTTTCTTTTGGAATAAAAAAGATTGGGGAAATGTGTTCCCGATTAAAACCAAGTCAAGCCTGTTCTGCAATGTACAAACATTTCTAACATGTGGAAGAGGAACTGAGAATGGAAAACGATCTCTTGCACATAGGACAAAATCGTAGAGCACCATTTGATTTTATTGGCAACATCGCCAGGAGTCTATATGGAGTAATGGACTCGTAATATGCAAAAAAAATGTCCAATACTATTGAAAAGGTGAAAAAAAAATGAGGAATACTAGATAATGATGAGGCGATTATTGAAAAGCGATTGAATTTGATGGAGCAGCAACTACTCGATATGTCTGATTCTGTCAAGACATTTCAATGGTATCTCACGATAACAACACAACTTTCGGTGATTGCTTCAAATTTGCAACGAGTACAATAAGAGATTGCCTATGTTTTCACTGACGTTCATCATGACCAAATTAGCCCGTTGTTACTTTCGCCTAAACAACTTGAACAACACTTTAAGCAGTTAAAAAATCATCTTCCACCAGGACACATACTTCCTGCCACAGATGATGATGTTCTACAACTATATAAAATGATGAAGGCAGAAGGGAGTATTGTTAAGAAGCGCGTGATATTCAAAGTAACGCTACCGTTGCTCTCAGCACAAGCATTTGAATTATATAATCTAGTTCCTATACCAGCAATCAGCAATAAAGGAATTATGACGATGGATATTCAAATATTCATAATAGCGGTTAATAAGCACAGAGATCAGTTCCTTGGATTAACAGCAACTGAATTAAAACAATGCCATCAAGTCACAAATGAAAAATTCATATGTCAAAATAAACAAACTGTTTTCTCAATCAATAGTAATTATGAATTCCAGTTGTTCAACAACAAAACTTTAAATATTTGTCAAATTAAATACACAAGTATGACGTTCGTCTGGTTCCATATGTACTACAAGAACCATTGGATATTTGGTGCAATGTCACCAATGGAGTTATCTGCAGTCTGCGATGACAACAGTTCAAGCATCACCATAAGTCAAGGAGGATTATTAACACTTGATCCAAGTTGCACATGGCGGAATCCATTAATACGTGTAACTGGACATCCGTATTACAACCACCGGCACAATGAATATGTCATATGCCCGGTTTGGGAATTTCTCCACTATGATGATGAACTCAACTAATGAAACGGCTTCTACCAATGTTCAGCTAAGCTACAATGAACTTGACAACCTCAGTAGTCAACTATGGCCCAGATTTAAAATAAAATTACCACATGACCTTAAGTCTAATCAAGGGCCTTTTCAACATCACAACATTGTTTCATACATAGCGCTAATAATATTCATAACATTAGTACTGCTATATGTTATTAAAAATCGGTGTACCAAAGGAAGACAAGAAGCCAGGATTGCGATTGGCCTTCAACAGATGACCACTCCCATAACTGGTACCCAGATGCCAACTGGCAGTCAACCGACTCAATCTACACATCGACCTGCTGGAAACTACGAAGTCAACATTTAAGTAATGTTGAACAGACATTCAGCGGCCGGGAGTATGTTGGTGTAAATGCATGCTTAAAATACAAACTATGAATTTCTCACAGTAAAGACCAATGCAGGCTTTGCTTAGAATAGAATTAACCCCTCCATATTTCATATACACTGTACTCACACTATATTTTCATACAACACAAAATTGTCCAACACATTATGTTCACACACACAATCACATTTACACTATGGATAAGACCCCCAAATGTATATACATGTGACCCCCTAGATCCTTGAATCGCGTATATAAACTCGACCTTTTTCTTAATAGAATCAGTATTCAAGCAACTCTTGTCTATTCACTACTCTGCAATCAACGGGTGAGCATCGCTGTGTCTTTGGCCCCCATTTGCATGATCTCTCCGAAGTCTACCCAATTTCAAGTGCGACAGCCCTATGTCACTAGTTTATGTTCTAGAGGCAAACATTGTATAAATAATAAAATTATAAAATTCAATAACATAATAAACCAATAACCAAGTTTAAAAAAATATATATTTAATGAAAAACTCAAAAAATCTTGAACCATCTATACTTAAGTCACCTTGAGCTAAAATTGTGCTTTTTATTTTCTTCAGTTAAATAAACTTAAATTTTAAAAATTGAATACGTTTCGCACAAGAATTTGATCGCTATGTCTAAAAATTAAAACATAAATCCGGCCCCAGTTGATATGGAAATATTACGAAAAAAAGAAAAGTGTTTAACAAATTTGTAAAATTTAAGATATTTCTCTCGGCAAAGTCAGAAGTTCTATTGCGTTTTATAAAAAAAATGGAATCTGTTAAAATATTCCACGCGAAAAGCCCAGAAAGACCACTATCCATAAAAACAGACAGGTTGCCAAAGTGAGTAAAGCCGATCCGTTCTTGACTTGGACGTAAATCAGAGGTCAAATGGTTGCGGATAATGGCGTAAATGTGTCAGCAAAGATCTTAAGAAGGCGCCTAAACGAATTAAGCTTCTATGGATGCATTGCTCAAAAAAATGCAATGCTGTCCAAATGTCTTTGGAAGTGATGGAAAACCATATGCATAACGTCCTCCCTACAAACAATTAAGTCTGAAGTCCACAGAGAAGAACTGTAAACTGTGTTTCGCTTTGATCATGGTCTGGGGCTGTTTCAGTGCATTTACTGGTAAAGATTGAAGGCATTATGAACGGACGAGATACTTTTAGAAACAACTTATATTAAAAAATTGGTGGTTGCGTGAATTATTTAACAGGACAACGACTCGATTCATTGTTGGAAAAGAGTCAAGTCGTGGCTTAAACGAGAAGGAGTCAACATTTTGGCATGGCCACCTCAGAGTCCTGACTTAACTCCTATAGAGAACTTGTTGGGAATTCTTAAACGAGTTGTTGCCTTGTAGAGTCAATGACAAAGCTTTGCTCCACTGTTCAAAGGCAGAAAGGTCATTCCACTCAAGTGTTCGTGGCTTGAGGGAAAAAATAATTCGACAAAAATATTTTTGGTCGGATCGTTCCAATTGGATCTATACCTAACTTCAAAATATTAAATTTTCGCTTTAAAAACACCTAAATTATTACTCAAAATTATTCTTTCAAACCGAACGTTCCCATTGGAGCTATTTTTTATAGTCATCCGATTGGGATGATTCCGAGATATACAATGCCTGCAGCAATAAGAAGCCAATGTGCAAAATTTCAGCTCTGTAGTTTTAAGGGTCTCGGAGGAGATCCCGACAGACAGGCAGACAGACGGACAGACGGACAGACGGACAGACGGACAGCCGGACATAAGTACATCAACTCTGTGTTGATGAAAAATATATAAAACTTAATTAGTGAATAACGATTCCGGGGAGCAAGAAATAAACACGATCTCCATTTGTTGAATTCACAATCTGAACTGACTTTTGTTTTCTAAAATGTTTGTTAGGAAAGGTCTAGTTATAGATTCTAGGGGTGACATATTTAATGGTGAAATTTAAAAACTAAACTTTAGTAATTTTACATTTTTAATTAACAAAGTTCCTTTCATATGAAATAAGTATCTGAGCAACATGACAAAAGTAAAGAAAAATTAAATAATTCATTAATCAATCAACTTTGTTATTTAATATTTTATATATTTTCCCTTATTGACAAGCATTACATTAATTCGACTTGGCATTGAATTTGGCAAGTTTTGAAATCTTTGATTAGTGCCATTTTAAAGTCCATTACAGTATTAAATTAGTTGTTATTCTTGAACACCTTGCGTGACAATATTCCACATAAATTTTTAATCGGGCACACAAATATGAAGATTCTACCATTAAATCTACAAGAGAATTGGACGTCGATTTAGCCATCTTGAGCGAACCATTAAGGTTCGGTGATGGTAGAATTTGGTCAGCCGACTTTACGGGCAAGTTTGCATTATGGGTCAGCTGACATAATGTACCAGCTATGGAATCTGTGCGAAGGGTGAAGATCGGGGATCTCTGTCTTTACAGCTGTTTCTTAGCTCCTAGCCTGCAGTTCAGGCAAAATCGATACACATGCAACTGACGCAAAGAGACGTGCAAAGCAGCAGATACACAAACGCCAAAGTACGGATTCTGTTCGAGTCTCTAGCCTTCCTTGACCTGGCAAACTTCAACAGAGTAAGCCAAAATAAAGAGAAGTGTCATCTGGGCGTTCCAGCTTTAAGCGGCAATGCAGGCGATAGCTTTGAGAAATTAATGAAGGCAGTAACAACAGCCTGTGAAGTAAAAATGACTTTCCATAAATGTCACAGCAGGCATCGACCATCCGTTTACTGGTGGAACGAGGGTATCGCCGACGCCAAAAAAGCTGCCTGGATGCTAGGGTCTGCTATCAACGAGCAAAGGTCAAGCCAAATTTCCAGTCAGTCCAGTTCAAGAAATTTGAAGGAGCAAAACCTGCCGCACCAGACAAAAGTCGCATGCGACACTTACGAGTCGAGACTATGGCTGTTGTCGACCATCCAGTTAGCACAGACAAAGTGCTAAATACTACAGGTTACAAAGTTACCCGCCTAAGATGGGAATGTAGCACTTATGTTCGCAATGCGTTTACAATGATGGTAAACAAATCCATGAAGAAAAGCATCTTTCCTCCCAATGGAAATTACAAGATTTGGTATTAACCCCTTAACCACATAGGCAACCAGACGACCCATCAGCGTGCAAGACAATCTGTCTGCTGGACTCCATCGAGAAAGTTTTGAGAGACTAATAAGGACAGGGACCGAGGCAGCTATAAAATGCATCATCTGACTAAATTTAGTTGAAATCGGACAATAAATATCGAAGATATTGAACGTTTTTGATTTACAAGTTAAATTTGAAATGTTTGTCTGCCGAGAGGAGAAGATTGCAATGGGGATGTTTATGAGATAGACGAGGGATAGGTTGAAGACACTGTCATCTGTAAAGATGAGGCTATTTGGTAAAAACTTGAGGTTCTGTTAGGCCTTCTATCTGTTCTTTTTCTTCATCTTCCGGAATTTAAGCATTTACTGACTAAAAACTTGTCTTATTCCTTAATTTGGCCTATTTTAATATAAGAGGGCTTAATTCTATGCTTTCTACACTCTATCTCAATAGTGTAGCATTTGACTTTAATATTATAATGCGAAAATTCCCAGTTTTATGTGTGATCGGATTTTTCGTGTAGGCGGAAAAGTTTTGGTTGCGGTTGACAAGCCCTTAACTTTTGACCAAATTTATTAATCCGACATTCTTGTTTGTTAGCGTAAAGGTCTCATGTCTTTTTCTGTCTAGAAGTGTTAATACTGAAAGTAAGATGTCCGTCTACTCATCCGCCTCATAGTTTGAAAATAATAGAGGGGGTTTTAATTAAGCGATTGCTGATTTGTTTCCTAATTTCTTCACAACAACGTATTCCTCAAAGTATATCAAGCGAGTCTTCCGTATCCTAATCAGGTTAAAAGGTCTGATTGTATTTGTAGTCCTTCTATCAATGAAAGTTCGCTTCTTACCGTGCTTAACCCAATAAATCCTGTGTACTGTCAATACACTGCTGTTTATCTCCATTATAAACAATATTTTCTCTGTTATAATTCACTTTCGTTTCCTCATATGGACCATAAATTAACTTACCATCATACTCTTGGAGATTTCTTTTACTTTACCTCCCTCATCTTATCAGTCGTCGAATTAATATCCACAAGCTAATTAATGGTCCCTTAGACTAGGTTGGGACATATAATTTTTCGCAATTATAAATAATTTTATTAAAAACAACTTTCGGGACAGATTTCCTTTCATCGAAATACATTGATATCAAAATATTTTTAAAAAACTCTTGTTTAATGGAGGGACAAAAATATTCATAAATTTTGTTGTAAAAAAATTAACCAGCATTGGTGATTGAAAAATGGGTAACATTTTGAAAAATGCGATTTATATAGAATTCACATTTTTTGGATCCATAAAAATTGCCCCGCCTTAATACACAAACATCCTGTACAAAGTGTCTCTCTCTTTTTCCATTGAGAATTTTCATACTAAATTGTATGGACATTTCATTGCGATTGTGTTTCCTTTTATTTATACTGATTAGGGAAATTATCTTGCAAGCTAAAATTAATTAAATAATTGCGAGAGTGTCCCAGTGCCCACAATTGCCTAATGTGCAGCCACCGTCAAATTCTTACACCCAACTTCTCGTCATAACATTCCACATTTCCTGATATACACGCGTCTTAAAAACTTATTTAGTACCGCCATAGTAGATATCCGTTATCTAGGCGCGGAATTCGGTGCTCAAGTAATGACAAACACTGAGTCTGAAGCAACATTTGTGTCCAAATGAATGTTTAATCTGGTAAGACCTCCATTCCGCGTCATTGAAGCTCGTATTAATGATATCTCCAATTGTTTGATAGATAGAAATTGATTCTTCCTATCTACTTGCCTTTGTTCCAGTAAGGACTCCTTTGTCCGATTTTTAGTGCTTTCTGTCAAGCATTTCAAATGTTCCGGCAACATTAGCTTTTTCTAAATATTCACGAGCAGTGTTAGACCACAAATACTGTAATAATGTGCAGAGGTACAGGGTTGTTTCGAATCTCATTGGGGAAGCATTTATCTGTGATCAATAACCGCCTTTACGATGAGGTTCGTCCAGCCCGATCGTCTACACTGACGTTGCTCTTGCCAACAAAGCATACCTCTACCCTAAGCCCAGGAACGAGTCCAGTTTGGGCGGAACTTCATTGACCAGTGTGGAAACAATGAGAGGTTCAACGGATAGCGCTGTGATTATTTCAAGTAAATAAAGATTTATTTAGAAGATTATGCTAATTAACATAGACTACGGAAGCGCGGTGTCAATTATTGAGTAGTTTTTGGTGCCCAACTTAATAAGTTCTTATGAAAGATAATTTTTACAATCGACAGTAAAGGATTTGGGATTCAACATTACAAGTAAAGGTATTAAAGCAGATGATAAACGAAACAGTCAACATTTTTTTACTTCAGAAAAGGTGCACACAGTGCAACGCTGATTATGTTCATATTTTGGAAGGTTTATTAAATATTTTTTGATAATAGCTAATCCACTATCCTTAGAAAAGACTTGATATGTACATTTGGAAAGACACACTTTTTTTTATGTTTAAAGAAAAGAGGATCCAATCTAATCATTAATTTATGTTTCCATGCATAAAACGGAGTTACACTGTTATGGTAGCTTGTTGGTGCAGCACATATGTAATAAAAAGTGGAGTGTAGAAGCACTTAAGGGGTTACATGGGTTTCCTCGAGGAAAAATGGCCTTTTATCAACAATTTTTTTTTAATATAAATAATGAAATTTTTTATTACAATTTAGTATTCTTATAAAGATACATGTTTTAACAACAATCCCTGAAATTTTTGTGGAAAAATATTTAAAACACTGAGACGTGACTTTCGGTGACTCCTTAAAAAAGCCACCTCCGCGTTGGCAGAAGAACTTTTTACCGGATCATTTAAAGTGAAAAAACAAAAAAGCATATTTTAGTTAAGACCATAAGCTAGAAATTGGACGATGGAGAAAAAAAAAATAAAATTAAAAAATTAATGCCAATATTTTCGGAAAATTCCGCTACATTTTTTTTTTTAAATAATTCAGAATCATATCTCAAAGACCTGTGCAAAACTTCATCAAAATCGGTTGATTAGTTCTCGAGATATCTCGCCAATCGACTTTGAAAATACAGTTTTAAGAAAAACGCGTTTAAAGTTTTGAGCGCGGTGCGCTGAGCCTTGAGCACTCGACTTCTAAAGGCTGTATCTCCGAAACTATTGCTCGGATCGATTTGAAATTTTAACACAATATTCTAGAGTTATTGTAAAATTTAATTGGACAAAAAAATCGATTTTTTTGAAACGGTAAAACCCATGTAACCCCTTAAGTAAAAAAGTGAACTGAAAACTAAATTATGTATTTTATTTTTCTCAGCAAACAACAAAACGTTGGCAATTAACGGCATTTCATTATCGCTTATTTTAAATAAGTTTGATTTTAATCTTAAAATGAAGCAAGCAAGTCGTCCCTGCCGACATTGAGTATACCCTATACCAACATCCTTGAAATCGCCATCAATTTCATGCAAAATTCTCTTTAACATGCCGCAACAGCGAACGCATGCTATCTCGCTCACTCTTGCAAGCCAATGTCGCCCTAACCGCTTCAGTACAAAACGCATTCACGTATATCTTCGATTTTTATTGTCCGATTTCGACTAAATTTAGTCAGATGATGCATTTTGGCCACATTATTAGGTGGGTCAAATAAGAATGTGATTCCATAAAAACTGCTCTAGTAATTAGTGTTTTCTAAATTGCGGGGGCGGAAGTGGGCGTGGCAAAAATTTTAAACTCTCCTGATCTGCGTAGTCACTAGACAAATGATCGAACACCCTCAAAATCGCAATCAATTCAAAACGAAATTCCCTTTTATATGCAGCAGCAGCGAACGCATGTTATCTCACTCTTTCTTATCTGCCAATGCCGCCTTGGGATTTCAGTACAAAACGGATTTAGACATATCTCCGATGTTTATTCTCCGATTTCGACAAAATTTGGTCAGCTGGTCCAGTTTGGGTATATAATTAGGTGTGCCAAGTAAAAATACTAAATGTTTAATACAGCTCTAGTTATCTTTTTTTTTAAATTGCGGGGGCGGAAGTGGGCTAAAATTTGAAACAAACTTGATCTGCCTAGGCATTAGACGGATGCTCACACCAAATTTGGTAGCTCTAGCTCTTATAGTCTCTGAGATCGCGTGGCTCATACGGACAGACGGACAGACGGACATGTCTCAATCGACTCGGCTGTTGATGCTGATCAAGAATATAGATAATTTATGGGGTCGGAAACGCTTCCTTCTGCCTGTTACATACATTTTAGCGACTTTAATATACCCTTTTACCCTTTGGGTACGGAGTATACAAAATGAAGCAATCAAGTCGTCCCTGCCGAAATTGAGTATACCCTGGACCAACAAGTTACATGAAACGTAGTCGAACACCTTCAAAATCTCGCTCACTACTGCTAGCCAATGTCGCCTTTAGCGTTACAGTACAAAACTCGTATGCGTATATCTCCTATATTTATTGTCCGATTTTAACTAAGTTTGGTCTGCTGGTGCAGTTTGGCTATATAGTTAGGTGTGCTTAAAAGGAATACGATATCTTTAATATAGCTCTAGTAATTTTTCCCGATTAAATTTTCCCGAGTAAATTTACTTGTGCGTCCCTCAGTTGCTTGTGCGTCCCTCTGCCAACAAACTCTAGCTCGAGATCGCGACTTTTTTCCCTTTTCCCCCTCTCGCAACTGCTTGCGCGTCCCTCTGCCCACAAACACGCATATTTATGACCCTTTCTCGAGCTCGCGATCATTGCTTGTGCGTCCCTCAGTTGACTGTGCGTCCCGCATTTACTTGTGCGTCCCTCTGCCCACAAACTCGCACATTTGTGACCTCTGCTCGGACTCGACGTCGAGACCTTTTTCTCTGCCCGGATTAATGTTTGTTGTAAATGTTGTTGTTGGCTCACTTGTGGAATTTGGCTGCCCACCACTGGTCTATACTAACATATTATAGAAAAAAAAAAAAATTTTTTTTCAACATTTTACAGGTGTCTCCCCCCTTAAAGTAATAAGATCACTGAACACAAGACTAATAAATCTGTGTCATAGGAGGAATATCAAGATAAATATGCCCCTAGAGTTAGACAAATTGGCGAGTTTCAATCCTAACCAATTAGAAAATCTAGATGAGTCAAAACAAACTGACTCCGATTTAGAAGTAGACAGTGATGTAGAATCGTTAGATGATACAGTTGAACATAAAGTTCGCAATAGACCCCAAACAACCATGGCACAAACAATGGCAGAATTCATGAAGTTAGCGTCACCGCTAATACCAAATTATGATGGAAGCCCAGACGATTTACGAAGTTTCTTAGACGCATTGATCCTTGTGGATTCAATAAAAGCCGAATTCGAAACAACAGCCGTAAATATAATAAAAACAAGAATGAAAGGCCACGCAAGAAACCTAATAAGTACTGAAAAGACAAAACCCGAGATTATAGAAAAACTATCAAGAACAGTCAAAGGAGAATCTGTGGAGGAAATGCTAAATTTGCAGCAGAAAAATAAAACAGCGAGCCAATACACCCATGAGGTGGAAATCCTCACTAAAGCCCTACAAGGAGCTTATATTAGTGAAGGAGTAGCAATATAGCATGACTTCGGCCATAAAGGCCATAACACAAAACTGTGCTATAGAACAGGTAAAAACAATAATGCAGGCCGGCACATTTAACAACATGAATGATGTTGTTGCCAAATTTGTAAACGCATGCACAGAAGCAACCGGACGATCAAATAACGTAATATTCTATAGCAACCGGCAAGTAAATTATAACCGCGGCGGTGGAAACCGATTCCGTGGCAATAGCTATAACAATGGCAGAGCCCGGGGCAGTTACAATAATCGCGGTGGTAATAACCGTGGTAACACCCGAGGTAGGAATAACTACTACCGAAACAGAGGCCAGCAAAACAGTAACAATAGAAATCATGTCCGAAATTATAACTCTGCGCTGCGACATATTTCTAAAAGCAAGATCATCCTCAGGTCTAGATTTCTGGGCAGTGGTTTCCAACGAAAAATATCCAAATTTGAAGAAATGTGTTGAACAACTGCATTCGTGTTTTGGTTCAACATATTTATATGAATCAACATTTTCGTACTTAAAACAAACAAAAAATAAACATCGTTCTCGATTGACAGACGCTCATACATTGGACTCTTTAAGGTTGGCAATTTCCAACTACAAACCTGATTTTGATAATCTAGTAGAAGATGCTCAGATCCAATGCTCACACGAATGCTCAATTAAATAAGTAGTTTTTTAAAGTAATTTTTATGTTTTTCTTCTTAATGAAATAAAAAGACTACATAATTGTGTACTGAACTATGCTGTTTTATTAAGGCTTTCAAAGAGTATGTAATTGGTAGATCCCACAGGGTGTCGTCAGTGAATAGTAGATCTTGGGTCTAATCAAGTTGGCCACCCCTGCCCTAAACTCTAAGATCTGTCACTACAAATATTTTAGTAAATAAAATCAGTTCAAATTGTGAATTCAACAAATGAAGATCGGGTTAATTATTTCTTCTCCCCGGAAGCCCTATTCACTGTAACTACTAAAACTTTCACTTGACATACTAGAAAGCTGAGGTAAAGTCTAAGAAGCTTAGATTTAGGTCCTCTTTCTGTCTGATGGGCGAGATAAAGGGACGAGGTTAGTTTTTCAAAACACCAGCAGATGTTGCGGAAGATTAAAATTTAAAAAATAAATTAGAGAAATAACCACCGCTGCTTTGAAGACTTAAATTTTTGTCTTAATTTAAGCTAATGTTTCTTTGGTAGTAATCAAGTTAGAGGCCTATGTACATGTGTACCTCCTACTGGACTACTAATTGCAAAAATAAAATAAAACTCATACCTGTGTTATCTGGTGCTATGTGTTTGCAGTTTGAATTAAAAGTTTAGCTGCTATTTATCTAAAAGTAAATTATTTTAATATTAGCATAAGAACTTATTACACAATACAAAATGATACCAATATATACAATTTTTTTATTACTATCTTTTTATTTTAAGGTGCTCCTGTTAATAATGCAAGGCTGAGCTATCTTAACCAGGTACAGCGTAATCACGAAACGGCACTTTCTGGAATGAGATAATTTTAATATAATGAAATTAAAATATTATTGTTATAAAACTTGTCTGCAAATGGGTTAGGGTGTGGTAAAAATGTTTTATCTTTACATTAATATATAGTTATATAAAAATAAAATATTAATCAGCAAGCAATGGCAAAGTTTTTGATTTCAATGAAACTCTTAGTACTCTTTAATTTATCAAAGGACTACAAAGACCAAAAGTTATTGCTTCATTCGTTGAATTCATAATCTGAACAAATTTTTTTTAATCAAATATTTGTTGGATAATGTCACATATTTTGTGGTGAAGCCTTAGTTCTGGACCCATGCATGAGCTCTCACAAAATGGATGCTAAGCTAAACGCATCAACGAGAAATAACTTCACAGTAGGTGAGCTAGGTCAAATTACTTTATTTATTGTTTGGAGAATGTATTTTTATATATGTACATCAGTCTCAGTCGAAACTTCACGAAGTAAAGACGTGCATCAACCGCCAGTGGTTACAATTACAAAAGCAACAACCTTGCAAGTACAAAGAAACAAGTGCACAAGCAAAACGCTCAGCTAAAACAATTACACAAAAAAAAAAAAACCATCCAAAAACAAAACATCAACGAACTCGTCACGAAGTCGAACTAAGCGAGCGCCAGCCCAACAACAACGACAATGTCGCGACCGCCCGACATAAGCTTCCCAACACCGTGGGACAAATCTACTAACACGGAACCGAAATTTGTTGTAATAAGAAGATTAGATAACAACAGCTTCGAAAAAGTGTCACCCTTCATAATCAAAAAAGTAATAGCTAACGCGTGCAATGGAGAAGTAGAATCATGCACCAAAACCCGAGATGGAAACCTTTTGGTCAAGACAAAAGGCACAACTCAAGCGCAGCGACCAATTAAAATTACGCAGTTCCACGACTTCCCAGTGTGCGCAAGCGAACACAAGTCGTTGAACTCTTCAAGAGGCGTCATCTACTCTAACGACCTGCGAAACGTTGACGAAAAGGAGATATTACAAGAACTAAGTACACAGAAAACAACCTATGTACAAAAAATAAAAAAAATGCAAAACGGTAAACTGGTAGAAACCGGACTTGTCATTTTAACATTTGATGATTGGATACGAAAGGGTTAAGGTTCGACCTTACATTCCACAACCTCTTAAATGCAAAAAATGCTTCAGATTAGGACATACAACAAAAAACTGCCCAAAAGAAAATCAACATTGCCAAATCTGCTCCTCAGACATGCACAACGAAGGTGAAGTATGTACCAAGCCAAAATTTTGCATCAACTGCAAATATGACATCAATGACCAATTCAACCATAGCCCGTTGGACAAATCTTGTCCAGCGTTCTTAAAACAAAAGGAAATATTGGCAATTAAAATAATAGAAAGAGTCGATCACAAAACGGCTACACTAATTTATGTCACACGTCACCTATATCAACCTACGCCATACGCAAAGATTGCATCAATGCAGTCAAGCATCTCCAAAGACAAATCATCATCTCAACCAACAAGCATCAGCCCAACACCACAAAATCAAAATAAAGCCCAACCTCGCCAAGCTAAAAGATACGATGACATAATGAACAGCGACCCAACACCCATCACCGGAACAACTCAAGGCACCCAAGAAGACATGGAAGTCGACCAAACATTGAAAAATGACCATCCAAAAAAACCGATTCCGGAATCAGAACGTAAGCTGAGAAGTCACTCAAAACTTAATCCTCTAACCAAACCTCTAAAAGCCAAAGACAAATCCGACAAACTGGAAAGTCAACTTAAAAATAAAGCTAACCAACTAATAAATTTGTAAAATTGTTATAAATAGCATACTTAGAATTATAAGTAATGATAATATTAGTTGAATGGAACTGCAATGGTTACGTAAATAATTACGACCAATTACAAATAATGATAAAAGCGGTTAGCCCAAAAATCATCTGCCTTCAAGAAACCCACATCCACTCCCAACTTAATATCCCTATCCCACTTAACTTCACAATAATTCACAAAAATTCATCAAAGAATTCACATGGAGGAGTAGCTATGCTAGTCCACAAATCACTTCAATATGACTCGCTCAGAACAAATAATGATTTCGATGCCGTTGGAATAATCCTTCATTCCAAATATAAAATCCAAATTATGAACACATACATCCCACCAGATAAACAATTCAACAAACATAATCTAGAAAATATGTTTGGTAGCCCGAGCATTAATACCATAGTATGCGGAGACTTTAATAGTTGGCACCAAAGCTGGGGATCACCAAAAAACAATGTTAATAGTATTCAAATTTATTTCCCAGTCAAACTTCATTACCCTAAATGACGGCACACCAACTCACTACTCTACGCACCACACGATGACACATGTAGATCTCACTTTGACGACACCGAATCTGCTACCACTTCTTAAGTGGAAAGCAGACACAGACCTCCATGGGAGCGACCATTTCCCCATCTATATAACTGTTTTTGGCAGTACAAGCTATGAACACCAAGATAGACGTCCTAAATTTAGACTTGATCTGGCGGATTGGCTAAATTTTGCTACCCAAACCGAACCTTTTTACTTAAAGAGGCCAATTAGCAATGAAGTTAACAAAGAAACAGCGAATTTAGTTAAAATAATCAGACAAAGTGCAAATATAAGCATACCACAGACATGTCCAAAATTCAATAAAAGGTTCTCAGTCCCATGGTGGAGCATGAAGCTAGAAGAGTTAAAAATTAGCAAAAACAAGGCATGGAACAAACTTAGGAAAAATATAAACACGGAAAATATAGTAGAATTCAAAAAGGCCAAAGCACTCTTCAGAAGAGAGTTAAAACAATCAAAAAGACTTTCACTACAAAAATTCACTTCCGAAATTAACCCAACATCAACACCTTTGAAAATTTGGTCAAATATCAACACTTTCTGTGGCAGAAAATTGAGAAACGGAATTCATTGTATAACCTCACCAAATGACCCAACAATAAATGTCATTAATAAGAAGGACATTGCACAGTTGATTGTAAATCACTGGTCTGCAGAATCCTCCGACCACAAATTCAGCGCCTCGTTTAGGAACCACAAAAACCGATCTAAAACAATAACTCTCTTCTACGAGCCTCCCCAAGAAGCGCTCAGCATTGAATCGGAGATTAAACACACCGTATTCAGGGCAGCATTAAATAGCCTTAAAGGTAAGAGTCCAGGGCTCGACCGAATATCTTACCCCATGCTTAAAAACTTGTCCAGCGAGGTCTCAGACCGAGTAATAAAACTGTATAACAAGATTCTTAATTCTCATATTCCACAAAACTTCAAAAACAGCGTAGTAGTCCCTATGCATAAACCAATTACTCCAAAAACTGCAATAAACTCATACCGCCCCATTTCACTAAACCCGTGCATGGCCAAAGTTTTGGACAAAATTGTAGCAAACCGACTATGGTGGCTTGCTATCAATGGTAAGCTTCTGGATAGTCGGCAATTAGGCTTCTGAAAGGGCATGTCAGTGTCGGAATGTCTAACTCTCTTAGACTACCAGACTACTTTCGCCCTATCCACAAGAAACCATCTGTCAGTCATGAGCCTCGACTTCGAAAAGGCCTATGACAAAATAGGAATCCATACAATAATTGACGAGTTAATTAATTGGAAAATAGGACCTAAAATATTAAACTACGTCAAAAATTTTATGACAAATAGGTACATCAAAGTTCAAGTAAACCGTCAATTTTCGGAAAGTAAACCGCTTCAAAATGGCATACCGCAGGGATCGCCTTTATCCGTAATTCTTTTTCTCATAGCTTACAACAAACTGTGTCGCACCATCTCAGTACACAAAGGCTTCGACTTCGTTGCATATGCCGACGACTTCACAATAATAAAAAAAATTAAAGAAAACACAATAATGGTAAATATAAATCCCCTTTTCACAGGTATTCTAAACTGGTAAATACTCGGGAGCAAAACTCTCAGTAAATAAATGCAAACACATTTGCAGGAAAAAGAAATGCAATTTTCAATTAAGCTCCCAAACTTACAACCTCAACGCAAGTAATACGATAAAAATCCTCGGTCTGGTTATAACAAAAAGATACAGATGGAAACAACACATAGACAACTTAACAGTCCAAATTGCACAAAGACTAAACATAATAAAATGGTTAGCTAACCAAAAATATAGTTGTGACATTAGATCACTAATAAATACAATTAAAGCTTTAATCATGTCAAAAATAGACTTCTGTTTACCTTTGTACGGCAATTGCCCCCCTTCCTACAAAATAAAACTTAAAGTTATCTACCATGATGCATTGAGGAAAACTTTTGGAGCCTTTCGGTCTACCCCAACTAATAATCTTCTGTATGAAGCCGACCTTATGCCAATCAAGTCGAGATTTTCGCTAGCAACAGCAAAACTGTACGATACTCTAATGCTCGCATCAAACACACCTCTCCAAGAAGTGTTAAATAAAATAAAAAAATGAAAAAAAACACCCAGAATACCATCGATTCTGCATAACACTTTGAACTTCTGCAAACACAATGATTTATTGTTTACCCCAATAAGAAGTAGAAAATTATTAAAACCGCCATGGTCCCTCCGTAAAGAGTCAGTTAATCTCTCTCTTCACTATATGACTAAGTCATCTACACCCCCCATAATATATCGTAAAATGCTCCTTAGCCTTAAAGAGAGATATGATAGGTATAAATTTATTTACACGGATGGATCAAAATTAATACAAGGAGTATCATACAGCATCACAACTGAGTCAGACATAGTTAAAACGGCTTTGCTCCCACCTCACACCTCGAATTACACAGCGGAAACGGCAGCTATACTGGCTGCCTGTAAATATGCACTAAGATAAAAACAACATTTTGCAATTTGTTCAGACTCACTGTCGGCAATACAGGCAGTAACCCAGATCAACAACCAAAATCCGTACATCTCTCATATACGAGACATAGTAACTCACCAATACCCCAAAATAATTTTGATATGAGTACCAGGTCACACTGGCATTCAGGGCAATGAAACAGCGGACCGAGACACAAAGATATCTTACAGTGTCCCACATAAAGTTGAGCAAAACCTTAACCACAAAGACACAACAAAGTACATAAAGGACATCATCCTTAAGAAATACAAAAGCAAAGTTTGGAGGAATACATCAGACCACTACAAGACGACTAATATGAACCAAACCTCGATAAGAGACTCACTAAAAATAACATTAAATTTCATAGACTACGATTCGGACACACAAAACTTACCCACGAATTCATATTCAAAAAACAAAATCAATTTCATTCAAATCTATTAAACAGTTTTCGAGCTAGAGTGATATGGAAAATAAAGTTTGACTTCAAATTTTCATACAATATTTTTAAAAAATCTTGCTTTAAGAAAATGCAAAACAAAATTGAATAGTTTCAAAATTCTAATTTCCCTAACCCCTTAACAACTACAGTGTTTCATCTTAAACAAAAGGTACACATTTAAAATATTTAAATACAACTTATTTGCAAGATTTGGACGTTGTTATTTGAATTTTTACAAATTTTTGTAAGAATCAGCTAAATTTATGATAGACATTTTTCAGTTTGGATTTTTTCGGTACAAGCGGTATTAGCTGTTCAAGGGTCATTTAACTGTACAAGCAAAAAAATATTTTTTCTCTAAATATAAGTAATTCCTTTTAATATTTGACGGGCTAAGCCTATGTTGCTATTTTTGATATCTATTACTATTTTTGATATCTGAAGTTATTTAAAAGCTCTGTTGTTCGTCGTTTCGTAACCCCGATGTGACTTAAAAATAAAGGAAACTTAAAAAATTACATAAAAATAAAATAATATTAGAATTTGCTCCCCTCCCAAAACATTGTTGCGCCCTTACAACTGTTCTTCTTCTATTCCATTTTGCTTGATTTGTCAAAAAGGTGCGTCTCGTTCTTAGGCGAATAAAAGGAGGTGACTTTTTAAGCACAAAGTTCATTTGAAGACAACGTTAGTCGGGTAGTTTCCGAGGCTTGTTTCGTTTCAGTTCCACTTAAGTTAAGTCCTCAAATGGCCAAAAACAACGAAGGTATTTGAGATTGGAGCGCAAAAAAAATCGCCGGCTTAAGCTCTTTATAAAGGGATATCTTTAATATAAGGTTGTCAAAAAGTCTTGCGGTATTTCCGCAAGCTTGTCTTTGCAAGCGCGTAGTTCTAGTTGTATTCGTCGGATCGGTTTAAGCTAGATCTTTTTGGAAAGCTCTTTTCACGTGCTAGCACGTGTTTGATTAATTGTTGTTTGTTTTTAGTCGTTCGTGAGTTAGAGCGTCGCAAATATGGAGCAGAATAAAGGGAAAATACGGCATATTTTACAGTACTACTACGATAAAGGCAAAAATGCATCTCATGCTGCTAATAAAATTTGTGCAGTTTATGGACCCAATACAGTTTCCATTTCCACCGCACAACGATGGTTTCAACGTTTTCGTTTTGGTCTAGAGATGATCGAAGATGCGCCACGGTCCGGAAGGCCTATCGTCGAAAATTGCGATAAGATCGCTGAATTGATCGAAAGAGACCGGCATAGTAGTAGCCGTAGCATCGGCTAAGAGCTGGGCATGAGTCATCAAACCGTTATAAACCATTTGAAGAAGCTTGGATTCAAAAAGAAGCTCGATGTGTGGGTACCACACGACTTGACGGAAAAAAGAAACATTTTTGCCCGTATGGATGCATGCGAATCGCTTCTGAATCGCAACAAAATCGACCCGTTTTTGAAGCGGATGGTGGCTGGCGATGAAAAGTGGGTCACTTACGACAACGTGAAGCGCAAACGGTCGTGGTCGAAAAGCGGTGAAGCTGCCCAGACGGTGGCCAAGCCTGGATTGACGGCCAGGAAGGTTCTTCTGTGTGTTTGGTGGTATTGGCAGGGAATCATCCACTATGAGCTGCATACCTATGGCCAAACGCTCAATGTGGACCTGTACTGCCAACAACTGGACCGCTTGAATGCAGCACTCATGCAGAAGAGGCCATCTTTGATCAACACAGGCCGAATTGTCTTCCACCAGGACAACGCCAGGCCACACATCTTTGGTGACGCGCCAGAAGCTCCGTCCGGATCTCGCACCAAGTGATTACCACCTATTTCTGTCCATGGCAAACGAGCTTGGTAGTCGGAAGTTGTCCACAAGAGAGTCCTGTGAAAATTGGCTCTCCGACTTTTTTGACAATAGGGAAGCAAGCTTCTATAAGAGGGGCATTATGAAGTTGGCATCTTGTTGGGAACTCGTCATCGAACAAAACGGCGCATATTTGACTTAAATCGCATTATTATAACCAATTTTATGAAGAATTGAAAATTCAATAAAAATACCGCAAGACTTTTTTGACAACCTTATATATCCATTCAGGAATTAACCTCTGGAATATATCCATTCAGAAATGGACCATATGGAATGGATCTCAATACAGTAGAAATCTAACCGACAGGAGCATTGCTGAGTGAAGTCAAAACATCTTCATACACCAACTTATGTATGTTCTCGGTATTGAACATCTGACCTGTAGCGCCTATTGGATATATTCGATTGGCTGTTCTTCGTAAGAAACTATTCCTTGCAAGTTCTCCAACCTCCAAGTTTGCAAATTCCTTTTCAAAATAAATTGTCCAGCTTTATTGTTTAGCTTGAAAGTTCAACTCCTGATTTCGATTGACGCCATTTATTATCTTGCCCAAATTAAATTCTATGTCTGTATTTATATATGTTTCATGACCAAAAATGTGTATATAGAATTGGTTAAAGCCTTGTCAACGGTAGCATTTTTGAACTCATAGAAGCATGTTATCTTTACTCGGAGAGACCATCACAATTTTGGTCTGATAATGCTACTAACTTCGTTGGAGTCAAAAATAAGTGAATTGAAATTGAATTTTCAGCAATCAACAGCAGGAATCAGTTATGGGTTATTAATTCCTACACGTTTCGGCGACTTGTAAGAGGCGGTCGGTACACCTAAATCATTCATTTCAAATGAATGTAAAACGCAAATTTTCATTTCTATTGATTTTGTTGTCGTTAATTTATTTTTAGATTATTTAGACACTAAAAAGCTCGATGTTTTAGTAAACTTTGCTATGTAATCATTATTATACTTGCGCCTAACGAAAATAAATATTCCAAAGAATGTGAAGTCCACTTGTTTGTTAATGTTAATTTTTACCTGATATCAATTTCTCCACAGTTTCTAGATTTGTTCTTGTTTTCTTGTTGCTTAACAATAAACTAAAGCTTTTGTTACATTTTCTTTCAAATCAATAGCAAAAGTCTTTCTCTCTTTGTACAGATGGATGTTTTTACTCCCCGACTATTGCCTAAGAAGAGAAGAACTGGACGGTAGATATCTGGAAATTTGTTATTTGGTTGAATAAATCCAAATTCAACCGTTTTTAAACGGATGGCAAGCAGTATTATTGGTATTGGCCCGGCAACAAGCTTCAAAAACACCATGTGAAGCTGTAATGAAGTTTTTTTTTCAGCTGGGGTACAACTCTCAGTCTCCCCAGGGTCTTCGATTACAGAATATTTAAAAAGGAATGCCTAGACTAGAGATTTGTATGAACAGCAATTTGGTTGTTAATATTGCTGTAATTATGTATCGCCGACGATTGCCAGAAGGAAAAAAGAGGAAGGGTGAAAGGGGAAAGAAACATGCATACATACGGAACGAAGAGGAACGATAGTACAGAGGGAATAGCCATCCAAGTCGGTTAGGGTATTACCCGGACACCAACTTATGATGACTCTATAATTACGAACAATAACTAAAAAGAGACATGCACATAAGCCGGTTAGGGTATAACCCGGACACATGAACAATAAAACAAAAGAAGACATGAACATAAGCCGGTTAGAGAATAACCCGGACACCTACTTAAAACAAAACTACAAAAGGATGACCCAGGAATTACAGCGCGATCGATTAGGCTATAACCCGGACATCGATCTCTCTGTAAGTTCCTGGTCGCATGCCAACGGATACAGGACATTGTACCATTAAACACGGGTATAACCCGGACGTTATCTGGGACAGCTATCCTGTACCATGGCACAGTAAACATACATGATACATTCTCTTTTGGCATCGGGTAGGGTATAACCCGGATGCTGATGCCTAAGGAGAAACATGCACTTACTACTAGACATGCACGTAGGATTAGGGATTGGGGAAGGAGGAGAGGCGATTGGGGATAGAGGAGTTGGTTGGATTAGCCCTTATATCCCACCAATTAATTATAGAATCAATTCATACCACATTATAATTTTATTTATTAAATAAGTTTTATTCCCTACCCACACTTTATCTGATTCCAAAAAAGGGAAGAGGGGGAACACTCACCCGGCAATCCTTGTCATACACGCTTATATTCAATCCTTTTCTTATTCACAGAAGGACCTTTGTATTTCCGTAACTTGTCTTCATGTTAGCTTAAAGTACAACTAAAAAGTACAAGGACTTTTCAACCGCTGAAATGCTGCCGTTCACTTTTAGAGTTATTTCACGAATCCATGCTTCCGTCCGCTTCCAGAGATATTCCCAAAGTGAATTGCTTGACTTCTCGGCGCAGTCGCCACTCACTATTTTTTCTAGATTTTTCGACGAAACGACGACAGGTAATTGTCAAGTAGAAATTTTGGGTCCCGTTGGGCGAAGCAGGGCTAGCAAAACTGGAAGTCTCGTAATGCTTGCTTATGCGACTGGGTCGATTTATACGTGTGTGTGTGTGTGTGGATTTAGAGGTGGGCGAAATGTGCGCTAGAGATGCTCTGCTGGGAACTAGTTCCTAAAAAATGTATACTAGCTAACTATTACGAAATTACTAAGACATTGCATTGTGACGAGGGCTTTGAAAAAGTAGAGAAGTACCAAAGAGAAGATGGTGAAAAGTATGACAAACCGAATAAAAAGTGTACTAGCTTACATATATGAGTCTGTGAACAAAATATTAATTCTTTATTACATTTCATTTAGTGCACTAAAGGTGCAAAATTGTACACATGCGTGTTGTTTTGGTTTTTTTTTGTTTAAATATTTTGCTGATTCTGTTTTGTTTTTGTTACATATAACAATTTGTTAGGAATTAAATACATATTATTGAAAGAAAAAAATATTTTGATTTGCTTTATTCGTTAGCATTTTATCGACTCACAAAGTGTAAAGTGTCATGGAAACACTTCCGATTTGAAGAACACGTTTTCTTTTCGTTAACTTGATTTTGATTTCTAAACTGAAATTAATAAAGTAATTTCTATTACTTGTGTGAGGCTATGCGCTCTCTAATACCTGCAATCTACGCTTAAGTTCAACTTAACGAAGCTACAAAGAAAAGCGTTTACTTCAGTACTATTGATATGGCCATTCTATTATTTACCTACTATGGTAACATCAGCAAAGCTCTATTAAATAAAACTTTAGGCTGCACAAAACAAACGAACGTTGTACTGCTCCTTTAATTTAACTTATCAACAAGTACCGTATTTGTATTGCATGGAAGTTGGTAGTGCAGCTAGGGTAGAACGAAAGTGGATTTAGTGTAGAGGAAAAATTAAAACTTCAAGCGAAAAAACAGGAAAACATTGTATTGATATTGTGTACATCAGTTCCAGGCATCAAAAAGCCATTGTATACATTAGTTCCAGATTTGTGGTCACCTGACGGTAGCCACGCCTCCCGTAAGAATTTTCTTGCCAAGTCATCGAACCTCTATTTGCTTACCGGTTTTATTTTCCAAAATATATATATATTGTTTTGTTTTTGGAGATTTTTGCTACACACTGTTAATAATGAATAAAAAGAAGTCAAAAATTTGTTTTCAAGCATATAAAATAAAAAAAATATTTCTTTTTTAAAAACAAAATATCAAAGAAGCTAACTTCGGCTCTTCCTTAGTTTGTATACCCTTGCAGCTTCAGATTTTTTATTTTGTTTTGGTAGACAACAAAATTTTGTCATGGCACACCCAACAGGGACCCGTAAAAAAAAAGTACTTCAAATGCTGGCAAACATTGTTTGAATTGTAAGTTTAGCACTATGTTTTTCAGATAGTTGACAATTGTTCTTTGTTCGGTTAGACTTTGTTTTGGGTTGGTATTCGAATGAATTGATTCAGGCTTTCCCCCATAGGGAATGTCAGCAATGTTTAACTAAAACTAAAACACACATTTCTGTAGTGGGCTTTCTGGGCTAATATTTCCCAGTAGCCTACTAAGGCACTAAGGTACTAAACCCTTTAGTAGAATTTTTCAGACGATCCACCAGATTATTAATACCGGTTGCCGCTGTACTCCTCTCAATTCCAGTCCTCAGTGAGAATGCGGTTGCTCTATTGAAGTACACAATACAGTTTCTGGTCATGCCATTATCCAATTGCTTTTGGATTTTCCTGGAGTACGATAAGAAACTGTATTGTGTACTTTCTTCTTCAGCAGTCGTAGATTGCCATACTTCTCCATGTATGTAGGAAAACTATAGTACTCTCTTTATTGAGTGTTACAAGTCCCGAGAATACGGAAAACTATCTTCGGAAGAGATTTTTTTTGTTAGTTTAATTCTTATAACTTAATAATAGAAATTGAAGATTGTGAAACGTTTCTTAATCGAATTCGTTTTCAATGTAACTTAGTTTTCAACCAACTATTCCAAAAAGACGACATACTTAGATAAGAGGATGTCTTATTAACTTCTCAAATGAGATATGTGAAAATATTTTTCTTGTCTGTAGTATAAAAGTTCTATCTTTTTTAACTTGTCCTAGATTAAACATCTATTTTCCGTTGGCATTAATTTGTTTATTGGATAAATGCACCTCTGCGTACTTTACAGGTTTTCTGTTAATAACCACCTCTTGAAGATGTTCGATCAATCCCCTTATATCCTTTTCAGATTGACTTTTGAAATTAGTAAGGCCAATACCAATATGAAGAACCAATACTATGGTTACTAGAGTTATTTCAACGTAATTGAACAGATCTATTTGCTTAATATCTTAATATCTTATATTCATATATGGGTATGAATTCACGGTAAAAGCGCCACCGCCTTGCATCTGCATCGTGAATACGAAAATCTGGATCACTTCTGTATGTGTGCTCTATGGCGTTGGAATATCTGTTTACATTCATTGTAAGGAGAAAAAAAAATTTTTTCTTTTTTTTTTTTTTTTTTGTTTTTACTCCTAATCTTATATCACTATAACTTCCTCGACGGATTCCTCTATTTCTATTTGTTCGGTTGTAAACATCTCATGTACCCACTTGGGTACATCCTTGTTTTTTTGCTTTTTAACTATCAACCTGCTATATGCTGTCTTTATGGACATTTCCATAAGATCTACTATTTTCGGGTTAAATCTATAATAATTAGAAATCCAATACCGAATTTCCTTGTATTTGTAATTGGTTTCACCTGAATTCATAAGATAATCAAGGAACGGTAGGTATTTCTGTAGACGTTTAGTCTCTACTTTTTCCATTTGAACTTTTCTTTTTTTTTTTTTGTATATTATACATATAAATTATTTTTTTGATTGCTACTTTTAACTTTATCTAAGGCATTTGCCCTGCTAATGTACCTTTTCTTTAAGCACCTATGGTGCATTTTATAAACCTTAATTAGCAATAAGATCGTAATGGTTGTTAATCCCTGAGTCTCTACTTCTACTTTATTTATCATATTGACAGTGGAATCCACTGCTTTTGTGTCAATTATACCCATTTTTGGGTTATTAGAAAATGCTCTAAATAATTTCGATATTCTGTCTATCAATAAAGTATTTATATAATTTTAAAAATCCTCCTTTTGTTTTTCTGAACCATTCATAAAATTAATTAATCATATCAGAAACGTATACATTTAAATGTTCAGTTAATTTAATATTTTGAAGAGGAAAAGAAAAAAATTTCAAATGTAATGGACATTACATGAAATATTTTAGTGTTAATAAAAAAAGAGTGTGTTATCAATTTAGATATCCACTTTAGGTGATCAAGAGATCAAAAATTAGTCGATTAAATAATTAATTGTTGTATATATATATTTGAATGTATTTTCAACTGCTAGTAGCAGTGACAGAGACGTGGAAAGTAGAAGGGGGAATAGGTCATGTGGTTGCCTCAGAATTCAGGATTACATTTCATTTAAAAATTTTTACAATATTTACTCCAACCACATGTGTTAGTAATAGCCTATTGTTTTGGTTAGTATTTTTCAAGCAGCGTTTGCACGCATCGGCTTGAGGGTTTAGTTAAAAATTAATTTTAAGATTAGGTAATTATATAAACGTAAAATTTTTTTTTGATATTTTAATTAAAGTTAAAGCAATATCGGAAATCCGATTTGCGTTACTTTGCACAACGCAAAGTTGGTCTTCAAGATTCTTTAGACTCTCTTGGTAGAGTTGTCGGTCTTCCTCAGGCAATGTTGTGGTTTTCAACATATCCTGCACCAATCGTCTCTGGCGTAGGAGGGCGATTCTTTTTCCGCCCCGCTTCTTCCTTCTTTGAGTCGTTGGCTTTTTATCCTGTCGAGCCCGGTACTCCTCTATTGAGTGGGCGCAGTCCATCGGTTGGATACACCACCGAAAGCTTCTTCTAGCGATGGTGCATCCCTTTGCTCGACAGGAGCAGTATTTTCAGCATTTCATTGTCACTTCCGTGGTCTGGCTTGAAACGCCAGAAGGTGCCGTTGTATATTCTCCCAGGTGGTCTGCCATATACCACGTCAGCCGGGTGGGTTTTTCTTTTGTACACTTTCGAATGTTATTTAGTTATTTGGTTTCCTTCCTTTTTTTTTCACGCCGGCAGAAGCAGTAGCTGAATGGAGTTTTGTTGATTCGTTTTTTTTTTTAGTTTTAATAAATCAGCTCCAGCATGATTTATTCACATCAGCACAGTTTGTTCAACATTTTAATTTTCAAATTTCTTATTCATTGCTGTTGTTGTTGGTATTTTTTTTTTTTGTATTTTGAATTTTTAGTTACTTCAAAATTTTAATAATTTTAGCTGTGACGTGGTCCTGTCGCGGTCGCCATGTAAAATGATATTTAATTTATCATTTGAAATAAGTGAGAACGTCATTAACATATTTTGTTAGCACGTCTGTGCTCTCTCAAGTCTTTATTCATAATGCCTTTAATTATACATAAAATCTTATGCTGCTTATTGGCAGCTACAAAAAAGAGAGGGGTGAAGTGCTAGAGTGAACTCACATGTTCGGTCACTCATTCTTGGTGTGACCAAAATGCAAGCTTAGCATATTTAGGCTGGCTTGCCAGCACAATTCATTTGCGTAAGCATATATAAAGAACGGAATGTATGCATGCAAGTTTGCGTACGTACATACAATTGTTCTTATATATATGTATGTTTATAATTATTTATTGCTTGCAACAGAGTGTTACAAGCTGTGCAGATTGGTTTCAAATATTGACATGTGAATTCCCTACAATCTAACCCCACAAATATATCTTAGATACACATACATATATCTTACCCACAAATATATACATATACATGATATATCTGACCCACAAATACATGATATATCTTACCCCACAAATATGCGCATATACTTGATAGCAACATATCAGACGTTAGCAACATCAAGCACAAGCAACACAAGAGGCGTCAGCAACATGTAAGGCTAGCAACATGGCATGTGATGACAACATAAGCCAAGCGCTAGCAACACATGCGCAAATATAAAACACACATGCATACAGATAAAACGTACGAGACACGCATGCATACAAGCAAAACATATAAAACACGCAACAAACATAATGCTCAAACAAAAAAAAAACGAGAGAGAAACCAAAACGTCGCCAAAGCCGAAGAGCGAAAAGAAATAAAAATAATAAGAAAACCAAACGATCATATGCTCGTAAACAAATATCGAACATATGATTGTAAGCAAATAATGCAACGGCAGTACAAAAGAAGTCATGAGACTTTGGTCACGATGACGTCAGACGACGAGGAATGTACATGCAATTGGCTTGTAGGCTGACGCGGGCGGGCGGCAATGCTTATGGACAATATCTGCTCACACACTAACATAATTAAAAGCTATGCTCAGAGAGCAGAGGTTGGGCTCGCATCGCTGGCCCAAGGTGTAGAGCCGAGAGGGAGGGGAGGCGACGCGAATGCAAGATTGGCCTATGATGAGAGAATAAGGGCCGAGAGAGCGTTAGTGGGCATGTGTGAGTTATTTACGACGAATGTGAGAGCGCCGCTTAGCCTGTATGGGTGTACCGGCGGCGAATCAGAGGCTAGTTTGACAGCCACTGGAAAATGGCTGTAATAATTAAAGCAAAGAGAAGTTTTGGAGGCGGTATAATTTGAACATAAAATATAATCAAATTAAATATTTATAAATGTAAATTATCTTAGTTAAATACTCTTAGATAGTAAATTACTCTTAGATGGCGGAAATCGCGGGGCCAGTACGAGACCAGGAGAGCGAAAAGGAGACGCCGTTGGCAACCGAGGCTGGGAGTTCAGCGAAATACAAGGCGACACTTGCAAAGTGAAAGAATTTCACCATGCATAGCAACAAGCAAGCTGTGCTGAACGAGAGGCAGAGAAAGCCGATCAAAAGGAGCAGAGGATGGAAAGTTTTCGAGACAAAACAAAAACGCATCAAAAAAAAAAAAACTGACCCGTAACGGGTCAGGAGTTCACCACGTGTCCTGGTTGAGTCAAAATACCTATAAATACGCATGACTGAGACCAGCGGGGATTATTATTAGTTGATGACTGAAGATTCTGAAAGTGAAGTCAATAAGTGAAGTCAACAAGTTAAGGCAACGGCTGCGAGAACATCAAATTCAAGTCCTGATGAAAGTCTACGACCAAGCGAAGGGAAATCACAAGCAGTAAAACAAAGACTAGGAGATATACCTATCACCAAAATATAGACTAGGAGTTATTCCTAGCAGAAAATCAAAGACTAGGAATTATTCCTAGCAGAAAATGAAAGATTAGGAGTTATTCCTAGCAACATTATAAGGACTAGAAGTATTCCTAGCACAGTTAGGAGGACTAGGAGTGGTCCTGGCAGAGGCAGGGCCAACTAGAAGTATTCCTAGCACAGATTAGGAAAGACCAGGGGTATTCCTGCACAGTGGGGGAAGTCTAGGATATATTCCTAGCAACATTTTAGGAGAGCAGCAGTAGTCAGCGTAGAGAGGCAAAACCAGGAGTAAACCTGGTAATACAACAAAGCGTCTGCTAAGATTATTTTCGTTTGGTCGCTGGGTAATCTGAACAGTGGACTCGCAATACCAATACTCCCGCTAATGCCAAACTTTGCCGCCGCCAGCCAAAACCACACAACGATACCTACAAATACCATATAAACACTTAAAATATCAATAAAAACACCAATGTGCATCCTCAAAATTAACACAAAAATCTTCTTCTTTTACCAGCGCTCATATAAAATTGTTGTGCTGAACCTCGACACCTAATGTCCGACTCTGCCGAAAATCAGGACGATTAAGGATCGTTACAGGGTTTAATATACTTTTTAATATATTCACTATGTTTCAACAGAATCGGCTGACTATATCACATAATTCACATAAGAACGATTGGTCAAAATTATAATTTTAGAGGTATAACTTGAGTGTTTAAAAAGCGATTAACACGAAATTTTCTATTTGGAAGTTTTATACATATAGAAATGTCTGTGCTAAGTTTCAGCCAAATCGGATGACTATATGCTATAGCTCCCATAGGAACAATCGGATAAAAAATTTTTTTTGTCGAATTATATTTTTTTCTCAAGTCATTAACATTTAATGTAGGTTTGACTTGTTTTATATGCTCTCCAATGATTTTGGTACATTACAAATATGTAAAAATCCAATAACAGTTTGCCAAATTTGCATGCGCTCTTCTTCCTTGTACCTGGAACTCTAAAATTTGCGCAAAAATGCACTACATACATCTGATAGGTGAATATTCCCTCTATTACATGAATATGGTCCCATCGTGAATGTCCGTGAATCTCTGTTGATTCTACTCCACCGAAGTTGAAAAAATGAAAAAATTTACTGTATTTTTGAAACATCGGCAATAAACAAATTTCAAAAATATTTTGAATCCATAAATTCTGAATTATTATTATCTTAACCCTCTCTTAGCAGTTATTGGCTATTAATTCATTGAGTACCCCTGCTAGGGTCAGCAATAATGGCATACGTTGCTGACCTAGCAGCTTCGTAATCAAAGGTGGAGCTAAAATGACCTATGCAGCGGGGCCTAAAAAAGAAGAGTCTACTTCTTAGGCTAATTAGAATTCAATATCTGTAATCAACGGCTGCGCATCGCTGTGTCTTTGGCCCTCAATACAATATAATTCTCAACCTTCGTGGTCCACCCAATTCAAGTGTTGGTTTCGACAGCCCTCTGCCACTAGATTATGTTCTAGGGGTATCTACATTATAAATAATAAAATCATAAATAAATATACATACATATACACCCTGAAATTCTTCTTGCGTTTTTATTGAAAAATTTTGGTGACCCCCGACTTTGGTCAACAAGGAGGCCAAATTAAAAAACACGCATAAAGGACATTGTCTTATTAATACTACGCTGTCGAAAAAATTGATATTCCTTTGCGAGGGCACGGTTTTGCAGTTTGGCAACAATTCGGGATCCCGGCATTTCGTAGCAATTGATCACTTGGCGATAATTGCACTTGTGCATACATGTCAACATTGCGACTGACTGTGTCAGCACTTTGTCACCTAGTCAATTTGACGACTAGGATCACCGCGGAAAATTTAGGAAATATATATAGTTAACAATTTCCGTGAACAATTAGGTATTAAATCATTTATAAATTTATTTGAGATATTTTTTATAATTTTAGTTAAAGTAATTTACAATGTTCCATTAATTTATGTTGGTTTTATTATTCTTTTTAATTTATATCTACTTCTTGAGTCGTTAGAATAGAACTGAACTGCACTTGTACCAGAATCAAACCAGCAGCTTGCTCGCTAAGAAAAAGAAGCTTTCGCCGCCTTGCAAGGTGTTGTCAATAATACCAATTCTTGACGATCAAGCTTTCGCTGTTCAAAAGCTTTAGTGTAATGGGTTGTTTCCACATGATAACATTATATGTTACTATATACAAACATATATAAAAAATAATAAGACCAATTTTATGCAGCAACATTCTAAGCTATTGTGCTGTGTTGTTTATAAATTTTTCAGCGATTGATACTACACTCCAAAAAACGAAAATATACATTCTGCGGCTTGGACAAGTGAATCAGCATTTTGTCAATTGAACAACTTGGCGACCAGAACCACAGCAAAAAATTTGAAAATTTTGTATTAAATAATATATATACATTATTATATTATTATTATACAATCATTTTGGAGCAATCTTACGCTGTCAGCAGTTTAGTGGGCAACAAACCCACAAATAAACCCTTATGCGGCAGGTGCTGACCTATGTCATTGTGATAGATGTACAAGTCAGCATAAATTTATTTTGCATTGCAATAATAAATTAAAACTAAATTCGCTAAATTAAAGATTTACTGGATAACTTACACAAAAAGAGCACTTGTGATAAAAGCATAATCTTGACCACATCTTAAGTACGAGTCGGAGTGCACTTTTGTCTAGAACATAAGCAAATACTCCCAACGGGTCAAGATTAGCTAATATTATGGAGGAGATTTACGCTCAACAAACAGAACGGGGAGACGCCATTCAGTCGACGATCCGTAATTACAAAAAGGATTCTTCCGCTTGAGTGGCTATGGGAGAACTTTAACAAAGGCCATCAGGAGTTGATGGAAAAATTGAATCATCAACCATCTTACCGTGACTACTTCAAAAAAGAAACTGGAAGAGGAAGCAGAGGCCGATCAAAAAGGAGAGCGGCTAAAGATAGAGCCTCTGATGCGCCAACAGAAGGCAATGATTGCATCATTACTCGGAATTCTGAATCAGATAACATCTGAAGAAAAAGTTCACTACAGCAGAAAAGGAGGTGCCTGTACAAGCAGGGTCGGCACTCCAAAACAACGATTCCTTGCCCTAGAAGCGATTGGATCCAAGCAGACCAGAGAAAGGCAGAAAACATGCGCATCAGCATCAGGCACAGCCCCGTTTTCATGCTCGTTCTGTTATAAAAAAAAGCGACAAAGAAGAAACCGATCACATGTCAAAGGCTAGTTCCTAAAAGGGATGCTTGAAATGCGATAAATGCGATAAAAACACATTACATCGTAACATTTGGGAAATAATAACAACATGAAACCAAATATAACAACTGCAGCCTCAGCTGCGTCCACATATGGAAGCAATAAAAATTATACCCTACTAGCGACAACCAGGGTAATTGTTAAAGGACCCAATGAGCGAGAAGGAGCATTTCGTGCGCTCTTACACAGTGGCTCCCAAGTCAATCTAATCTCAGAGAGACTAGTAAAACAATTTAAAAATAGAAAAGGCATCGCTAAGAAATGAAGGAGTAGGACGACAATTGTATCGTGCGGATCTGCAAGAACTAAATAAAATGCAAATGCCCAGGCACATATATGATGGAAAGGTGCCATCCACACGCCAGATCCATACCTTCGTAGATGCATCCGAAAAGGCGTATGGAGCTGCTGTGTACATTCGGGCCACATACAAAAATGGTCAGTTCTCCGTGCGTTTACTGTGTGCAAAGTCACGAGTAGCTCCACTAGAAAAACAATCATTGCCACTTCTTGAGTTATGTGCAGCAGTGCTTGGAGCAGAACTTACAAATAGAGTTCGACACGATTTCCAAATGGAAGCAGAAAACGTTGAAGCCGTTCAACAATTATATTGTCATGGATTAACTCTGGAGCATCTTATTTCCATACGTTAGTGGCAAACAGAATCACAAAAATACATGCTGTCTCCAACCCAACACAATGGCGTCATGTGTCGTCAGCCCTGAACGCTGCAGATGTTCTATCGAGGGGCATACCGGCATCTCAACTAAGTATGCACAATTTATGGCTATATGGACTATTATACTCGCATGGGCCACGATCCCGCTGGCAGCACCGTTCAAACCATCAGAACACATGGCTGATACTTCAGAACGGAAAATCAAGGTATTTAGCATGACAGCAGTGAACAACAAGGCACAGAACAAAAGGGATGATGCGTGGGTAAATAAAATAAACCACAAGAATTCATTGTACCGATTGCAGAGAATCGTTGCATACGTTCGCAGGTTCAGCAACAAGCTTAACAGGCGTGCAACAACGCAGCTTGAAGTAGAGGAATTGGAGGAAGCACGCAGGATCATCATCAAACAGATCCAAGAATCGGAGTACGCTTATGAGTTGCGTCACCAGTAAAAGCTCTGTGGCAACCTTGCCACTAATATTAGACGTAAACTCTACCATTAGAGTAGTAACTAGATTGCAACAAGCTCCCATACCAAGGGACAAAAGGAATCCGTATTTGCTTCCTTACGGGGATCCTATTGTAAAGATGATTCTTCAGAAGCTACATGAACAAAACATGTATTACGGGCAAGACGCCCTTCGTGGTATTGCTCGACAGCATTATCACATTATCAAGATCAAGTCAATGATCAGGAATGTGATCCAAAACTGTGTGAAATGCACAAGTTTTCGGTCACAACTATTCAAACAAGTCATGGGAGACCTACCTGAGCATCGAGTCTCAGAAACGCGACCGTTCCTTAACGTAGGTGTTGATTACTGTGGACCTCTGTGGACCTTAACCACAAAGTGAGAGGAAAAAGGACAGACAAGGCATACTTCGCGGTGTTCGTATACTTTGCAACCAAGGCTATATATTGGGAACTTGTGGGCGACTTATCTACATCCTCATTTTTGGGCGCACTACAGCGCTTCATGGAAAGAAGAGGAAAGTGTCAAACGCTCCATTGCAACAATGCTACAAACTTTGTTGGAGATCACAACCAATTGAAGGAACTTACTGAATCGATCCACTCCACTGCAGTCAAAAAGGTGTACAGTTCAAATTCATTCCGCCACGTTCACCACATTTCGGAGACTAATGGCAGGCAGCATAAAATCAGTCAAACACCTGATCCTCAAAAATGTGTCAACAGCGAGCTTAGCATTCGAACAGCCGTGCTCAACTCACGGCCATTAACACCAAACTCAAATGACCCAAATAACTTGACTTGCTTATCGGCGAGCCATAAGTACCACAGCCAGATGCAGAAACAGTCCAAAGGAAATCATTACCCAAACAGCTTCCTAGACTGTATCTAGATAGTCTAGAATTTGAATCTAAAATTTTAGTATTTACGGAGACATGGTTAAAACCTGATATTAACGATGCATCTGTTCTTTCCCCAAAATTTTCAATTTTTAGATGTGATCGGACTTCTCGTGTAGGCGGAGGAGTTCTGATTGCAGTTCACTCGGCCTTAACTTCTGACCAAATTCATTCACCGGACATTCTGGAGATTGAGTTTGTTAGTGTTAAGGTCAGATTCAAGTCTTTCTTTGTCTACATAACTTGTTCTTACATCCCGCCAAAATCCGACATGGCGTTGTATGCAAAACACTTAGACTCTATTCGACATATTTCTTCATTGCTTTCTGACAGAGATATCTTAATCGTCTTTGGTGACTTTAATTTACCAGAAATAGTATGGTCTCAATCCGATGAATCTGCTTTGTTGCTTCCTTTTATATCTCACTGCTTTGTTGATGGCCTTTTTGAGTTATCATTAGCTCAAATAAACCCTGTGCGAAATAACATAGGCAGATCCTAAGATCTGATATTTGTGTTTGATTCCACCTACTGTGCAGTTACTAGAACCGACCCTCTAGTCTTGCCTGAAGACAATTTTCATCCTACTTTGGATTTATCTTTTGATTTGTCGTTTCGTGCACCGATTGTTGGTGTCAGTCCTGTGGTTAAATCTCGTAATTTTCGCAAGAGTAACTTCAATAAACTAAATGAGCTCATTTTAAGAACTGATTGGTCATCCTTATACAGTTGCTCAGACATGGATCTAGCTATCTCGTTGTTTTATGGTACTCTTGGTTCGTTTTTTAAAGTTTGTGTCCCACTGAGGACTCCAGTGTCGTCTCATCGGCCTCCCTGGTTTTCTCGTGAGCTATCCAACTTGAAAAATGTCAAATCCAGATATTATAAAAAATACAAGAAGTCGGGACGTTCTTCGGACTTTGCTCTTTACGCAGTTGCTCGCTCCAATTTTATGTTGCTTAACAAGCACTGCTATAATAATTACGTCAAGCGTAATTATTGTAAGCTTGAGTTTTCCCGTGATCCTAAACAGTTTTATAGCTTTGTGAATTCTAAATGTAAGATGGTTGTCCACCCATCAATATTGTCGTTTAAAAATAATACAGCGGACTCTGATCAATCGATTGCTGATTTGCAAGAATTGATTCAAATGCAAATGCCCAGGCACATATACGACGGAAAGGTGCCATCTACGCGTTAGATACACACCTTTGTAGACGCTTCAGAAAAGGCATATGGAGCTGCTGTGTACATCCGGGCTACATACAAAAACGGACAGATTTCCGTGAGACTACTATGCGCAAAGTCACGAGTAGCTCCTTTAAAAAAGCAATCATTGCCTAGTCTTCAGTTATTTGCAGCAGTGCACGGAGCAGAACTTACAAATAGAGTTCGACACGATCTCCAAATGGAAGCAGAAAACGTTGAAGCCGTTCTATGGTCAGGTTCAACAATTATATTGTCATGGATTAACTCTGGAGCATCTTATTTCCATACGTTTCTGGCAAACAGACTCACAAAAATACATGCTGTCTCCAACCCAACACAATGGCGTCATGTGTCGTCAGCCCTGAACGCTGCAGATGTTCTATCGAGGGGCATACCGGCATCTCAACTAAGCACGCACAATTTATGGCTATATGGACTATTATACTCGCATGGGCCACGATCCCGCTGGCAGCACCGTTCAAACCATCAGAACACATGGCTGATACTTCAGAACGGAAAATCAAGGTATTTAGCATGACAGCAGTGAACAACAAGGCACAGAACAAAAGGGATGATGCGTGGGTAAATAAAATAAACCACAAGAATTCATTCTACCGATTGCAGAGAATCGTTGCATACGTTCGCAGGTTCAGCAACAAGCTTAACAGGCGTGCAACAACGCAGCTTGAAGTAGAGGAATTGGAGGAAGCACGCAGGATCATCATCAAACAGATCCAAGAATCGGAGTACGCTTATGAGTTGCGTCACCTGAGCAAACGTCCAGAACAAACACTCCATAGTAAAAGCTCTGTGGCAACCTTGCCACTAATATTAGACGTAAACTCTACCATTAGAGTAGCAACTAGATTGCAACAAGCTCCCATACCAAGGGACAAAAGGAATCCGTATTTGCTTCCTTACGGGGATCCTATTGTAAAGATGATTCTTCAGAAGCTACATGAACAAAACATGTATTACGGGCAAGACGCCCTTCGTGGTATTGCTCGACAGCATTATCACATTATCAAGATCAAGTCAATGATCAGGAACGTGATCCAAAACTGTGTGAAATGCACAAGTTTTCGGTCACAACTATTCAAACAAGTCATGGGAGACCTACCTGAGCATCGAGTCTCAGAAACGCGACCGTTCCTTAACGTAGGTGTTGATTACTGTGGACCTCTGTGGACCTTAACCACAAAGTGAGAGGAAAAAGGACAGACAAGGCATACTTCGCGGTGTTCGTATACTTTGCAACCAAGGCTATATATTTGGAACTTGTGGGCGACTTATCTACATCCTCATTTTTGGGCGCACTACAGCGCTTCATGGAAAGAAGAGGAAAGTGTCAAACGCTCCATTGCAACAATGCTACAAACTTTGTTGGAGATCACAACCAATTGAAGGAACTTACTGAATCGATCCACTCCACTGCAGTCAAAAAGGTGTACAGTTCAAATTCATTCCGCCACGTTCACCACATTTCGGAGGCTAATGGCAGGCAGCATAAAATCAGTCAAACACCTGATCCTCAAAAATGTGTCAACAGCGAGCTTAGCATTCGAACAGCCGTGCTCAACTCACGGCCATTAACAACAAACTCAAATGACCCAAATGACTTGACTTGCTTATCGGCGAGCCATAAGTATCACAGCCAGATGCAGAAACAGTCCAAAGGAAATCATTACCCAAACAGCTTCCTAGACTGTATCTAGATAGTCTAGAATTTGAATCTAAAATTTTAGTATTTACGGAGACATGGTTAAAACCTGATATTAACGATGCATCTGTTCTTTCCCCAAAATTTTCAATTTTTAGATGTGATCGGACTTCTCGTGTAGGCGGAGGAGTTCTGATTGCAGTTCACTCGGCCTTAACTTCTGACCAAATTCATTCACCGGACATTCTGGAGATTGAGTTTGTTAGTGTTAAGGTCAGATTCAAGTCTTTCTTTGTCTACATAACTTGTTCGTACATCCCGCCACAATCCGACATGGCGGTGTATGCAAAACATTTAGATTCTATTCGACATAATTCTACATTGTTTTCTGATAGAGATATCTTAATCGTCTTTGGTGACTTTAATTTACCAGAAATAGTATGGTCTCAATCCGATGAATCTGCTTTGTTGCTTCCTTCTATATCTCACTGCTTTGTTGATGGCCTTTTTGAGTTATCATTAGCTCAAATAAACCCTGTGCGAAATAACATAGGCAGATCCTAAGATCTGATATTTGTGTTTGATTCCACCTACTGTGCAGTTACTAGAACCGACCCTCTAGTCTTGCCTGAAGACAATTTTCATCCTACTTTGCATTTATCTTTTGATTTGTCGTTTCGTGCACCGATTGTTGGTGTCAGTCCTGTGGTTAAATCTCGTAATTTTCGCAAGAGTAACTTCATTAAACTAAATGAGCTCATTTAAAGAACTGATTGGTCATCCTTATACAGTTGCTCAGACATGGATCTAGCTATCTCGTTGTTTTATGATACTCTTGGTTCGCTTTTTAAGGTTTGTGCCCCACTGAGGACTCCAGTGTTTCTCGTGAGCTATCCAACTTGAAAAATGTCAAATCCAGATATTATAACAAATACAAGATGTCGGGACGTTCTTCAGACTTTGCTCTTTACACAGTTGCTCGCTCCAATTTTATGTTGCTTAACAAGCACTGCTATAATAATTACATCAAGCGTTGTAAGCTAGAGTTTTCCCGTGATCCTAAACAGTTTTATAGCTTTGTGAATTCTAAATGTAAGATGGTTGTCCACCCATCAATATTGTCGTTTAAATATAATACAGCGGACTCTGATCAATCGATTGCTGATTTGCAAGAATTGATTCAAATGCAAATGCTCAGGCACATATACGACGGAAAGGTGCCATCTACGCTTTAGATACACACCTTTGTAGACGCTTCAGAAAAGGCATATGGAGCTGCTGTGTACATCCGGGCTACATACAAAAACGGACAGATTTCCGTGGGACTACTATGCGCAAAGTCACGAGTAGCTCCTTTAAAAAAGCAATCATTGCCTAGTCTTCAGTTATTTGCAGCAGTGCACGGAGCAGAACTTACAAATAGAGTTCGACACGATCTCCAAATGGAAGCAGAAAACGTTGAAGCCGTTCTATGGTCAGGTTCAACAATTATATTGTCATGGATTAACTCTGGAGCATCTTATTTCCATTTGTTTGTGGCAAACAGACTCACAAAAATACATGCTGTCTCCAACCCAACACAATGGCGTCATGTGTCGTCAGCCCTGAACGCTGCAGATGTTCTATCGAGGGGCATACCGGCATCTCAACTAAGCACGCACAATTAATGGCTATATGGACTATTATACTCGCATGGGCCACGATCCCGCTGGCAGCACCGTTCAAACCATCAGAACACATGGCTGATACTTCAGAACGGAAAATCAAGGTATTTAGCATGGCAGCAGTGAACAACAAGGCACAGAACAAAAGGGATGATGCGTGGGTAAATAAAATAAACCACAAGAATTCATTCTACCGATTGCAGAGAATCGTTGCATACGTTCGCAGGTTCAGCAACAAGCTGAACAGGCGTGCAACAACGCAGCTTGAAGTAGAGGAATTGGAGGAAGCACGCAGGATCATCATCAAACAGATCCAAGAATCGGAGTACGCTTATGAGTTGCGTCACCTGAGCAAACGTCCAGAACAAACACTCCATAGTAAAAGCTCTGTGGCAACCTTGCCACTAATATTAGACGTAAACTCTACCATTAGAGTAGCAACTAGATTGCAACAAGCTCCCATACCAAGGGACAAAAGGAATCCGTATTTGCTTCCTTACGGGGATCCTATTGTAAAGATGATTCTTCAGAAGCTACATGAACAAAACATGTATTACGGGCAAGACGCCCTTCGCGGTATTGCTCGACAGCATTATCACATTATCAAGATCAAGTCAATGATCAGGAAAGTGATCCAAAACTGTGTAAAATGCACAAGTTTTCGGTCACAACTATTCAAACAAGTCATGGGAGACCTACCTGAGCATCGAGTCTCAGAAACGCGACCGTTCCTTAACGTAGGTGTTGATTACTGTGGACCTCTCTCAATTAACCACAAAGTGAGAGGAAAATGGACAGACAAAGCATACATCGCGGTGTTCGTATGCTTTGCAAACAAGGCTTTATATTTGGAACTTGTGGGCGACTTATCTACATCCTCATTTTTGGGCGCACTACAGCGCTTCATGGGAAGAAGAGGAAAGTGTCAAACGCTCCATTGCAACAATGCTACAAACTTTGTTGGAGATCACAACCAATTGAAGGAACTTACTGAATCGATCCACTCCACTGCAGTCAAAAAGGTGTACAGTTCAAATTCATTCCGCCACGTTCACCACATTTCGGAGGCTAATGGCAGGCAGCATAAAATCAGTCAAACACCTGATCCTCAAAAATGTGTCAACAGCGAGCTTAACATTCGAACAGCCGTGCTCAACTCAGGGCCATTAACACCAAACTCAAATGACCCAAATGACTTGACTTGCTTATCGGCGAGCCATAAGTATCACAGCCAGATGCAGAAACAGTCCAAAGGAAATCATTACCCAAACAGCTTCCTAGACTGTATCTAGATAGTCTAGAATTTGAATCTAAAATTTTAGTATTTACGGAGACATGGTTAAAACCTGATATTAACGATGCATCTGTTCTTTCCCCAAAATTTTCAATTTTTAGATGTGATCCGACTTCTCGTGTAGGCGGAGGAGTTCTGATTGCAGTTCACTCGGCCTTAACTTCTGACCGAATTCATTCACCGGACATTCTGGAGATTGAGTTTGTTAGTGTTAAGGTCAGATTCAAGTCTTTCTTTGTCTACATAACTTGTTCTTACATCCCGCCACAATCCGACATGGCGGTGTATGCAAAACATTTAGACTCTATTCGACATATTTCTTCATTGCTTTCTGATAGAGATATCTTAATCGTCTTTGGTGACTTTAATTTACCAGAAATAGTATGGTCTCAATCCGATGAATCTGCTTTGTTGCTTCCTTCTATATCTCACTGCTTTGTTGATGGCCTTTTTGAGTTATCATTAGCTCAAATAAACCCTGTGCGAAATAACATAGGCAGATCCTAAGATCTGATATTTGTGTTTGATTCCACCTACTGTGCAGTTACTAGAACCGACCCTCTAGTCTTGCCTGAAGACAATTTTCATCCTACTTTGCATTTATCTTTTGATTTGTCGTTTCGTGCACCGATTGTTGGTGTCAGTCCTGTGGTTAAATCTCGTACTTTTCGCAAGACTAACTTCATTAAACTAAATGAGCTCATTACAGTAGCTCAGACATGGATCTAGCTATCTCGTTGTTTTATGATACTCTTGGTTCGCTTTTTAAGGTTTGTGCCCCACTGAGGACTCCAGTGTTTCTCGTGAGCTATCCAACTTGAAAAATGCCAAATCCAGGTATTATAAAAAATACAAGAAGTCGGGACGTTCTTCAGACTTTGCTCTTTACACAGTTGCTCGCTCCAATTTTTTGTTGCTTAACAAGCACTGCTATAATAATTACGTCAAGCGTTGTAAGCTTGAGTTTTCCCGTGATCCTAAACAGTTTTTTAGCTTTGTGAGTTCTAAATGTAAGATGGTTGTCCACCCATCAATATTGTCGTTTAAAAATAATACAGCGGACTCTGATCAATCGATTGCTGATTTGCAAGAATTGATTCAAATGCAAATGCCCAGGCACATATACGACGGAAAGGTGCCATCTGCGCGTTAGATACACACCTTTGTAGACGCTTCAGAAAAGGCATATGGAGTTGCTGTGTACATCCGGGCTACATACAAAAACGGACAGATTTCCGTGGCACTACTATGCGCAAAGTCACGAGTAGCTCCTTTAAAAAAGCAATCATTAACCGCCTGGCATTAGCCGGAAGGTGGAGCCTCTGGGAAATTTCTTGTGGGAGAAACCGCGGTTTTCCGTTAATATTCAAATTTTCAAAATTGAATTTCACGGATGGAAAAATTTGTGGCCAAAATGGATCACCAATCTCGATTGGAAGACATGGAGTCCGGTCTATTAAATGAGGAAGCGGTATTTGGAAGACGTCCCATGCTGAGGGAGTCACCGGTTGTAAATACAACAGCGCCGAGCAGATCTGCGACTGGTCTAGCGAAGAGTCCAGTTATAGCTATAGAGAAGGATCAGAGTGCAAACATCAGCACTCTCAAACCAGAACTGGGAACTGGGAAAGCTCCTACGACGTTTGGAGGACACTTTCAAAACGAAAGATGATTGGCAAGCCCCAGGTTAGGCACGTAAATCTTAGCACTAAGCAAGATATTAAGCGCATGATCGACCTGCATGAGCAAATTAGTGTCAACGCTCTCGCAGACAAATGCTTCAAGGAAGCAAACAAGGCAGATATGGCTTCACAAACTGCGCCAGTCTCTAAAGAAGGGCGTACCTTTGCATACGTCAAACATGCAGACTCACCAAAGCGCCCTCGGGATGAGTCACTTGCTCAGAGGAACACCCCAGCAAAGAAGCAGCGTGGCGGAGGGCAGCCAGCCTCCTCATATGCTGCTAAGCTCAAGGAGTGCAACGTTAACTGCACTGCATCTAGTCCTGTGCTAGTTCGAGAATCTTCTAGAACTCACGAACCATCACAAGAATGGAGATTGGCGTCCCACAAGCGCAAATCCAAGCCACAGGCGCGCAGAGGCAGACCCGATGCCATCATCATTAAGAGCGAAGAGGGCATATCATATGCCCAAATGCTAAGCATGGTCACTAGACGAGAAGACGGCCGGCTTAATGGGGTAAAGGACAGCGTTTCCCGGGCGAGAAAAACCCAAAAGGGCGAATTATTGTTGGAGCTACACGGCAAATCTGAAGCCAACAAGTTGCAGGAGGAGTTATGCCAAGTTCTGGGGCAAAAAGCTTCAATACGGGCGGTCTCGGACGTGTCTCACCTAGAAGTACGAGACCTCGATTGCCTGGCTACTGAAGCAGACATAATAGCGGCCATTAATAAAGAGTTGTGCAAGGAATCGAAGCAAATCTCGGTCAAGGCACTGAGGCCAACATTCGGCGACACTCAAATGGCAGTAGTATGCTTGCCGCAACAACAGGCGATGGTACTCCTTGAAAAGAAAGCAATACGCATAGGGTGGTCAAGATGTAAAATAAGGGCAAGAACAGTCCAAAAGAAATGCTACAGATGTCTCAACTTCGGCCATACTGCAGCAAGATGCAACAGCACAGTGGATCGCACAAACTGGTGTCTGAGATGCGGTCAATCCGACCACAAAGCTGCAAATTGCACTAACGGAGCCAAATGCTTTAATTGTGCCGCAGAAAATCGAACGGAGGTAAACCACTACGCTGGCAGCAAAAGATGCCCGTTGGCTAAGTCTGGTGAGTCCCAAACAACAGTACTATGAAGTTTATTCAACTTAATTTAAAACACTGCGCCGCCGCGCAGGATTTGCTGGCTCAATCGGTGCGGGAAATTAAATGCAGACATTGCTATTCTGAGCGAGCCCTTTAAAACTTCCGACAACTCCTTTTGGGCCGTTGATCTTTCTGGGAAAGCAGCCATATGGATATGCGGCAATACTGCGCCGGCGATAGAATATGTACATGCCTCGCATGGTTATGTGAGGGCAAAAATAGGCCAAATATGGTTCTATAGTTGCTACAGTGCTCCCAGCCTTAACATTAGTGACTTCGAGACTCTGGCTGACAACATAGCGAACGACTCAAGAGGAAAGTCTAATGTAGTAATTGCGGGTGACTTCAACGCTTGGTCAGAGGAGTGGGGCAGCAAGTCAACAAATTCTCTTGATCTCGCTATACTAAACGAGGGAACTAGATACACATTTAGCAAAAACGGATATGGCTCAGTCATTGACGTCACTTTTGTGAGCAGCCGACTATTTCCACACTGCCACTGGAAATTATGCTGCCACTACACAGGTGCGTCATAAAAAACTCTAAAATACATGCAGCTGATTCCCTACGAACAGACAAGGTGTATCGGATCGATACTTTTAGTCCATCTAATTTCGCTTCAGCGCTTACAATTCCGGCACTCTCTGGTAACGCAACTTACTCCACCGAGATACTGATGGAAGCAGTCACAAGGGCATGTGACGCCAGCATGCGAGTTCGCAGAAGACATAGTCGCCACCGAACACCGGTCTACTGGTGGAATGAGGACATTGCGGATGCGAGAAGAAAATGCTTGAGAGCTAGAAGAGACTACCAGAGAGCTCGTGGAAAACCTGAGTTTCTACACTTACAGTCTGAATTCTCCAACAGGAGAAGAGCGCTAAAAACTGCGATCAAGGAGAGCAAGAAAACTTGTTTTCTTGAACTTTGCGACTCCGCTGAAAGCGACCCCTGGGGACTGGCATATAAAATCGCCTTGAAGAAACTCAGAGCAGCAAAGCCAGCCATGCTTGACGAATCTCTTATGGTTAACATTGTGGAAACTCTCTTTCCGGACACATCGTCTATAGCGGAAAGGCATTACGCGTCAATTTTATCACCTGTCGACAGTCTAATCACTGCAGAGGAGGTTAAAAACGCAGCTGCTCTTCTACAGGACAACAAAGCACCGGGCCCGGACTCTATTCCCAACAGAGCCCTGAAACTAGCGGTAGCTCTCCAGCCTGACAAATTCGCCGAAACCTTTAATGCATGCCTAACGGAAGCCATCTTTCCGGACAGGTGGAAAAAGCAGAACCTAACGCTTATTCCAAAACCAAACAAAGAGCCAGGTGACGCATCATCATATAGGCCAACATGCCTGCTGGACTCGGCAGCCAAATTGTTCGAGAAATTAATTAGTAACAGACTCGAATGTGCCCTAAAAATTGCTGGTGATCTTTCGCCAATGCAATTCGGCTTTCGTAAAGGCAAGTCGACTATTGGCGCCTTAACAACAGTGCTTGAAATCGCTGGCAAGGCTATAGAGGGCCAACGCTGGAAGGGAGGCCAGAAAAAGTACTGTCTAGTCACTACACTAGACGTTAAAAACGCCTTTAACACGGCAAACTGGAGCTGTATTCTTCGGGCACTTAAAGATTTTAGAGTCCCAGAATACCTAATTTTATTGGTAGAGGACTATTTCCGAGGCAGAATTTTGCAATACAACACCGAAAGCGGCGTTCGCAGACACGTAGTACGTGGAGGAGTCCCACAGGGATCCATACTTGGCCCTCTGTTATGGAATGTCATGTATGACGGCATTCTTCGTCTACAACTCCCTAATGAGGCGAAACTAATAGGCTTTGCCGATGATGTGGCACTTGTAGTTGTGGCCAAACACCTTGAGCAAGCCGAGAGTATCACCGCGACAACAATCAAGTTGGTAAAGCAATAGCTTTTCTCTGCTGGACTGCAACTGGCGGATCAGAAAACAGAGGCAGTGCTCATAAGTAGCAGGAAAGTTGTTGAGGTGACAAACATCACTTTAGACACCTGCACTATATCATCTGCGCGGGCTATAAGATATCTATGCGTTTTAATCGACACTCGCCTTAGTTTCAAGGAGCATCTGGAACATGTAGGCGTCAGAGCAGCAGAACTCGGAAGGTCGCTAAATCGCATTATGCTGAACTCCAGAGGACCGAAGCAAGGGCGTCGTCTTTTACTTATGAATGTGATGCGGTCAACCATCCTCTACGGGGCACCAGCCTGGGCCAAAGCGATGGAGTGCAAATCCTACAGAAGGTCATTGGAAAGCACATATCGGTTGTCGGCGCTGCGGGTATGCTGTGGCTTCCGCACTATCTCGGATGATGCTGCTCTAGTCATTGCGGGCATGACGCCAATTGACCTGCTAGCTCATGAAGCGAAGAAGGTTTACTCCCAAACCAGGGATCCATTGATGACCCCCACCCAAAAAAAGGAAATGAAAGCTGCAGCGCGCAGAGAAAGCTGGGAAGCCTGGCAGAGTCGCTGGGAAAACTCTTCGAAGGGCCGATGGACCTTTCGAATTATACCCGATCTTCGGACTTGGCTAGAACGCAAACACGGAGGCGTTACCTTTGAATTAACACAGTTGCTAAGTGGTCACGGCTGTTTCGGAGACTATCTCTTTAGGTTTAAACACCAATCAAGTCCGGAATGTAAAAATTGCGGAAATGGGGTAACAGAGAGCCCCGAGCATGTTATTTTTGTATGTCCCATGTTTCAGGCAGAGAGACTGACGGTTCATGCGGCATGTGGTGAACCTTTAACTATCACCAACTTAGTGGAGATAATGACTGCCAAACAAAAACATTGGTCGGCAGTATGCAGCTTCGCAGCCCAGGTGATAGCCAAACTGCGAGCACTGGAGAAGCAGCGCACAGAAGGAGGGGCATAAGCCGCCCGCCATGGTCCTGCGATGCAATACTTCCCAAGTGGTCCCGCAGGATTTCCATTGGCACTCCTATTTCTACTTTCCCCGCCTTCTCTTTTCTCCTACCTTGCCTTTTGTATTATCTTGTAAATAATACCCTGTTATAATTTGTTACTCCTTTCTCTTACATTATTTTTTCTTTTTTACTATTAACTAAATAAATGAATTAAAAAAAAAAAAAAAAACGATCTCCAAATGGAAGCAGAAAACGTTGAAGCCGTTCTATGGTCAGGTTCAACAATTATATTATCATGGATTAACTCTGGAGCATCTTATTTCCATACGTTTGTGGCAAACAGACTCACAAAAATACATGCTGTCACCAACCAAACACAATGGCGTCATGTGTCGTCAGCCCTGAACGCTGCAGATGTTCTATCGAGGAGCATACCGGCATCTCAACTAAGCACGCACAATTTATGGCTATATGGACTATTATACTCGCATGGGCCACGATCCCGCTGGCAGCACCGTTCAAACCATCAGAACACATGGCTGATACTTCAGAACGGAAAATCAAGGTATTCAGCATGGCAGCAGTGAACAACAAGGCACAGAACAAAAGGGATGATGCGTGGGTAAATAAAATAAACCACAAGAATTCATTCTACCGATTGCAGAGAATCGTTGCATACGTTCGCAGGTTCAGCAACAAGCTTAACAGGAGTGCAACAACGCAGCTTGAAGTAGAGGAATTGGAGGAAGCACGCAGGATCATCATCAAACAGATCCAAGAATCGGAGTACGCTTATGAGTTGCATCACCTGTAAAAGCTCTGTGGCAACCTTGCCACTAATATTAGACGTAAACTCTACCATTAGAGTAGCAACTAGATTGCAACAAGCTCCCATACCAAGGGACAAAAGGAATCCGTATTTGCTTCCTTACGGGGATCCTATGGTAAAGATGATTCTTCAGAAGCTACATGAACAAAACATGTATTACGGGCAAGACGCCCTTCGTGGTATTGCTCGACAGCATTATCACATTATCAAGATCAAGTCAATGATCAGGAACGTGATCCAAAACCGTGTGAAATGCACAAGTTTTCGGTCACAACTATTCAAACAAGTCATGAGAGACCTACCTGAGCATCGAGTCTCAGAAACGCGACCGTTCCTTAACGTAGGTGTTGATTACTGTGGACCTCTGTGGACCGTAACCACAAAGTGAGAGGAAAAAGGACAGACAAGGCATACATCGCGGTGTTCGTATGCTTTGCAACCAAGGCTATATATTTGGAACTTGTGGGCGACTTATCTACATCCTCATTTTTGGGCGCACTACAGCGCTTCATGGGAAGAAGAGGAAAGTGTCAAACGCTCCATTGCAACAATGCTACAAACTTTGTTGGAGATCACAACCAATTGAAGAAACTTACTGAATCGATCCACTCCACTGCAGTCAAAAAGGTGTACAGTTCAAATTCATTCCGCCACGTTCACCACATTTCGGAGGCTAATGGCAGGCAGCATAAAATCAGTCAAACACCTGATCCTCAAAAATGTGTCAACAGCGAGCTTAACATTCGAACAGCCGTGCTCAACTCAGGGCCATTAACACCAAAGTCAAATGACCCAAATGACTTGACTTGCTTATCGGCGAGCCATAAGTATCACAGCCAGATGCAGAAACAGTCCAAAGGAAATCATTACCCAAACAGCTTCCTAGACTGTATCTAGATAGTTTAGAATTTGAATCTAAAATTTTAGTATTTACGGAGACATGGTTAAAACCTGATATTAACGATGCATCTGTTTTTTCCCCAGAATTTTCAATTTTTAGATGTGATCCGACTTCTCGTGTAGGCGGAGGAGTTCTGATTGCAGTTGACTCGGCCTTAACTTCTGACCAAATTCATTCACCGGACATTCTGGAGATTGAGTTTGTTAGTGTTAAGGTCAGATTCAAGTCTTTCTTTGTCTACATAACTTGTTCTTACATCCCGCCACAATCCGACATGGCGGTGTATGCAAAACATTTAGATTCTATTCGACATAATTCTACATTGTTTTCTGATAGAGATATCTTAATCGTCTTTGGTGACTTTAATTTACCAGAAATAGCATGGTCTCAATCCGATGAATCTGCTTTGTTGCTTCCTTCTATTTCTCACTGCTTTGTTGATGGCCTTTTTGAGTTATCATTAGCTCAAATAAACCCTGTGCGAAATAACATAGATATTTGTGTTTGATATTTGTGTTGGATTCCACCAACTGTGCAGTTACTAGAACCGACCCTCTAGTCTTGCCTGAAGACAATTTTCATCAAGCGTTGTAAGCTTGAGTTTTCCCGTGATCCTAAACAGTTTTATAGCTTTGTGAATTCTAAATGTAAAATGGTTGTCCACCCATCAATATTGTCGTTTAAAAATAATACAGCGGACTCTGATCAATCGATTGCTGATTTGCAAGAATTGATTCAAATGCAAATGCCCAGGCACATATACGACGGAAAGGTGCCATCTACGCGTTAAGATACACACCATTGTAGACGCTTCAGAAAAGGCATATGGGGCTGCTGTGTACATCCGGGCTACATACAAAAACGGACAGATTTCCGTGGGACTACTATGCGCAAAGTCACGAGTAGCTCCTATAAAAAAGCAATCATTGCCTAGTCTTCAGTTATTTGCAGCAGTGCACGGAGCAGAACTTACAAATAGAATTTACGCGCGAATCCCAACAGGAGCACTAATTGCCCACACCTCCCGCCCAACCGACCGAGGGGCGCAAGCCGCATAACGCACGGCTCGAGTCGCGGGGACAATTCACAAAACACAGACAAAAAGCGAAACTATAGCTAATTACGTGCTAGATAGGAAAGGATAGAAGTTTTTAGTGAAGGAATAGAGAGCTCTGAACTGATTACATGATAAAGACGATTATAATCAGAACAAAGAACTCGAAAAGGTTCATACATTAGGTAGTTAGTAGTACATCGTGGAAGTGTTAGAAAAATATAGTTTCTAGTAGGTCTACAAGGAACTGTTAGTTTTACTCGGTTCAATAGCTCGGGAGAGTCTATATCCCCATTAAGGAGCTTGTGCATAAATATGACGCCAAGCATTAATCTATGATTAGTAAGGGAAGGAAGGTCAAGTAAAAGAAGTCTACTAGAGTACGAAGGTAAGTTGATATTACGATCCCAGTTCAGACCACGAAGAGCAAAAAGAAGAAACTGTTTTTGAACTGATTCTATTCTTGCTTTATGTGAATCGTATTGGGGTGACCATATGCAGGATGCATATTCCAAAATTGGACGAACCAATGAGGTGTAAAGAACTTTGGTAGTATATGGATCGTCAAATTCCTTTGACCATCTTTTAACAAACCCAAGAACACCCATGGCTTTTCCAACAGTAGTGCTTATATGGGACTTAAAAGTCAATTTATGGTCCATAAGTACTCCCAAGTCAATCATCTCATTAAGTCTGGTTAATGGAACGTTATTAAGAAAGTAGGTAATCAACTAAGGAGTATTTCTGAAAAAAGTCATGACCTTGCATTTAGATGTGTTTAGGTTTAATAAGTTGTGTTGACACCAAAACTGAAGGTTTTGGATGTCAGACTGCAACCGTGAAGGTGATATAATGTCTCTGTAGCTGAGACAAAGCTTAACATCATCTGCGTACATGAGGACACGATAATGAATTATAACGGATGGAAGATCGTTAATAAATAGGGTAAATAGCAAAGGTCCCAGATGACTACCCTGAGGCACCCCCGAAGTGACTTGGATAGACCTAGAACTTGAAGACTTGAAAAGAACTTTCTGTGTTCTGTCAGTCAGGTATTCACGAAGCCACCTAATTAAACTGCATGGGAAACCAATTTTGTTTAATTTTAAAAGAAGAAGTGTATGATTAACAGAATCAAAAGCCTTGCTGAAATCAGTATAAATGACATCAGTTTGCCTTGCATTCCTAAATCCTTCAATCGTTAATGATGTAAATTCTAAGAGGTTAGTGGTTGTAGATCTACGTTTCACAAAACCATGCTGAGATGGTGAAATAATAGATCTACAAAAATGTTGCAATTGAGAAGTGATTAACTTTTCAAATGCTTTAGGAATAGCGGACAATTTAGAAATACCCCTATAATTGGATGCTTCGGACTTTTTACCATTTTTATGAAGAGGAATTATATAAGATTCCTTCCATATAGACGGAAAATGACAAGATTTAACGGACAACAAAAAAAGTTTTTGAAGTGGCTTACATAGAGCCTCAGCACAAAATCTGAGTACACAACCAGGTATTCCATCAGGACCAGGTGTGTACACAGGTTTTACTAAATTAAGCACGCTAAGAAGCGAACTTTCATCGATCGAAGGACTACAAATACAATTAGACCTTTTTATCTGATAAGGATACGACAGATTCGCTCGGTATTCCGTTGAGGAATATGTTGTTGTGAAGAAATCAGCGAACAAATCAGCAATCGCTTGATCAGAGTCCGCTATATTATTTTCAAACGATAACATTGATGGGTGGACAACCATCTTACGTTTAGAATTCACAGAGCTATAAAACTGTTTAGGATCACAGGAAAACTCAAGCTTACAACGATTGGGGTAATTATTATAGCAGTGCTTGTTAAGCAACATAAAATTGGAGCGAGCAACTGCGTAAAGAGCAAAGTCTGAAGAACGTCCCGATTTCTTGCATTTTTTATAATATCTGGATTTGACATTTTTCAAGTTGGATAGCTCACGAGAAAACCAGGGAGGTCGGTGAGACGACACTGGAGTCCTCAGTGGGACACAAACCTTAAAAAGCGAACCAAGAGTATCATAAAACAACGAGATAGCAAGATCCATGTCTGAGCAACTGTATAAGGATGACCAGCCAGTTCTCAGAATGAGCTCATTCAGTTTAACAAAATTAGTCTTGCGAAAATTACGAGATTTAATCACAGGACTGACATTGGTTGAAAGCACACTTGTTTCATCCACCACAACATCCCTTGCTATCATAAACTTCCTTGAATTCATATTCCACAATTCATATCCATTTAGCGCGATCTCCAAATGGAAGCAGAAAACGTTGAAGCCGTTCTATGGTCAGGTTCAACAATTATATTGTCATGGATTAACTCTGGAGCATCTTATTTCCATACGTTAGTGGCAAACAGAATCACAAAAATATATGCTGTCTCCAACCCAACACAATGGCGTCATGTGTCGTCAGCCCTGAACGCTGCAGATGTTCTATCGAGGGGCATACCGGCATCTCAACTAAGCACGCACAATTTATGGCTATATGGACTATTATACTCGCATGGGCCACGATCCCGCTGGCAGCACCGTTCAAACCATCAGAACACTTGGCTGATACTTCAGAACGGAAAATCAAGGTATTCAGCATGGCAGCAGTGAAAAACAAGCCACAGAACAAAAGGAATGATGCGTGGGTAAATAAAATAAACCACAAGAATTCATTCTACCGATTGCAGAGAATCGTTGCATACGTTCGCAGGTTCAGCAACAAGCTTAACAGGCGTGCAACAACGCAGCTTGAAGTAGAGGAATTGGAGGAAGCACGCAGGATCATCATCAAACAGATCCAAGAATCGGAGTACGCTTATGAGTTGCGTCACCTGTAAAAGCTCTGTGGCAACCTTGCCACTAATATTAGACGTAAACTCTACCATTAGAGTAGCAACTAGATTGCAACAAGCTCCCATACCAAGGGACAAAAGGAATCCGTATTTGCTTCCTTACGGGGATCCTATTATAAAGATGATTCTTTAGAAGCTACATGAACAAAACATGTATTACGGGCAAGACGCCCTTCGTGGTATTGCTCGACAGCATTATCACATTATCAAGATCAAGTCAATGATCAGGAACGTGATCCAAAACTGTGTGAACGGCACAAGTTTTCGGTCACAACTATTCAAACAAGTCATGGGAGACCTACCTGAGCATCGAGTCTCAGAAACGCGACCGTTCCTTAACGTAGGTGTTGATTACTGTGG